>OY723267.1:110583-710583 GCA_963210315.1 Rhynchopus euleeides
GTTTGCGGGTTTGCGGGTTTGCGGGTTTGCGGGTTTGCGGGTTTGCGGGTTTGCGGGTTTGCGGGTTTGCGGGTTTGCGGGTTTGCGGGTTTGCGGGTTTGCGGGTTTGCGGGTTTGCGGGTTTGCGGGTTTGCGGGTTTGCGGGTTTGCGGGTTTGCGGGTTTGCGGGTTTGCGGGTTTGCGGGTTTGCGGGTTTGCGGGTTTGCGGGTTTGCGGGTTTGCGGGTTTGCGGGTTTGCGGGTTTGCGGGTTTGCGGGTTTGCGGGTTTGCGGGTTTGCGGGTTTGCGGGTTTGCGGGTTTGCGGGTTTGCGGGTTTGCGGGTTTGCGGGTTTGCGGGTTTGCGGGTTTGCGGGTTTGCGGGTTTGCGGGTTTGCGGGTTTGCGGGTTTGCGGGTTTGCGGGTTTGCGGGTTTGCGGGTTTGCGGGTTTGCGGGTTTGCGGGTTTGCGGGTTTGCGGGTTTGCGGGTTTGCGGGTTTGCGGGTTTGCGGGTTTGCGGGTTTGCGGGTTTGCGGGTTTGCGGGTTTGCGGGTTTGCGGGTTTGCGGGTTTGCGGGTTTGCGGGTTTGCGGGTTTGCGGGTTTGCGGGTTTGCGGGTTTGCGGGTTTGCGGGTTTGCGGGTTTGCGGGTTTGCGGGTTTGCGGGTTTGCGGGTTTGCGGGTTTGCGGGTTTGCGGGTTTGCGGGTTTGCGGGTTTGCGGGTTTGCGGGTTTGCGGGTTTGCGGGTTTGCGGGTTTGCGGGTTTGCGGGTTTGCGGGTTTGCGGGTTTGCGGGTTTGCGGGTTTGCGGGTTTGCGGGTTTGCGGGTTTGCGGGTTTGCGGGTTTGCGGGTTTGCGGGTTTGCGGGTTTGCGGGTTTGCGGGTTTGCGGGTTTGCGGGTTTGCGGGTTTGCGGGTTTGCGGGTTTGCGGGTTTGCGGGTTTGCGGGTTTGCGGGTTTGCGGGTTTGCGGGTTTGCGGGTTTGCGGGTTTGCGGGTTTGCGGGTTTGCGGGTTTGCGGGTTTGCGGGTTTGCGGGTTTGCGGGTTTGCGGGTTTGCGGGTTTGCGGGTTTGCGGGTTTGCGGGTTTGCGGGTTTGCGGGTTTGCGGGTTTGCGGGTTTGCGGGTTTGCGGGTTTGCGGGTTTGCGGGTTTGCGGGTTTGCGGGTTTGCGGGTTTGCGGGTTTGCGGGTTTGCGGGTTTGCGGGTTTGCGGGTTTGCGGGTTTGCGGGTTTGCGGGTTTGCGGGTTTGCGGGTTTGCGGGTTTGCGGGTTTGCGGGTTTGCGGGTTTGCGGGTTTGCGGGTTTGCGGGTTTGCGGGTTTGCGGGTTTGCGGGTTTGCGGGTTTGCGGGTTTGCGGGTTTGCGGGTTTGCGGGTTTGCGGGTTTGCGGGTTTGCGGGTTTGCGGGTTTGCGGGTTTGCGGGTTTGCGGGTTTGCGGGTTTGCGGGTTTGCGGGTTTGCGGGTTTGCGGGTTTGCGGGTTTGCGGGTTTGCGGGTTTGCGGGTTTGCGGGTTTGCGGGTTTGCGGGTTTGCGGGTTTGCGGGTTTGCGGGTTTGCGGGTTTGCGGGTTTGCGGGTTTGCGGGTTTGCGGGTTTGCGGGTTTGCGGGTTTGCGGGTTTGCGGGTTTGCGGGTTTGCGGGTTTGCGGGTTTGCGGGTTTGCGGGTTTGCGGGTTTGCGGGTTTGCGGGTTTGCGGGTTTGCGGGTTTGCGGGTTTGCGGGTTTGCGGGTTTGCGGGTTTGCGGGTTTGCGGGTTTGCGGGTTTGCGGGTTTGCGGGTTTGCGGGTTTGCGGGTTTGCGGGTTTGCGGGTTTGCGGGTTTGCGGGTTTGCGGGTTTGCGGGTTTGCGGGTTTGCGGGTTTGCGGGTTTGCGGGTTTGCGGGTTTGCGGGTTTGCGGGTTTGCGGGTTTGCGGGTTTGCGGGTTTGCGGGTTTGCGGGTTTGCGGGTTTGCGGGTTTGCGGGTTTGCGGGTTTGCGGGTTTGCGGGTTTGCGGGTTTGCGGGTTTGCGGGTTTGCGGGTTTGCGGGTTTGCGGGTTTGCGGGTTTGCGGGTTTGCGGGTTTGCGGGTTTGCGGGTTTGCGGGTTTGCGGGTTTGCGGGTTTGCGGGTTTGCGGGTTTGCGGGTTTGCGGGTTTGCGGGTTTGCGGGTTTGCGGGTTTGCGGGTTTGCGGGTTTGCGGGTTTGCGGGTTTGCGGGTTTGCGGGTTTGCGGGTTTGCGGGTTTGCGGGTTTGCGGGTTTGCGGGTTTGCGGGTTTGCGGGTTTGCGGGTTTGCGGGTTTGCGGGTTTGCGGGTTTGCGGGTTTGCGGGTTTGCGGGTTTGCGGGTTTGCGGGTTTGCGGGTTTGCGGGTTTGCGGGTTTGCGGGTTTGCGGGTTTGCGGGTTTGCGGGTTTGCGGGTTTGCGGGTTTGCGGGTTTGCGGGTTTGCGGGTTTGCGGGTTTGCGGGTTTGCGGGTTTGCGGGTTTGCGGGTTTGCGGGTTTGCGGGTTTGCGGGTTTGCGGGTTTGCGGGTTTGCGGGTTTGCGGGTTTGCGGGTTTGCGGGTTTGCGGGTTTGCGGGTTTGCGGGTTTGCGGGTTTGCGGGTTTGCGGGTTTGCGGGTTTGCGGGTTTGCGGGTTTGCGGGTTTGCGGGTTTGCGGGTTTGCGGGTTTGCGGGTTTGCGGGTTTGCGGGTTTGCGGGTTTGCGGGTTTGCGGGTTTGCGGGTTTGCGGGTTTGCGGGTTTGCGGGTTTGCGGGTTTGCGGGTTTGCGGGTTTGCGGGTTTGCGGGTTTGCGGGTTTGCGGGTTTGCGGGTTTGCGGGTTTGCGGGTTTGCGGGTTTGCGGGTTTGCGGGTTTGCGGGTTTGCGGGTTTGCGGGTTTGCGGGTTTGCGGGTTTGCGGGTTTGCGGGTTTGCGGGTTTGCGGGTTTGCGGGTTTGCGGGTTTGCGGGTTTGCGGGTTTGCGGGTTTGCGGGTTTGCGGGTTTGCGGGTTTGCGGGTTTGCGGGTTTGCGGGTTTGCGGGTTTGCGGGTTTGCGGGTTTGCGGGTTTGCGGGTTTGCGGGTTTGCGGGTTTGCGGGTTTGCGGGTTTGCGGGTTTGCGGGTTTGCGGGTTTGCGGGTTTGCGGGTTTGCGGGTTTGCGGGTTTGCGGGTTTGCGGGTTTGCGGGTTTGCGGGTTTGCGGGTTTGCGGGTTTGCGGGTTTGCGGGTTTGCGGGTTTGCGGGTTTGCGGGTTTGCGGGTTTGCGGGTTTGCGGGTTTGCGGGTTTGCGGGTTTGCGGGTTTGCGGGTTTGCGGGTTTGCGGGTTTGCGGGTTTGCGGGTTTGCGGGTTTGCGGGTTTGCGGGTTTGCGGGTTTGCGGGTTTGCGGGTTTGCGGGTTTGCGGGTTTGCGGGTTTGCGGGTTTGCGGGTTTGCGGGTTTGCGGGTTTGCGGGTTTGCGGGTTTGCGGGTTTGCGGGTTTGCGGGTTTGCGGGTTTGCGGGTTTGCGGGTTTGCGGGTTTGCGGGTTTGCGGGTTTGCGGGTTTGCGGGTTTGCGGGTTTGCGGGTTTGCGGGTTTGCGGGTTTGCGGGTTTGCGGGTTTGCGGGTTTGCGGGTTTGCGGGTTTGCGGGTTTGCGGGTTTGCGGGTTTGCGGGTTTGCGGGTTTGCGGGTTTGCGGGTTTGCGGGTTTGCGGGTTTGCGGGTTTGCGGGTTTGCGGGTTTGCGGGTTTGCGGGTTTGCGGGTTTGCGGGTTTGCGGGTTTGCGGGTTTGCGGGTTTGCGGGTTTGCGGGTTTGCGGGTTTGCGGGTTTGCGGGTTTGCGGGTTTGCGGGTTTGCGGGTTTGCGGGTTTGCGGGTTTGCGGGTTTGCGGGTTTGCGGGTTTGCGGGTTTGCGGGTTTGCGGGTTTGCGGGTTTGCGGGTTTGCGGGTTTGCGGGTTTGCGGGTTTGCGGGTTTGCGGGTTTGCGGGTTTGCGGGTTTGCGGGTTTGCGGGTTTGCGGGTTTGCGGGTTTGCGGGTTTGCGGGTTTGCGGGTTTGCGGGTTTGCGGGTTTGCGGGTTTGCGGGTTTGCGGGTTTGCGGGTTTGCGGGTTTGCGGGTTTGCGGGTTTGCGGGTTTGCGGGTTTGCGGGTTTGCGGGTTTGCGGGTTTGCGGGTTTGCGGGTTTGCGGGTTTGCGGGTTTGCGGGTTTGCGGGTTTGCGGGTTTGCGGGTTTGCGGGTTTGCGGGTTTGCGGGTTTGCGGGTTTGCGGGTTTGCGGGTTTGCGGGTTTGCGGGTTTGCGGGTTTGCGGGTTTGCGGGTTTGCGGGTTTGCGGGTTTGCGGGTTTGCGGGTTTGCGGGTTTGCGGGTTTGCGGGTTTGCGGGTTTGCGGGTTTGCGGGTTTGCGGGTTTGCGGGTTTGCGGGTTTGCGGGTTTGCGGGTTTGCGGGTTTGCGGGTTTGCGGGTTTGCGGGTTTGCGGGTTTGCGGGTTTGCGGGTTTGCGGGTTTGCGGGTTTGCGGGTTTGCGGGTTTGCGGGTTTGCGGGTTTGCGGGTTTGCGGGTATGCGGGTTTGCGGGTTTGCGGGTTTGCGGGTTTGCGGGTTTGCGGGTTTGCGGGTTTGCGGGTTTGCGGGTTTGCGGGTTTGCGGGTTTGCGGGTTTGCGGGTTTGCGGGTTTGCATTTTTGATCGTAACCGGCCACAGTTGAAAATTTACTGGACCGCGGAATCCGAGAACATCGATCAGTTATCACAGAAATTAGTAGAAGATATTTCAGAAATTTTTCACCCATTTACGGTTGAGGGTTATTATACTGTATTGCGGATTTGCGGGTAATTTCGGTGCGGGAACGGCGCCCCAAATATTCTGACGACTCATGAATCGTGCGAGTGCACCGTGAAACGTACGGATTCCATCTAGATAGTGGCTTTGGCTTGCAATTTTTTTTTCGAAAATTCGTTTTATTTTTTTGGGTCAAAACATGTGAAAAATGGGTTCCTAAGGGAAATCCCTGCTATTTTCCCGGTTTGGGCCACACAGCCAACATGAACGATTTCGCAGAAAACTGATGACCGTTTTCGATCCTGACATCGTGGGTATACCGGGGAATTCACGATAAAAAACATCGACGAAAAAGTCGGAGTGCACGATATTTTGCCACTGTAGGTGAAGTACCCACTTTTCCCCTTTGCCAAACAGGGAAAATGTCTTTATATAAACTTCTCCTGAACGGATCTTCGAATTTTTGATCGTAACCGGCCACAGTTGTAAATTTACTGGACCGCGGAATCCGAGAACATCGATCAGTTATCACAGAAATTAGTAGAAGATATTTCAGAAATTTTTCACCCATTTACGGTTGAGGGTTATTATACTGTATTGCGGATTTGCGGGTAATTTCGGTGCGGGAACGGCGCCCCAAATATTCTGACGACTCATGAATCGTGCGAGTGCACCGTGAAACGTACGGATTCCATCTAGATAGTGGCTTTGGCTTGCAATTTTTTTTTCGAAAATTCGTTTTATTTTTTTGGGTCAAAACATGTGAAAAATGGGTTCCTAAGGGAAATCCCTGCTATTTTCCCGGTTTGGGCCACACAGCCAACATGAACGATTTCGCAGAGAACTGATGACCGTTTTCGATCCTGACATCGTGGGTATACCGGGGAATTCACGATAAAAAACATCGACGAAAAAGTCGGAGTGCACGATATTTTGCCACTGTAGGTGAAGTACCCACTTTTCCCCTTTGCCAAACAGGGAAAATGTCTTTATATAAACTTCTCCTGAACGGATCTTCGCATTTTTGATCGTAACCGGCCACAGTTGAAAATTTACTGGACCGCGGAATCCGAGAACATCGATCAGTTATCACAGAAATTAGTAGAAGATATTTCAGAAATTTTTCACCCATTTACGGTTGAGGGTTATTATACTGTATTGCGGATTTGCGGGTAATTTCGGTGCGGGAACGGCGCCCCAAATATTCTGACGACTCATGAATCGTGCGAGTGCACCGTGAAACGTACGGATTCCATCTAGATAGTGGCTTTGGCTTGCAATTTTTTTTTCGAAAATTCGTTTTATTTTTTTGGGTCAAAACATGTGAAAAATGGGTTCCTAAGGGAAATCCCTGCTATTTTCCCGGTTTGGGCCACACAGCCAACATGAACGATTTCGCAGAAAACTGATGACCGTTTTCGATCCTGACATCGTGGGTATACCGGGGAATTCACGATAAAAAAAATCGACGAAAAAGTCGGAGTGCACGATATTTTGCCACTGTAGGTGAAGTACCCACTTTTCCCCTTTGCCAAACAGGGAAAATGTCTTTATATAAACTTCTCCTGAACGGATCTTCGAATTTTTGATCGTAACCGGCCACAGTTGTAAATTTACTGGACCGCGGAATCCGAGAACATCGATCAGTTATCACAGAAATTAGTAGAAGATATTTCAGAAATTTTTCACCCATTTACGGTTGAGGGTTATTATACTGTATTGCGGATTTGCGGGTAATTTCGGTGCGGGAACGGCGCCCCAAATATTCTGACGACTCATGAATCGTGCGAGTGCACCGTGAAACGTACGGATTCCATCTAGATAGTGGCTTTGGCTTGCAATTTTTTTTTCGAAAATTCGTTTTATTTTTTTGGGTCAAAACATGTGAAAAATGGGTTCCTAAGGGAAATCCCTGCTATTTTCCCGGTTTGGGCCACACAGCCAACATGAACGATTTCGCAGAGAACTGATGACCGTTTTCGATCCTGACATCGTGGGTATACCGGGGAATTCACGATAAAAAACATCGACGAAAAAGTCGGAGTGCACGATATTTTGCCACTGTAGGTGAAGTACCCACTTTTCCCCTTTGCCAAACAGGGAAAATGTCTTTATATAAACTTCTCCTGAACGGATCTTCGCATTTTTGATCGTAACCGGCCACAGTTGAAAATTTACTGGACCGCGGAATCCGAGAACATCGATCAGTTATCACAGAAATTAGTAGAAGATATTTCAGAAATTTTTCACCCATTTACGGTTGAGGGTTATTATACTGTATTGCGGATTTGCGGGTAATTTCGGTGCGGGAACGGCGCCCCAAATATTCTGACGACTCATGAATCGTGCGAGTGCACCGTGAAACGTACGGATTCCATCTAGATAGTGGCTTTGGCTTGCAATTTTTTTTTCGAAAATTCGTTTTATTTTTTTGGGTCAAAACATGTGAAAAATGGGTTCCTAAGGGAAATCCCTGCTATTTTCCCGGTTTGGGCCACACAGCCAACATGAACGATTTCGCAGAAAACTGATGACCGTTTTCGATCCTGACATCGTGGGTATACCGGGGAATTCACGATAAAAAAAATCGACGAAAAAGTCGGAGTGCACGATATTTTGCCACTGTAGGTGAAGTACCCACTTTTCCCCTTTGCCAAACAGGGAAAATGTCTTTATATAAACTTCTCCTGAACGGATCTTCGAATTTTTGATCGTAACCGGCCACAGTTGTAAATTTACTGGACCGCGGAATCCGAGAACATCGATCAGTTATCACAGAAATTAGTAGAAGATATTTCAGAAATTTTTCACCCATTTACGGTTGAGGGTTATTATACTGTATTGCGGATTTGCGGGTAATTTCGGTGCGGGAACGGCGCCCCAAATATTCTGACGACTCATGAATCGTGCGAGTGCACCGTGAAACGTACGGATTCCATCTAGATAGTGGCTTTGGCTTGCAATTTTTTTTTCGAAAATTCGTTTTATTTTTTTGGGTCAAAACATGTGAAAAATGGGTTCCTAAGGGAAATCCCTGCTATTTTCCCGGTTTGGGCCACACAGCCAACATGAACGATTTCGCAGAAAACTGATGACCGTTTTCGATCCTGACATCGTGGGTATACCGGGGAATTCACGATAAAAAACATCGACGAAAAAGTCGGAGTGCACGATATTTTGCCACTGTAGGTGAAGTACCCACTTTTCCCCTTTGCCAAACAGGGAAAATGTCTTTATATAAACTTCTCCTGAACGGATCTTCGCATTTTTGATCGTAACCGGCCACAGTTGAAAATTTACTGGACCGCGGAATCCGAGAACATCGATCAGTTATCACAGAAATTAGTAGAAGATATTTCAGAAATTTTTCACCCATTTACGGTTGAGGGTTATTATACTGTATTGCGGATTTGCGGGTAATTTCGGTGCGGGAACGGCGCCCCAAATATTCTGACGACTCATGAATCGTGCGAGTGCACCGTGAAACGTACGGATTCCATCTAGATAGTGGCTTTGGCTTGCAATTTTTTTTTCGAAAATTCGTTTTATTTTTTTGGGTCAAAACATGTGAAAAATGGGTTCCTAAGGGAAATCCCTGCTATTTTCCCGGTTTGGGCCACACAGCCAACATGAACGATTTCGCAGAAAACTGATGACCGTTTTCGATCCTGACATCGTGGGTATACCGGGGAATTCACGATAAAAAACATCGACGAAAAAGTCGGAGTGCACGATATTTTGCCACTGTAGGTGAAGTACCCACTTTTCCCCTTTGCCAAACAGGGAAAATGTCTTTATATAAACTTCTCCTGAACGGATCTTCGAATTTTTGATCGTAACCGGCCACAGTTGTAAATTTACTGGACCGCGGAATCCGAGAACATCGATCAGTTATCACAGAAATTAGTAGAAGATATTTCAGAAATTTTTCACCCATTTACGGTTGAGGGTTATTATACTGTATTGCGGATTTGCGGGTAATTTCGGTGCGGGAACGGCGCCCCAAATATTCTGACGACTCATGAATCGTGCGAGTGCACCGTGAAACGTACGGATTCCATCTAGATAGTGGCTTTGGCTTGCAATTTTTTTTTCGAAAATTCGTTTTATTTTTTTGGGTCAAAACATGTGAAAAATGGGTTCCTAAGGGAAATCCCTGCTATTTTCCCGGTTTGGGCCACACAGCCAACATGAACGATTTCGCAGAGAACTGATGACCGTTTTCGATCCTGACATCGTGGGTATACCGGGGAATTCACGATAAAAAACATCGACGAAAAAGTCGGAGTGCACGATATTTTGCCACTGTAGGTGAAGTACCCACTTTTCCCCTTTGCCAAACAGGGAAAATGTCTTTATATAAACTTCTCCTGAACGGATCTTCGCATTTTTGATCGTAACCGGCCACAGTTGAAAATTTACTGGACCGCGGAATCCGAGAACATCGATCAGTTATCACAGAAATTAGTAGAAGATATTTCAGAAATTTTTCACCCATTTACGGTTGAGGGTTATTATACTGTATTGCGGATTTGCGGGTAATTTCGGTGCGGGAACGGCGCCCCAAATATTCTGACGACTCATGAATCGTGCGAGTGCACCGTGAAACGTACGGATTCCATCTAGATAGTGGCTTTGGCTTGCAATTTTTTTTTCGAAAATTCGTTTTATTTTTTTGGGTCAAAACATGTGAAAAATGGGTTCCTAAGGGAAATCCCTGCTATTTTCCCGGTTTGGGCCACACAGCCAACATGAACGATTTCGCAGAAAACTGATGACCGTTTTCGATCCTGACATCGTGGGTATACCGGGGAATTCACGATAAAAAAAATCGACGAAAAAGTCGGAGTGCACGATATTTTGCCACTGTAGGTGAAGTACCCACTTTTCCCCTTTGCCAAACAGGGAAAATGTCTTTATATAAACTTCTCCTGAACGGATCTTCGAATTTTTGATCGTAACCGGCCACAGTTGTAAACTTACTGGACCGCGGAATCCGAGAACATCGATCAGTTATCACAGAAATTAGTAGAAGATATTTCAGAAATTTTTCACCCATTTACGGTTGAGGGTTATTATACTGTATTGCGGATTTGCGGGTAATTTCGGTGCGGGAACGGCGCCCCAAATATTCTGACGACTCATGAATCGTGCGAGTGCACCGTGAAACGTACGGATTCCATCTAGATAGTGGCTTTGGCTTGCAATTTTTTTTTCGAAAATTCGTTTTATTTTTTTGGGTCAAAACATGTGAAAAATGGGTTCCTAAGGGAAATCCCTGCTATTTTCCCGGTTTGGGCCACACAGCCAACATGAACGATTTCGCAGAGAACTGATGACCGTTTTCGATCCTGACATCGTGGGTATACCGGGGAATTCACGATAAAAAACATCGACGAAAAAGTCGGAGTGCACGATATTTTGCCACTGTAGGTGAAGTACCCACTTTTCCCCTTTGCCAAACAGGGAAAATGTCTTTATATAAACTTCTCCTGAACGGATCTTCGCATTTTTGATCGTAACCGGCCACAGTTGAAAATTTACTGGACCGCGGAATCCGAGAACATCGATCAGTTATCACAGAAATTAGTAGAAGATATTTCAGAAATTTTTCACCCATTTACGGTTGAGGGTTATTATACTGTATTGCGGATTTGCGGGTAATTTCGGTGCGGGAACGGCGCCCCAAATATTCTGACGACTCATGAATCGTGCGAGTGCACCGTGAAACGTACGGATTCCATCTAGATAGTGGCTTTGGCTTGCAATTTTTTTTTCGAAAATTCGTTTTATTTTTTTGGGTCAAAACATGTGAAAAATGGGTTCCTAAGGGAAATCCCTGCTATTTTCCCGGTTTGGGCCACACAGCCAACATGAACGATTTCGCAGAAAACTGATGACCGTTTTCGATCCTGACATCGTGGGTATACCGGGGAATTCACGATAAAAAAAATCGACGAAAAAGTCGGAGTGCACGATATTTTGCCACTGTAGGTGAAGTACCCACTTTTCCCCTTTGCCAAACAGGGAAAATGTCTTTATATAAACTTCTCCTGAACGGATCTTCGAATTTTTGATCGTAACCGGCCACAGTTGTAAACTTACTGGACCGCGGAATCCGAGAACATCGATCAGTTATCACAGAAATTAGTAGAAGATATTTCAGAAATTTTTCACCCATTTACGGTTGAGGGTTATTATACTGTATTGCGGATTTGCGGGTAATTTCGGTGCGGGAACGGCGCCCCAAATATTCTGACGACTCATGAATCGTGCGAGTGCACCGTGAAACGTACGGATTCCATCTAGATAGTGGCTTTGGCTTGCAATTTTTTTTTCGAAAATTCGTTTTATTTTTTTGGGTCAAAACATGTGAAAAATGGGTTCCTAAGGGAAATCCCTGCTATTTTCCCGGTTTGGGCCACACAGCCAACATGAACGATTTCGCAGAAAACTGATGACCGTTTTCGATCCTGACATCGTGGGTATACCGGGGAATTCACGATAAAAAACATCGACGAAAAAGTCGGAGTGCACGATATTTTGCCACTGTAGGTGAAGTACCCACTTTTCCCCTTTGCCAAACAGGGAAAATGTCTTTATATAAACTTCTCCTGAACGGATCTTCGCATTTTTGATCGTAACCGGCCACAGTTGAAAATTTACTGGACCGCGGAATCCGAGAACATCGATCAGTTATCACAGAAATTAGTAGAAGATATTTCAGAAATTTTTCACCCATTTACGGTTGAGGGTTATTATACTGTATTGCGGATTTGCGGGTAATTTCGGTGCGGGAACGGCGCCCCAAATATTCTGACGACTCATGAATCGTGCGAGTGCACCGTGAAACGTACGGATTCCATCTAGATAGTGGCTTTGGCTTGCAATTTTTTTTTCGAAAATTCGTTTTATTTTTTTGGGTCAAAACATGTGAAAAATGGGTTCCTAAGGGAAATCCCTGCTATTTTCCCGGTTTGGGCCACACAGCCAACATGAACGATTTCGCAGAAAACTGATGACCGTTTTCGATCCTGACATCGTGGGTATACCGGGGAATTCACGATAAAAAAAATCGACGAAAAAGTCGGAGTGCACGATATTTTGCCACTGTAGGTGAAGTACCCACTTTTCCCCTTTGCCAAACAGGGAAAATGTCTTTATATAAACTTCTCCTGAACGGATCTTCGAATTTTTGATCGTAACCGGCCACAGTTGTAAATTTACTGGACCGCGGAATCCGAGAACATCGATCAGTTATCACAGAAATTAGTAAAAGATATTTCAGAAATTTTTCACCCATTTACGGTTGAGGGTTATTATACTGTATTGCGGATTTGCGGGTAATTTCGGTGCGGGAACGGCGCCCCAAATATTCTGACGACTCATGAATCGTGCGAGTGCACCGTGAAACGTACGGATTCCATCTAGATAGTGGCTTTGGCTTGCAATTTTTTTTTCGAAAATTCGTTTTATTTTTTTGGGTCAAAACATGTGAAAAATGGGTTCCTAAGGGAAATCCCTGCTATTTTCCCGGTTTGGGCCACACAGCCAACATGAACGATTTCGCAGAAAACTGATGACCGTTTTCGATCCTGACATCGTGGGTATACCGGGGAATTCACGATAAAAAACATCGACGAAAAAGTCGGAGTGCACGATATTTTGCCACTGTAGGTGAAGTACCCACTTTTCCCCTTTGCCAAACAGGGAAAATGTCTTTATATAAACTTCTCCTGAACGGATCTTCGCATTTTTGATCGTAACCGGCCACAGTTGAAAATTTACTGGACCGCGGAATCCGAGAACATCGATCAGTTATCACAGAAATTAGTAGAAGATATTTCAGAAATTTTTCACCCATTTACGGTTGAGGGTTATTATACTGTATTGCGGATTTGCGGGTAATTTCGGTGCGGGAACGGCGCCCCAAATATTCTGACGACTCATGAATCGTGCGAGTGCACCGTGAAACGTACGGATTCCATCTAGATAGTGGCTTTGGCTTGCAATTTTTTTTTCGAAAATTCGTTTTATTTTTTTGGGTCAAAACATGTGAAAAATGGGTTCCTAAGGGAAATCCCTGCTATTTTCCCGGTTTGGGCCACACAGCCAACATGAACGATTTCGCAGAAAACTGATGACCGTTTTCGATCCTGACATCGTGGGTATACCGGGGAATTCACGATAAAAAAAATCGACGAAAAAGTCGGAGTGCACGATATTTTGCCACTGTAGGTGAAGTACCCACTTTTCCCCTTTGCCAAACAGGGAAAATGTCTTTATATAAACTTCTCCTGAACGGATCTTCGAATTTTTGATCGTAACCGGCCACAGTTGTAAATTTACTGGACCGCGGAATCCGAGAACATCGATCAGTTATCACAGAAATTAGTAGAAGATATTTCAGAAATTTTTCACCCATTTACGGTTGAGGGTTATTATACTGTATTGCGGATTTGCGGGTAATTTCGGTGCGGGAACGGCGCCCCAAATATTCTGACGACTCATGAATCGTGCGAGTGCACCGTGAAACGTACGGATTCCATCTAGATAGTGGCTTTGGCTTGCAATTTTTTTTTCGAAAATTCGTTTTATTTTTTTGGGTCAAAACATGTGAAAAATGGGTTCCTAAGGGAAATCCCTGCTATTTTCCCGGTTTGGGCCACACAGCCAACATGAACGATTTCGCAGAAAACTGATGACCGTTTTCGATCCTGACATCGTGGGTATACCGGGGAATTCACGATAAAAAACATCGACGAAAAAGTCGGAGTGCACGATATTTTGCCACTGTAGGTGAAGTACCCACTTTTCCCCTTTGCCAAACAGGGAAAATGTCTTTATATAAACTTCTCCTGAACGGATCCTCGCATTTTTGATCGTAACCGGCCACAGTTGAAAATTTACTGGACCGCGGAATCCGAGAACATCGATCAGTTATCACAGAAATTAGTAGAAGATATTTCAGAAATTTTTCACCCATTTACGGTTGAGGGTTATTATACTGTATTGCGGATTTGCGGGTAATTTCGGTGCGGGAACGGCGCCCCAAATATTCTGACGACTCATGAATCGTGCGAGTGCACCGTGAAACGTACGGATTCCATCTAGATAGTGGCTTTGGCTTGCAATTTCTTTTTCGAAAATTCGTTTTATTTTTTTGGGTCAAAACATGTGAAAAATGGGTTCCTAAGGGAAATCCCTGCTATTTTCCCGGTTTGGGCCACACAGCCAACATGAACGATTTCGCAGAGAACTGATGACCGTTTTCGATCCTGACATCGTGGGTATACCGGGGAATTCACGATAAAAACCATCGACGAAAAAGTCGGAGTGCACGATATTTTGCCACTGTAGGTGAAGTACCCACTTTTCCCCTTTGCCAAACAGGGAAAATGTCTTTATATAAACTTCTCCTGAACGGATCTTCGCATTTTTGATCGTAACCGGCCACAGTTGAAAATTTACTGGACCGCGGAATCCGAGAACATCGATCAGTTATCACAGAAATTAGTAGAAGATATTTCAGAAATTTTTCACCCATTTACGGTTGAGGGTTATTATACTGTATTGCGGATTTGCGGGTAATTTCGGTGCGGGAACGGCGCCCCAAATATTCTGACGACTCATGAATCGTGCGAGTGCACCGTGAAACGTACGGATTCCATCTAGATAGTGGCTTTGGCTTGCAATTTTTTTTTCGAAAATTCGTTTTATTTTTTTGGGTCAAAACATGTGAAAAATGGGTTCCTAAGGGAAATCCCTGCTATTTTCCCGGTTTGGGCCACACAGCCAACATGAACGATTTCGCAGAGAACTGATGACCGTTTTCGATCCTGACATCGTGGGTATACCGGGGAATTCACGATAAAAAACATCGACGAAAAAGTCGGAGTGCACGATATTTTGCCACTGTAGGTGAAGTACCCACTTTTCCCCTTTGCCAAACAGGGAAAATGTCTTTATATAAACTTCTCCTGAACGGATCTTCGCATTTTTGATCGTAACCGGCCACAGTTGAAAATTTACTGGACCGCGGAATCCGAGAACATCGATCAGTTATCACAGAAATTAGTAGAAGATATTTCAGAAATTTTTCACCCATTTACGGTTGAGGGTTATTATACTGTATTGCGGATTTGCGGGTAATTTCGGTGCGGGAACGGCGCCCCAAATATTCTGACGACTCATGAATCGTGCGAGTGCACCGTGAAACGTACGGATTCCATCTAGATAGTGGCTTTGGCTTGCAATTTTTTTTTCGAAAATTCGTTTTAGTTTTTTGGGTCAAAACATGTGAAAAATGGGTTCCTAAGGGAAATCCCTGCTATTTTCCCGGTTTGGGCCACACAGCCAACATGAACGATTTCGCAGAAAACTGATGACCGTTTTCGATCCTGACATCGTGGGTATACCGGGGAATTCACGATAAAAAAAATCGACGAAAAAGTCGGAGTGCACGATATTTTGCCACTGTAGGTGAAGTACCCACTTTTCCCCTTTGCCAAACAGGGAAAATGTCTTTATATAAACTTCTCCTGAACGGATCTTCGAATTTTTGATCGTAACCGGCCACAGTTGTAAATTTACTGGACCGCGGAATCCGAGAACATCGATCAGTTATCACAGAAATTAGTAGAAGATATTTCAGAAATTTTTCACCCATTTACGGTTGAGGGTTATTATACTGTATTGCGGATTTGCGGGTAATTTCGGTGCGGGAACGGCGCCCCAAATATTCTGACGACTCATGAATCGTGCGAGTGCACCGTGAAACGTACGGATTCCATCTAGATAGTGGCTTTGGCTTGCAATTTTTTTTTCGAAAATTCGTTTTATTTTTTTGGGTCAAAACATGTGAAAAATGGGTTCCTAAGGGAAATCCCTGCTATTTTCCCGGTTTGGGCCACACAGCCAACATGAACGATTTCGCAGAAAACTGATGACCGTTTTCGATCCTGACATCGTGGGTATACCGGGGAATTCACGATAAAAAACATCGACGAAAAAGTCGGAGTGCACGATATTTTGCCACTGTAGGTGAAGTACCCACTTTTCCCCTTTGCCAAACAGGGAAAATGTCTTTATATAAACTTCTCCTGAACGGATCCTCGCATTTTTGATCGTAACCGGCCACAGTTGAAAATTTACTGGACCGCGGAATCCGAGAACATCGATCAGTTATCACAGAAATTAGTAGAAGATATTTCAGAAATTTTTCACCCATTTACGGTTGAGGGTTATTATACTGTATTGCGGATTTGCGGGTAATTTCGGTGCGGGAACGGCGCCCCAAATATTCTGACGACTCATGAATCGTGCGAGTGCACCGTGAAACGTACGGATTCCATCTAGATAGTGGCTTTGGCTTGCAATTTCTTTTTCGAAAATTCGTTTTATTTTTTTGGGTCAAAACATGTGAAAAATGGGTTCCTAAGGGAAATCCCTGCTATTTTCCCGGTTTGGGCCACACAGCCAACATGAACGATTTCGCAGAGAACTGATGACCGTTTTCGATCCTGACATCGTGGGTATACCGGGGAATTCACGATAAAAACCATCGACGAAAAAGTCGGAGTGCACGATATTTTGCCACTGTAGGTGAAGTACCCACTTTTCCCCTTTGCCAAACAGGGAAAATGTCTTTATATAAACTTCTCCTGAACGGATCTTCGCATTTTTGATCGTAACCGGCCACAGTTGAAAATTTACTGGACCGCGGAATCCGAGAACATCGATCAGTTATCACAGAAATTAGTAGAAGATATTTCAGAAATTTTTCACCCATTTACGGTTGAGGGTTATTATACTGTATTGCGGATTTGCGGGTAATTTCGGTGCGGGAACGGCGCCCCAAATATTCTGACGACTCATGAATCGTGCGAGTGCACCGTGAAACGTACGGATTCCATCTAGATAGTGGCTTTGGCTTGCAATTTTTTTTTCGAAAATTCGTTTTATTTTTTTGGGTCAAAACATGTGAAAAATGGGTTCCTAAGGGAAATCCCTGCTATTTTCCCGGTTTGGGCCACACAGCCAACATGAACGATTTCGCAGAGAACTGATGACCGTTTTCGATCCTGACATCGTGGGTATACCGGGGAATTCACGATAAAAAACATCGACGAAAAAGTCGGAGTGCACGATATTTTGCCACTGTAGGTGAAGTACCCACTTTTCCCCTTTGCCAAACAGGGAAAATGTCTTTATATAAACTTCTCCTGAACGGATCCTCGCATTTTTGATCGTAACCGGCCACAGTTGAAAATTTACTGGACCGCGGAATCCGAGAACATCGATCAGTTATCACAGAAATTAGTAGAAGATATTTCAGAAATTTTTCACCCATTTACGGTTGAGGGTTATTATACTGTATTGCGGATTTGCGGGTAATTTCGGTGCGGGAACGGCGCCCCAAATATTCTGACGACTCATGAATCGTGCGAGTGCACCGTGAAACGTACGGATTCCATCTAGATAGTGGCTTTGGCTTGCAATTTTTTTTTCGAAAATTCGTTTTATTTTTTTGGGTCAAAACATGTGAAAAATGGGTTCCTAAGGGAAATCCCTGCTATTTTCCCGGTTTGGGCCACACAGCCAACATGAACGATTTCGCAGAAAACTGATGACCGTTTTCGATCCTGACATCGTGGGTATACCGGGGAATTCACGATAAAAAAAATCGACGAAAAAGTCGGAGTGCACGATATTTTGCCACTGTAGGTGAAGTACCCACTTTTCCCCTTTGCCAAACAGGGAAAATGTCTTTATATAAACTTCTCCTGAACGGATCTTCGAATTTTTGATCGTAACCGGCCACAGTTGTAAATTTACTGGACCGCGGAATCCGAGAACATCGATCAGTTATCACAGAAATTAGTAGAAGATATTTCAGAAATTTTTCACCCATTTACGGTTGAGGGTTATTATACTGTATTGCGGATTTGCGGGTAATTTCGGTGCGGGAACGGCGCCCCAAATATTCTGACGACTCATGAATCGTGCGAGTGCACCGTGAAACGTACGGATTCCATCTAGATAGTGGCTTTGGCTTGCAATTTTGTTTTCGAAAATTCGTTTTATTTTTTTGGGTCAAAACATGTGAAAAATGGGTTCCTAAGGGAAATCCCTGCTATTTTCCCGGTTTGGGCCACACAGCCAACATGAACGATTTCGCAGAAAACTGATGACCGTTTTCGATCCTGACATCGTGGGTATACCGGGGAATTCACGATAAAAAACATCGACGAAAAAGTCGGAGTGCACGATATTTTGCCACTGTAGGTGAAGTACCCACTTTTCCCCTTTGCCAAACAGGGAAAATGTCTTTATATATACTTCTCCTGAACGGATCTTCGAATTTTTGATCGTAACCGGCCACAGTTGTAAATTTACTGGACCGCGGAATCCGAGAACATCGATCAGTTATCACAGAAATTAGTAGAAGATATTTCAGAAATTTTTCACCCATTTACGGTTGAGGGTTATTATACTGTATTGCGGATTTGCGGGTAATTTCGGTGCGGGAACGGCGCCCCAAATATTCTGACGACTCATGAATCGTGCGAGTGCACCGTGAAACGTACGGATTCCATCTAGATAGTGGCTTTGGCTTGCAATTTTTTTTTCGAAAATTCGTTTTATTTTTTTGGGTCAAAACATGTGAAAAATGGGTTCCTAAGGGAAATCCCTGCTATTTTCCCGGTTTGGGCCACACAGCCAACATGAACGATTTCGCAGAAATCTGATGACCGTTTTCGATCCTGACATCGTGGGTATACCGGGGAATTCACGATAAAAAACATCGACGAAAAAGTCGGAGTGCACGATATTTTGCCACTGTAGGTGAAGTACCCACTTTTCCCCTTTGCCAAACAGGGAAAATGTCTTTATATAAACTTCTCCTGAACGGATCCTCGCATTTTTGATCGTAACCGGCCACAGTTGAAAATTTACTGGACCGCGGAATCCGAGAACATCGATCAGTTATCACAGAAATTAGTAGAAGATATTTCAGAAATTTTTCACCCATTTACGGTTGAGGGTTATTATACTGTATTGCGGATTTGCGGGTAATTTCGGTGCGGGAACGGCGCCCCAAATATTCTGACGACTCATGAATCGTGCGAGTGCACCGTGAAACGTACGGATTCCATCTAGATAGTGGCTTTGGCTTGCAATTTTTTTTTCGAAAATTCGTTTTATTTTTTTGGGTCAAAACATGTGAAAAATGGGTTCCTAAGGGAAATCCCTGCTATTTTCCCGGTTTGGGCCACACAGCCAACATGAACGATTTCGCAGAAAACTGATGACCGTTTTCGATCCTGACATCGTGGGTATACCGGGGAATTCACGATAAAAAACATCGACGAAAAAGTCGGAGTGCACGATATTTTGCCACTGTAGGTGAAGTACCCACTTTTCCCCTTTGCCAAACAGGGAAAATGTCTTTATATAAACTTCTCCTGAACGGATCTTCGAATTTTTGATCGTAACCGGCCACAGTTGTAAATTTACTGGACCGCGGAATCCGAGAACATCGATCAGTTATCACAGAAATTAGTAGAAGATATTTCAGAAATTTTTCACCCATTTACGGTTGAGGGTTATTATACTGTATTGCGGATTTGCGGGTAATTTCGGTGCGGGAACGGCGCCCCAAATATTCTGACGACTCATGAATCGTGCGAGTGCACCGTGAAACGTACGGATTCCATCTAGATAGTGGCTTTGGCTTGCAATTTTTTTTTCGAAAATTCGTTTTATTTTTTTGGGTCAAAACATGTGAAAAATGGGTTCCTAAGGGAAATCCCTGCTATTTTCCCGGTTTGGGCCACACAGCCAACATGAACGATTTCGCAGAAAACTGATGACCGTTTTCGATCCTGACATCGTGGGTATACCGGGGAATTCACGATAAAAAACATCGACGAAAAAGTCGGAGTGCACGATATTTTGCCACTGTAGGTGAAGTACCCACTTTTCCCCTTTGCCAAACAGGGAAAATGTCTTTATATAAACTTCTCCTGAACGGATCCTCGCATTTTTGATCGTAACCGGCCACAGTTGAAAATTTACTGGACCGCGGAATCCGAGAACATCGATCAGTTATCACAGAAATTAGTAGAAGATATTTCAGAAATTTTTCACCCATTTACGGTTGAGGGTTATTATACTGTATTGCGGATTTGCGGGTAATTTCGGTGCGGGAACGGCGCCCCAAATATTCTGACGACTCATGAATCGTGCGAGTGCACCGTGAAACGTACGGATTCCATCTAGATAGTGGCTTTGGCTTGCAATTTTTTTTTCGAAAATTCGTTTTATTTTTTTGGGTCAAAACATGTGAAAAATGGGTTCCTAAGGGAAATCCCTGCTATTTTCCCGGTTTGGGCCACACAGCCAACATGAACGATTTCGCAGAAAACTGATGACCGTTTTCGATCCTGACATCGTGGGTATACCGGGGAATTCACGATAAAAAAAATCGACGAAAAAGTCGGAGTGCACGATATTTTGCCACTGTAGGTGAAGTACCCACTTTTCCCCTTTGCCAAACAGGGAAAATGTCTTTATATAAACTTCTCCTGAACGGATCTTCGAATTTTTGATCGTAACCGGCCACAGTTGTAAATTTACTGGACCGCGGAATCCGAGAACATCGATCAGTTATCACAGAAATTAGTAGAAGATATTTCAGAAATTTTTCACCCATTTACGGTTGAGGGTTATTATACTGTATTGCGGATTTGCGGGTAATTTCGGTGCGGGAACGGCGCCCCAAATATTCTGACGACTCATGAATCGTGCGAGTGCACCGTGAAACGTACGGATTCCATCTAGATAGTGGCTTTGGCTTGCAATTTTGTTTTCGAAAATTCGTTTTATTTTTTTGGGTCAAAACATGTGAAAAATGGGTTCCTAAGGGAAATCCCTGCTATTTTCCCGGTTTGGGCCACACAGCCAACATGAACGATTTCGCAGAAAACTGATGACCGTTTTCGATCCTGACATCGTGGGTATACCGGGGAATTCACGATAAAAAAAATCGACGAAAAAGTCGGAGTGCACGATATTTTGCCACTGTAGGTGAAGTACCCACTTTTCCCCTTTGCCAAACAGGGAAAATGTCTTTATATAAACGTCTCCTGAACGGATCTTCGAATTTTTGATCGTAACCGGCCACAGTTGTAAATTTACTGGACCGCGGAATCCGAGAACATCGATCAGTTATCACAGAAATTAGTAGAAGATATTTCAGAAATTTTTCACCCATTTACGGTTGAGGGTTATTATACTGTATTGCGGATTTGCGGGTAATTTCGGTGCGGGAACGGCGCCCCAAATATTCTGACGACTCATGAATCGTGCGAGTGCACCGTGAAACGTACGGATTCCATCTAGATAGTGGCTTTGGCTTGCAATTTTGTTTTCGAAAATTCGTTTTATTTTTTTGGGTCAAAACATGTGAAAAATGGGTTCCTAAGGGAAATCCCTGCTATTTTCCCGGTTTGGGCCACACAGCCAACATGAACGATTTCGCAGAAAACTGATGACCGTTTTCGATCCTGACATCGTGGGTATACCGGGGAATTCACGATAAAAAAAATCGACGAAAAAGTCGGAGTGCACGATATTTTGCCACTGTAGGTGAAGTACCCACTTTTCCCCTTTGCCAAACAGGGAAAATGTCTTTATATAAACTTCTCCTGAACGGATCTTCGAATTTTTGATCGTAACCGGCCACAGTTGTAAATTTACTGGACCGCGGAATCCGAGAACATCGATCAGTTATCACAGAAATTAGTAGAAGATATTTCAGAAATTTTTCACCCATTTACGGTTGAGGGTTATTATACTGTATTGCGGATTTGCGGGTAATTTCGGTGCGGGAACGGCGCCCCAAATATTCTGACGACTCATGAATCGTGCGAGTGCACCGTGAAACGTACGGATTCCATCTAGATAGTGGCTTTGGCTTGCAATTTTTTTTTCGAAAATTCGTTTTATTTTTTTGGGTCAAAACATGTGAAAAATGGGTTCCTAAGGGAAATCCCTGCTATTTTCCCGGTTTGGGCCACACAGCCAACATGAACGATTTCGCAGAAAACTGATGACCGTTTTCGATCCTGACATCGTGGGTATACCGGGGAATTCACGATAAAAAACATCGACGAAAAAGTCGGAGTGCACGATATTTTGCCACTGTAGGTGAAGTACCCACTTTTCCCCTTTGCCAAACAGGGAAAATGTCTTTATATAAACTTCTCCTGAACGGATCTTCGAATTTTTGATCGTAACCGGCCACAGTTGTAAATTTACTGGACCGCGGAATCCGAGAACATCGATCAGTTATCACAGAAATTAGTAGAAGATATTTCAGAAATTTTTCACCCATTTACGGTTGAGGGTTATTATACTGTATTGCGGATTTGCGGGTAATTTCGGTGCGGGAACGGCGCCCCAAATATTCTGACGACTCATGAATCGTGCGAGTGCACCGTGAAACGTACGGATTCCATCTAGATAGTGGCTTTGGCTTGCAATTTTGTTTTCGAAAATTCGTTTTATTTTTTTGGGTCAAAACATGTGAAAAATGGGTTCCTAAGGGAAATCCCTGCTATTTTCCCGGTTTGGGCCACACAGCCAACATGAACGATTTCGCAGAAAACTGATGACCGTTTTCGATCCTGACATCGTGGGTATACCGGGGAATTCACGATAAAAAAAATCGACGAAAAAGTCGGAGTGCACGATATTTTGCCACTGTAGGTGAAGTACCCACTTTTCCCCTTTGCCAAACAGGGAAAATGTCTTTATATAAACTTCTCCTGAACGGATCTTCGAATTTTTGATCGTAACCGGCCACAGTTGTAAATTTACTGGACCGCGGAATCCGAGAACATCGATCAGTTATCACAGAAATTAGTAGAAGATATTTCAGAAATTTTTCACCCATTTACGGTTGAGGGTTATTATACTGTATTGCGGATTTGCGGGTAATTTCGGTGCGGGAACGGCGCCCCAAATATTCTGACGACTCATGAATCGTGCGAGTGCACCGTGAAACGTACGGATTCCATCTAGATAGTGGCTTTGGCTTGCAATTTTTTTTTCGAAAATTCGTTTTATTTTTTTGGGTCAAAACATGTGAAAAATGGGTTCCTAAGGGAAATCCCTGCTATTTTCCCGGTTTGGGCCACACAGCCAACATGAACGATTTCGCAGAGAACTGATGACCGTTTTCGATCCTGACATCGTGGGTATACCGGGGAATTCACGATAAAAAACATCGACGAAAAAGTCGGAGTGCACGATATTTTGCCACTGTAGGTGAAGTACCCACTTTTCCCCTTTGCCAAACAGGGAAAATGTCTTTATATAAACTTCTCCTGAACGGATCTTCGAATTTTTGATCGTAACCGGCCACAGTTGTAAATTTACTGGACCGCGGAATCCGAGAACATCGATCAGTTATCACAGAAATTAGTAGAAGATATTTCAGAAATTTTTCACCCATTTACGGTTGAGGGTTATTATACTGTATTGCGGATTTGCGGGTAATTTCGGTGCGGGAACGGCGCCCCAAATATTCTGACGACTCATGAATCGTGCGAGTGCACCGTGAAACGTACGGATTCCATCTAGATAGTGGCTTTGGCTTGCAATTTTTTTTTCGAAAATTCGTTTTATTTTTTTGGGTCAAAACATGTGAAAAATGGGTTCCTAAGGGAAATCCCTGCTATTTTCCCGGTTTGGGCCACACAGCCAACATGAACGATTTCGCAGAAAACTGATGACCGTTTTCGATCCTGACATCGTGGGTATACCGGGGAATTCACGATAAAAAACATCGACGAAAAAGTCGGAGTGCACGATATTTTGCCACTGTAGGTGAAGTACCCACTTTTCCCCTTTGCCAAACAGGGAAAATGTCTTTATATAAACTTCTCCTGAACGGATCTTCGAATTTTTGATCGTAACCGGCCACAGTTGTAAATTTACTGGACCGCGGAATCCGAGAACATCGATCAGTTATCACAGAAATTAGTAGAAGATATTTCAGAAATTTTTCACCCATTTACGGTTGAGGGTTATTATACTGTATTGCGGATTTGCGGGTAATTTCGGTGCGGGAACGGCGCCCCAAATATTCTGACGACTCATGAATCGTGCGAGTGCACCGTGAAACGTACGGATTCCATCTAGATAGTGGCTTTGGCTTGCAATTTTGTTTTCGAAAATTCGTTTTATTTTTTTGGGTCAAAACATGTGAAAAATGGGTTCCTAAGGGAAATCCCTGCTATTTTCCCGGTTTGGGCCACACAGCCAACATGAACGATTTCGCAGAAAACTGATGACCGTTTTCGATCCTGACATCGTGGGTATACCGGGGAATTCACGATAAAAAAAATCGACGAAAAAGTCGGAGTGCACGATATTTTGCCACTGTAGGTGAAGTACCCACTTTTCCCCTTTGCCAAACAGGGAAAATGTCTTTATATAAACTTCTCCTGAACGGATCTTCGAATTTTTGATCGTAACCGGCCACAGTTGTAAATTTACTGGACCGCGGAATCCGAGAACATCGATCAGTTATCACAGAAATTAGTAGAAGATATTTCAGAAATTTTTCACCCATTTACGGTTGAGGGTTATTATACTGTATTGCGGATTTGCGGGTAATTTCGGTGCGGGAACGGCGCCCCAAATATTCTGACGACTCATGAATCGTGCGAGTGCACCGTGAAACGTACGGATTCCATCTAGATAGTGGCTTTGGCTTGCAATTTTTTTTTCGAAAATTCGTTTTATTTTTTTGGGTCAAAACATGTGAAAAATGGGTTCCTAAGGGAAATCCCTGCTATTTTCCCGGTTTGGGCCACACAGCCAACATGAACGATTTCGCAGAAAACTGATGACCGTTTTCGATCCTGACATCGTGGGTATACCGGGGAATTCACGATAAAAAAAATCGACGAAAAAGTCGGAGTGCACGATATTTTGCCACTGTAGGTGAAGTACCCACTTTTCCCCTTTGCCAAACAGGGAAAATGTCTTTATATAAACTTCTCCTGAACGGATCTTCGAATTTTTGATCGTAACCGGCCACAGTTGTAAATTTACTGGACCGCGGAATCCGAGAACATCGATCAGTTATCACAGAAATTAGTAGAAGATATTTCAGAAATTTTTCACCCATTTACGGTTGAGGGTTATTATACTGTATTGCGGATTTGCGGGTAATTTCGGTGCGGGAACGGCGCCCCAAATATTCTGACGACTCATGAATCGTGCGAGTGCACCGTGAAACGTACGGATTCCATCTAGATAGTGGCTTTGGCTTGCAATTTTGTTTTCGAAAATTCGTTTTATTTTTTTGGGTCAAAACATGTGAAAAATGGGTTCCTAAGGGAAATCCCTGCTATTTTCCCGGTTTGGGCCACACAGCCAACATGAACGATTTCGCAGAAAACTGATGACCGTTTTCGATCCTGACATCGTGGGTATACCGGGGAATTCACGATAAAAAAAATCGACGAAAAAGTCGGAGTGCACGATATTTTGCCACTGTAGGTGAAGTACCCACTTTTCCCCTTTGCCAAACAGGGAAAATGTCTTTATATAAACTTCTCCTGAACGGATCTTCGAATTTTTGATCGTAACCGGCCACAGTTGTAAATTTACTGGACCGCGGAATCCGAGAACATCGATCAGTTATCACAGAAATTAGTAGAAGATATTTCAGAAATTTTTCACCCATTTACGGTTGAGGGTTATTATACTGTATTGCGGATTTGCGGGTAATTTCGGTGCGGGAACGGCGCCCCAAATATTCTGACGACTCATGAATCGTGCGAGTGCACCGTGAAACGTACGGATTCCATCTAGATAGTGGCTTTGGCTTGCAATTTTTTTTTCGAAAATTCGTTTTATTTTTTTGGGTCAAAACATGTGAAAAATGGGTTCCTAAGGGAAATCCCTGCTATTTTCCCGGTTTGGGCCACACAGCCAACATGAACGATTTCGCAGAAAACTGATGACCGTTTTCGATCCTGACATCGTGGGTATACCGGGGAATTCACGATAAAAAACATCGACGAAAAAGTCGGAGTGCACGATATTTTGCCACTGTAGGTGAAGTACCCACTTTTCCCCTTTGCCAAACAGGGAAAATGTCTTTATATAAACTTCTCCTGAACGGATCTTCGAATTTTTGATCGTAACCGGCCACAGTTGTAAATTTACTGGACCGCGGAATCCGAGAACATCGATCAGTTATCACAGAAATTAGTAGAAGATATTTCAGAAATTTTTCACCCATTTACGGTTGAGGGTTATTATACTGTATTGCGGATTTGCGGGTAATTTCGGTGCGGGAACGGCGCCCCAAATATTCTGACGACTCATGAATCGTGCGAGTGCACCGTGAAACGTACGGATTCCATCTAGATAGTGGCTTTGGCTTGCAATTTTGTTTTCGAAAATTCGTTTTATTTTTTTGGGTCAAAACATGTGAAAAATGGGTTCCTAAGGGAAATCCCTGCTATTTTCCCGGTTTGGGCCACACAGCCAACATGAACGATTTCGCAGAAAACTGATGACCGTTTTCGATCCTGACATCGTGGGTATACCGGGGAATTCACGATAAAAAAAATCGACGAAAAAGTCGGAGTGCACGATATTTTGCCACTGTAGGTGAAGTACCCACTTTTCCCCTTTGCCAAACAGGGAAAATGTCTTTATATAAACTTCTCCTGAACGGATCTTCGAATTTTTGATCGTAACCGGCCACAGTTGTAAATTTACTGGACCGCGGAATCCGAGAACATCGATCAGTTATCACAGAAATTAGTAGAAGATATTTCAGAAATTTTTCACCCATTTACGGTTGAGGGTTATTATACTGTATTGCGGATTTGCGGGTAATTTCGGTGCGGGAACGGCGCCCCAAATATTCTGACGACTCATGAATCGTGCGAGTGCACCGTGAAACGTACGGATTCCATCTAGATAGTGGCTTTGGCTTGCAATTTTTTTTTCGAAAATTCGTTTTATTTTTTTGGGTCAAAACATGTGAAAAATGGGTTCCTAAGGGAAATCCCTGCTATTTTCCCGGTTTGGGCCACACAGCCAACATGAACGATTTCGCAGAAAACTGATGACCGTTTTCGATCCTGACATCGTGGGTATACCGGGGAATTCACGATAAAAAACATCGACGAAAAAGTCGGAGTGCACGATATTTTGCCACTGTAGGTGAAGTACCCACTTTTCCCCTTTGCCAAACAGGGAAAATGTCTTTATATAAACTTCTCCTGAACGGATCTTCGAATTTTTGATCGTAACCGGCCACAGTTGTAAATTTACTGGACCGCGGAATCCGAGAACATCGATCAGTTATCACAGAAATTAGTAGAAGATATTTCAGAAATTTTTCACCCATTTACGGTTGAGGGTTATTATACTGTATTGCGGATTTGCGGGTAATTTCGGTGCGGGAACGGCGCCCCAAATATTCTGACGACTCATGAATCGTGCGAGTGCACCGTGAAACGTACGGATTCCATCTAGATAGTGGCTTTGGCTTGCAATTTTGTTTTCGAAAATTCGTTTTATTTTTTTGGGTCAAAACATGTGAAAAATGGGTTCCTAAGGGAAATCCCTGCTATTTTCCCGGTTTGGGCCACACAGCCAACATGAACGATTTCGCAGAAAACTGATGACCGTTTTCGATCCTGACATCGTGGGTATACCGGGGAATTCACGATAAAAAAAATCGACGAAAAAGTCGGAGTGCACGATATTTTGCCACTGTAGGTGAAGTACCCACTTTTCCCCTTTGCCAAACAGGGAAAATGTCTTTATATAAACTTCTCCTGAACGGATCTTCGAATTTTTGATCGTAACCGGCCACAGTTGTAAATTTACTGGACCGCGGAATCCGAGAACATCGATCAGTTATCACAGAAATTAGTAGAAGATATTTCAGAAATTTTTCACCCATTTACGGTTGAGGGTTATTATACTGTATTGCGGATTTGCGGGTAATTTCGGTGCGGGAACGGCGCCCCAAATATTCTGACGACTCATGAATCGTGCGAGTGCACCGTGAAACGTACGGATTCCATCTAGATAGTGGCTTTGGCTTGCAATTTTGTTTTCGAAAATTCGTTTTATTTTTTTGGGTCAAAACATGTGAAAAATGGGTTCCTAAGGGAAATCCCTGCTATTTTCCCGGTTTGGGCCACACAGCCAACATGAACGATTTCGCAGAAAACTGATGACCGTTTTCGATCCTGACATCGTGGGTATACCGGGGAATTCACGATAAAAAACATCGACGAAAAAGTCGGAGTGCACGATATTTTGCCACTGTAGGTGAAGTACCCACTTTTCCCCTTTGCCAAACAGGGAAAATGTCTTTATATAAACTTCTCCTGAACGGATCTTCGAATTTTTGATCGTAACCGGCCACAGTTGTAAATTTACTGGACCGCGGAATCCGAGAACATCGATCAGTTATCACAGAAATTAGTAGAAGATATTTCAGAAATTTTTCACCCATTTACGGTTGAGGGTTATTATACTGTATTGCGGATTTGCGGGTAATTTCGGTGCGGGAACGGCGCCCCAAATATTCTGACGACTCATGAATCGTGCGAGTGCACCGTGAAACGTACGGATTCCATCTAGATAGTGGCTTTGGCTTGCAATTTTGTTTTCGAAAATTCGTTTTATTTTTTTGGGTCAAAACATGTGAAAAATGGGTTCCTAAGGGAAATCCCTGCTATTTTCCCGGTTTGGGCCACACAGCCAACATGAACGATTTCGCAGAAAACTGATGACCGTTTTCGATCCTGACATCGTGGGTATACCGGGGAATTCACGATAAAAAAAATCGACGAAAAAGTCGGAGTGCACGATATTTTGCCACTGTAGGTGAAGTACCCACTTTTCCCCTTTGCCAAACAGGGAAAATGTCTTTATATAAACTTCTCCTGAACGGATCTTCGAATTTTTGATCGTAACCGGCCACAGTTGTAAATTTACTGGACCGCGGAATCCGAGAACATCGATCAGTTATCACAGAAATTAGTAGAAGATATTTCAGAAATTTTTCACCCATTTACGGTTGAGGGTTATTATACTGTATTGCGGATTTGCGGGTAATTTCGGTGCGGGAACGGCGCCCCAAATATTCTGACGACTCATGAATCGTGCGAGTGCACCGTGAAACGTACGGATTCCATCTAGATAGTGGCTTTGGCTTGCAATTTTTTTTTCGAAAATTCGTTTTATTTTTTTGGGTCAAAACATGTGAAAAATGGGTTCCTAAGGGAAATCCCTGCTATTTTCCCGGTTTGGGCCACACAGCCAACATGAACGATTTCGCAGAAAACTGATGACCGTTTTCGATCCTGACATCGTGGGTATACCGGGGAATTCACGATAAAAAACATCGACGAAAAAGTCGGAGTGCACGATATTTTGCCACTGTAGGTGAAGTACCCACTTTTCCCCTTTGCCAAACAGGGAAAATGTCTTTATATAAACTTCTCCTGAACGGATCTTCGAATTTTTGATCGTAACCGGCCACAGTTGTAAATTTACTGGACCGCGGAATCCGAGAACATCGATCAGTTATCACAGAAATTAGTAGAAGATATTTCAGAAATTTTTCACCCATTTACGGTTGAGGGTTATTATACTGTATTGCGGATTTGCGGGTAATTTCGGTGCGGGAACGGCGCCCCAAATATTCTGACGACTCATGAATCGTGCGAGTGCACCGTGAAACGTACGGATTCCATCTAGATAGTGGCTTTGGCTTGCAATTTTGTTTTCGAAAATTCGTTTTATTTTTTTGGGTCAAAACATGTGAAAAATGGGTTCCTAAGGGAAATCCCTGCTATTTTCCCGGTTTGGGCCACACAGCCAACATGAACGATTTCGCAGAAAACTGATGACCGTTTTCGATCCTGACATCGTGGGTATACCGGGGAATTCACGATAAAAAACATCGACGAAAAAGTCGGAGTGCACGATATTTTGCCACTGTAGGTGAAGTACCCACTTTTCCCCTTTGCCAAACAGGGAAAATGTCTTTATATAAACTTCTCCTGAACGGATCTTCGAATTTTTGATCGTAACCGGCCACAGTTGTAAATTTACTGGACCGCGGAATCCGAGAACATCGATCAGTTATCACAGAAATTAGTAGAAGATATTTCAGAAATTTTTCACCCATTTACGGTTGAGGGTTATTATACTGTATTGCGGATTTGCGGGTAATTTCGGTGCGGGAACGGCGCCCCAAATATTCTGACGACTCATGAATCGTGCGAGTGCACCGTGAAACGTACGGATTCCATCTAGATAGTGGCTTTGGCTTGCAATTTTGTTTTCGAAAATTCGTTTTATTTTTTTGGGTCAAAACATGTGAAAAATGGGTTCCTAAGGGAAATCCCTGCTATTTTCCCGGTTTGGGCCACACAGCCAACATGAACGATTTCGCAGAAAACTGATGACCGTTTTCGATCCTGACATCGTGGGTATACCGGGGAATTCACGATAAAAAAAATCGACGAAAAAGTCGGAGTGCACGATATTTTGCCACTGTAGGTGAAGTACCCACTTTTCCCCTTTGCCAAACAGGGAAAATGTCTTTATATAAACTTCTCCTGAACGGATCTTCGAATTTTTGATCGTAACCGGCCACAGTTGTAAATTTACTGGACCGCGGAATCCGAGAACATCGATCAGTTATCACAGAAATTAGTAGAAGATATTTCAGAAATTTTTCACCCATTTACGGTTGAGGGTTATTATACTGTATTGCGGATTTGCGGGTAATTTCGGTGCGGGAACGGCGCCCCAAATATTCTGACGACTCATGAATCGTGCGAGTGCACCGTGAAACGTACGGATTCCATCTAGATAGTGGCTTTGGCTTGCAATTTTTTTTTCGAAAATTCGTTTTATTTTTTTGGGTCAAAACATGTGAAAAATGGGTTCCTAAGGGAAATCCCTGCTATTTTCCCGGTTTGGGCCACACAGCCAACATGAACGATTTCGCAGAAAACTGATGACCGTTTTCGATCCTGACATCGTGGGTATACCGGGGAATTCACGATAAAAAAAATCGACGAAAAAGTCGGAGTGCACGATATTTTGCCACTGTAGGTGAAGTACCCACTTTTCCCCTTTGCCAAACAGGGAAAATGTCTTTATATAAACTTCTCCTGAACGGATCTTCGAATTTTTGATCGTAACCGGCCACAGTTGTAAATTTACTGGACCGCGGAATCCGAGAACATCGATCAGTTATCACAGAAATTAGTAGAAGATATTTCAGAAATTTTTCACCCATTTACGGTTGAGGGTTATTATACTGTATTGCGGATTTGCGGGTAATTTCGGTGCGGGAACGGCGCCCCAAATATTCTGACGACTCATGAATCGTGCGAGTGCACCGTGAAACGTACGGATTCCATCTAGATAGTGGCTTTGGCTTGCAATTTTTTTTTCGAAAATTCGTTTTATTTTTTTGGGTCAAAACATGTGAAAAATGGGTTCCTAAGGGAAATCCCTGCTATTTTCCCGGTTTGGGCCACACAGCCAACATGAACGATTTCGCAGAAAACTGATGACCGTTTTCGATCCTGACATCGTGGGTATACCGGGGAATTCACGATAAAAAACATCGACGAAAAAGTCGGAGTGCACGATATTTTGCCACTGTAGGTGAAGTACCCACTTTTCCCCTTTGCCAAACAGGGAAAATGTCTTTATATAAACTTCTCCTGAACGGATCTTCGAATTTTTGATCGTAACCGGCCACAGTTGTAAATTTACTGGACCGCGGAATCCGAGAACATCGATCAGTTATCACAGAAATTAGTAGAAGATATTTCAGAAATTTTTCACCCATTTACGGTTGAGGGTTATTATACTGTATTGCGGATTTGCGGGTAATTTCGGTGCGGGAACGGCGCCCCAAATATTCTGACGACTCATGAATCGTGCGAGTGCACCGTGAAACGTACGGATTCCATCTAGATAGTGGCTTTGGCTTGCAATTTTTTTTTCGAAAATTCGTTTTATTTTTTTGGGTCAAAACATGTGAAAAATGGGTTCCTAAGGGAAATCCCTGCTATTTTCCCGGTTTGGGCCACACAGCCAACATGAACGATTTCGCAGAAAACTGATGACCGTTTTCGATCCTGACATCGTGGGTATACCGGGGAATTCACGATAAAAAACATCGACGAAAAAGTCGGAGTGCACGATATTTTGCCACTGTAGGTGAAGTACCCACTTTTCCCCTTTGCCAAACAGGGAAAATGTCTTTATATAAACTTCTCCTGAACGGATCTTCGAATTTTTGATCGTAACCGGCCACAGTTGTAAATTTACTGGACCGCGGAATCCGAGAACATCGATCAGTTATCACAGAAATTAGTAGAAGATATTTCAGAAATTTTTCACCCATTTACGGTTGAGGGTTATTATACTGTATTGCGGATTTGCGGGTAATTTCGGTGCGGGAACGGCGCCCCAAATATTCTGACGACTCATGAATCGTGCGAGTGCACCGTGAAACGTACGGATTCCATCTAGATAGTGGCTTTGGCTTGCAATTTTGTTTTCGAAAATTCGTTTTATTTTTTTGGGTCAAAACATGTGAAAAATGGGTTCCTAAGGGAAATCCCTGCTATTTTCCCGGTTTGGGCCACACAGCCAACATGAACGATTTCGCAGAAAACTGATGACCGTTTTCGATCCTGACATCGTGGGTATACCGGGGAATTCACGATAAAAAACATCGACGAAAAAGTCGGAGTGCACGATATTTTGCCACTGTAGGTGAAGTACCCACTTTTCCCCTTTGCCAAACAGGGAAAATGTCTTTATATAAACTTCTCCTGAACGGATCTTCGAATTTTTGATCGTAACCGGCCACAGTTGTAAATTTACTGGACCGCGGAATCCGAGAACATCGATCAGTTATCACAGAAATTAGTAGAAGATATTTCAGAAATTTTTCACCCATTTACGGTTGAGGGTTATTATACTGTATTGCGGATTTGCGGGTAATTTCGGTGCGGGAACGGCGCCCCAAATATTCTGACGACTCATGAATCGTGCGAGTGCACCGTGAAACGTACGGATTCCATCTAGATAGTGGCTTTGGCTTGCAATTTTGTTTTCGAAAATTCGTTTTATTTTTTTGGGTCAAAACATGTGAAAAATGGGTTCCTAAGGGAAATCCCTGCTATTTTCCCGGTTTGGGCCACACAGCCAACATGAACGATTTCGCAGAAAACTGATGACCGTTTTCGATCCTGACATCGTGGGTATACCGGGGAATTCACGATAAAAAAAATCGACGAAAAAGTCGGAGTGCACGATATTTTGCCACTGTAGGTGAAGTACCCACTTTTCCCCTTTGCCAAACAGGGAAAATGTCTTTATATAAACTTCTCCTGAACGGATCTTCGAATTTTTGATCGTAACCGGCCACAGTTGTAAATTTACTGGACCGCGGAATCCGAGAACATCGATCAGTTATCACAGAAATTAGTAGAAGATATTTCAGAAATTTTTCACCCATTTACGGTTGAGGGTTATTATACTGTATTGCGGATTTGCGGGTAATTTCGGTGCGGGAACGGCGCCCCAAATATTCTGACGACTCATGAATCGTGCGAGTGCACCGTGAAACGTACGGATTCCATCTAGATAGTGGCTTTGGCTTGCAATTTTTTTTTCGAAAATTCGTTTTATTTTTTTGGGTCAAAACATGTGAAAAATGGGTTCCTAAGGGAAATCCCTGCTATTTTCCCGGTTTGGGCCACACAGCCAACATGAACGATTTCGCAGAAAACTGATGACCGTTTTCGATCCTGACATCGTGGGTATACCGGGGAATTCACGATAAAAAACATCGACGAAAAAGTCGGAGTGCACGATATTTTGCCACTGTAGGTGAAGTACCCACTTTTCCCCTTTGCCAAACAGGGAAAATGTCTTTATATAAACTTCTCCTGAACGGATCTTCGAATTTTTGATCGTAACCGGCCACAGTTGTAAATTTACTGGACCGCGGAATCCGAGAACATCGATCAGTTATCACAGAAATTAGTAGAAGATATTTCAGAAATTTTTCACCCATTTACGGTTGAGGGTTATTATACTGTATTGCGGATTTGCGGGTAATTTCGGTGCGGGAACGGCGCCCCAAATATTCTGACGACTCATGAATCGTGCGAGTGCACCGTGAAACGTACGGATTCCATCTAGATAGTGGCTTTGGCTTGCAATTTTGTTTTCGAAAATTCGTTTTATTTTTTTGGGTCAAAACATGTGAAAAATGGGTTCCTAAGGGAAATCCCTGCTATTTTCCCGGTTTGGGCCACACAGCCAACATGAACGATTTCGCAGAAAACTGATGACCGTTTTCGATCCTGACATCGTGGGTATACCGGGGAATTCACGATAAAAAACATCGACGAAAAAGTCGGAGTGCACGATATTTTGCCACTGTAGGTGAAGTACCCACTTTTCCCCTTTGCCAAACAGGGAAAATGTCTTTATATAAACTTCTCCTGAACGGATCTTCGAATTTTTGATCGTAACCGGCCACAGTTGTAAATTTACTGGACCGCGGAATCCGAGAACATCGATCAGTTATCACAGAAATTAGTAGAAGATATTTCAGAAATTTTTCACCCATTTACGGTTGAGGGTTATTATACTGTATTGCGGATTTGCGGGTAATTTCGGTGCGGGAACGGCGCCCCAAATATTCTGACGACTCATGAATCGTGCGAGTGCACCGTGAAACGTACGGATTCCATCTAGATAGTGGCTTTGGCTTGCAATTTTTTTTTCGAAAATTCGTTTTATTTTTTTGGGTCAAAACATGTGAAAAATGGGTTCCTAAGGGAAATCCCTGCTATTTTCCCGGTTTGGGCCACACAGCCAACATGAACGATTTCGCAGAAAACTGATGACCGTTTTCGATCCTGACATCGTGGGTATACCGGGGAATTCACGATAAAAAACATCGACGAAAAAGTCGGAGTGCACGATATTTTGCCACTGTAGGTGAAGTACCCACTTTTCCCCTTTGCCAAACAGGGAAAATGTCTTTATATAAACTTCTCCTGAACGGATCTTCGAATTTTTGATCGTAACCGGCCACAGTTGTAAATTTACTGGACCGCGGAATCCGAGAACATCGATCAGTTATCACAGAAATTAGTAGAAGATATTTCAGAAATTTTTCACCCATTTACGGTTGAGGGTTATTATACTGTATTGCGGATTTGCGGGTAATTTCGGTGCGGGAACGGCGCCCCAAATATTCTGACGACTCATGAATCGTGCGAGTGCACCGTGAAACGTACGGATTCCATCTAGATAGTGGCTTTGGCTTGCAATTTTGTTTTCGAAAATTCGTTTTATTTTTTTGGGTCAAAACATGTGAAAAATGGGTTCCTAAGGGAAATCCCTGCTATTTTCCCGGTTTGGGCCACACAGCCAACATGAACGATTTCGCAGAAAACTGATGACCGTTTTCGATCCTGACATCGTGGGTATACCGGGGAATTCACGATAAAAAACATCGACGAAAAAGTCGGAGTGCACGATATTTTGCCACTGTAGGTGAAGTACCCACTTTTCCCCTTTGCCAAACAGGGAAAATGTCTTTATATAAACTTCTCCTGAACGGATCTTCGAATTTTTGATCGTAACCGGCCACAGTTGTAAATTTACTGGACCGCGGAATCCGAGAACATCGATCAGTTATCACAGAAATTAGTAGAAGATATTTCAGAAATTTTTCACCCATTTACGGTTGAGGGTTATTATACTGTATTGCGGATTTGCGGGTAATTTCGGTGCGGGAACGGCGCCCCAAATATTCTGACGACTCATGAATCGTGCGAGTGCACCGTGAAACGTACGGATTCCATCTAGATAGTGGCTTTGGCTTGCAATTTTGTTTTCGAAAATTCGTTTTATTTTTTTGGGTCAAAACATGTGAAAAATGGGTTCCTAAGGGAAATCCCTGCTATTTTCCCGGTTTGGGCCACACAGCCAACATGAACGATTTCGCAGAAAACTGATGACCGTTTTCGATCCTGACATCGTGGGTATACCGGGGAATTCACGATAAAAAACATCGACGAAAAAGTCGGAGTGCACGATATTTTGCCACTGTAGGTGAAGTACCCACTTTTCCCCTTTGCCAAACAGGGAAAATGTCTTTATATAAACTTCTCCTGAACGGATCTTCGAATTTTTGATCGTAACCGGCCACAGTTGTAAATTTACTGGACCGCGGAATCCGAGAACATCGATCAGTTATCACAGAAATTAGTAGAAGATATTTCAGAAATTTTTCACCCATTTACGGTTGAGGGTTATTATACTGTATTGCGGATTTGCGGGTAATTTCGGTGCGGGAACGGCGCCCCAAATATTCTGACGACTCATGAATCGTGCGAGTGCACCGTGAAACGTACGGATTCCATCTAGATAGTGGCTTTGGCTTGCAATTTTTTTTTCGAAAATTCGTTTTATTTTTTTGGGTCAAAACATGTGAAAAATGGGTTCCTAAGGGAAATCCCTGCTATTTTCCCGGTTTGGGCCACACAGCCAACATGAACGATTTCGCAGAAAACTGATGACCGTTTTCGATCCTGACATCGTGGGTATACCGGGGAATTCACGATAAAAAACATCGACGAAAAAGTCGGAGTGCACGATATTTTGCCACTGTAGGTGAAGTACCCACTTTTCCCCTTTGCCAAACAGGGAAAATGTCTTTATATAAACTTCTCCTGAACGGATCTTCGAATTTTTGATCGTAACCGGCCACAGTTGTAAATTTACTGGACCGCGGAATCCGAGAACATCGATCAGTTATCACAGAAATTAGTAGAAGATATTTCAGAAATTTTTCACCCATTTACGGTTGAGGGTTATTATACTGTATTGCGGATTTGCGGGTAATTTCGGTGCGGGAACGGCGCCCCAAATATTCTGACGACTCATGAATCGTGCGAGTGCACCGTGAAACGTACGGATTCCATCTAGATAGTGGCTTTGGCTTGCAATTTTGTTTTCGAAAATTCGTTTTATTTTTTTGGGTCAAAACATGTGAAAAATGGGTTCCTAAGGGAAATCCCTGCTATTTTCCCGGTTTGGGCCACACAGCCAACATGAACGATTTCGCAGAAAACTGATGACCGTTTTCGATCCTGACATCGTGGGTATACCGGGGAATTCACGATAAAAAACATCGACGAAAAAGTCGGAGTGCACGATATTTTGCCACTGTAGGTGAAGTACCCACTTTTCCCCTTTGCCAAACAGGGAAAATGTCTTTATATAAACTTCTCCTGAACGGATCTTCGAATTTTTGATCGTAACCGGCCACAGTTGTAAATTTACTGGACCGCGGAATCCGAGAACATCGATCAGTTATCACAGAAATTAGTAGAAGATATTTCAGAAATTTTTCACCCATTTACGGTTGAGGGTTATTATACTGTATTGCGGATTTGCGGGTAATTTCGGTGCGGGAACGGCGCCCCAAATATTCTGACGACTCATGAATCGTGCGAGTGCACCGTGAAACGTACGGATTCCATCTAGATAGTGGCTTTGGCTTGCAATTTTGTTTTCGAAAATTCGTTTTATTTTTTTGGGTCAAAACATGTGAAAAATGGGTTCCTAAGGGAAATCCCTGCTATTTTCCCGGTTTGGGCCACACAGCCAACATGAACGATTTCGCAGAAAACTGATGACCGTTTTCGATCCTGACATCGTGGGTATACCGGGGAATTCACGATAAAAAACATCGACGAAAAAGTCGGAGTGCACGATATTTTGCCACTGTAGGTGAAGTACCCACTTTTCCCCTTTGCCAAACAGGGAAAATGTCTTTATATAAACTTCTCCTGAACGGATCTTCGAATTTTTGATCGTAACCGGCCACAGTTGTAAATTTACTGGACCGCGGAATCCGAGAACATCGATCAGTTATCACAGAAATTAGTAGAAGATATTTCAGAAATTTTTCACCCATTTACGGTTGAGGGTTATTATACTGTATTGCGGATTTGCGGGTAATTTCGGTGCGGGAACGGCGCCCCAAATATTCTGACGACTCATGAATCGTGCGAGTGCACCGTGAAACGTACGGATTCCATCTAGATAGTGGCTTTGGCTTGCAATTTTTTTTTCGAAAATTCGTTTTATTTTTTTGGGTCAAAACATGTGAAAAATGGGTTCCTAAGGGAAATCCCTGCTATTTTCCCGGTTTGGGCCACACAGCCAACATGAACGATTTCGCAGAAAACTGATGACCGTTTTCGATCCTGACATCGTGGGTATACCGGGGAATTCACGATAAAAAACATCGACGAAAAAGTCGGAGTGCACGATATTTTGCCACTGTAGGTGAAGTACCCACTTTTCCCCTTTGCCAAACAGGGAAAATGTCTTTATATAAACTTCTCCTGAACGGATCTTCGAATTTTTGATCGTAACCGGCCACAGTTGTAAATTTACTGGACCGCGGAATCCGAGAACATCGATCAGTTATCACAGAAATTAGTAGAAGATATTTCAGAAATTTTTCACCCATTTACGGTTGAGGGTTATTATACTGTATTGCGGATTTGCGGGTAATTTCGGTGCGGGAACGGCGCCCCAAATATTCTGACGACTCATGAATCGTGCGAGTGCACCGTGAAACGTACGGATTCCATCTAGATAGTGGCTTTGGCTTGCAATTTTGTTTTCGAAAATTCGTTTTATTTTTTTGGGTCAAAACATGTGAAAAATGGGTTCCTAAGGGAAATCCCTGCTATTTTCCCGGTTTGGGCCACACAGCCAACATGAACGATTTCGCAGAAAACTGATGACCGTTTTCGATCCTGACATCGTGGGTATACCGGGGAATTCACGATAAAAAACATCGACGAAAAAGTCGGAGTGCACGATATTTTGCCACTGTAGGTGAAGTACCCACTTTTCCCCTTTGCCAAACAGGGAAAATGTCTTTATATAAACTTCTCCTGAACGGATCTTCGAATTTTTGATCGTAACCGGCCACAGTTGTAAATTTACTGGACCGCGGAATCCGAGAACATCGATCAGTTATCACAGAAATTAGTAGAAGATATTTCAGAAATTTTTCACCCATTTACGGTTGAGGGTTATTATACTGTATTGCGGATTTGCGGGTAATTTCGGTGCGGGAACGGCGCCCCAAATATTCTGACGACTCATGAATCGTGCGAGTGCACCGTGAAACGTACGGATTCCATCTAGATAGTGGCTTTGGCTTGCAATTTTTTTTTCGAAAATTCGTTTTATTTTTTTGGGTCAAAACATGTGAAAAATGGGTTCCTAAGGGAAATCCCTGCTATTTTCCCGGTTTGGGCCACACAGCCAACATGAACGATTTCGCAGAAAACTGATGACCGTTTTCGATCCTGACATCGTGGGTATACCGGGGAATTCACGATAAAAAAAATCGACGAAAAAGTCGGAGTGCACGATATTTTGCCACTGTAGGTGAAGTACCCACTTTTCCCCTTTGCCAAACAGGGAAAATGTCTTTTTATAAATTTCTCCTAAACGAATCTTCGAATTTTTGATCGTAACCGGCCGCAGTTGAAAATTTACTGGACCGCGGAATCCGAGAACATCGATCAGTTTTCACAGAAATTAGTAGAAGATATTTCAGAAATTTTTCACCCATTTACGGTTGAGGGTTATTATACTGTATTGCGGATTTGCGGGTAATTTCGGTGCGGGAACCGGAGCCCATCCTCTTCGACGACTCATGAATCGTGCGGGTGCACCGTGTAACGTACGGAATCCATCTAGGGCCCAGTCTTGAAAAACTTTTTTTTTGGCGACAACCTTTTTTATTTTTTTGGGTCAAAACATGTGAAAAATGGGTTCCTAAGGGAAATCCCTGCTATTTTCCCGGTTTGGGCCACGCAGCCAACATGAACGAATTTGCAAAAAACTGATGACCGTTTTCGATCCTGACATCGTGGGTATACCGGGGAATTCACGATAAAAAAAATCGACAAAAAAGTCGGAGTGCACGATATTTTGCCACTGTAGGTGAAGTACCCACTTTTCCCCTTTGCCAAACAGGGAAAATGTCTTTTTATAAATTTCTCCTAAACGAATCTTCGAATTTTTGATCGTAACCGGCCGCAGTTGAAAATTTACTGGACCGCGGAATCCGAGAACATCGATCAGTTTTCACAGAAATTAGTAGAAGATATTTCAGAAATTTTTCACCCATTTACGGTTGAGGGTTATTATACTGTATTGCGGATTTGCGGGTAATTTCGGTGCGGGAACCGGAGCCCATCCTCTTCGACGACTCATGAATCGTGCGGGTGCACCGTGTAACGTACGGAATCCATCTAGGGCCCAGTCTTGAAAAACTTTTTTTTTGGCGACAACCTTTTTTATTTTTTTGGGTCAAAACATGTGAAAAATGGGTTCCTAAGGGAAATCCCTGCTATTTTCCCGGTTTGGGCCACGCAGCCAACATGAACGAATTTGCAAAAAACTGATGACCGTTTTCGATCCTGACATCGTGGGTATACCGGGGAATTCACGATAAAAAAAATCGACAAAAAAGTCGGAGTGCACGATATTTTGCCACTGTAGGTGAAGTACCCACTTTTCCCCTTTGCCAAACAGGGAAAATGTCTTTTTATAAATTTCTCCTAAACGAATCTTCGAATTTTTGATCGTAACCGGCCGCAGTTGAAAATTTACTGGACCGCGGAATCCGAGAACATCGATCAGTTTTCACAGAAATTAGTAGAAGATATTTCAGAAATTTTTCACCCATTTACGGTTGAGGGTTATTATACTGTATTGCGGATTTGCGGGTAATTTCGGTGCGGGAACCGGAGCCCATCCTCTTCGACGACTCATGAATCGTGCGGGTGCACCGTGTAACGTACGGAATCCATCTAGGGCCCAGTCTTGAAAAACTTTTTTTTTGGCGACAACCTTTTTTATTTTTTTGGGTCAAAACATGTGAAAAATGGGTTCCTAAGGGAAATCCCTGCTATTTTCCCGGTTTGGGCCACGCAGCCAACATGAACGAATTTGCAAAAAACTGATGACCGTTTTCGATCCTGACATCGTGGGTATACCGGGGAATTCACGATAAAAAAAATCGACAAAAAAGTCGGAGTGCACGATATTTTGCCACTGTAGGTGAAGTACCCACTTTTCCCCTTTGCCAAACAGGGAAAATGTCTTTTTATAAATTTCTCCTAAACGAATCTTCGAATTTTTGATCGTAACCGGCCGCAGTTGAAAATTTACTGGACCGCGGAATCCGAGAACATCGATCAGTTTTCACAGAAATTAGTAGAAGATATTTCAGAAATTTTTCACCCATTTACGGTTGAGGGTTATTATACTGTATTGCGGATTTGCGGGTAATTTCGGTGCGGGAACCGGAGCCCATCCTCTTCGACGACTCATGAATCGTGCGGGTGCACCGTGTAACGTACGGAATCCATCTAGGGCCCAGTCTTGAAAAACTTTTTTTTTGGCGACAACCTTTTTTATTTTTTTGGGTCAAAACATGTGAAAAATGGGTTCCTAAGGGAAATCCCTGCTATTTTCCCGGTTTGGGCCACGCAGCCAACATGAACGAATTTGCAAAAAACTGATGACCGTTTTCGATCCTGACATCGTGGGTATACCGGGGAATTCACGATAAAAAAAATCGACAAAAAAGTCGGAGTGCACGATATTTTGCCACTGTAGGTGAAGTACCCACTTTTCCCCTTTGCCAAACAGGGAAAATGTCTTTTTATAAATTTCTCCTAAACGAATCTTCGAATTTTTGATCGTAACCGGCCGCAGTTGAAAATTTACTGGACCGCGGAATCCGAGAACATCGATCAGTTTTCACAGAAATTAGTAGAAGATATTTCAGAAATTTTTCACCCATTTACGGTTGAGGGTTATTATACTGTATTGCGGATTTGCGGGTAATTTCGGTGCGGGAACCGGAGCCCATCCTCTTCGACGACTCATGAATCGTGCGGGTGCACCGTGTAACGTACGGAATCCATCTAGGGCCCAGTCTTGAAAAACTTTTTTTTTGGCGACAACCTTTTTTATTTTTTTGGGTCAAAACATGTGAAAAATGGGTTCCTAAGGGAAATCCCTGCTATTTTCCCGGTTTGGGCCACGCAGCCAACATGAACGAATTTGCAAAAAACTGATGACCGTTTTCGATCCTGACATCGTGGGTATACCGGGGAATTCACGATAAAAAAAATCGACAAAAAAGTCGGAGTGCACGATATTTTGCCACTGTAGGTGAAGTACCCACTTTTCCCCTTTGCCAAACAGGGAAAATGTCTTTTTATAAATTTTATACCTGGGACCCCCCGTGTATAAGTCCCCCCCCCTTACCCCCGTGTTTAAGTCCCCCCCTGGGGGTCTGGCAGGGGGGGGACTTAAACACAGGGGGACCTAAACACGGGGGTGGGCTGGTCTGGAGGGTCATCAGGTGGCCCCTAGGCCCTCCAGGTGCTGTCTGAGTCGAAAAGTGGGGTGCCAAAAGTCCATCCGGACCGGAATTACCCCCCTACGACAGCAGAGGAAGAGGTCTTCTTGGTCTCCACTGTGCCACCCCCGTGTTTAAGCCCCCCCTGTGTTTAGGTCCGCCCCCCCCGTGTTTAAGTCCCCCCCGGCCGAAAATCGCCTCCAGGGGGGGGACTTAAACACGGGGGGTCCCAGGTACTGTAAATTATACTGTATTGCGGTTTTGCCCGGCATTTTCGTGCGGAGACCCATGCGGTACCTGTGCTGTGTTCCGGAGGGTGTCCGGATACACCGTGGAAAGAACGCGCTCTAAAAATGCCGCCAGATTGAAACCAAAAAATTTTGGCGAAAATTTTGACTGTTTACTTGGGTCACTCATTTTTGGATTTTCCTTAGGAAAATGGCCATTTTGCCCAGGATAGGGTATTTTTTTGCTGGACCTTCTGCTGCGTTTCAGTTGTCGTCCGATGGCACCGTGTGACGCACGGACTCCGGAAATGACTCCACACTCGACACCGAAATTTTTGGTAAAATTGTTCATGATTTACTTGGGTGCCTGAATTTTGGATTTTCCTGCAGAAAGTGGCATTTTGGGGGGGTCTGAGCAAAAACGCCCACTTTTTACCCACGTCAGTACTATCCCAGCCCGCCCCCTGCTAACTTCTCAAGTGGCACCAGCAGGTAGGTATGCGTGTGACTTCACAGGTGTACAACTACCCTGTGAGTTCTTGAGAAGAGTCAGACGACTGACGGGTGCTTACGGGTGCTTACGCCCGAACATCCTGCCTGCAGCCCTGTGTGGCAGTCTTGTTGACTGGTGCTGCAGTACACGGGTCGGCGGGCCGTGGCCCGGCGGTGGCGGGAGGCCAGGCGGAGAGGAGGGGCGCGAAGCGCCCCGACGCGAAGCGGCCGACCGCCACCGCCGGGCCACGGCCCGCCGACCCGTGTACTGCAGCCCACCAGTCAACAAGGCCGCCACAGGTTAGCAACAAAGCCACCGTTGCTGGAGGTCACTCGGGTGACGAGATGGCATTCCTCACAACACCTTTGCTGTGACGCAGGATGGTTCGACACGGGTGCTTATATTTCTAGTGCGGGTTTGCGGGTTTGCGGGTTTGCGGGTTTGCGGGTTTGCGGGTTTGCGGGTTTGCGGGTTTGCGGGTTTGCGGGTTTGCGGGTTTGCGGGTTTGCGGGTTTGCGGGTTTGCGGGTTTGCGGTTTTGCGGGTTTGCGGGTTTGCGGGTTTGCGGGTTTGCGGGTTTGCGGGTTTGCGGGTTTGCGGGTTTGCGGGTTTGCGGGTTTGCGGGTTTGCGGGTTTGCGGGTTTGCGGGTTTGCGGGTTTGCGGGTTTGCGGGTTTGCGGGTTTGCGGGTTTGCGGGTTTGCGGGTTTGCGGGTTTGCGGGTTTGCGGGTTTGCGGGTTTGCGGGTTTGCGGGTTTGCGGGTTTGCGGGTTTGCGGGTTTGCGGGTTTGCGGGTTTGCGGGTTTGCGGGTTTGCGGGTTTGCGGGTTTGCGGGTTTGCGGGTTTGCGGGTTTGCGGGTTTGCGGGTTTGCGGGTTTGCGGGTTTGCGGGTTTGCGGGTTTGCGGGTTTGCGGGTTTGCGGGTTTGCGGGTTTGCGGGTTTGCGGGTTTGCGGGTTTGCGGGTTTGCGGGTTTGCGGGTTTGCGGGTTTGCGGGTTTGCGGGTTTGCGGGTTTGCGGGTTTGCGGGTTTGCGGGTTTGCGGGTTTGCGGGTTTGCGGGTTTGCGGGTTTGCGGGTTTGCGGGTTTGCGGGTTTGCGGGTTTGCGGGTTTGCGGGTTTGCGGGTTTGCGGGTTTGCGGGTTTGCGGGTTTGCGGGTTTGCGGGTTTGCGGGTTTGCGGGTTTGCGGGTTTGCGGGTTTGCGGGTTTGCGGGTTTGCGGGTTTGCGGGTTTGCGGGTTTGCGGGTTTGCGGGTTTGCGGGTTTGCGGGTTTGCGGGTTTGCGGGTTTGCGGGTTTGCGGGTTTGCGGGTTTGCGGGTTTGCGGGTTTGCGGGTTTGCGGGTTTGCGGGTTTGCGGGTTTGCGGGTTTGCGGGTTTGCGGGTTTGCGGGTTTGCGGGTTTGCGGGTTTGCGGGTTTGCGGGTTTGCGGGTTTGCGGGTTTGCGGGTTTGCGGGTTTGCGGGTTTGCGGGTTTGCGGGTTTGCGGGTTTGCGGGTTTGCGGGTTTGCGGGTTTGCGGGTTTGCGGGTTTGCGGGTTTGCGGGTTTGCGGGTTTGCGGGTTTGCGGGTTTGCGGGTTTGCGGGTTTGCGGGTTTGCGGGTTTGCGGGTTTGCGGGTTTGCGGGTTTGCGGGTTTGCGGGTTTGCGGGTTTGCGGGTTTGCGGGTTTGCGGGTTTGCGGGTTTGCGGGTTTGCGGGTTTGCGGGTTTGCGGGTTTGCGGGTTTGCGGGTTTGCGGGTTTGCGGGTTTGCGGGTTTGCGGGTTTGCGGGTTTGCGGGTTTGCGGGTTTGCGGGTTTGCGGGTTTGCGGGTTTGCGGGTTTGCGGGTTTGCGGGTTTGCGGGTTTGCGGGTTTGCGGGTTTGCGGGTTTGCGGGTTTGCGGGTTTGCGGGTTTGCGGGTTTGCGGGTTTGCGGGTTTGCGGGTTTGCGGGTTTGCGGGTTTGCGGGTTTGCGGGTTTGCGGGTTTGCGGGTTTGCGGGTTTGCGGGTTTGCGGGTTTGCGGGTTTGCGGGTTTGCGGGTTTGCGGGTTTGCGGGTTTGCGGGTTTGCGGGTTTGCGGGTTTGCGGGTTTGCGGGTTTGCGGGTTTGCGGGTTTGCGGGTTTGCGGGTTTGCGGGTTTGCGGGTTTGCGGGTTTGCGGGTTTGCGGGTTTGCGGGTTTGCGGGTTTGCGGGTTTGCGGGTTTGCGGGTTTGCGGGTTTGCGGGTTTGCGGGTTTGCGGGTTTGCGGGTTTGCGGGTTTGCGGGTTTGCGGGTTTGCGGGTTTGCGGGTTTGCGGGTTTGCGGGTTTGCGGGTTTGCGGGTTTGCGGGTTTGCGGGTTTGCGGGTTTGCGGGTTTGCGGGTTTGCGGGTTTGCGGGTTTGCGGGTTTGCGGGTTTGCGGGTTTGCGGGTTTGCGGGTTTGCGGGTTTGCGGGTTTGCGGGTTTGCGGGTTTGCGGGTTTGCGGGTTTGCGGGTTTGCGGGTTTGCGGGTTTGCGGGTTTGCGGGTTTGCGGGTTTGCGGGTTTGCGGGTTTGCGGGTTTGCGGGTTTGCGGGTTTGCGGGTTTGCGGGTTTGCGGGTTTGCGGGTTTGCGGGTTTGCGGGTTTGCGGGTTTGCGGGTTTGCGGGTTTGCGGGTTTGCGGGTTTGCGGGTTTGCGGGTTTGCGGGTTTGCGGGTTTGCGGGTTTGCGGGTTTGCGGGTTTGCGGGTTTGCGGGTTTGCGGGTTTGCGGGTTTGCGGGTTTGCGGGTTTGCGGGTTTGCGGGTTTGCGGGTTTGCGGGTTTGCGGGTTTGCGGGTTTGCGGGTTTGCGGGTTTGCGGGTTTGCGGGTTTGCGGGTTTGCGGGTTTGCGGGTTTGCGGGTTTGCGGGTTTGCGGGTTTGCGGGTTTGCGGGTTTGCGGGTTTGCGGGTTTGCGGGTTTGCGGGTTTGCGGGTTTGCGGGTTTGCGGGTTTGCGGGTTTGCGGGTTTGCGGGTTTGCGGGTTTGCGGGTTTGCGGGTTTGCGGGTTTGCGGGTTTGCGGGTTTGCGGGTTTGCGGGTTTGCGGGTTTGCGGGTTTGCGGGTTTGCGGGTTTGCGGGTTTGCGGGTTTGCGGGTTTGCGGGTTTGCGGGTTTGCGGGTTTGCGGGTTTGCGGGTTTGCGGGTTTGCGGGTTTGCGGGTTTGCGGGTTTGCGGGTTTGCGGGTTTGCGGGTTTGCGGGTTTGCGGGTTTGCGGGTTTGCGGGTTTGCGGGTTTGCGGGTTTGCGGGTTTGCGGGTTTGCGGGTTTGCGGGTTTGCGGGTTTGCGGGTTTGCGGGTTTGCGGGTTTGCGGGTTTGCGGGTTTGCGGGTTTGCGGGTTTGCGGGTTTGCGGGTTTGCGGGTTTGCGGGTTTGCGGGTTTGCGGGTTTGCGGGTTTGCGGGTTTGCGGGTTTGCGGGTTTGCGGGTTTGCGGGTTTGCGGGTTTGCGGGTTTGCGGGTTTGCGGGTTTGCGGGTTTGCGGGTTTGCGGGTTTGCGGGTTTGCGGGTTTGCGGGTTTGCGGGTTTGCGGGTTTGCGGGTTTGCGGGTTTGCGGGTTTGCGGGTTTGCGGGTTTGCGGGTTTGCGGGTTTGCGGGTTTGCGGGTTTGCGGGTTTGCGGGTTTGCGGGTTTGCGGGTTTGCGGGTTTGCGGGTTTGCGGGTTTGCGGGTTTGCGGGTTTGCGGGTTTGCGGGTTTGCGGGTTTGCGGGTTTGCGGGTTTGCGGGTTTGCGGGTTTGCGGGTTTGCGGGTTTGCGGGTTTGCGGGTTTGCGGGTTTGCGGGTTTGCGGGTTTGCGGGTTTGCGGGTTTGCGGGTTTGCGGGTTTGCGGGTTTGCGGGTTTGCGGGTTTGCGGGTTTGCGGGTTTGCGGGTTTGCGGGTTTGCGGGTTTGCGGGTTTGCGGGTTTGCGGGTTTGCGGGTTTGCGGGTTTGCGGGTTTGCGGGTTTGCGGGTTTGCGGGTTTGCGGGTTTGCGGGTTTGCGGGTTTGCGGGTTTGCGGGTTTGCGGGTTTGCGGGTTTGCGGGTTTGCGGGTTTGCGGGTTTGCGGGTTTGCGGGTTTGCGGGTTTGCGGGTTTGCGGGTTTGCGGGTTTGCGGGTTTGCGGGTTTGCGGGTTTGCGGGTTTGCGGGTTTGCGGGTTTGCGGGTTTGCGGGTTTGCGGGTTTGCGGGTTTGCGGGTTTGCGGGTTTGCGGGTTTGCGGGTTTGCGGGTTTGCGGGTTTGCGGGTTTGCGGGTTTGCGGGTTTGCGGGTTTGCGGGTTTGCGGGTTTGCGGGTTTGCGGGTTTGCGGGTTTGCGGGTTTGCGGGTTTGCGGGTTTGCGGGTTTGCGGGTTTGCGGGTTTGCGGGTTTGCGGGTTTGCGGGTTTGCGGGTTTGCGGGTTTGCGGGTTTGCGGGTTTGCGGGTTTGCGGGTTTGCGGGTTTGCGGGTTTGCGGGTTTGCGGGTTTGCGGGTTTGCGGGTTTGCGGGTTTGCGGGTTTGCGGGTTTGCGGGTTTGCGGGTTTGCGGGTTTGCGGGTTTGCGGGTTTGCGGGTTTGCGGGTTTGCGGGTTTGCGGGTTTGCGGGTTTGCGGGTTTGCGGGTTTGCGGGTTTGCGGGTTTGCGGGTTTGCGGGTTTGCGGGTTTGCGGGTTTGCGGGTTTGCGGGTTTGCGGGTTTGCGGGTTTGCGGGTTTGCGGGTTTGCGGGTTTGCGGGTTTGCGGGTTTGCGGGTTTGCGGGTTTGCGGGTTTGCGGGTTTGCGGGTTTGCGGGTTTGCGGGTTTGCGGGTTTGCGGGTTTGCGGGTTTGCGGGTTTGCGGGTTTGCGGGTTTGCGGGTTTGCGGGTTTGCGGGTTTGCGGGTTTGCGGGTTTGCGGGTTTGCGGGTTTGCGGGTTTGCGGGTTTGCGGGTTTGCGGGTTTGCGGGTTTGCGGGTTTGCGGGTTTGCGGGTTTGCGGGTTTGCGGGTTTGCGGGTTTGCGGGTTTGCGGGTTTGCGGGTTTGCGGGTTTGCGGGTTTGCGGGTTTGCGGGTTTGCGGGTTTGCGGGTTTGCGGGTTTGCGGGTTTGCGGGTTTGCGGGTTTGCGGGTTTGCGGGTTTGCGGGTTTGCGGGTTTGCGGGTTTGCGGGTTTGCGGGTTTGCGGGTTTGCGGGTTTGCGGGTTTGCGGGTTTGCGGGTTTGCGGGTTTGCGGGTTTGCGGGTTTGCGGGTTTGCGGGTTTGCGGGTTTGCGGGTTTGCGGGTTTGCGGGTTTGCGGGTTTGCGGGTTTGCGGGTTTGCGGGTTTGCGGGTTTGCGGGTTTGCGGGTTTGCGGGTTTGCGGGTTTGCGGGTTTGCGGGTTTGCGGGTTTGCGGGTTTGCGGGTTTGCGGGTTTGCGGGTTTGCGGGTTTGCGGGTTTGCGGGTTTGCGGGTTTGCGGGTTTGCGGGTTTGCGGGTTTGCGGGTTTGCGGGTTTGCGGGTTTGCGGGTTTGCGGGTTTGCGGGTTTGCGGGTTTGCGGGTTTGCGGGTTTGCGGGTTTGCGGGTTTGCGGGTTTGCGGGTTTGCGGGTTTGCGGGTTTGCGGGTTTGCGGGTTTGCGGGTTTGCGGGTTTGCGGGTTTGCGGGTTTGCGGGTTTGCGGGTTTGCGGGTTTGCGGGTTTGCGGGTTTGCGGGTTTGCGGGTTTGCGGGTTTGCGGGTTTGCGGGTTTGCGGGTTTGCGGGTTTGCGGGTTTGCGGGTTTGCGGGTTTGCGGGTTTGCGGGTTTGCGGGTTTGCGGGTTTGCGGGTTTGCGGGTTTGCGGGTTTGCGGGTTTGCGGGTTTGCGGGTTTGCGGGTTTGCGGGTTTGCGGGTTTGCGGGTTTGCGGGTTTGCGGGTTTGCGGGTTTGCGGGTTTGCGGGTTTGCGGGTTTGCGGGTTTGCGGGTTTGCGGGTTTGCGGGTTTGCGGGTTTGCGGGTTTGCGGGTTTGCGGGTTTGCGGGTTTGCGGGTTTGCGGGTTTGCGGGTTTGCGGGTTTGCGGGTTTGCGGGTTTGCGGGTTTGCGGGTTTGCGGGTTTGCGGGTTTGCGGGTTTGCGGGTTTGCGGGTTTGCGGGTTTGCGGGTTTGCGGGTTTGCGGGTTTGCGGGTTTGCGGGTTTGCGGGTTTGCGGGTTTGCGGGTTTGCGGGTTTGCGGGTTTCCGGGTTTCCGGGTTTGCGGGTTTGCGGGTTTGCGGGTTTGCGGGTTTGCGGGTTTGCGGGTTTGCGGGTTTGCGGGTTTGCGGGTTTGCGGGTTTGCGGGTTTGCGGGTTTGCGGGTTTGCGGGTTTGCGGGTTTGCGGGTTTGCGGGCTTGCGGGTTTGCGGGTTTGCAGGGATCTGAATGCCCACAGCTCCAGGTTTTCAGGAATCTGAATGCCCACAGCTCCAGACTTTCAGGAATCGGAATGCCCACAGCTCCAGACTTTCAGGAATCTGAATGCCCAAAGCTCCAGGTTTTGAGGAATCTGAATGCCCACAGCTCCAGACTTTCAGGAATCTGAATGCCCACAGCTCCAGACTTTCAGGAATCTGAATGCCCACAGCTCCAGGTTTTCAGGAATCTGAAATCCCACAGCTCCAGACTTTCAGGAATCTGAATACCCACAGCTCCAGACTTTCAGGAATCTGAATGCCCACAGCTCCAGGTTTTCAGAAATCTGAATGCCCACAGCTCCAGACTTTCAGGAATCTGAATGCCCACAGCTCCAGACGTTCAGGAATCTGAATGCCCACAGCTCCAGGTTTTCAGGAATCTGAATGCCCACAGCTCCAGACTTTCAGGAATCTGAATGCCCACAGCTCCAGACTTTCAGGAATCTGAATGCCCACAGCTCCAGACCTTCAGGAGTCTGAATGCCCACAGCTCCAGGTTTTCAGGAATCTGAATGCCCACAGCTCCAGACTTTCAGGAATCTGAATGCCCACAGCTCCAGACTTTCAGGAATCTGAATGCCCACAGCTCCAGGTTTTCAGGAATCTGAATGCACACAGCTCCAGACTTTCAGGAATCTGAATGCCCACACCTCCAGGATTTCAGGAATCTGAATGCCCACAGCTCCAGACTTTCAGGAATCTGAATGTCCACAGCTCCAGACTTTCAGGAATCTGAATGCCCACAGCTCCAGACTTTCAGGAATCTGAATGCCCACAGCTCCAGGTTTTCAGGAATCTGAATGCCCACAGCTCCAGACTTTCAGGAATCTGAATGCCCACAGCTCCAGACTTTCAGGAATCTGAATGCCCACAGCTCCAGGTTTTCAGGAATCTGAATGCACACAGCTCCAGACTTTCAGGAATCTGAATGCCCACAGCTCCAGGTTTTCAGGAATCTGAATGCCCACAGCTCCAGAATTTCAGGAATCTGAATGCCCACAGCTCCAGAGTTTCAGGAATCTGAATGCCCACAGCTCCAGACTTTCAGGAATCTGAATGCCCACAGCTCCAGGTTTTCAGGAATCTGAATGCCCACAGCTCCAGACTTTCAGGAATCTGAATGCCCACAGCTCCAGACTTTCAGGAATCTGAATGCCCACAGCTCCAGGTTTTCAGGAATCTGAATGCCCACAGCTCCAGACTTTCAGGAATCTGAATGCCCAAAGCTCCAGGTTTTGAGGAATCTGAATGCCCCCAGCTCCAGACTTTCAGGAATCTGAATGCCCACAGCTCCAGGTTTTCAGGAATCTGAATGCCCACAGCTCCAGACTTTCAGGAATCTGAATGCCCACAGCTCCAGACTTTCAGGAATCTGAATGCCCACAGCTCCAGACTTTCAGGAATCTGAATGCCCACAGCTCCAGACTTTCAGGAATCTGAATGCCCACAGCTCCAGACTTTCAGGAATCTGAATGCCCACAGCTCCAGACTTTCAGGAATCTGAATGCCCACAGCTCCAGACTTTCAGGAATCTGAATGCCCACAGCTCCAGGTTTTCAGGAATCTGAATGCCCACAGCTCCAGACTTTCAGGAATCTGAATGCCCACAGCTCCAGACTTTCAGGAATCTGAATGCCCACAGCTCCAGACTTTCAGGAATCTGAATGCCCACAGCTCCAGGTTTTCAGGAATCTGAATGCCCACAGCTCCAGACTTTCAGGAATCTGAATGCCCACAGCTCCAGGTTTTCAGGAATCTGAATGCACACAGCTCCAGACTTTCAGGAATCTGAATGCCCACAGCTCCAGGTTTTCAGGAATCTGAATGCCCACAGCTCCAGAATTTCAGGAATCTGAATGCCCACAGCTCGAGAGTTTCAGGAATCTGAATGCCCACAGCTCCAGACTTTCAGGAATCTGAATGCCCACAGCTCCAGGTTTTCAGGAATCTGAATGCCCACAGCTCCAGACTTTCAGGAATCTGAATGCCCACAGCTCCAGACTTTCAGGAATCTGAATGCCCACAGCTCCAGGTTTTCAGGAATCTGAATGCCCACAGCTCCAGACTTTCAGGAATCTGAATGCCCACAGCTCCAGGTTTTCAGGAATCTGAATGCCCACAGCTCCAGACTTTCAGGAATCTGAATGCCCACAGCTCCAGACTTTCAGGAATCTGAATGCCCACAGCTCCAGACCTTCAGGAGTCTGAATGCCCACAGCTCCAGGTTTTCAGGAATCTGAATGCCCACAGCTCCAGACTTTCAGGAATCTGAATGCCCACAGCTCCAGACCTTCAGGAGTCTGAATGCCCACAGCTCCAGGTTTTCAGGAATCTGAATGCCCACAGCTCCAGACGTTCAGGAATCTGAATGCCCACAGCTCCAGACTTTCAGGAATCTGAATGCCCACAGCTCCAGACCTTCAGGAATCTGAATGCCCACAGCTCCAGGTTTTCAGGAATCTGAATGCCCACAGCTCCAGACTTTCAGGAATCTGAATGCCCACAGCTCCAGACTTTCAGGAATCTGAATGCCCACAGCTCCAGACTTTCAGGAATCTGAATGCCCACAGCTCCAGACTTTCAGGAATCTGAATGCCCACAGCTCCAGACCTTCAGGAATCTGAATGCCCACAGCTCCAGACTTTGAGGAATCTGAATGCCCACAGCTCCAGACTTTCAGGAATCTGAATGCCCACAGCTCCAGACTTTCAGGAATCTGAATGCCCACAGCTCCAGGTTTTCAGGAATCTGAATGCCCACAGCTCCAGACTTTCAGGAATCTGAATGCCCACAGCTCCAGGTTTTCAGGAATCTGAATGCCCACAGCTCCAGACTTTCAGGAATCTGAATGCCCACAGCTCCAGACTTTCAGGAATCTGAATGCCCACAGCTCCAGGTTTTCAGGAATCTGAATGCCCACAGCTCCAGACTTTCAGGAATCTGAATGCCCACAGCTCCAGACTTTCAGGAATCTGAATGCCCACAGCTCCAGGTTTTCAGGAATCTGAATGCCCACAGCTCCAGACTTTCAGGAATCTGAATGCCCACAGCTCCAGACTTTCAGGAATCTGAATGCCCACAGCTCCAGGTTTTCAGGAATCTGAATGCCCACAGCTCCAGACTTTCAGGAATCTGAATGCCCACAGCTCCAGACTTTCAGGAATCTGAATGCCCACAGCTCCAGACTTTCAGGAATCTGAATGCCCACAGCTCCAGACCTTCAGGAGTCTGAATGCCCACAGCTCCAGGTTTTCAGGAATCTGAATGCCCACAGCTCCAGACTTTCAGGAATCTGAATGCCCACAGCTCCAGACCTTCAGGAGTCTGAATGCCCACAGCTCCAGGTTTTCAGGAATCTGAATGCCCACAGCTCCAGACTTTCAGGAATCTGAATGCCCACAGCTCCAGACTTTCAGGAATCTGAATGCCCACAGCTCCAGACCTTCAGGAATCTGAATGCCCACAGCTCCAGGTTTTCAGGAATCTGAATGCCCACAGCTCCAGACTTTCAGGAATCTGAATGCCCACAGCTCCAGACTTTCAGGAATCTGAATGCCCGCAGCTCCAGACTTTCAGGAATCTGAATGCCCACAGCTCCAGACTTTCAGGAATCTGAATGCCCACAGCTCCAGGTTTTCAGGAATCTGAATGCCCACAGCTCCAGACCTTCAGGAATCTGAATGCCCACAGCTCCAGACTTTCAGGAATCTGAATGCCCACAGCTCCAGACTTTCAGGAATCTGAATGCCCACAGCTCCAGGTTTTCAGGAATCTGAATGCCCACAGCTCCAGACTTTCAGGAATCTGAATGCCCACAGCTCCAGACTTTCAGGAATCTGAATGCCCACAGCTCCAGGTTTTCAGGAATCTGAATGCCCACAGCTCCAGACCTTCAGGAATCTGAATGCCCACAGCTCCAGACTTTCAGGAATCTGAATGCCCACAGCTCCAGACTTTCAGGAGTCTGAATGCCCACAGCTCCAGGTTTTCAGGAATCTGAATGCCCACAGCTCCAGACTTTCAGGAATCTGAATGCCCACAGCTCCAGGTTTTCAGGAATCTGAATGCCCACAGCTCCAGACTTTCAGGAATCTGAATGCCCACAGCTCCAGACTTTCAGGAATCTGAATGCCCACAGCTCCAGACTTTCAGGAATCTGAATGCCCACAGCTCCAGACTTTCAGGAATCTGAATGCCCACAGCTCCAGACTTTCAGGAGTCTGAATGCCCACAGCTCCAGGTTTTCAGGAATCTGAATGCCCACAGCTCCAGGTTTTCAGGAATCTGAATGCCCACAGCTCCAGACTTTCAGGAATCTGAATGCCCACAGCTCCAGACTTTCAGGAATCTGAATGCCCACAGCTCCAGACTTTCAGGAATCTGAATGCCCACAGCTCCAGGTTTTCAGGAATCTGAATGCCCACAGCTCCAGACTTTCAGGAATCTGAATGCCCACAGCTCCAGGTTTTCAGGAATCTGAATGCCCACAGCTCCAGACTTTCAGGAATCTGAATGCCCACAGCTCCAGGTTTTCAGGAATCTGAATGCCCACAGCTCCAGACTTTCAGGAATCTGAATGCCCACAGCTCCAGACTTTCAGGAATCTGAATGCCCACAGCTCCAGACTTTCAGGAATCTGAATGCCCACAGCTCCAGACTTTCAGGAATCTGAATGCCCACAGCTCCAGACTTTCAGGAATCTGAATGCCCACAGCTCCAGACTTTCAGGAATCTGAATGCCCACAGCTCCAGACTTTCAGGAATCTGAATGCCCACAGCTCCAGACTTTCAGGAATCTGAATGCCCACAGCTCCAGGTTTTCAGGAATCTGAATGCCCACAGCTCCAGACTTTCAGGAATCTGAATGCCCACAGCTCCAGGTTTTCAGGAATCTGAATGCCCACAGCTCCAGACTTTCAGGAATCTGAATGCCCACAGCTCCAGGTTTTCAGGAATCTGAATGCCCACAGCTCCAGACTTTCAGGAATCTGAATGCCCACAGCTCCAGGTTTTCAGGAATCTGAATGCCCACAGCTCCAGACTTTCAGGAATCTGAATGCCCACAGCTCCAGACTTTCAGGAATCTGAATGCCCACAGCTCCAGGTTTTCAGGAATCTGAATGCCCACAGCTCCAGACTTTCAGGAATCTGAATGCCCACAGCTCCAGACTTTCAGGAATCTGAATGCCCACAGCTCCAGGTTTTCAGGAATCTGAATGCCCACAGCTCCAGACTTTCAGGAATCTGAATGCCCACAGCTCCAGACTTTCAGGAATCTGAATGCCCACAGCTCCAGACCTTCAGGAGTCTGAATGCCCACAGCTCCAGGTTTTCAGGAATCTGAATGCCCACAGCTCCAGACTTTCAGGAATCTGAATGCCCACAGCTCCAGACCTTCAGGAGTCTGAATGCCCACAGCTCCAGGTTTTCAGGAATCTGAATGCCCACAGCTCCAGACGTTCAGGAATCTGAATGCCCACAGCTCCAGACTTTCAGGAATCTGAATGCCCACAGCTCCAGACCTTCAGGAATCTGAATGCCCACAGCTCCAGGTTTTCAGGAATCTGAATGCCCACAGCTCCAGACTTTCAGGAATCTGAATGCCCACAGCTCCAGACTTTCAGGAATCTGAATGCCCACAGCTCCAGACTTTCAGGAATCTGAATGCCCACAGCTCCAGACTTTCAGGAATCTGAATGCCCACAGCTCCAGACCTTCAGGAATCTGAATGCCCACAGCTCCAGACTTTGAGGAATCTGAATGCCCACAGCTCCAGACTTTCAGGAATCTGAATGCCCACAGCTCCAGGTTTTCAGGAATCTGAATGCCCACAGCTCCAGACTTTCAGGAATCTGAATGCCCACAGCTCCAGGTTTTCAGGAATCTGAATGCCCACAGCTCCAGACTTTCAGGAATCTGAATGCCCACAGCTCCAGACTTTCAGGAATCTGAATGCCCACAGCTCCAGGTTTTCAGGAATCTGAATGCCCACAGCTCCAGACTTTCAGGAATCTGAATGCCCACAGCTCCAGGTTTTCAGGAATCTGAATGCCCACAGCTCCAGACTTTCAGGAATCTGAATGCCCACAGCTCCAGACTTTCAGGAATCTGAATGCCCACAGCTCCAGACCTTCAGGAGTCTGAATGCCCACAGCTCCAGGTTTTCAGGAATCTGAATGCCCACAGCTCCAGACTTTCAGGAATCTGAATGCCCACAGCTCCAGACCTTCAGGAGTCTGAATGCCCACAGCTCCAGGTTTTCAGGAATCTGAATGCCCACAGCTCCAGACGTTCAGGAATCTGAATGCCCACAGCTCCAGACTTTCAGGAATCTGAATGCCCACAGCTCCAGACCTTCAGGAATCTGAATGCCCACAGCTCCAGGTTTTCAGGAATCTGAATGCCCACAGCTCCAGACTTTCAGGAATCTGAATGCCCACAGCTCCAGACTTTCAGGAATCTGAATGCCCACAGCTCCAGACTTTCAGGAATCTGAATGCCCACAGCTCCAGACTTTCAGGAATCTGAATGCCCACAGCTCCAGACCTTCAGGAATCTGAATGCCCACAGCTCCAGACTTTGAGGAATCTGAATGCCCACAGCTCCAGACTTTCAGGAATCTGAATGCCCACAGCTCCAGGTTTTCAGGAATCTGAATGCCCACAGCTCCAGACTTTCAGGAATCTGAATGCCCACAGCTCCAGGTTTTCAGGAATCTGAATGCCCACAGCTCCAGACTTTCAGGAATCTGAATGCCCACAGCTCCAGACTTTCAGGAATCTGAATGCCCACAGCTCCAGACCTTCAGGAGTCTGAATGCCCACAGCTCCAGACTTTCAGGAATCTGAATGCCCACAGCTCCAGGTTTTCAGGAATCTGAATGCCCACAGCTCCAGACTTTCAGGAATCTGAATGCCCACAGCTCCAGGTTTTCAGGAATCTGAATGCCCACAGCTCCAGACTTTCAGGAATCTGAATGCCCACAGCTCCAGACTTTCAGGAATCTGAATGCCCACAGCTCCAGGTTTTCAGGAATCTGAATGCCCACAGCTCCAGACTTTCAGGAATCTGAATGCCCACAGCTCCAGGTTTTCAGGAATCTGAATGCCCACAGCTCCAGACTTTCAGGAATCTGAATGCCCACAGCTCCAGACTTTCAGGAATCTGAATGCCCACAGCTCCAGACCTTCAGGAGTCTGAATGCCCACAGCTCCAGGTTTTCAGGAATCTGAATGCCCACAGCTCCAGACTTTCAGGAATCTGAATGCCCACAGCTCCAGACCTTCAGGAGTCTGAATGCCCACAGCTCCAGGTTTTCAGGAATCTGAATGCCCACAGCTCCAGACTTTCAGGAATCTGAATGCCCACAGCTCCAGACTTTCAGGAATCTGAATGCCCACAGCTCCAGACCTTCAGGAATCTGAATGCCCACAGCTCCAGGTTTTCAGGAATCTGAATGCCCACAGCTCCAGACTTTCAGGAATCTGAATGCCCACAGCTCCAGGCTTTCAGGAATCTGAATGCCCACAGCTCCAGACTTTCAGGAATCTGAATGCCCACAGCTCCAGACTTTCAGGAATCTGAATGCCCACAGCTCCAGGTTTTCAGGAATCTGAATGCCCACAGCTCCAGACCTTCAGGAATCTGAATGCCCACAGCTCCAGACTTTCAGGAATCTGAATGCCCACAGCTCCAGACTTTCAGGAATCTGAATGCCCACAGCTCCAGGTTTTCAGGAATCTGAATGCCCACAGCTCCAGACTTTCAGGAATCTGAATGCCCGCAGCTCCAGACTTTCAGGAATCTGAATGCCCACAGCTCCAGACCTTCAGGAGTCTGAATGCCCACAGCTCCAGGTTTTCAGGAATCTGAATGCCCACAGCTCCAGACTTTCAGGAGTCTGAATGCCCACAGCTCCAGGTTTTTAGGAATCTGAATGCCCACAGCTCCAGACTTTCAGGAATCTGAATGCCCACAGCTCCAGACTTTCAGGAATCTGAATGCCCACAGCTCCAGACTTTCAGGAATCTGAATGCCCACAGCTCCAGACTTTCAGGAGTCTGAATGCCCACAGCTCCAGGTTTTCAGGAATCTGAATGCCCACAGCTCCAGACTTTCAGGAATCTGAATGCCCACAGCTCCAGGTTTTCAGGAATCTGAATGCCCACAGCTCCAGACTTTCAGGAATCTGAATGCCCACAGCTCCAGACTTTCAGGAATCTGAATGCCCACAGCTCCAGACTTTCAGGAATCTGAATGCCCACAGCTCCAGGTTTTCAGGAATCTGAATGCCCACAGCTCCAGACTTTCAGGAATCTGAATGCCCACAGCTCCAGGTTTTCAGGAATCTGAATGCCCACAGCTCCAGACTTTCAGGAATCTGAATGCCCACAGCTCCAGGTTTTCAGGAATCTGAATGCCCACAGCTCCAGACTTTCAGGAATCTGAATGCCCACAGCTCCAGACTTTCAGGAATCTGAATGCCCACAGCTCCAGACTTTCAGGAATCTGAATGCCCACAGCTCCAGACTTTCAGGAATCTGAATGCCCACAGCTCCAGACTTTCAGGAATCTGAATGCCCACAGCTCCAGACTTTCAGGAATCTGAATGCCCACAGCTCCAGACTTTCAGGAATCTGAATGCCCACAGCTCCAGGTTTTCAGGAATCTGAATGCCCACAGCTCCAGACTTTCAGGAATCTGAATGCCCACAGCTCCAGGTTTTCAGCAATCTGAATGCCCACAGCTCCAGACTTTCAGGAATCTGAATGCCCACAGCTCCAGGTTTTCAGGAATCTGAATGCCCACAGCTCCAGACTTTCAGGAATCTGAATGCCCACAGCTCCAGACTTTCAGGAATCTGAATGCCCACAGCTCCAGACTTTCAGGAATCTGAATGCCCACAGCTCCAGACTTTCAGGAATCTGAATGCCCACAGCTCCAGACTTTCAGGAATCTGAATGCCCACAGCTCCAGACTTTCAGGAATCTGAATGCCCACAGCTCCAGACTTTCAGGAATCTGAATGCCCACAGCTCCAGGTTTTCAGGAATCTGAATGCCCACAGCTCCAGACTTTCAGGAATCTGAATGCCCACAGCTCCAGGTTTTCAGGAATCTGAATGCCCACAGCTCCAGACTTTCAGGAATCTGAATGCCCACAGCTCCAGGTTTTCAGGAATCTGAATGCCCACAGCTCCAGACGTTCAGGAATCTGAATGCCCACAGCTCCAGACTTTCAGGAATCTGAATGCCCACAGCTCCAGACTTTCAGGAATCTGAATGCCCACAGCTCCAGACTTTCAGGAATCTGAATGCCCACAGCTCCAGACTTTCAGGAATCTGAATGCCCACAGCTCCAGACTTTCAGGAATCTGAATGCCCACAGCTCCAGACTTTCAGGAATCTGAATGCCCACAGCTCCAGACTTTCAGGAATCTGAATGCCCACAGCTCCAGACTTTCAGGAATCTGAATGCCCACAGCTCCAGGTTTTCAGGAATCTGAATGCCCACAGCTCCAGACTTTCAGGAATCTGAATGCCCACAGCTCCAGACTTTCAGGAATCTGAATGCCCACAGCTCCAGGTTTTCAGGAATCTGAATGCCCACAGCTCCAGACTTTCAGGAATCTGAATGCCCACAGCTCCAGACTTTCAGGAATCTGAATGCCCACAGCTCCAGACTTTCAGGAATCTGAATGCCCACAGCTCCAGACTTTCAGGAATCTGAATGCCCACAGCTCCAGACTTTCAGGAATCTGAATGCCCACAGCTCCAGACTTTCACGAATCTGAATGCCCACAGCTCCAGGTTTTCAGGAATCTGAATGCCCACAGCTCCAGACTTTCAGGAATCTGAATGCCCACAGCTCCAGACTTTCAGGAATCTGAATGCCCACAGCTCCAGACTTTCAGGAATCTGAATGCCCACAGCTCCAGACTTTCAGGAATCTGAATGCCCACAGCTCCAGGTTTTCAGGAATCTGAATGCCCACAGCTCCAGACTTTCAGGAATCTGAATGCCCACAGCTCCAGACTTTCAGGAATCTGAATGCCCACAGCTCCAGACTTTCACGAATCTGAATGCCCACAGCTCCAGGTTTTCAGGAATCTGAATGCCCACAGCTCCAGACTTTCAGGAATCTGAATGCCCACAGCTCCAGACTTTCAGGAATCTGAATGCCCACAGCTCCAGACTTTCACGAATCTGAATGCCCACAGCTCCAGACTTTCAGGAATCTGAATGCCCACAGCTCCAGGTTTTCAGGAATCTGAATGCCCACAGCTCCAGACCTTCAGGAATCTGAATGCCCACAGCTCCAGACTTTCAGGAATCTGAATGCCCACAGCTCCAGACTTTCAGGAATCTGAATGCCCACAGCTCCAGACTTTCAGGAATCTGAATGCCCACAGCTCCAGACTTTCAGGAATCTGAATGCCCACAGCTCCAGACTTTCACGAATCTGAATGCCCACAGCTCCAGGTTTTCAGGAATCTGAATGCCCACAGCTCCAGACTTTCAGGAATCTGAATGCCCACAGCTCCAGACTTTCAGGAATCTGAATGCCCACAGCTCCAGACTTTCAGGAATCTGAATGCCCACAGCTCCAGACTTTCAGGAATCTGAATGCCCACAGCTCCAGACTTTCAGGAATCTGAATGCCCACAGCTCCAGACTTTCAGGAATCTGAATGCCCACAGCTCCAGACTTTCAGGAATCTGAATGCCCACAGCTCCAGACTTTCAGGAATCTGAATGCCCACAGCTCCAGACTTTCAGGAATCTGAATGCCCACAGCTCCAGGTTTTCAGGAATCTGAATGCCCACAGCTCCAGACCTTCAGGAATCTGAATGCCCACAGCTCCAGACTTTCAGGAATCTGAATGCCCACAGCTCCAGACGTTCAGGAATCTGAATGCCCACAGCTCCAGACTTTCAGGAATCTGAATGCCCACAGCTCCAGACTTTCAGGAATCTGAATGCCCACAGCTCCAGGTTTTCAGGAATCTGAATGCCCACAGCTCCAGACTTTCAGGAATCTGAATGCCCACAGCTCCAGACCTTCAGGAGTCTGAATGCCCACAGCTCCAGGTTTTCAGGAATCTGAATGCCCACAGCTCCAGACGTTCAGGAATCTGAATGCCCACAGCTCCAGACTTTCAGGAATCTGAATGCCCACAGCTCCAGACCTTCAGGAATCTGAATGCCCACAGCTCCAGGTTTTCAGGAATCTGAATGCCCACAGCTCCAGACTTTCAGGAATCTGAATGCCCACAGCTCCAGACTTTCAGGAATCTGAATGCCCACAGCTCCAGACTTTCAGGAATCTGAATGCCCACAGCTCCAGACTTTCAGGAATCTGAATGCCCACAGCTCCAGACTTTCAGGAATCTGAATGCCCACAGCTCCAGACTTTCAGGAATCTGAATGCCCACAGCTCCAGACTTTCAGGAATCTGAATGCCCACAGCTCCAGGTTTTCAGGAATCTGAATGCCCACAGCTCCAGACTTTCAGGAATCTGAATGCCCACAGCTCCAGACTTTCAGGAATCTGAATGCCCACAGCTCCAGGTTTTCAGGAATCTGAATGCCCACAGCTCCAGACTTTCAGGAATCTGAATGCCCACAGCTCCAGGTTTTCAGGAATCTGAATGCCCACAGCTCCAGACTTTCAGGAATCTGAATGCCCACAGCTCCAGACTTTCAGGAATCTGAATGCCCACAGCTCCAGACCTTCAGGAGTCTGAATGCCCACAGCTCCAGGTTTTCAGGAATCTGAATGCCCACAGCTCCAGACTTTCAGGAATCTGAATGCCCACAGCTCCAGACCTTCAGGAGTCTGAATGCCCACAGCTCCAGGTTTTCAGGAATCTGAATGCCCACAGCTCCAGACGTTCAGGAATCTGAATGCCCACAGCTCCAGACTTTCAGGAATCTGAATGCCCACAGCTCCAGACCTTCAGGAATCTGAATGCCCACAGCTCCAGGTTTTCAGGAATCTGAATGCCCACAGCTCCAGACTTTCAGGAATCTGAATGCCCACAGCTCCAGACTTTCAGGAATCTGAATGCCCACAGCTCCAGACTTTCAGGAATCTGAATGCCCACAGCTCCAGACTTTCAGGAATCTGAATGCCCACAGCTCCAGACCTTCAGGAATCTGAATGCCCACAGCTCCAGACTTTGAGGAATCTGAATGCCCACAGCTCCAGACTTTCAGGAATCTGAATGCCCACAGCTCCAGGTTTTCAGGAATCTGAATGCCCACAGCTCCAGACTTTCAGGAATCTGAATGCCCACAGCTCCAGACTTTCAGGAATCTGAATGCCCACAGCTCCAGGTTTTCAGGAATCTGAATGCCCACAGCTCCAGACTTTCAGGAATCTGAATGCCCACAGCTCCAGACGTTCAGGAATCTGAATGCCCACAGCTCCAGACTTTCAGGAATCTGAATGCCCACAGCTCCAGACCTTCAGGAATCTGAATGCCCACAGCTCCAGGTTTTCAGGAATCTGAATGCCCACAGCTCCAGACTTTCAGGAATCTGAATGCCCACAGCTCCAGACTTTCAGGAATCTGAATGCCCACAGCTCCAGACCTTCAGGAATCTGAATGCCCACAGCTCCAGACTTTGAGGAATCTGAATGCCCACAGCTCCAGACTTTCAGGAATCTGAATGCCCACAGCTCCAGGTTTTCAGGAATCTGAATGCCCACAGCTCCAGACTTTCAGGAATCTGAATGCCCACAGCTCCAGGTTTTCAGGAATCTGAATGCCCACAGCTCCAGACTTTCAGGAATCTGAATGCCCACAGCTCCAGACTTTCAGGAATCTGAATGCCCACAGCTCCAGGTTTTCAGGAATCTGAATGCCCACAGCTCCAGACTTTCAGGAATCTGAATGCCCACAGCTCCAGACTTTCAGGAATCTGAATGCCCACAGCTCCAGGTTTTCAGGAATCTGAATGCCCACAGCTCCAGACTTTCAGGAATCTGAATGCCCACAGCTCCAGGATTTCAGGAATCTGAATGCCCACAGCTCCAGGTTTTCAGGAATCTGAATGCCCACAGCTCCAGACTTTCAGGAATCTGAATGCCCACAGCTCCAGACTTTCAGGAATCTGAATGCCCACAGCTCCAGACTTTCACGAATCTGAATGCCCACAGCTCCAGACTTTCAGGAATCTGAATGCCCACAGCTCCAGGTTTTCAGGAATCTGAATGCCCACAGCTCCAGACCTTCAGGAATCTGAATGCCCACAGCTCCAGACTTTCAGGAATCTGAATGCCCACAGCTCCAGGTTTTCAGGAATCTGAATGCCCACAGCTCCAGACTTTCAGGAATCTGAATGCCCACAGCTCCAGACTTTCAGGAATCTGAATGCCCACAGCTCCAGACTTTCAGGAATCTGAATGCCCACAGCTCCAGACTTTCAGGAATCTGAATGCCCACAGCTCCAGACTTTCAGGAATCTGAATGCCCACAGCTCCAGACTTTCACGAATCTGAATGCCCACAGCTCCAGACTTTCAGGAATCTGAATGCCCACAGCTCCAGGTTTTCAGGAATCTGAATGCCCACAGCTCCAGACCTTCAGGAATCTGAATGCCCACAGCTCCAGACTTTCAGGAATCTGAATGCCCACAGCTCCAGACTTTCAGGAATCTGAATGCCCACAGCTCCAGACTTTCAGGAATCTGAATGCCCACAGCTCCAGACTTTCAGGAATCTGAATGCCCACAGCTCCAGACTTTCACGAATCTGAATGCCCACAGCTCCAGGTTTTCAGGAATCTGAATGCCCACAGCTCCAGACCTTCAGGAATCTGAATGCCCACAGCTCCAGACTTTCAGGAATCTGAATGCCCACAGCTCCAGACTTTCAGGAATCTGAATGCCCACAGCTCCAGACTTTCAGGAATCTGAATGCCCACAGCTCCAGGTTTTCAGGAATCTGAATGCCCACAGCTCCAGGTTTTCAGGAATCTGAATGCCCACAGCTCCAGACTTTCAGGAATCTGAATGCCCACAGCTCCAGACCTGCTGCTCGCCGTAAGAGGACGGCAATGCGAAGGTGCGGCAGGCGTGCGGGGCGCAAACCCGCCCTCGTATCTCCGTCAGGTCACACTGAAAGGGGGGGAGGTGTCTTCCTTCAACTTGACTTGTCGTCGGCGGTCCAACTGCTCTGCTGTCTACGAACTCCAACGAGACGTTGAAGCTCCAACAGAAAGTTCCACGATACTGATGTTGAGAATCCACGTTGAGCCGATCACAGCTCATCCGGGAACTTCTTTTCCCCGCGTGACGTCCGTTCTTTCAGCACATTTCCACGCAGCTTGCGGCTCCGTTGCATTGCGTGCGTGTGGGCCTTGCCACCACTCGTCTTTCTCCACTCAGACATGAACCGCTCCTGTGGTTGATTGTGTGTTTCGTGTGTCCAACGATCTCGTGTGTCAAACTTTGTCCCTGCCAGTTCTGTAGGAACTCGAACATGCGCCGCTCCATACCTGATCAGCCGTCCACGCTGCTGGGTCATGCGCTGTGTGTGCAAAGGACTTCGAGAAGTACGGCTTGTTGAGATCATAGTCATCAGTCTCCGCTCGCTTTTGCATTTTCAGCAGCATCCTTGCGGGGCTGTCCTCGTCCGTCCTGTTACTCTGCTCGCCCCCCTGGTCGAGTGTCCCATCAGCCTTGTAGGCGTAGGGTGCAGCAGCCATGCGCTCGCGGTGCCACTCATTGACTGCGGAATCTCCCGCGCCCACCTGTACGAGAAAGCGCGTGAAGCAATCAGAGTCATGCAGTGACGAGTATACCTGTGTGTTGTTCGCCAGCACCTTGTCAAAGGAAGCGTGATCCACCGCAAGTGTTCCAGGTGTGGAGGCTGTGTAAGCCATCCAGTCATTGACCTTCGTCCCCTCGCGCAGCGTTTGAGTGTTCTCGATGTGCATGGGCTGGTAGCCCATCTGGGCGAGCGCGACCGAACGATCTTCAAAGCTGTCACCAACCAGTGTCCCATCCGGGTTGACACCCGAATCAGAACTCGGGAAAGCAAAGCCATCAGGGGTGAGGCCTGTCATCGGGGCAGGAGCCTCACCGGGGTGGGCCAGTGTCACTTCATCGTCACCTGCGAACAAAGTGTTCGACAAGTTTTTCCGCCTCTCCATCAGCGATTTTGCCCGCCTGATGGCATCACGCTTCGGGCCCATGTCATCGATCAGCTTCTTGATGAAGTAGGCACCACCACTGGAAATGGTCTGGCCACTCCTCTCCAGCGCCTTCATGTAGTCCAGGGCCACATCGACACTCCCGTCGCGGCCAGTGCGGATGTGCGCCGCCATCATGTCGACGTAGATGCTCTTCGCCAGCCGCACTCCTGCGAGCGTGCCCTCTGCAAAAGCAGCCTCGGCATCGTCAAGCGCGTCGACATCGCCGTTCTGGTCCAGGCGGAGAAGCATGGACACGTAAGAACCGTACAACCGAGGCATCACTTCCACGTGAGGTTGGCACTCTTCCGCCCAGATGCGGCGGAGTTCCGAAGGCTTGAGAAGCGCAGCGAGCCCGAGGAGGTGATACCGCGTGTGAGGGATGGCGGAGGGATGCTCCTTGGCAAGGTTAAAAATCGTCATCCCTTCCTGGAACATCCTCTCGCGCCACTCATCGAGGGGGGGTGGCGAGTCGTGGTCAGCTTCCCACATCTGCTGCTGCTTCGCGGCCCAGCGGTTCACATCCTGCGGACGACGCCCGGACGTCGGGGGGATGCTCCTCGAGTAGCCCAGAATGATCTGTAAAAGGTGGTAGGTCAAGGCACATGTCACGTGTGTGCATGTCAAGGCACATGTGGGTCCCTTGTTCCAAAGACATACCGCCGCGTACACACGGTCCGTCGGCGGGAGCTTCCGCTGCCGCATGGTGATAAACAGTTCGCGCACCTTGTCGACATCACCACGCACCCCTTCAACCCACATCAACTGTGAGTACACCATTGGGGACCACGGCATTCCTGTGGGATAAGGATGCGGAAAACAAGACTCAAACCATACCAAGATACTTCATCTGTTGCGCGTAGGTTTGCATCTCGAGGTACCACTCGCTGTCAATCGCGACGTAGCGCAGGGCTCGCAGTAAGGTCTCGTAATGAGCCCGCGTTGGCTCCATCCGATACACTTGTGTCATCTCGTACATGACGTTGAGGGCCCTTCTCGCATTGGACTCCCGCTCTTGCGACATGTCATTGAGGTGCGCCAGCATGGTGCAGAGGAACGTTTCGTGGTTTGGGTTCAGGTTTGCGAACATTCTGATGTTCTCTGCAACCTTCAGGGCGGACTCCTGGTCGTAGTTGTTGCAGTAGCAGAGCATCAAGGCATTCCAGGTGTTGATGCACGGGGTGATGCCTTGATTCTTCATGTCCTCGATGGTGTTGTAAGCAATCTGGACAGCCGCACTTCCGCATTCCGACAACGCGCGGACGTACGCAGCCCAGTGCGCTGTCGACTTGTCCGCAGGATCCAGCAGCTCTTGAGACAAGTTCCAGTAGTATTGCACGTACTCGAGGTCGCCTGTCCGACCCACAGCGGCAATCACGGACGGGCTGATGTGGTGAAGATGTTGTGAAGCTGTTGCAAGGGCAGGCATACATAATTTCCGCGACAGGCTCTTCACATTGGGTAGCAACAGCCACCAGCGTCTGGGACGCAGTCAAAGCTCGCTCTCTCTGTCGCACGCGAGTGCTCTGCGAAGGAGGGGCTGGAGGTAGAGAAGCCTCGCCCACTCCTTCGTCCATCAACTTGTTCTGACCTCGGAACACTTCCGCAGGGCCGGTGCCAGCCTTGTCGACAGGAGGTGCCGCAGTTTCAGATACAGATGCCTCTGAAACTTCGCCTCCGACTTCACCTTCGGTGCCACCTGCAGGGGGCACTTCAGTTTCAGATTCAGCGCTTGTGGTGGGGAGGAGGAGCTCCTCGCCTTCACTCACTCCGTCGATCAACACGTCGCCCTCGCGCACCACAACGTTGTAATGAGCAGCAAGCAGTTTGTCGTGTTCTTTAATCGGCAGGGCCTTCAAAGAATCGACTGACACACCAGGCAGCTCCCGGAGCCTGTCCACGAGAGAGGTCAACAAAGGGAAGCTCTCAGAAAGGTACAGCGACTTCTCCGTCGACGGAGGGGGCTCCTGTGGTGATGTGCAGATGGCGAGATGGCGAGATTGATTCATACCGGCACTGGCATCAGGTGTGCGTACCTCACCCTCCTCACAATCCCCTCGAACTCCGGGGGATGTGGCGGTGTCTGATTTGACGGCATTCTGTAGGGAGTGTGGGTGTTGTGTCGGCACCAGCGGGGGAAGCATACGTTCCCTGTGTGAACATCCGTTCATCCCTCTCACGGGCGGACTCCCGACTGCCAGCCTTCAGCCGACCTTCCTCCCAGTCCTCCAGACGGCGGTGCATCTGGTTGAGGCTCGCATGCTCCTCCTGTTCTTCCTTCTCCCACTCCTCCCGCCACTGCTGCCCTGCGTCCTCTGCGATGCGCAGGCTGTCCGTCAAGTCAGTCTTGAACTTATCGGCAGTGCTGCTGTGCTGCAGGTGGCTCTCCTCCGCATCCACAATGCCCGACGCCTTGCTTCTCCATCTATGCTGAAGCTGCACGCAGGCCCGCTTGCTCCAGGCATTCATTCTGGAGCAGGCTGAGCGCCCATGCGGGCTGCCTGCTGTGAGTGTTGATGCTTGGTGAACATAATAATATGTGGAAAACTGTCAGACTGGCAGGTGGCACGTGAGACGCAATGGGTGGGGTATTTCGCAGGGGGTGGCTCCTACACCTCGAGACCTGGTCGTACGCCACTTGGAAAAGGGCGGAGGGTGACTCGACAAGCCAGGGAGAGAAGCCAGGGGCAGAAGTCCCATTGCTGGTTTCGGAGCAAATCAGAAAGGCTTGTGCTAAGGCACGTCAGTGACAGCCTGATCGTGCATGCCCCGGATCTGGCCCAAGAGAAGTGCACTGTTCTTCACCAGTTTGTGTGTTTCTTCTTCGTAGTGCCGCTGCTGCAGGAGGCGATTCTGTATTCGCTCGTCGAAGATGGATGACGACAGCGCCGAGTTCACTAGTTGCCTGTCCGACCGGTCCTGCGCTGCTGCAAGACGCCGCATCTGAGTGTGGCGTGGGTTGTGTGGGTTTGTCATGAACCGGCATACCTTGACTTGTGCTGCAGATTCCACTTTTGTGCGCCTCTCCTCCAGTGCGAGGGTCTCTTTCATGACGCGGTGAGACTCGCTCTCCTCGGCGCAAGCTGCCCGCACCTCATTCCTGTTCGCGATAGGGTCGGGTATCATGCACGCTCACGTAACACATACTTCTTGGAGAAGAGCCGCTGCCGCGATTCACGGACAGCTTCCCTCTGCCCACCGCGCACCAAACGGATGTATTCCTGTTTCTGCTGCAGGTTTTGCTTCGCCAAGTCGTTGTTGAGCTCCAACTGCTGTGACAGTGCGCGCTGCTGCTCGAGCACAAGCTGGCGCTTTTCAGAGGCTTCATTGCGACGCTCGCTGAGACGCTTTGAGTGGCTGAGTTTATTCTGCAGGAGGCGGTTCTTGCTGAGCCACCATTTGTAGTCACGTTCCGCTGTTCTCTCGTTGCGCTGCATCTCGTTGCCGCGGGAACCCCTGAAGTCGGAGACATGGCACAGGCCAGGCAGGCTTCTCACCCGTGCCCCCGAGGTTGTCTGCACGCGAGGGGGGTTCGTGAGGGGCACCAGCTGCCGCTGCCCCTGTTGCGAAGAACATTTCGGAGCCCGCTGTGGCACAGGTTCATCAGAGCACAGCGACACGGGGGAAGGTGAAGCCCCACGACCTCGTGACCGGTTGTGACGCTTCCGAACATTCTGCTTCTGGAGTTTCCCGTACTTTTCTAAAAGCCACTCAAGCCTCGCCATTGACTCCTCAGGAAAGAGGACAGAGGCCTGCAGCACGAGGAGCATCGGAGATTCGTCTGTCGCCCGGATCACATCCTTCAGAAGGGTCATCGCCTGAGAAATCTCGAATTGAAGCTCGGATTTTGAAGGAGGCATGTGCAGGATCTTCCGAAACCTCATCTTCGCAACGAAGATCTTCTCGTGAGTGGTCGACACGGCTGCTGCCGCCGCACAGATGGATTCGTCGATGCACTGCGCATCAACAGGGTCGGAGAGGCGTGCCCCCGTCTCCATCAGAAAGCTCAGCGTGAAGGTGTTCCCGGAGCCTGCCCTGATGCATTCCTCCAAGACGGCTTTCTCCGGCTGCCACGGTCTGCCCCCACCAAGCCTCATGGCGTTCTGCAGTTCAGAGTGACGGACTCGCAAGAGCACACCGACATCGCCGCCCGTCGCGCGAACTACGGGGTAAGTCGTCCCCTGCTCCGACAGAGCATCGAGGCCCACACGGGATGACACAACGGAGGACACAACTGTTGCCAATGGGAAAGGGACCTGTGAGTGTGCGTGTGAGATAGTCGTCCCGACTTCGACAGTGAGGTAGGCGAAGCACAGATTAAAAGCACATACCTCTGTGTCACCCACAACAAATCCAGCCAGTGCTGCAAAGCGGCGCACGAAATGCTGGCGTAGGCCGGGTGGGATCTGCATTGGGGCAGATGTAGCGTACTTGCTCACAACGAGTGGGACTATGTCAGCCGCCAGACAAGAGCTGTTAAACACAGCTTCAAGGAGCTTCGTACACTCATCAGTGGGATGTTCACTCTGAGAACACAGCACTGTTGCCACCTGCCGGAGTGTCCGTGCGAGCATTTCCATTCTCAAGAAGTTGCAGACGCCTGTCAAGCCAGAAATTTCATTGAGAGACGTCAACACATGCCCCAGTTGGCGGAGAGGGACACCGTGTCTGCGGAAGGCTTGGCGCACCCCTGTGCAACTTGTGATAATGTCATTGGATAAGTCTTTCATCAACTCCTGCGTGGATTCATCTTGTGCCTGTGAAACAGATGCGCCCACGGGGTACCTCAGGGAAAGCTCTGCACGCACGGAGAGGAAGCTGCGGGGAATCACGTAGACACGATGGTCGGTGCCGTAGTATGCAACCCGCTCCAGGTTCACTTCGTCAGGTGCAGTATTCAGCTTGCTGCACAGCCGGCTCATCACGAAATCCAGTCCAGGACTCGGTTGCATTATAGATGAGGAGATGGGTGCCTTTGCAGCCACGAGAACTTTGTAGCCTCGATAGGCGACGTACATGCACAGCAGAGAGGTGACTTCGAGGGTTCCTTCGACGACACTCGTGACGTAGGATGCATGGCGTACCATCTTCGATGCCAGGTCTCGAGTTCCCGAGAAGTGAAAGATAAGATTGCCGCAAGAGTACGTCCCTGACAACAGCCCGTGGAGGTTCTCTGCCAGAGGGAAGTGGGGCACAGCACTGCTCCGGGAACCATTGACAATGGGTTCAATCACCTGCCCAGCTGCGACAGCGAGTTCGTCGAGAAGCTTGTCAAGAAGTAGTCTGCGGGACTGCCCGGGGCTGGTAATCTGAAGCAGCCTTTGAAAGTCGTCATTCCAGTTGCGCAGTGTACTTGTATCGGAACATGTGTAGTTGTCACGAACAGGTGTTGACGTACATATCTCAACGTAGCGTGCAAGCCACAGGTTCTCTGCGTCATCGTCACTTGAAGTCCCCCCGACAAGGAGCGCCTCCTGCCATCTCTCCGATTCGTCCATATTGTGAGCCCATCCGCTCCAATCCCTGTTGGTGGGGTTGCTGTTGCAATGATGAGCAGAAACTGGGGTTGAGTGGTTGCAAACGCGGAAAACTGTGCGAAGTCGATCATGTATGTGGGGGCTTCTCACACCCGGTCCCTCCCTGCGTGCGTGCCCGAGCCACGCCCGCCGTTGAGCCTTCAACTGTGCACTTCGAACAGGGCAAAGACGTCCGCCTTGAGCAGAGAGATGCCCCGCTGAGCGCAGAAAATACAAGGCACGTAAGGGGAAAGGGTGCAGATGCCGTCGTACTACTAATGCTACTGGAATACTGAAAACAGTTCGTTCAGGCAAGGACCCGCGTGTCGGGAACCCATGAGACTGCGACTTACCATACAATGTTGCGCGCACGTGGACCACTGGGGCTGCTGGACTTATCGGAAGATCCAAACATAACTTCCACGGCAAGGTCTTCGCGGAATGTGTCATGTTTGGCGTCTTTGCACGCTTTGTCCAGCTGGGATTTCTCAAAAAACATGCGATCGGAAACGAAGGCTGTAGAAAGGGTGGTGGAATGCAGGCACATAGTCGCAGTGCTGTAGACAAACCTGAATTGATCCAGAAATGAAAGAGATTCCCTTCACTTCGAAACAGCACGCGTTCCTTCGCCTTGAATACGAACTTCAAATCCCCCTTGAGGGCTATATCCTTGCCGCCTGGCATGGTCTCCCACACCCAACTTCCATCGCGTTGGGACTGTTGCTGTGAAATGAGGATGATATGTTGGTGGCTTCCCTTCGACCCTTCGACGGCCAAGTTGCAGGACTCCACACACATACCAGCTTCGCATGTCCTTTTTCCCGAGAATCGAACAACTCCTCGCCAGTCAGCCCATCTATGACAACAAAGAACAGCTCTGCCCCGGTTGGCTTTGAGTACCCGAACACCGTCATGCGACCCAACCGCAAAGTCCTTGAATCAGGGACATTGCGCATGGATTGCGAAATCATGGCCTCCCAATACCGTACATAGCGCACCTGAGAAGGGATCGTCACACCCTTTCCGTCGTAGGTTCGAATATCCCCGAAAGTCCGCAGCGCGTCTTCTGCTTTGCGGAGGCTAGGTTCAGTGGACATGAGCAAAGCAGATACCATCACACCAGTCCGCCCTTTCCCTGCCTTGCAGTGGATCGCAACCACATTCTGTGGGTCCTCCTTCAAGAAATCGATCGCGTCGTCACACAGGTCAGGGATCTGAGGTGTACGCATGGCGGCCGCACAATTCACAGATCATACCAAACTGAGCGGCACGGGGACGTTGTGATCGTCGAAGGGAAACCGCTTGTAACAGGTGTTGAAGCGGGTGTGGGAGTCGTACAGCCGTTCGCTACAGAGGTTATACACACGATACCTCCCTCTATGCCGAGTTTCAAAGAAGCGCTCAACCTCATCGACAGGGTTGCGGTAGTACCCCTCTGTCCCATGGCTGGGGAACCCCATTGCAATCACACGTGGCGTGATGTACGTCAGGTCGAGGTCAAACCCGTCCTGCTGGAAGCGGATCTTGTTTTGACTGACCATCCCTCGCAAAGTGTTCGCCACACCCCCTGAAGAGGTGTAGGTGCGCGACCTGGACATCACATCTTGCTCCCTCAGCACATCGGCAGCAGGGTTTATCCGCTTCACTTTCACCTCCTCTCGGAGACCGACGGCATCAACGCAGTGGTTGCAGTGGTCCGTCACGACATAGGCGGGGAACGAATCTCCGCAGAAGGGGCACAAGGCCACTGGCATGTCCAGCCCTGGGTTTGCTGGGTCCATATTACCGCATCGTGTGTCCCACCCACCCACGACTGCCCCTCCTGCAGGGCGTGTCGTATAAAGGAGACTGCATCACACCGCATTTGCCACAGGATGTGAACTGGCGAAGACTTATACGGCCAGCAGGGGGGAAGGGAGGGAAGAAGGAGACTATTTCTATTCAAACTGATTCCGCCGTCCGCTTGTCAGATCCGAACTAACGCCGTGTGAACAACCCGGCCTGTGTTACAGAATTGCGGACGGAGGCAGGCAGGGGTGTGATTGGCAGCGTGAAACGCTCAGGAGGCACCGACCTGCCCCCTTCACGCATGCGCTTTGAGATGTTCACCGCACCACCCGTGATGCTCGAGACGACGTCCTTGCGCTCGTTGGCAAGGATCAGTGGCGAGTCCACAGGAATATTCCACCACGCCTCGCCCTCATACTTCCACACCTGCGAGTGGTGGTACCGCCCTGTATGCACAGCAGGGGTCACCATGTAGCCGTGCCTGTTGTACCACTCCTCGTACCTTTCGGCAGGAATGTCGAAGAGACCTGTGAGCTTGTTGTCGTTCCACGACGACTGCTGCTTGGCCTCCAGGGCCCAGGTGTCAAGTTTCAGTTCGGTTTTGCTCGGAGGCATGGAGATCCTCCCCTTGTCGAGGTGGAACTGCAGAAGCGGCTCCAGCACATCCTGGTAGAAGTACCCATCAGGGTAGAAGCGCCAGGGATGCAGCTGGAAGGCATCGCGCACAGCGACAGCTGGGTAGGCGGTGTGCGGGACGGCAAAGGAGAGGTAGACAGAGTTGCAGTTCTTCAGGTCGCCGTTGATGGCCTTCTGGTACTGCTTGTCTTCGATGGTGACACTCACATCCTTCAGCGCTTCACACCCCTCGCATTTATCCTTCAGGAATACGTTGCGTGTGCCGCACTCGACACAGTCCCAGTCGAAGGTGTACATCATCCCTGCCAAGCCCTTCGTCTTCAGAGCTGGGGTCCACGAAACGCTTTTGTCATTCACTGACGCGACGTACCCTGCTGGACTTTCTGCTGTAGCATGCGGGTCAGTCACGATCACCCGCTCGTTGACAACCTCATTTTCGTAGACCTGCGACATGAGTCCCAGGGGGGCGATGAACAGGTGCCTGTACAGCGGCTGCACCATTTCGTGCTCCTTCGCGAGGCGGAATGGCCAGCCGGCCCCACGCTCCTTGAGGGCCTCCATCACAGCGTTGAAGTCACAGCCCGGCAGTTCCGGAAAGAACGATTTGTTTGTCGCGACAGGAGGAAGGCCCGGAACAGCCAGGACAAGGTCGTAGATGGTGAACTTCTCCTGCGTCACATCCTCCTCTGTCACGAGATGGGCGCACCCCTCTTCGCGGAGCCACACAGTGTCGCCAGCCACGACAGACTTGCCGTAGTCACGGACACGAGTTGTGGCGAGCTGATTCCAAATGAGGGAGCACAGGGATGTCTCCCACATCCGCCGCATCGAAGCAGCGACGGTGTAGTACGCTGATTTGAAGGATTTGTGCTTCATCAGACCGATGAGGAGGGACCTTACGTGCGGGAGATGGGTGGGGACTTCATCCAGCATCGTCTGCGACACCTGCTCTGTGGTCTCGATGGTGTGCAGAATGCGCTCCACACTCGGGTTCATGAACGCCTCCATCCGCAGCACAGTCAGGAAGGCGTCCTTGTAGCGACCGTTCAAGATGCAGACGGCAACCTCGTGAGGGCGTGGTCCCTGCGTCATGCCGAACTTCTCGACGCCGAAGTAATTGACAAACCCGTTCGTCAGACTGTCCACTCTTGCGTAGATTTCTTCGCTCGATCCGCGGACGTTCCGGAGCAGCATCGCCACACGCTTCCCTCGCGAAGACTCAGGGTGCACAGGCTCCTCTGCGTGGCGGACTGAGCCGATCTTGATGACACCGCGCGGGATCTTGCCCTCCTCCCGTCTGATAGTTCTCAGTGCTTCGATCGTATCGTGCAGCGTCCCCCGGATTGCGACACTCACAACCTGCGTTGTCGCAGCCTTGGCATCCATCCCAACTGCCCACGAGAAGGAGTAGAGGGGCAGCCCGGTCACACGCGCAAGGTAGTAGATGGCCTGTGTCGTCCTGAGCCCTTCTTTGTACAAATGGAAGTGCACGAATCCTTCCGTCCGAAAGGGTGAATCGTCGTCGGTGTCCTCTCCGAGAACGACCTCTTCACCATTGGCGTCGATTTCATGGATAAGGACGTCTGCCACGTGGACGCGGAACAACGCAGGAACAGGGTCATCTCCAGGCGACCTGCTCGCCATGTGTGCTTCCTCTTCCAGGTAGTCCTGGTTCCACGAGTAGCAACGCGACGGACGCAGAGGGTTGGGGAACGAGATGGCGAAGTCATGGTCCATCCCAGACGTGATGTTCGGGAGGTCGAGCTTGTACGGATGCCACGTGGCCTCCTTTGCACGGGTCATGGCATTCCCACCCGAGAGATTGGCAAACTTCATGGAACTCTTCAGGGGCCTGGTCGTGTCGGAGCGGTTCTCCTTATCCATGCGACTCGGACGCATCCCCCAGTCCCTCGACGCCCTCACCGTATGTGAGGGGGTCATCCCGGCCCTCGGGAAATCCGAAGAGTGGAGGCATACTGTCTGGCGGCGCAACATTGTCCGCGCCTGCAGGATGGTGTGGTGTGGTGTAGGAGCAGCACTGTTCTGCGTGCCGTTGTTCATTTTGTGTTAGTCTCACGCAGCATCAGTGCGCTCATCGGAGAAGGACATCAGAGTCGCCGGACAAAGAAGCTGTCCGGCGGAGAACCGGCAATCCGTGTTGCAATCTGGACTGAGTGTTGGGGAGGGACTGGGGATCAGGGCGGCATGAGAAATATTCTACACTGGGCCAGATGCACTCATCAGAGCGCCTCACAACTGCCACGCGGGACCTTTAATGTCGCCTACACTCACAATACCGGTCGGCTTGCCTGTTTTCATCGTGCTGTACATAGCTGCAAAGTTACCCGGTGTCCAGCCAGGTTTGGAAAGATAGTGGTTCATGAAAGCACTGCGTGCTGTGGCGTGGGCGGCTTCGTCATCCCTGTGGCGATTGTGTTTGTCGATGTGAAATGCACTGCGCAATCATACTTTCCCCAAGATGTCAGCATTGGTGCACCTCTTTGGCTATGGCGTTTGAAATAGTCAGTGTGGTGTGATGAGCCCAGCTTGTCCTGCTTCTCCCAGTTGCGCACTGCGTGCTCAAACTGCTGAGTGCGACTCTCTTCCGTCCCAGTGAAGTCGGACATCCGTGGTTCAGGATTTGCATTCAGTCGTTTTCTCTCCTTTTCCAGGGCCCTCTGTGTTGGTATGTCGACGCTGTCGTCCAAAGGCAATTTAGAGTGTTCGAGTGCAGCTTGTTTTTTCACGATCCCCTCACGGTCCGCCTCATTGGACATTGTGGAGTAATCCAAGGTCATCCTCCCCATTGCCTTGGCATTTTGCTCGACTTGCTTCGCAGCCGCCCGGAGTTGTTCATCTGTCATCTCTTTTGGCGGTCTGCTGCTGCTTCTTTCGTTCATTGAATCTGCACGTGTATCATCAGATCCTGACTTTGCTGCTTGGAAGGCCGCCGTCATATATTCGTCGTAAGAAGATATGTCGTCATCTTCCGGTGGTTTGGGAATATTGCCCGCCTGTGGTCAGGAAGCAAGTTGGCGCGGATCCAGCGTGTGGAGGCCGGTGTGTGTGGTGCCAGTACAGGAGTAGCGCAACTTTCGAAAAAATGTCACTCCAGTACAGCAGCTCTTTACTCGTCTTTTGTTTGTGATGAGTTGACGCTTCCACACACAAATGCCTCAACTCCTGTGATGGTTCTCTGCTCACAAGTGTGCGTAAAAAAACATACGTTCATGAACTGCACTGCTTGCCCGATGGTGTCAGTTTGATAGAATGCCTTTGAGAAAGATGGCTCCATCTTCTTCACCTTCGTCCCATTTTCAGCGACGATGAACGTAGGTTCCCTCGAGCGTGCCTTTGGTAAGGTTGTCTGTGTCGAAGGAAGGGGTTTTTGCGTGTCCACACGGAAACAACATACTCGCAATTGATCCTCGTAGAAGCGGTAGGCAGTCCGCCAACGTCGCTGCTGATTGAGAGTCATGTGTAACGGCACTGCCCAGTGCCTGCAGAACGATGGATGGTCGGTGGCAACAGTAAGACAGAAACCTGGCACGACAAGATAAAGAACATGCGAGAATGGGCAGCGAGCGTGGGAGGGGAACTTCAGGCCCTCTATCCTGTGTGACTCTGGGCAATCGCACAGACGTCCAGGGATGAACGAAATCGAGGGTGCGGGATATCCGAAAGCGCAAAGCAACAATGGAAAGCACATGTCGGCAGACACGTCACTCTGTCCTCAGGAGAAGTGTATCGAGAAATACAGCATGGGACTTGATTTCTTCCTGCATGCCCCGGCACTGAACAGCGAGGGCGCTCAGGTCTTCGTCATGCTTGGTCCCAAGTTTGTGGTGTTCCGTGTGTGCCCGGCTGCACCCACGCACTTGATCCTCGAGCAGTTTGCGAAGATCTGAAAGCTGTTTATCAAAAGACTTGGCACTGCCGAGTGCATTTCCTCGAAGCTCATCGATCTGAGGTTGGAAATCAGCAGTGTGAACTGCATCGGTGGCCACAACAAGACGTTCCACGACCAGCCGAAGCTGGAGCGTCTCCTGCTGGCGAACTTCCTCCTCCTTCTCGATCCTGCCGAGGTGCTTCGCAAGCTCCTCCTCGATGGCATCCAACTGCTCCACACACTTTTCGTCCAAGTCCTTCACTGCTTCAATCGCCTCCACTCCACGTGACTCACCCGCCTTTGCAAGAAGATCTGCGTATTTCACGTTGCGGCGCCGCGTCGCTGGCTGTGTGCTGATGGCGCTGATGACGGTGGGCTTGTGATGACCCAATTCCAAGCGGGTCACACAATCGAATAGTTCATCCAAGTCGGCACGTAGGTCATCCGTCACTGACTTTGTTGCGAGATCCGTTGGGTTTACCGCGTGGAGAGGACCACCTCCACCCGTCACCCTGGATTCTGTCAACAACCGGACGTCCGTCTTCAGCCGCTTCATCGCCTCTTTGTCAATCTTGGCACGGCGTGCTGCATCTTCTTGCAAACGCTTTGCGACTGCCTCCCACTGATCTCGCTCATTCTCGAGGGCCTTCTGTACCTGTGACACAAGCCTTTCTCTCTGAGAATTGGTATGATCCAAGACTTCGTGCATTTCACGCGACAGCATGCCGATGGCATCTTCATTCTGTGCCTCGACCCGCTCTGCAACGACCCGAAGAGTCTGCACTTCGCTGCGCAACTCTTGATTCTCCGTACGCAGTGCGGCAATGCTTGAGTCACAAACAGCCAGCTTGTCCTTCAAAGCGTCGACTTCCTGTGTGAGCAGGCGTGTTACATCCGCTTTAATCAATTGCCCCTGCACGAGTTCTTTGTTCGTCGCGTCCCTTGCAACACACGCAGAATCTGAGACTGCGGATTGCATGTCCTGCACCGTCCGATTTGTAAGTCCGAGACTCTCCTGCAGTTCGTACACACGCGCTGCGATCTGCTCAAGCTGCGGGCGGTATTCATCCGTGAGGGATCGCCGGGTGTCGGCAAGAGTTGAGTCTAACTCCCGCAACCCTTCCACTATGATTTGCGTATCACTCGAGCTGCGCTGGTCGATCGCTGCGAGGTGCTTCGCATGCGCATCGATACTCTGTGAGGAAAGTGGTATTCATTCACATTGGCTGGATACTGATACATACTTGCATTCTGCTCCGGATTTCGGCTCTGAGGATGGACTCGACAGACTTGAGGGCGCGTTCAGTTTCTTGCTGTCCGTCCATGGAGCGCTGAAACCCAGCAGCAATTTCATCACGCAACTTCTTGAATGCTGCAACAATATCCTGGGTCAGTTGCACACGCTTTTGTACTTCGCTCTGGACGTACTGTCTGTTCTGTTCGTTCAGCGTCGTGAGGGATGCCTCAAATGCCTGCTTCACAGAGAGGGCCAACGATTCGCGCTCCTGTGACTCAAGGGACACCAGCTGCATTGCATTCTCAATTTTTTGTTGATGGGATAACAGCTGTTCGCGTTGCGCATTAAATTGCTGCGTGACGAGGTCCAGCGCTTGTCGAGAATCCTGCTCAACCTGCTTCGCGTAGCGCGACTCGTTATTCACCGCAGAGTCGATCTTCTTGAGCTCCCCAGAGACCTCCGCAAGGTGGTGTCGCATATCGGACAGCTCGTTGCTTGCCTGTCGTACACAGGGATGCGGACAGAACGTGGAATCGCGCATACCTGCGTTGCCTGTTTGCTGGCCTGCATGCCTGCCTGCCTGCTTTGCTTTGTGACATCATCCTCAAGCTTCTGAATACCAACATTCAGCGACCTCTCCAAATTCTGCAGGTGGGGAAGAGTTCTATCGCCAACTTTCAACAGTGCAACACCTGCTGTCGCTCTGGACACAGCATGGTCTCCCCTCAAACACATCGTATCCCGTGAACAGCAAGCAGGACTCGGCAGAATGACAGGGGCGGAAGGGCAGAGATCTTCCTGGCCCGATGGACTGACAGACACTCGTCTTTTAACGAAAACAAACAATCAAGGCCGCATACCTCGAGGCGCTGCTTCGCTGCCATCATCTCCCCACCAAGCACCGTCACTGACTCGGCGGATGCCTGCCCCCGTGCCTTCTGAGAAAGCATCAGCTCCAAGTCTTTCAACCTCCCCTGTCCAAGGTGGCGATGTTGTGACGCAAGAGGGACTCATACCAGAATGTTCCCAACAGTCATCTCATTGGTATGCAGTATCTCCTCGATGGAGCCTAACCTCTTGTCTTGTGGCACTGCCATTGCGAAGGCGTGCCCGCCGAGGCGGACCTGCTAGCTCATGCACTGCTGCTGTGTAAATAGGCTTCTGCTTTGCATGGGAGGGTGACAGACGGCAATGCAGGGATGTGCGCAAGAAACGACGTCACCGGTGCAGTGGAGTACCGCTTGGATGTCCCTTGTGAAGCCTTGATGCTCCCCAGGCACACAGCTTCGCCTTCCTGTGGTATGACCACGCTTAGCTGTGATGATGACACAATCTGCCCACAGATGCGTCCTACTTTGAGTACTACAGGACAAAATAACAAGCACCTTTCCCAGGCATACCCCAGGCAAGGGCACACGGCAGTAAAATCACACATGCGCACGATGATGAATACTCGTGTAGGGCGGCTCGTGTGCAGCAGAGGTCACACCTTCAGCACGATAACGGCAAGTGGGGGTAAGTAAAAGAATCATAACTCACCACTACACGGAACGCATCGGGCTGCACGCAACCTCGAGCAACACAAGATACCCTAGAGGAATCAGTGATCAGGCAGCGCCTCCTGCAGCGCAGGGCGCTGTCCTTTGAGGCAAGAAAACCCAATGTCGCACTCACAGGAAATATAGCAAAAGAACACAACGTCATTTCCTTGTGTGTCGACGGTATCACGTTCAAGTTTGACACCTCGTTGAAGACTCTGGATACTACTGAACCGGATCACTCCGCTAGCGATCTCGGGGGCCGCGGCTTTCAGTCAGTTCTTTCACTCCGCGCGTGCCTCGCACGACGCTTGATGCCCCCCTCGTTCCCACTGCTGCTCCCCGCCCTCTCGTCGTCAGAAGCACTGCGGAAATGAGTGGTTGAAAGGCAGTCGTTGCGGGTTTGTGAGTGGATGGAATGTTGGAGAATGCCAACAGCAACGGTGCATACTCTGTTTTCGGCTGCTTCTCGGCAACCTTCCCACCAGCAAGCGCAAAGAAGATAATGACAAGGATGACGAGCATCGGCACGATGTAGAGGAGAGCGTCCATTGCGTCCATTGTTGAATACGGTGCCCTGGTGGGTGGTGTGAGGGAGCCGCTGACACTCGCAGAGGAGGAGCACGAATGGGCTTCAGGTTGCGGAACTTTGGGGAATCAGTGCGCTGCCGATCTGCGGACGAGGCACGTGAGCCGGTGCATGTGAAAGTACAACCAGCAAGATCGGGGGGAGGGGGGTAGGTTTGTGTCTCCGACCAGCGCCATCCGTCACTCGTGCTCCTCTGCTTGCCGTTGTGGCCTCCTTGCCGGTCTTGCCAGGTAACCTAACCAACACCTTGGACAAAACAAGCCCAAGCACGGAGCAGCAAGCAGGAGAACCGGCTCTCTACAATCTAGGCAACGTATAGGGTAGTTCTCGCTGACTTGCCCCATCCCCACCACCCGCACCTTCCCCCCCACAACACCATGAATCCCATGAGATGCTGTACCTGACCCTCCTCCCAAACACACACACATAAATTTCCGCACATCGACGTAGGTATCAGTTGGTGTCGGTTGGAGGATGCTGGAGGCAACGATCGACCTGGCACCATGAATCATGGAATCGAGGTCTGATGAGGTCCTGCGTGTTCGGGTATGCATGTTGTTACCCTCGCCAAAATGAAAGAAAATCGGCCTCGGATAGTTCTCGCGCTGATCATCAAAAAAAGGTTATTCTTTATCGTGCGTCGTATCGGGTAACGGGAGAAAATGTCGAGTCGGAAAAAAAGAAGGGGGAAGCTAGAGTCTATTCCTCGTGTGTCGAAAATGGCAGCACGAGGGGAAATCCGACATGCTCGTATCGATGTCATCACAGTTGACAACTATTTACGTCGTACCACGTCGTCCGCTTCAACTGCAACCGAACCAGACGGTCGTGCAGTCAGGTTATATTCGCCGAAGCAATCATAGCGGTGGAAGGCCACGGAGATCAAGTCAGTCTCTTTCTACTGACCTGGCCATGCTGATAAGTATCTACCAAGCGGGTAATGAAAAAAGCAAAGTTATACAGGGAAGGCGGTTGGTGTCAGGGCTCTCGAAACCGAAGCACTCCCCAGCCCGAGACGCGAACGAGGGAGAACCTGGCCAATGGACACCTCCCATGCTTTGGAAAGCAATCGCCACGTTGCCACGTTGTTGCAGTGATTCACTGAACGCAAATGTTGAAGTTACGAAAGAAAAACACTCCTGACCTAACGCCTCCCAAGTGCCAGAAGCGGTGCCATCAGGGCTGCATCGCGCCTCCTCCGCTTCATTTCCTGCAGTGAGTGGAGGTGGGTAGTGACACTACAGGCACTCGGCATACCTGGTCGAGGGTCGACAGCCCTGTGCTCTTGAGTGGGATGCTAATGGCATGCTTGCCAGTGCAGCCCCCGTTGCGATCCAATGTTGTCTGCAGATACCAGTCGCTGAGCTGGGCTGATGGCCAGGCGTCGCTCAAGGGGCGGGACGTGGTCTGCTTCGCACCCTCATCAAAGGCGTATATCTCGGAGGCAGGGAGCACGAGTGTCTTCGAGAGCGACTTCCAAACAAGCGGGGGGTGCAGCGACACACGCATCAGGATGCGTTCCTGGTAAGCGGGGAAGCGCTCCTCCCTGGCGTGAAGCGCAGCAAGGCGGTTGACGTCCGCATCCTTCAGCCACCAACGCGGCACCGTGCTGGTGTCACCCTCCAGCACACACTCCTTCCGGAAGTGCATCCACTCGTTGAAATCCGAACGCTTTTTCGGGTCTTGCCCGGAAGTGCGGAGGCTCGACGTCCATGCAGATGTGTCGGAAACAAACTTCCAGTCGCGCTGCTTCGGATCACGCGCAGGGTCACGAGGGACAATGAAGCAGGTTGCCCGGAGCTCGGCCCGTTCCTTCTTCCAACGGCGCCAGCCGGTGTTCTCCCACTTGTTCGTCTGGATCCGCCGCAAGTTCTTCTCCCAGGGCTTCATGCCGTGTTCGCGGAAGTGCTCCATCGCCTGATGGGTGTTCATCACGGTGAATGTACGGGTGCACGACAACTCGTGCTGCCCGAACTTCATGTTGACAGTAATGTTGTGTTCGCCAGGCTCGGTTGGAACAACACGGACTGTGCAGCCACCGCTTCTGTCATCAACGACGGTGCCGATTTCCATCTCCCCACCAGCATCAGACGTGACAGAGAAGGAGACGCCCTGTGTTGGGAGTGGTGTCGTCATCCAATCGATGTTGTGCAGAAAAACAGAAACACTCACATGCCACATGACATACGTGATCCACCAGACACTCGACTGACACGGTGATAACCGCCATCGGCTTGTCCTCCTCTGACAGCATGACAGCGTTGAGACCACGCAGGATGCGGCGCACCACCCACTCGGGCTTCTCGAGTTCCTGCTTTGGAGGCACCTCCAGGCCCCGCTGCTGGTGCAGCTTTCGCACGTCTTTCCAGGTCTGAAGCTTGACCTTGTTGCCAATAGCCGGGAGGTTGGCGAACCTCCGCAAGCGATTGCCCACGGCATCGACAGTGTGGAATGCGAAAATCACGGGAAGCTTCACCAGCACGGTGGTGATCTGTGGGCAAAGGGGGGTTTGGTGGTGTGGCGTGTCCGAACCTCGGGCAGCATACCTCAGGATGATCGGCAAGAAGCTGGTCTGGCTCCTTCGCAGGGAACACCCGCAGCTTGCTTGGGGAGCGGGACACATGCTCCCCATTCACTGTGACGTGCAGCAGGTAGGTCCCGACCTCCTCAGGGGCAGTGTAGCGCACAGTAAACAGCGACGCATCCTCCTTGTCCGTAGGCGGCGCAGTGACAGTGACGTCAGCCTCGACCACCTCCCCGGAGCTGGATGTGAGCCGCACCACAAAAGGCTGCACCGCAGCGACACCCGGGAGGCGGGAGCACAGGCAGTTGAGGAAGTTCCTTGCGCGGATGTAGAAGACACCCTTCTTGCCGGAAACCACATCGCGCAGGTTGCGCCCGTTGAAGGTGCACCAACAAGCGATGGGGTGTGTGGGGTCGACGTAGTCCGCAATCGCTGGCATCGGGTTCTCGCCCTCCTGTTTCGCACGCTCCCGCGTGTCGACCTCCTCCAGGTGTGTGATCAGCTCGGTGGCGATCTCCTGTGCAGACAGCAACGACCTGTGGCCAGCAGCAGCGGCCAGCAGGGATGCCTCGTAGTGGAACACCCCACCCTCGAATGTGAACCGCGTCGAAGACTGCCAGCTGGTTGTGCAGTGAATCACAACCTGGTAGACGTACTTCCTGACAAACACGCCCAGCTTTGAGTCCCAGCCAGCGCTCATCCCCGAGATGAGTGGCTGCAGCACCTTGACCCCCCTCTCGTGGCAGAACATCCCCAAAGCCAGCAGCCGTGCCTCCGGCTCGAGCTCACTGAGGGTCTTCCAGTTGATCGACAGCGTCGTGGCAGGGAGGTATGTGATGAGGCGTTGCTGCGCATCGGATATCGTGTTCTGTGCCCTCTCCTGGAGGCGCTGCACCTCCGCATCCACCACTGAGAAGTAAAACGCGTTCAGCACCTGAGAGTTGGGCAAGCCGTCCGACGGCAGCTTGACATGCTCGGCAGTGGTCTGCGTGCAGGCGATCACCGTCTTGGACACGGCAGCCAGCTTGGCAGTGGGTTCACGCTTGGAGCTGACGAGGAGACCAATGCTCCGGACGTGGCTCCGCAGTGCGTGCAGCAACAGCGTCTGCAGCGTGACTTCTTGAGGCCGCTGGTTGAGCTCAGCCCACTCTGAATTTGCTGTCTTCTTCCGCCGCTTCGGAGGAGCCTTTACGAACCCTTCCAGGCGTTCGTGGATGTCATCCAGCAGGCGGCGAAGGTTCATCAGCACCATGTCAAGGCCGCCCACCATCTTCCAGCCACCCTCGATCTCGAACTTCGTGCGCAGACCCGGCAGGACGGGAGCCACCCTCTCTTTGAAGGCCTCCTGCTCGCCCGTCATGATCATGCGTAGCGACTCCACCTCGTGGTAAAGGTACAGCCGCGACAGTGCCTTCGTGACGCTTGAGAAGCGTGCATTGCCGCCCCTCACGTCGTAGTGGATGACCAGCTCGTTGTCAGGGTGGCGTGCATCCTCCTCCGTCGCGAAGAATTGACCATCAATCCAGCCGGCACGCCTGAACACGATCCCCGAGTAGGGGTACAGCGCGAGCTTCTCACGCTTCCCGGTTGTGTCGTTCGAAATCTGAGCGAGCGCAGGGACGATGCTCCAGATGCCACGGTTTGAGGTCAGGATTTCAAAGGATTTGATCCTGTCGCTGGCGGAGTCAAACCTGTACTTGTCGACAGCCTTCCAGTCCACAGACACATTGAGGTTCTGAACGAGAGGATTGCCTTGGCTCCGCAGCCATGCTGTCACCTCCTTCAGGACGAGGTCCGCCTCCCCCGTGGCAAGGCGCTCCTTGCGGCGGAAGTGAGCCTCGATGGCTGCCTCGACGCTGCCGCACACGAAGCAACCTTCAGACACAGTGAAGCGCTCGTGCACAACACCCTCAGAGTCGACGCTGACCTTCACCTGACTGGGGTGTGTGACGTACTCCATCTGCACGCATGTCACCTGCCCTGCAAGCCCGTCCGCTGCAACTGCCAGTCGGCTTTCCTTTGCCTTCTTCGGTTCCCGCTTCTTCGTCTTCTCCATACCCACGACCGACGCATCCTGCACAGCGCCAGTGGCACTCGTCCAGTCGTAGTCGCGGGGCGTGTAACGATGCACGATGAGAGCCGAAGCAAGGCGCTGCAGAATGACGAGCCGCTCCTCAGCGCCCAGATCGTTCAGCGACACAGTGTTGAGCCTGAAGGCACGGCCCTGCAGGTCCAGGCACGACAGGAGCTGCGAGTACTTGCTGCGTTCATGCTCGAAGGTGACGACCTCTGCCAGTTTGTCGGCAACCCACGGGATCTTCGAAAGGTTGGTCAGGCCGATGGCGCGCACATCGGGCCAGGTGAGGCGGCTGAAGGTCAGAATGGACTTCTCCTTCGGCCACTTTCTTTCTTCGTTCGGCGACCATGTCTGCGGATGCCGCACAAAGTCCCCACGGATGGTGAACGGCCCAGCGTCAAAGCTCCTGCTTGGATCGTTGAAGAACTCGCTCAACGTCGCCCTGACTGACGGTGACATGACGGGCAGGTAGTAGCCTGCAGAGCCGGGGAAGCGGGGGTTCAGAGAAATCGACGGCGTGCCGGACCGCACCGTCGACATTGTGGATCCGTATGCAAGACGAAGGGCGATAGCAGGCCTGCCGAACATGAGGGAGTATTCGAAAGGCGTGAACCCAGTTGTTGGCGTCTCCGCTGGCCGCTCTGGATCGTCTTCGTCCTCCGAATCGTAGTCGCACAGCTCGGGGTGCTTGTCGGGGATGTTGATGAAGTCGTGCAGGTTGAGGTTGTCCTCGCCCTTGAGGCGCCGCTCCAGCTGCACAAGGCATCCAATCATATGTGTCACAGCGTCCTCGAGACCCGAACAGGCACACATGTGCAGGAGAGTCTGGCCATCTGGTGTGAGTTTGAGAAGCTTGCGGGCCGGTGTTTTGGACATGAGGAACAGTGCGACTTTCTCGCGCCCAGAAGCAATGGCGCGCATCAGAGCAGTGCGCCCTCTGGAGTCCTGCGACGATACGGATGTCATCTGCAGCTGCAGCAGGATCTGCACCACGTCGAGATTGCCCCGTTCTGCTGCCAGATGCAGGGCACAGCACGAGTCGGGGATGCTGCGATCCCCGAGCACCTTGACGGCCACAGCATGGTTTGCACGGACAGCCCACTCCAGCAGTGACCATGAACGGCGGCGATCGGCCTGTTCCTTCTGAATCGAGGAGAGGCACATTGTCTCCAGCCGTGCCTGCTCTTGCAGGGTGCCCCCGACATCCTTGGTGCTGCGCAGGCGAGGAGATGTGCAGCCCACACGCAGCGACTCGCGCAGGGGTGGCACCGTTGGGGCGTCGACGAGCTCCGTCGGGAACGACTTCTTCGACCCTCGGACCTTGTTGAGCTTCGCATGGATTCGAGCAGCCAGCTCGCACGCGTTGGTGAGCCACCCGGGCAGGAGAGTGTCCTCTGGCTCGTCGGACAGCTCGTCACGCCTGCTGAGCTGTGCGAGGACCCGCTCGTCCAGGTCATCCTCCAGCAGCTCGGCACAGCCAGCCTCCTCGCGCTTCTTCAGGTGCGCCACAAGCTTGGCCTTGACCTGCCATCTGCCGAGCGCCCAAGACTTCCACAGCGCAGAGCTGCGCATGGACTGGTGGTGGTTGTCGTGTGCGAGGACGTCGATGAGCTTCGGTTCGAAGTCTGTCGTCAGCATTTCGACCACACTCTCACAACCGCCCTCCACCGCACAGTGCAACACCGATGTGGTGGGGGAAAGCAGTCCGTCGTGCCGCGTCCAGTACTGCAGCAGCGGGAGCGCCACCTCGTGCTGGCCCCTGGCACTGGCGCGCATGAGGGCCGTGTACCCATACTTGTTCAGTACACCGACGTCTGCATTGCTGCTGACGAGAGCCTCGACAACCTGGAAGTTGCCCATCTCAGCAGCATGGATCAATGCAGTGTTACCCTCGCTGTCCACTGCGTTGATCGAAGCCCCCGCCTGCAACAGGCGCTGCACCATCGAGGTGCTGTTCACCCTCGAAGCGAGCATCAGTGCAGTCATCCCGGAAACAGCCTCCCTCTCCTCCTTGACGAGGCGCCCCTTCGTGACGCGGTGCATGGTGCGCGTGCTCTTGCCTGCAGGCGTTTCGATGTCAACATAGCCCAACTCCAGCAGCAGGTCGACGACGTCGGCGTTGATCGCCAGAATGGCGCTGTGCAGTGCAGTGTAGCCGTTGGGGTCGCGCAGAGCCACCACATCCTGCTTCTTGCAGCGCTTGAGGAAGAGAGAGAACATCTCGCGGTCCAGGTGCTTCGCTGCCAAGTGCAACGGGTGGCGCGCTCCGATGCTCTGGAAACCCGGCAGCAGGTCTTCTGGAACCTCGGTGAGGAAGTGGCTTTCCTTGGAGGCACTGCGCGAAGCACGGGCACCCTCCTTGACGATCAGCACGGCCATCTCCCAGTGCCCCCTCTGGCAGGCCACCAGCACGAGGGCAGTCAGCTCCTCGGGCGACATGCCCTTCAGGCCGTCGGAGCGGATAATGTACCGCGCGGTGCGGATGTACTGGTCACACTTGTCCCGCACAGACTGTTTGCTCTTCGACTTGCAGGGGTGCAGCGGTGCGCCAGCAACGACGGCCCAGATAGGGCGAAGCTTGACAGCATCTTCATCAAGGAAGCTGACCTCTGCAGTGATGCCGCTCGGGTGGCTGCTTTTCGCAAACAGTGCCCGGAAGGCAGCCCACGTCATGCCTGGTGTGACCTGGGACGCGATGTAGTCAGCTGTCTCGTCATCCAGCCCCGCCGCAGTGCACACCGCCGCAACCGATTCAGCACTGGTACCGCCGCCTGCACAGCTTGCTTTGAAGGCCTGCTTCAAGGAGCCAAACGACGACGCGAGGGACACGTGAACCAGTGCCTCGTTGTCTCTCTGGAGGCCGTCGCTGTGCAACTCGAGATGGTTCGACAGCAGCTGCTTGCGGCGGGAGAGCTCCTGCTTCGTACGTGCCCTGAAGGAGAGTGGCTTCTCGCTGTCGACATCTGCCTCAGGGTTGTCGTAGTAGTCGTCGCGTTCCTCCTCGTCGTCTTTCTTCTTCTGCTTCGCCCGTGGCTTGCTGTGGTACCCAGCGAGGGAAGGGCACAGCTCCCGCCTTGCGGTGGTGGTGTCATCCTGCAGGTCGGCACCGTGTGCATGCAGCTGCGACACCATGTCTTCCATGCCCATGTACGCAGCGTACCACACACCCGTCACCTTTGTCACGCAATGGTTGCTGCCGAACCGAAGTCGCGGACGCATGCCCCCGATGGCGCGTGCCACAGGCAGCATACTTTTGACAACCGATGCTGGGTACACGAGAACTTCGCCAAAGTTTACATCCGCGCCAAGCTCGATCAGGCGGTTCATCAGGCTCTTGTTGCCGAGCATCGCTGCGAAGGGCACAGGAGACCGCCCCTCCAGCCGGAGTGTGGGGGCTGCCACAAGCGCCTCGAGGAGCCTGATGTTGTTGCATGCGGCACACAGCCACGCAGGGGTGACCTCCCCCAGCACAGGGTCAGAGTAGCCTTGGTTCACGTCGAACCTCTCGTGCACTAACAGCTTCCCTGCCTCGAAGCAACCAGGCCTGACGCTCGCCGCGTGCAAGAAGTTGAACCCCGCTTCGCGCGACGACGTTCTCTCGACCAGATCGAGGAGCTCACGAATCTGCACAGCGCCGCTGACTGGCGCGAGGGCAGTTTCGAGAGCCAGCTTGTCGAACTCACTGCGCCGCACGTCGCGGGTCCGTCCCTTGACTGAGATGTGACGCACGAAGGGGATGATGCGCGGCGACTCAGAAGTCGAGAGGCGAGACAGCCGCACCCCACGCGACAGCAGGTAGGCCAGTGCCCCTGGTTGGTTCGCATACAGCGCTTGGTCTGCCGTGGAACCCAAGTCTTTCCGCCTGTCGAAGCTTTTGTTGAATACACGCAGAATGCCTTCGCCCTGGGTCCCTTCAGGCAGCAGCAGGTCGACAGCACCGTCGACGCACCTGTGGTGGCCGACAGCCGCCCTCAGCAGGTCAACCTCCCCAGCACGGGCCAGGTAATGCAGCACATGGGGGACGTTGAACGTGGAGTTCCTGTGAGTGTGGATATGGAAGTGGAAGTGGCTTGCAGGCAACATACATTTCGTCGAAGACAGTGGCCACAGCCTGAGCCACGTTGCACTCCTTTTTCAGCATCTCGTCGACAACACCGAAGTAGCCACGGCGCGCCGCGAGGTTGAGGACGTGGGTGGGCACAGGCGGGTTGCCCACAACGTGCTGCGAAACCTCCGACACGTCGCGTGACATCCGGACCAGCGCGTTGGAGATCTTGCGAGCCGCTGCAGATCGGATGACTTGCTTCTTCGGAGTGTGGGCAGTGTTGGCAGCAGCCACGGCGTTGCAGGCAACAGAGAGGGTGGCGTGAAGCGGGCTCTGCGACCCCTCGCCGTCGGCCCGGCCGATCTTCACGTCTGCGTGCTGCGAGAGGAGGAAGAGCGCGATCTCGCTTTCCAGCAACGCGCTTGCCAGGTACAGCGGTGACACAACACGGCCAGAAAGATCCTTCGCAGCGTGCATCCTATGTGCGTGACGTGTGGGAAGGCGGTGATATGGCATGCATACCGATGCTGCGGCACGTTCAGCACCTTTGCAGACTCGTTGACGTTGGCTCCGCCGGCTGTGACGAGCTTCTGCACCATCGACAAGCTGCCGTGTAAGATGGCAGCCAGCAGCGGGGACATGCCCAAACCGACGGTTGCCTGTGTCGAATGGCAGTGGCAGCACTGTGCACTGTAGTGGCATACCTTCATCTTGTGTGTGTCGATGAGGGAGGAGAGAATGCTCTCCTCCTTCTGCATCACTGCCCTGTACACCAAGGACCCGACGGTGTTAACCGGAAGCTTGTCTGGCGAGAAGCGTTGTTCGCTGTGTATGGGAGGTGGGGCACCTCGAGCACAACACCAACAAGACATACCTGTGTGGGCTGGACGAACCGAACCTGATCAGCTTCTCAAGGAGGGCGAGGTGCCCCCTCCCGACAAGCTTGTGCAGCACGGTGTAGCCGGTGTCGTTGAAGACGATGACTTGCGACAGCTCGATCGGGGCGACCTCCTGTGTCCCGTCAAGGCGTGTGTTCAGGATCCCGTCCTCTTCAGATTCAACAGTGCCAGTGCGAAGTGTCCCTCCGTAAGGGACCTGCAGCCGTGCACCGACACGGGGGTTGGACACGACGGTGCCAGGCACCGAGTAGGTGAAGATGTTGACAGGAAGCTTCGGGAAAGGCACAGAAGGGTCCTCCCACTTCTCAGACCCCTTGCGGCCCACCTTTTTGCGCATCACAGCAGGCTTCACCACGTCGAACACTGCGGAGAAGAGCAGGCGCACTTCGCGGGTGGTGGAGGTGCAGTGGCGCGTAGGAAGCAAGCCGCGCGACAGCAGCAGGAGACACGGCACCACCTTTGACCCTTCGAAGGCGTGGTCCAGGGCGTTCTTCCGTGTCGCCCCCACATCCTTCCCAGGAGACGGCTGCAGGCCCCATTCGACAAGGAGCTTCACCAGGATGGCCTCCTGCCCAGAAGCTGCAGCGTAAGAGAAGACATCTCTGCACGCGGCACGCGACGGATTTGTCAGCCATGTACTGCGGTCTTTCACCAACTCTGCTTTGTCAGTGTCCACGTAAGGTGGCACGCGTGCAAGGCTCTCCATCGGAAGGGTCTTCTTGATGAGGTCCAACAGAGCATCGACAGCACGCCACATGCCCTTCGAAGCCGCCAGATCAACGTAGTCGAGGGGGTGTGTGCCGCGGGAGGCTGTCAAGTTGGCCCCCTTCGAACACAGGAACACGGTCAGCTCCTCGAAGTTGACTTCGCTGATGTCAGAGGAGGGGTCCGCGTGCTTCCGCCGGTTGACGTCCTTCGCCTTCAGAGCGCGCCCCGCGGCGGGCTCAGTGTCACGAAGGAAGAAGATCCCTGTGCTCTTCTCAGGGTCGTCGACCCACCGCCGCCTCCCTGTCTGTACCTGTGTCGTCTGTGCTGGCTTCACAGGCGCAGACTCCAGTGCCACCCACAGGCAGGTTTTCCCGTCGCTGCTGAGGTCGTTGACCGCATCGCTGTTCACACCAACAAGGGACTTGACAAACTTGACCAGCCCCCGGGACGCAGCAACCCGCAGAGGCTCGCCTGTGGCACCCTGGTTCTGGCTGACAAGCAGCGTCGCGACGTTGTCCTTGCCTGCCAGGATGGCCTGCAGCAGTGGGTCGCCTCCTCTGCCCCCCTCGGCAATGGTCTGGTTGGCACCCTGCTCCAGCAGGAACGTCACGGCCCGGCTGTCGCCAAGCTTCGCCGCAAGTGCCAGAGGCGTGAGGCCGTCCGTGGGGCTGGGCTCCGACAGGCTGCAGCCCTTCTCCACCAACCACCTCACGGCGTCGTGGTTGCCGGACGTGATGTATCGATGCAGCAGGCCGCCCTTGTTGTCCCCCATCATGGCGACGATGTGCGCCGCCAACTCCATGTTCCTGTCGTCAATGAGCTTCCCCACCACGCTGGCCAACGTGGAGGTGCCTTCCGTGTCGGGCTGCACGGCACCCTGCTGCAGCAGGAGGGCAACGATCGGTTGGTAGTTCTTGCCTGCCACAGCGTACGCCAGCACACTGGGGCAAGCGAGGGTGTTTTCGTAGAGCGAGAAAGCCTTCGGGTTTGTCGATGCGTTGGAGGGGACGTAGTTGGGCCGCTGCAGAATGAACCCCACGGTGGTGCCCGACTGCCGTGTGCCGGAGATCCTGTCCAGCGACGTGCCGGAGGTGACGGGCACACTGACAGTCACGACCATACGCTCGGATGTTGCGGATTCAAACACAGCCTCGACAACACCCCGGCAGTTGGGGATGCGTGCAATCTCGCCCGAAGCCTTCTGCAGGACAGACACGATACGCATACGCGGCGCGATGCCAGCAATCTCGGCTGCACTGCCGTTGTCCACGCTGACAACGACATTGCCCTCACACTTCAGGCCGATGCCACGCCCTCCTGCAGTCTTCTCCATAGCGAGGTCGACCGTCACCTCTGTCACGCGGTAGCCTTCGAACAGGTCCATCCCGGCACGGCTCGCAGGCGATCCGCCAGCAACCTCATCGATGATGCACTCGCTGGTGAGGGTGACACCCAAATCCTCGTCCGTCTTGCGTCGCAGGTGCATCTCGACGACAGGCGGCCTCAGCTTGCTCTTCGCATCACGCAGCCAGAATAGGCCACTGCCGAGACGCTTGTCCTCGTAGTGGTTCCGGAACCTGTCGGGGTCTCGCAAATCTGCGTATTTCACATTCGCCTGGTGTGCAAACGCCTTGTTCCAATCCAACATCGGGCCGCCCTTCAGCGGGGTAGGCGTCGGCCCACCGTCGTCGGGGTCCTTGGGGTGCAGCTGCACGATGCGGCTCTCCTGCCAGTCGGCGAGCCGCCCCTCCGCATCGAAGTCGCTGCGTGTCTTGAAGCCGTTGCTCTTGTTGTCGTAGCGGCGGAACTGCCACGAGCGAAGGCGCCAGCGCCGCTCCTTCTGCCGCACCTCCTTCCGCATGGCAGCACCCTCCAGGGGGGACAGCTCCTTCACATCCACAGCAGGGCGCCTGATGCAGGTCACGACACGCGAGAACCCCCGCAGCGTGGCATTCGCATGATGCTTCAGCAGCAGCAGCTCGCAGCAGCGGAACATGTTCCTTGCCGCTGCTAGGTGCAGCGGTGTGCAGTAGTTGATGTCCATGATGTTGACCTCCAGTGCCGGCACCTCCTGCAGGATCAGCTCTGCCGTCTGGTCGTGGCCTTTGAGCAGCGCAAGGTGCAGTGGTGTGCTGATGTTGCAGTCGGTGTCGTTGGGGCTGAGCTGTGTCAGGAGGCGCTGCACGACGGGCGTCAAGCCCCGGTACGCCGCAAGGTGCAGCGGGGAGCGCAGGTTGTCATCGAGGCAGCCGTCCTGCAGGGTGGTGTCCATCCCCACCTCGTTCAGCAGGAAGTCGATCACCGCCACCTGCCCTGCATCCACTGCCTCGTGCAGCGACGTGCGGCTGCCGACGCCGCGCTCCAGGATTTGGCGGCGGTCGAACAGGTAGTGCGACCACAGCGCGCGAAGTGCAGGGAGCTGGCCCAGGCGGCAGAGGTCGCTGAAGCTGGGGGACAGGTCTGAGAACATCTCGATAGGCGACACGCCGTTAAGATCCTGGCATTCGCTCACCGTCTCGTGCGACACGCCGTTGGCGTGCAGCCGCGCGCACAGGCGTGCCGCCAACACGTCAGCACGGCGCATCAGCGCGAGATGGAGGGGCGTGCGCTTGTTGGAATCCTGAGCCAGAACGTTGGCCCCAGCATCCAGGAGCACGGACACCACCTCCAGGTGCCCGCGGTCCACAGCGAGGTGCAGGGCAGTCTGGCCCCGCCAGTCCTGCGCTTCGATATTGACGAAGCCCAGACCCAGCAGGAAGGCCACGACGTAGTAGTTACCCTCCTGCGCACACTCCTGCAGGATGCTGCGCCCGAGGAAGTCTTTGGTGTTTGCGTTGTGCTTGCTGATCAGCGTGCCCAGCTGCTGCGGGGTCTGCAGCCTGCCGAACACGTTGTTCTGCATCAGAAGCCTTTCCATCACCACCTTCTCCGAGTGGTCCCCACACTTCTGCCTCACGAACAAAATCGCCAGTCGGACTGTGTAGTCTCCGTCGTCAGACATGCGAATCATCCTCGGCTTCTTCTTGCCTGTGGGAGGTTCCGCGGTGACGAGCTCCACATCGTGCGGCATCTGGAAGGTGCTGTACGGCATGTCGGGGCCGATGTTCGGGAGGATAGGGAACACTTGGCTGATCTGCAGCGAGTCCTCTGCGGCTGAAGGGATGGTGCTCGCCCCGCCATGCCTGATGAACTGGAACTGGGAGCTGAAGTCGAAGGCATGGAGGCGTATTTTTGCAAGCTTCTGCCGCTGCTCATCCGTGAGGGGGGGCAGCAGCCGCGTTGGCGTGGCTGGCGCCGGCATCGATGGAACTGAATGCGATCCTGTCGAGGCAGCGCTCTTACGAGACTTCTTTGCATCAAGCGCGAGGGAGACAAGCTGGTGGCGCACGCTCTGCAGCGGGGTGTCTAGGCGGAGGTGCAACGTCCCGACGCACTCCGACGACGTGTTGGTCCCTGTGCGGATGGACACGAGGGCAGTTGCATCTTCCCCCGGGAGTCCCCGAGGGAGTGTCCACGACATGGTGGACCTGCTGGTGTTGTGTGTGGCTTTGTGGTTGAGAAGCAGCAGAGGGGTGCAAACTTTGCAACAGCAATTCAGCGAGCCAGGGGCAGGGGTGTGAGGTGGGGGGCGGGGCACTGCCGAGAGGCGCCATGGCTACTACACAAGTCTAGGAACAAGCGGTGCAAGCTTTGCACCCTGCAGAAAATCTGTCTAGTGTCGATCGTTGCTTCTTGGGAGACTCACGATGATGGCCCGAGCCGGGGGGAGCCGCGCGTGCTGGGTGTGCCGACGGAAGGGCTGTGGAAGAAGGGGGTGGAGGGCAAGCGTGTGAACGGGATCAAATCATACCTGCGCCCGGGCGTGCGCGACCTGCGTGGTGTGCTGTGCTCATCAGGCATGGGCTCCGTGAGCATGTCCAAGTCGACAGCACTCACGCGGATCTTGCGTGTGTACCCCACACGCTGGGAAGACGGGACCCCCGACTTGTCAGGCACAACGCCGAACTCCTTTTCGTTGCTGTCGATGTCGCGGACCACCATCTTGACAGCGGTGCCTGGTTCCGCGTCGCGGACAAGGAACTTGAAATCCGACAAGAACTCCACAGGCTGATCCCTCACACTGGTGATGACCATGTCAGGGAACATCCCGGCCTTCGCCGCTGCGCCCTTGACTGCGACGATCTTCACCCCAGCGTACTCCACACGACCTCCAGGGCCGCCGAACCGATGCGAGAACTTAATGCTGTCTGTCACCTCCAGACCGAAGTGGGGGAAAACGTTGCGCGACATTCGCTTTATCTCGTTCTGCGCAAGGTACCTCTCGCGGGCTACCTCGAGCTCTTGCAGCTGAGCCTCCGCCACACGCGGCTCGCTGCTGGTGTACTGTTCGCGTTTGGCCTCGATGGCCGCAGCGGTGTCGCGTTCGGTGTCGTCATGGAGGCGGTTGGTCATTTCCCGCAGGCGCATGATCTCGTCGTCGATGGCACCGAAGGGGTCATCCTCCACAACTGTCATGGCTTCGATGCGGTGGCCGTTCACCTCGACCACGACACCTGTGGGGCCTGGGCGCATGCCAGCTGTAAATGAAGTGACCCACGTGCCAGAGGTGCCGGGGACACGGCGCACCTTCGACGACACCTTCGAAGTGTTGTCGAGTGGCAGCAGGACGACGTGCAGTGAGTCGACGGGGATGTCGTGCAGTGGGGCGAAGCGGCAGTCGCGTAGCGTGATGAGGCACTGCACCTGGTGTCCTGGGCGGACGGGCTGTGGTGTCAGCGCCACGTCTGTTGCAGCGATGTGGCACGTCCCCGATGTCAGGGACTCCGGCGAACACACAGTTGTTGTGCACGAGACTGAGCTGTTGCCGTGGCGCACAACCACACCGGCAGGCCCGACCTCCTCGGCAATGAAGAGAACTTCCAGCGCAGACGACGCGCGCGTGCCCTGAGGCGCGACGCGTGTCAACTTGGAGATGTTGCCAATGGGCTCCAGCAGCAGGTGCGATGGGTCGGGTGCCTCGGCAGGGGACCTGTCGCTGTCGTAGAAGGATATGAGGGCCGACACCGTGTCACCGACAACAGCGGCAGTGGGGCGGCACTCCGCCTGTGTGTAACGAGGATCAGCAACACGCGCACACTGCCGGACGGTGACAGCCATGGTGACTCGTGTGCCGTCGATGTCCACCTCCACATTCTGCAGGCCAGGCTCGAAGCCGTAGATCTGTGTGACGTACACACCCTCCGACACCTGCACCACCGGGGTCGAGTCGAGGCTGACCACAGAGAGCGCGTCAGGAGCTGGCCCGATGGCAAGCATCCCGCTGGGCGCGTGTGTGCTGATGACCAGCAGGACGGTGTCCAGGTGCCCCACAGAGTTGAGAGCATCGTCAGTGGAGAGGAGGAAGCTCACAGGCACGTCATCGCCTGTGTCCTTCTTCAGCGTCATGCGTGTGTTCTGCGGGTCCCACGTCTGGCGGGGCTGCACGTTAAGAGACAAGTTCCCCACTGGGTTGCTGCAGTGCATCAACTCCACCGTCAGCGGGCCTGACCGCAGCGGGCGTAAGCGCGCCCTAAGAGTGGAGCAGCTTGTCTTCGTCAGGCTCATGATCTCGACAGAGCTCGTGGGTGCAGCCAGGCTCCACATTGACTCGCTGCGGCACGGGAATGGTGCACCCCACCTGTCGCGCGCAGTGATGATGACGTCGAGTGGCATGTCCACCGAGTGGTCCTGCAGGCAGCAAGTGATGGTTGTCTTAAATGCATCGAACTCATCTGCAGCCGAAACTGCCGTCGTCGTGGCGTAGAGAGTCAGGCCCATGAATGACAGTGCAATCCCAGCCGGGCCTGTCTTGCGTGCCACAAAGGTCGTGCGGAAGGTCGAAGGGGACACAGTCTCAAAGGGGTGCAGCTGTGTGGCGCCACCGACGGGGCGCAGATTTCTCAGGTCCTCCACAGAAGCGCCAGCCGTGGGGACCCCAGCCTCAGAGCGTGTCGTCAGCGTCACCGCGATCTCCTCGCCAACACGGGCGGGGTTCGGGGTGCAGCTCAGCACGGTGTGCATTGTGCTGATTGCGGGGGTAGTCACGTCAACAACCTCGACGGCTGCTGTCTTGGTCACCCCGTCACAACCCAGGGTGACACCACTCCTCCCCACACGTGTCGGGATGAATGTGAAGGAGCCCTGCGACGACTGCGTGCCGCATGGCGTGAGACTCGACAGGTCTTCGGCGTCGCCGAGAGGCTGCAGCTGGAACAGATGCACAGGCGGCAGGCGGGTCACAACCCCTTGTGAGTTCTTTGCGATGACGGTTCCTGTCACGCGTGTGCCGAGCTTCACAGGGTTTGGAGACAGCATGATCGCAGTCTGTCTGCTGTCGACGTTGTCGCTGGATCGTACGCTCGACGTTGTGCACGACATGCGGTGCCCTCTGTAGTTCACCATGACCCCGCAACGTCCCACAGAAGTCGGCACAAAGGTCAGGGAGAAACACGAGTGCGAACCAGTGACACGTGACACCTCAGCTGCGCCACCCAAGCCGGTGACCTCGAAGTCGCTGGAGGAGGCGCCCCTGCAGGGCATGCCTGCTGTGTTGCGTGTGATGATGACAACCTGCACCTCGTGCCCCACGCTCACAGGGTCTGGCTGGCACCCAACGGTGGTTGCGTCGACGTCGATGCCACCGGCAGCTTCGTCTTCGTATGGGTTTTCGGGGTTCCAGGTGAGCGTCTTCTTGTCGAGCGACTCCTCGATGTGATCACTCAGCTGCTGCAGCTCCCCCACACGTCCGCCCAGCATGCGGAGGTAGTTGTTCAGCCGCTGCTCGAGCTGACGCTGTCCACTGACATCCGCCTGGGTCGTGCGCTGCAAGGTTTCGACTTGAATCTGCAGACGCGAAATGGTGCCCGCTTGCTGGGTGATGGTCTCCTTGTTCCTCAGGCACTCAGGGCACCGCCCCTCAGCCTCCTGTGCCCGCTTCAGCAGGATGCGGAGGCGGTTGTTCTCCAGGACCAAGTCGTCGACAGTTGTGCGCAGCGTGTGGATCTCACTGTTTTTGTCTTCGATTGTTTGCTGTGCGCTCACCTTGAATGCGGACACATCGGCAGCCTCGCGTTCGCGCAGAGCGCGCAGCTCCGAACGCACACGTGTCATCTCGTCGTCATATTCCGGGGACCGGGATGCATGCGGTGCACGCATCATTGTAGCAGCCTCCTGTAGTGGCTGGGTATTGCATGAAAAGTGGGATAGCATTGTCACTTCGGCTCGGAAAAATGCCAGACTGCTCTCAAACGGGGCGCAAGCAACTAACGCTGGTCGGCCTGCAATCAAACGCAGCCAACAGACAGAACTAGGCAAGAATCACGGAAGATCGACGGTCGGAACACCAACCACAACTTCACAGGGCGCAGGTTGCAGGCTAGCTAGAATTGTGCCCTGTCAAGAATGCGGCTCTGCTGCACGAGAGCAGAGTCGAAGCCGTACATGCCGAATGCGGCAAGCTGCTGCACCCTTTTGTAGCGGTCAGCCTTGAAGTAGAGAGGACGGCCCCTCTGGAGGCCAGGGTCGTCTTCGCCAAAGGAGTCGACGTAGGGTGATGGGACCTTGTCACAGTACCGCGGGCCGTCAATGGCAAGAAGCGTCGTGGTCTTGATACTCAGGAACAGGCTCTGTCCACCGCCACACCGCATCGCGTGCTGCTGGCAGGCCCCCCCCTTCGACGGGTCGCTCGGGTCGTAGCAGGAGCACTTGCTCTTGCTGCGGCTGCACACAACATCGCCACAGCTCAGGCACAGCACCGGGTCCTCGGGGATCTTGCCGCACTTCCCAGGGGTGCGCAGGTAGCGGTTGACAAGTGTGGCGTACTCCTCCGGCAGCTGGATGAGCGAAGGAAGACCGTCACTGCGCAGCAGCGGCTTCGGCGGTGTCTTGTGTGCAGCCTCGAGCCAAGCCGAGGCTGTGGCAGGACCGTCGTCACGCTCGTTGATTACGGCTGCAATTGCTGCCAGCGAGGCGTGACTGTCGCCCAGGCCCAGAAGACCTGCAGCAGTCTTCAGGGCTTCGTGGGGGTCGGCAAAAGAAGGCAGGTACAGGTTGTGCGCGTGCAGGGGGGCAGTGATCACGCAGTGCGCCACAGCCATCCACGACATCACCACAGCCATCTCGCGCGCGATGTACGCAGCGACGTCAAAGTCGGGGGCTTCACGCGCGGCGTTTCTGAGGTTGCGGGGCAGATGGCTCGTCACCAGCTCGACAACATCTTCCAGGCCGTCGACATCCACAGAAAACCCAGACGTCAGCAGTTCGAGGACAAGTTTCACCAACAGCGCTTCCACAGTCCGAAGCGTGAGGTACCGGTACACGGAGTGGTTCAGCGTGTCGACGCGCAGCACGACCTCCAACACTGTCTGGACCCACAGGCCGTACACATCGCTCGTCTGAGAAGTGTTTGTGTGCATGCATGCATGTAGCGTGACATCATACCAGCAGTGCGTGGGTAGAGCCCTCGCTGTCGTCGTCGTCCTGCTCCATCCCCAGGAAGGCAGCAAGGGACGACGGGTCCCCGTCCTTACACCTCTCGGCCGCAACGATGGCCTTCAGTACAGTCCGCAGTGCGACAAGCTTCCTGCGTGTGTGTTGACATGAACAAGCGCCACAAGCGCCTGAGGCGAATCATACTTGAATGGGATGTGCTTGTCTGCGTCATCTGCCGAACGCGTTTGGATCTCAGTCACTGCGGCCTGCTGTGCGAACACCACTGCTGCGGATCCTCCTGCCATGAACCGCTGGGGGCCGAACAGCACCTCCGACACGCCAGACGAGGTGGACTCCAGGAAGTGGAGGAACGACATGTTGTCGACATTGAGGGGCTTGCCCTCGAAGACCTCGTCGTAGTCATCCATCACCTCCAGCAGCTCTGCGAGCACCTCATCGTCGTCGCGGTCGAGGTCCTCCTGCAAGGGGCGGCAGCATGGAGCACGGCAGGCATTCGTAGGCTTGCATACTTGGTCAGCCACCTCCGTCATCACCTTCGACAGAGGAAGCTGCCGGGCCTTTGTCTTGTCGCTCTCAGACTGCGGGACGATCATCTGCAGAGAAAGTGATGACAATCGATGGAAAGTGCATCAAATCATACCGGGATCGTGTAGTTGGCGATGCGCCCACACAGCGGACACAGGTACTCGTTCTTGTCGATGTTGAGGCAGTCGAAGCCTCTGCGGATCTCCTCCGGGTTGGTGAGGACCACACGGTGGTTGCGGTAGTAGTTGAAAAGCGTCTTCATCTCTTTGACGCTGCTCTCGAGACAGTCAAGGTGCACGAAGTGCCCGCATGTGTGAAGAACCTCGATGTCCTGGGCATGCTGCACCGCGTTTGCGAACACGTTGCTTTCAAAGTTGCTGTGGGCGAAGCGACCCTTCTTGGACGGCTTCTCCTTGCTGTCGTCGCCGACACGAGAGAAGCACCCCGACATGCCACGCGTCTTCGTCGCCAGGCAGATCATCCCCACGTCAGAGCTGCCATTCGGGGAAGTCGCCATGTTGCACAGCGAGCAGTTGTCGCCCTCCATCCACTTGTGGTCTAACGCATAGTGGGCCGACTTGTGCTCATCTGCCCCATCCGTAGGTGCAGCGTCGCCCTCCTCATCGCTGTCAGGGATGTCGAAGTCCAGCGCCTTCTGCTGGTTTTGCATCTTGCTGATAGCCGCCTTCTGCCTCGCCTTGCCCTTTGCCTTCTTGCGGGCGCCTGTGTTCGTCCCACCCTCCTCCGTGCTGCTCAGGTCCAACGACTTGACGGCCTCTGCAGCCTCGTTGCTGTGCCTTGCAACAAGATCCAGAAGATCACGCGCAGCAGGGTGCAGGTCCTTGGTGCTCTGCAGCCGCATGAGCGCCGCGACGTGAACCAGGGGGATCTCGTTGTTGATCGTGGGCGTGACAAGCACTTCGGCCACGCTTGGGGGGGAATCGCCGTCGTACTCCTGCAGGGGATGTGGGTGCAGGGCACGGTTGTGTTGGTACTGACATACCGGCCAGACGACGACGTCAGGGATGACCGCCTTCACGCCATCCATTTCCCTCCTGCACGCATAGAACTGATCCTCGGCAGAAGACACAGCATCCCAGCACTCCTTGTACTCCTGATGCAGGCTGGCGCCCAGGATCAGGATGTCGAGGGCGGCACGCAGCCCCCCTTCTGTCACGAGCTTGTTGCCGGCCTGTTTGATGGTCGCCACCGCAATCGACACCGCAACCTCGTTGATGAGGGTCCCGATGACAGGGCGCAGCGCCTTCCGGGGCGTCGGCGGCACGCTGCATGGTATCAGTTTGCGCGACTTCGGGAAGACCTTGACAAACCCAGAGTCAGCCTCGTCCTTCCCACGGACCCACTCGATGAAGTAGGGGTTCACCTGCGGCCACAGATCCCTTTTCAGCACAAACTCGGTCACGCCAGAAGTGGACACGGCGTCAGCGCACTCTTCAATGATGCCCTGCAGGGACACGTCCTCCTCGTCGTCATCGTCATCCGGTGCGCCAAGGTTGAGCGAGAGGCCCTGCAGCGCTGAGTTCTTCTTCGGCCCGACGGATAGCTCATGCATGACCCGTGCACGGAGCATATGCGACTGCAGTTGGGTCATTCGTTTTGGGATGGCTGGATGCAAAAGACATACCGAGTCGTTCATCTTTGTCCTGTCGGTGGCAATCTGCAAGAGGATGCGCAGCACATGCTCCAGGACATTGTGCTCGCGGCCGTTCGTCTCGTCCTCAGCAGTGGGCACCTGCGGGAGGAACAAGGTCGGGATGTGCAGTCAGTAAACAAAACAACACCATACCAATGGCTGATGCGTGCTGTGCCTGTGTGCAATGTGCGCCACTGCGCTCGTCGGAGACATCGCAGCATACAGCTGCATGAAGTAAATGTCGTTTGAGAAGTACACCATTAACGTTGGGTGGCTGTAGTGGAACATCAGCTTCTCGACGCCCATGTGATCGCGGCGCCACATGGATGATGCCACCTGGGAGCGGGTGAACAGCAGGGTCAGCACGCTCTCTGCGTAGTTGTGCATCTTGCGGTGCATGGGTTCAGGCAGGATGTTCCGCAGGGGCTCGTCAGGGAATGCCTGCATCACAGACGCACAGTAGGCTGAGAAGAGACGGTGCAAAGGCAGTTCGAAGAAGATGCCGTGGTCCGGGTTCTTGTACGGACTGTTGTCATGTGTCCACGAAAGCAGGGGGTCGACAGAACGTGGCATCAGAGTGTGAGAGATGAAGACATGAATGAAGTCTGCGATGTTCCCGAGCACAGTCTTGTGTTCTTCGAATGTCATCCCAGACTTCACAGCCTCGGAGACCCGCGGGAACAGCGTTGCCATCTTGAGCTCATATGTGATCATATCCTGCAGTCGGGCGGTGAGAGCCTCAAGCGCGTGGCAGTGACACAACATACCCAGGAGTCATCATCTGAGTCGCGCCTGTGGCTGCTCTTCGCCTGTTGCAGCAGCATCATCAGGAGAAGCAGCGGGCGCAGCACGTCCCTCACAGACACGATCTGGCGTGCAAACTCAGGGCCCATCAGACAGTAGGAGATCTCAAAGATCAGGTGCACTTGGCTGTCCAGGTTCTTCGCCACGAGCCTCTTGCTCGTCGGCACGCCGAACTCCACTCTGCGGACCCCCTCGTAGCTCTTGATGTCCTGCAGGCTGGCGGTGTGAAGGAGGGCCCCAACGAGAGCCTGGAAGATGCCCGGCTGGTCGATCTCGTTCCGCTCCACCTGCAGCCACTTCACCACGGAGGAGACTGTGAGGAACTGGACGGAGAGGTGTGACGCCCACTGCCACAGCCCGTCGTCGGGTTTCCTCAGCATACGCACAAATTCCAGGGCACACATGCGCTTCATGTGCACGTCAGACACAAGGTTCGACAGAAAGTCCTTGATGCGCTTCAGGGTGGGGTGATCCGGCACCATAGTGTCGCCGCTGGACTGCTGTGTGTGTGGGCGTGATGGTGACAAAAATGTAGGACGGGCCAGCCCGTCAGTCCCAATGCATCCAGTCCTGAAGGATTTGCAACCACAGATGGGCGCTGCTTTGAGACGCTCTTCAGAGCGTCTCAACGAGCAGGACCTGAGCAACAGGGGGAAACTGTAGAGAACATACCAGCTTGCCGATAACGAGGACCAGGGCATGCAGCACTTGGCCCTCCCACTGGGGTGTTTCAGCGTGCTCGGTGAGAGCCTCCGCCACGATACGCATCGTGGTAGTCCCGAATTCGGCGCATGTCGTGAAGAATTTAATAAAACACTTCAGAGACGAGGCCGCCTCCCTCGAGAGGCCCTCACCCCCATTGACAAACAGCATACACTGCTCCCGCAACAGGGCAGCCACAGGGCGCATCACAGCCTGGCAGCGCTCGACAAGGTGAGCAGGCGCATCGGTCTTAGGGTCGTGGTCCTCCGAGAGGCCGCGGTGCTGAGCGCAGGAACCCTCCGACGCCCAAGCCGAGTCGTCGCCACAGTCGCACATACCTCCGGAGCTCTGCATGAAGCGCCAGTCGTGGCCCTTGTGGAGGGTCTCGTCGAAACACTCCACACAAATCCCGCAGGTGCGGTCGCTTTGGCACGTGATGCACTTCACAATCACGTCGCGCGGGCCCCACACCCTGCCACAAGGGCCCTTCTTGACCGTGAGCTCAGGTGGGACACATCCTGAACCGTTGCTAAGGATAAAAAAGGCAACGTCAGTCGGCGAGAGGTCGATTGGGTGGCGATCGACATCTCGGATCAGGGCATCGATGGAAGCGACATCGGCAGCCTGCTGCAATAGTCCTTCACGGGAGAACCGAGGGGGCTCCGCCATGCTTGTGCCCCTGTCTGGAGGAAGGGTGACACTACGGAGGAGGCTGTGGCGAGAGAGGGTGTCAAAGGGCTCCGAGAGGAAAAGAAGCAGCGCCAACAGGAGTGCAAAGGGCGGAAATGGAAACGCGTCGGGGAGGGGGGTGTGGGGTGTGGGGGGGCTGAGGCACATGTGGCGGTCATTGTTGCATCTTCACCCTAGAAGGTGATCATGACAGCAGCCCTCAGCAAGAGGGGCTGTCGTCTGCAGTAGGGCGAGGCCCGAGACCATCGCAGCCCTGATGGGATGGCACGCACACAGAATGAAGAGGGGGTTTGAAGAGGGAAGAGGAGCTGCCTTGGTCATACACGCGGGCTCTATAGTCTTGTCGTTGGTGCCACGCTCAGACACAGCAGCACAAACAGCAAACACAGCAGACTCGGGAAAGCGTCCTGGTGGACCTTATTGCGCTACCCTTTGGTATCCACCAAAAAAACATGCATTGTGTTGGAGACCTTGCTTCGATTCTGAGAATGGGGGCTGTGCTCCTCACTCCCAAGAATGCGTTTTGTAAAGAATCCCTGCACTGCACTGGCGGAAGAGAACTCACGAAGTGAAAAGTGAAAAATGAAAAGTGAAAGAGGAAAAGGAAAGTGTGTGCAGCTATTATCACAGTAGCAACAGCAGACACCCGGGGAGTGAGCGATACTTTCCTTCAATGATCAGCTGGTGATGTGACCCGCTTTTGGCTTGCATACAACGGAGGGCAAATGGGGGGATGATGAGCCTTCGAGGCTTCGCGCCATGTTGGGGTGCAGACCTGAAGTGGCCGTGCGCAGTGTGTGGCAGCACACACATGTTTCTTGTCGTCTCACGTCAACGAGGGGCCAGCAGGAACACCGAGAAAGGATATCGGGACGGCAGACACAAACGCGTACGCGTTCTGCTGGCCCCCCGTGACGGGGGCCATCCACACGCCGCCACCGGACAGAGGGGGGCTCGGCGGAGACGGAGTAGGTGCAGGCTGCTGAGTCTGCGGAGGGTTCGCAATGGGCGCGACCTTCTCCCAGACAGCCCAGCCGGTCCAGGTGAGCTCGGTCGGGGAGGCAGCGGGATAGCCGACCGCGTACACCGTCCCATGCGCGTTGGAGAAGGCGAGGGTGTTCGATGAAAAGAAGCCCTGACCAATGGAATTGGGCGCGTCCGTGGAGGCCCCGAGAAACAGCTCGTAGACGCCGTCACTCGCTGTCGCGATGGTGTACACATCATCGGTACCTTTGACACGCCAGTTCCCATTGAAGACAGACTGGGTGTAGGCGTCCGCATCCAGAACCAGCAACGCCGCACACGCAAGCAGAAGCCCCCTTGCCATCGCACAGCCTTTGATGTATGCGGACGTGTGTATCTCGGAAAATCCTGACAGGGTGGGGGTGTTGGGATGTGTGAGAGTGTGAGCAGAACAAGCGTGGCAGCACACGCGGGGGCGGGGTGCAAGATGCAGACTGCCCTACTAGGTGGGGGGTTGGGGTGTGACTGCCTCGCGACAACGTGCCTCCTACCCAGCTCCGGCAGGACACTGGAGATGTAGACCACACAACGACCCACTCAGAGCAACAGAGCTTCCCCCCTCCTAAGCCCCACTAAACTCAGTCGCACCCTCCTGTTGCGATCCCTGCCCTAAACAGAAGCACGTGCTATACCTGCCACCCTTCCACACGCTGCGAGAAGAGAGACATTTCCGCTGCGCCCCTGGTGAACCTTGGCCCCTCATGAGTTGTATGTAGTTAGGAGCAGCTGGCGGCCCACTGCTGGCTGATCTTGACCCCGAACGAACGGCTTGAAGTTGTAAGAATCACCAGGCAGGGACACTCAGTGACTAGCCTGTCTGTATTCTTCATGAATCAACAAGTCCACCTCCTCGGATAACTCCACTTCTGCTCGCTCACGAGTGAGACACGACGAGGCACTCCTGGACCCACCGAGGCAGTGAATGTGATTCAGTGCAACCCCATTAGAATCCAAGAAGCCACAGCCTAATCCCACAAGGCACGGGTTGTTCTCGTAAACGTGGCACTTCGGGCCTTCTGCAAGGTACCGGCCTCGGCAACGCAGTCTCTGGGGCAAGACATCTTGAAATGCACAACGTTTCTCGGTTGTCCTGCAAGAACCGCGCTCCTGAGACCAGAGAAGATCCAACAGATCTCGTCACGCGAGCGAACATTCTGCGGGGTAACAATTTTCTGATGCACTAGTGGGCAACCATAATCCTGGCAGTTCCTGATGCCACGCCTACCATCGAGAGAAAGAGAGGATGCATCGCAGTTGAGAAAAAAAAGGAAATGCGATGCCCTGGCGGAAGATTCAAAAAAAAAGAGGGGGAAAACGCGGCAGCTTTTTCACACACGTGACAACCTTCATTCGTGTGTGAAATTGAGCCACGGCACCCGTTTGCCTGACGAAATCCCGGATTCACAAGGGGATGATGCCAAACTGTTCCATTGAGACCCCGTAAGAATATGCGACAATAACCGACTCAAGTGGTCGAAAGGAGAACGGTTTGGTGCACCAGGTCGGGACAGTGAGCACAAGATCTCTGAACCGTGCCCCCAGCATACCTGGCGTGCCCTCCTCCGGGCCTGGGCCTGAAGGCTCAGGAAACCCATGCAGGCCCGTTCCTGTCATTCGGAAAAGTCCCACTTCGGTTCTGCCTCGAATTCTTACCGGATGTGCAAGGACCCAGTGTTCTGAATGAATGGGGCGGAGAATGATTTCCCTTCAAAGTATTGCTGCATTCAGTGCAACGACAAGGAACCACCTGATCCAGCGGGGTGCTCTGGAACAGAATTGGTTCAAAAACGTTCGATTTTCCAACAAGCAGCTGGTGAAGTCACTCATTAGCCTGTCTGGGGAAGACAGCTATTTTTTTCCCCACACCTTGTCAATCCTGTTTCCGCCAAGGCGAAGGTCAATACTCGAAACGCACATTGAAAAACCTGTCAAAACACAAGCCGTTGTTGTCCCCACTCCAGGAGACAGAAAGAAGAGGGCACCGATCGCCAACAGCGCCTCTGTCGCACCATAGTGTCACTGTCTATCTGCCTGCACTCCTGCGGCTGGCGTGGCCTGTCAATTTGCTCTCTCTCCCCCCCGAGCAAACATCACGTGTCCACTGCCCACCAAGCCAACCTTTGTGTTGGTGTTGTTCTGCTATCAGGCCCACCGCAGGGCGCCAAGCCAGCGACGTCGTTTTCCCTAAGATCGCGTTTGCCCATGCTAGGCAGTAAAAATGAAGGGATGTGTGTGTAGCAGACCTCACGCCCAGTCGGGCTATCGCCAGCATGCCACCGCAAGCGGTAGCCCGGGCTGTGTGAAAGGTCTGGAAGGGGGTGCACCAAGGGGTGTGCCGAAGCAAGTCTCAGGGTGGGGGGCCAGGGTACGGACCTCGCGCGAGGGTCCGGGCGAGACGTCAAAATAGAATATGAAGTAGAATCTTGTCTTGAAGAGACGAGGGTTGTGGTCGCGACGGATATAACGAGACAGACGTATATAAGTGTCCCTGGGGGGGGGGGGGGCAGGTGGGCCTAAAATGAGTGGTCGGTTTGCAAAAACTTGGCATCAGAGAGAGAGGGGGGGGGGGCTCAAAGAAGACAGGGTTTTCGCCGCATATCCCAGAACAATTTCCTGATTTCCAGAACCATGTCCTTGGGCATCGACGACCTCCAGCCTGGCGTGTCGAGGCCAACCAGACTGCGGCGCCGTTGTTTTTTTTTTCAATATTTGTATCTCCACTCCCCACTCCGCCCTCGTGCACTTCCTAAATTGACTCTGGTTTGTCTCCATCGTTGTGCGCAGCTACCCATTTGTACCCTCCTTCCCCGAACAAGCGCTATCGCCCCCATCGCGTCTGACTATGAATGAATCCGAGAGAGAATTCATGTTTTGGCCTCCGCTCTGTGTATTGCAGAAAAGGACGCCGTCATGAGACCGTGGGGTGAGATACATCACGGTATCCCAACAGCCACAGTGTTGGTTGTTGGACTCCACAGCAGAGCTAGAGAGAGAGAGAAGGGGGGGGGGGTGAGGGTGAGGCATAGGTAGGTGCATCAAGGGTGGGAGGGGGGGGGGTGAGGGGGGGGAGGGGGAGGTAAAAAACCGAGCTGGCTGTGCCAAAACATGGCACAGAAAACTTATAAAAAAAGGAACAATAAAAAACAAGAGAAAATGAAACAGCTGATTTTTAACGCTCCCTCCCCCCCCGTCAAGTGGTTGCAACAAAAAAATCAAATTGCAAATAAAAAGTTGAAAAAAACAGCAACAAAAAGAAAACAAACAAACAAACAACAAAAAAAGGACACGCACATCCTCCCCCCCCCCCTCCTCCCCTTCGTGCCACGCTTGCCTGGCGCGGAGGTGCGGTATATGCAGAATATCGAACAGTTTTGAAAAAAAAACAGAAACAAAAAAAGAGCAACAATAACCGACGCGGCGAGTTTAGAGGATGGCGGGGTGGGGGGGGGGGGGGTTGGGAGAATCGTCAAAAAAAGCTTGTCGCGCTGAAGGGAGGATAAAAAACAGTATAACCATAACCCCACCCAGGTGACGGGTGGGGAAGGGGAAAAGGCAGGAGAATAACAATTCGGAAGGAGGGGGGAAGAAGAAGAAAAGAAGAAGAGTGTTGATGAGTGGACGGGCGGATAAAATATGCCCATTTTTTTTGAGGGGGGGGGGGACCGAGGGGGATCCACCCAATAGAGTCAAGTTTGTGAGTCGCGTGCGCGTGTGGAAGCGCTGCACAAGGAGGGGATGGCCTCAAATCCCTCCCGCTCGCCCCCTCCGTTCGCGATGCCCACACGGCACGCGCCTCTAGCATAGTTCAGAAATAGTAGCAGGATACTGAGGAGAGTGTCTGAAAGTGCTGAAGTGCTGAAGGGGCTTTTGAGAGATGGTTTGCTCGGAATGCGGAAAACTGTGATAGTGTTTGCAAATATCCCTGCCCCATGAGCATGGGTGAGTGGGGAGTGTGGTTTTGCTGAGCCGAAGGGTCGTCGTCAAATGACGGGTCTTTTCGATTCCCCCCTTCAGATTTTGCAACACGTACACAGCATTCTCCATCGTGGCATGGCGTTTTTCTGGAAGTTCGTCAAAAACCCTTTTGACTCCGGGGGAAAAAAATGAGCGTGGTCCTTCGGAAAATACCCCCACACAGGCGTTGATCTTTTTCCAGCAGGTAGCGCCAGAGCAAACTCTGGCTCTGAATGCTCGCATGCTCCCACCAAGTCTCGAGAGGTATAACCGGCAAACCACACACACCGTTCCCCCTCCTCGGAAGGAAGCCTAAAAATAGAGACATCGTCGAGAGAGAGAGAGAGAGAGAGAGAGAAAAGGGGGGGGTGAAAATGGGGAACTGAGAATTTCCCTTGTGACAGATTGGCACCCACACGAAAAAATAGTACAAGAGAAGAGAGAGACTCTGGGAGAGAGAAAAAAGGGGGGGGATGGGAAGGGGGGGGGGGGAAACCGTTCCAACAGGGCGCCGTGGGTCTGAGTGGTGTGATGCCTGAGGGAAAGCGGGAAAAAGAGTGGGGTGGGTGGGGTGAAAGAAGGAGAGCTTCAGAAGAGGGGAGAAGAGATAACACACCAGGCCTGTCGCTAACTTTTCGATTTTGGAGATTTGGTGGGTTGACGCTCCTGTTTTGGGGGGGGATCAGGGGGGAAAACACTAGGGGTCAATTTTTCTCGCGCGCGCTTCGCGCGCGCTCGTGTTGCCAAATTTTGAATTTTCCCATCGGTGGACCACTAGGTGGGCACGGTGTGAGGCGCTGGGTTCCTTCCGTGGTTCCTCTCCCGCTCGCGCCGTCGGGTGCCGGAGGAAACCAAAAAATGGCTTTCGGGACCATGCTTTCGACGCTGCCCCCTGATATGTCACGGCCGTCAAAGCGCAAGGACTTGGTTACTAGACGGGCACGCGAGATGGGGGGTCTGGGGGGCAGAGCCCCCCATCCGCCGGAGGCCACGGTAGTGAGCATCTGTTCATTGTGGGCGTACAGATTCTGTGTGAGTTGGCTGCGTCCTCCTGAGGCTACTGGAGTGGGTGGATTCCCTGACCTGATGGGAATCGAATGACTTGAGTACGAGACATACGCCACAGGGGGGTCTGGGGGGCGGAGCCCCCCAGCCGCCGGAGGCCACGGTAGTGAGCATCTGTTCCTGCAAAACCATACTCTCTTCGACGTCGACCCAGTGAAAGTGGGTTGACGCTTGGTCGACGCTTGGTGAGCGTCGACCCAGTGTAACCGGGCCAACGCTAGGTTAGCGTCGACCCAGTGTAATAAATGGGTTGACGCTTGGTCCAGGCTTGAATGGCAACCCAGTTCCACTAGGTCGACGCTCCAAGCCTCGACCAAGCGTCAACCCAGTCCACTGGGTCGACGCTGGGTCGACGCTTTTTTATGGGGGGGGGAAACCCAAAATCACTGGGTCGACGGTCGACGCTTAGCGACATGCCTGATAACACACTTAGAGAAATCGGGGGGGGGGGGTAGGGGACCAGATGTACTTGAAAAATTTGTAATAAAAATTTTTCCGACCCCAAACAAGGGTTATTGGCACCTAAAATGGGTGTACCCGCCTCAAAAATATGTCTGGGGACCCAATGAAACCGGTTTTTCACACTTAGTCGCCCATTTTCGGCCCGAATTTTTGAAAAATCGGTGAAAAAAGGGGGTTTCGCCCATTATGGGCAAAATCCCGATTTTCATGAAAAAATGACAAAAGCGGGGCAACTAGACCCCATTTTGGGTGGTTTTCGGGTGAAAAATGTACCCTAGACATCCCTGGGGTACATTGTATACCCTCCAGGGCCTCTAGGACCAGTAGAATCACGTGAAAATGTGTTTTTTACCCAAAAAAAGAACCCTGCAACCACCCTGCACACATCCTGCAACCATGTTGCAGGCACACTATAACCCAATAACCACCCAGAAACCACTGAGCCTGCCCTATAAGGGGTGTATGGGCCTGTCGGAACAGGTTTTCTACACCGAGTTGCCCAAATTCGGTCCGAGAATTTGAAAAAACTGTGAAGAACGGGGAATTTGCCCGTGTGTGGTAAAAGTCCTAATTTTTATGAAAAAATGACAAAATCGGGGCGACTAGACCCCATTTTGGGTGGTTTTCGGGTGAAAAACGTACCCTAGGCATCCCTGGGGTACATTGTATACCATCCCGGGCCTCTAGGACCAGTAGAAGTGTGTGAAAATGCCTTTTTTTTACCCAAAAAAAGGACCCTGCAACGATGTTGGAGGACCCTGCACACATCCTGCAGCCATGTTGTAGGCACCCTATAACCCTATAACCACCCAGAAACCACTGGGAATGCCCTAAAAGGGGTGTATGGGCCTGTCGGAACAGGTTTTCTCCACCGAATTGCCCAAATTCGGTCCGATATTTTGAAAAAACTGTGAAAAATGGGGGTTTCGCCCATGTGGGGTAAATGTCCCAATTTTACGAAAAAATGACAAAAATTGGGCGACTAGACCCCATGTTGGGTGGTTTTCGGGTGAAAAATGTACCCTAGGCATCCCTGGGGTACATTGTATACCATCCAGGGCCTCTAGGACCAGTAGAAGTGCGTTAAAATGCACATTTTAACCCAAAAATGACCCTGCAACCACCTTGCACAGGACTCACCCCAGAAAAGCGAGAAAAATGCCAAAAAATGGCCAAAAATCAGGGTTGGTGGGCCCAAAAGTGGGTAAAAACCTCCGGAAATTTATATCCGGAGTGGGTTTGGGGGTGGGTTGGCACTGTTGACCTCCAGACCTAGATATTTCAAAAAAAATTACAGTTTTTCTCAAGGACATCTGGGGGCCTAGGGGGGGGGGGGGGGTGGTGTATTTGAGACGACACTTACACAGACAGGTGCTGTATAGGTTGGTCGACGGCTGTCGACGGAGGACGCCATATCGTTCAAATTTCAAATTATTGCAGCGACATGTCCTACTGCAAAAGCCGCAACATTGTGATAGCAGGGAGTCAGCTACTGAATATACCTCATATTTTCTGATACCGATGTCAGGCCCACCAGCCAGTGTGAGAGGCTGTGACGTGCACAGCAGTGCCAGAAAGCGTTGTTCCAATCGGTGGCCTTCCCTCGGTCTCACAGACTGTGCAAGTGCACATTGTGAACCTGGCTCCGGGAACATGGTCCCGGAGCAGGTGGCACCAGCTCGAGGCTATACTTTGACTACCCTGCAACACAATCTATACACCGTCAATGAAAAACCCTGCCTCCGAGGGTGGGCGTTGCGTTGTGCTCTGGTGTCGGGGGGGGGGGAGGTGCACCCACCTGGGGTCGGGGTGTTGCAACAACGCTTGTCAGGCAAAAGAAATGTGAAATTAAAAATGGGGGGGGGGGGTGAAGAGGGGGGATGCTGCCCAGGTTGCAGTGAGCAGCCTGGACAGCACGAGGCCATCCGATCAGCACGCAACGCACGCGACACAGTAGTTGTCACCATGCGGAAGTAAAAAAAAGCAATCACCCCCACCCAACCGCACCACCAGCGAAGGAACCGCATGCCTCTGGTGCCACGACCTTGGGGTTCGACAGACACCGTCGGCAGTCGTTAACCATCGCCTGTGCCCAACCCATCTCAAAAACATGAGCTCAAGGGAACCTACGCACCAAACCAAGTTGTGCGAATGTGCACATCACCACAGCTTGGGACCAGGATCACTCGTTCACACCCAGGGGAAGGACGAAGGAACTACTTGAGTTGCTTCGGTACACAACATGCGCATGTTGTTGTTCAGAACAACTGTATACCCACGTTGTATTCCGAGCAACACAGCAGGGTTCCACAGTTCAGAGGCAATTCGTGAGGGGGGGGTGAGGGGGTAGATAAATCGATGCGCAGGATTCGGTATTTTTTGAAGGTGTCGACGGCCTCCAACCCGTGGGGGACGAGACGACCACCTGTCGTTCCTTTCCTTTCGGGAAGCCCCCACTCCACCTCCAAAGATAGGGCATGATGTGTGTGCGCTAAAGATGGGCAAACTAGCAACACCCGCTGCTGCGGGAGTTGCCATTTTATTGCCCCAAAACGCTGCCCGGATATCCTTTTTTGCAGGAGGCCTGCTGTGGCAAGAACAGCCTGGCGTGACAGGCGAGGAGGACAACCCACGAAAGGGACCCATCCGCTGCACCCTCTCGTTCCTTTTGGCTGCCGTAGATTCGGCAATATGTTTGAGAGGGGGGTGACAGGCCGAGGAGGCGTCGGCGGGACCTGATTCACCCTGCGGACAACACACCGGTGGGCGCAGTACTGAACACAACTAACAACAAGTTGTTACTACTGCATGCGTGGTATTCTGATGTGTGCCTGTACCGCTGGAAGGAAAGGTCGCCACCTGACTTTGAGTCGCGTACAGGCGAGCAACACGCCTGCACAGACACAATAATTCGTACCTTTGCTGAAAAATCAGGTAGGGAGCCACGAAGAATGTGATGGGAAGTTGATCACCCCGGCCGTCTGGCGCGTGTCTGCACAGGTGATCGGGAAAGAAGAACTACAATGTATATATGCACAGGCGCATCCCACGCCACGAATCAGAATAAAGACTCTGAACCATTGTTTTTGTCACACAAAAGCGCCCTATCACTTCACAGCTACAACCGCTCTGATGAATTTCCTTTGTTTGTTGCGTTGACGCTTCTACACACAAAACCCTGAACTGATCACACCCTGAGCCTGATGAAGGGTGGGGTTAGTGTATAGAGCACGTTTGGTTGCAGCTGTGGTGGGGCGCTTTCCGCTCACACGAGTGTGCTTAAAAAGCGCCCTATCACTTCACAGCTACAACCGCTCTGATGAATTTCCTTTGTTTGTTGCGTTGACGCTTCTACACCAGGACCCTCATCCGGAGGGACGTGTCCGTCTCGTTCTCAACGAGGCGGGCGCGCTGGTAAAAGTGTGGGTGGCATCGACACTGGTGGCAACTCCACGGGGTGTGTGGCCTGCGTCCCTCGCGTGTACGCGTCTGCGCGTTGGTCGTGGGTCGCAACCCAGTGTGGAATCAGTCGTATCTGCTGGCGGCGCGCTGTTGTGTATATCTCCTGCAGCAGAAGGTTGCCTCGGTAGTTGGCGCAGTGGCCCTTCCGGAGCGCGAACACCAGGCCGAGGTTGTCTATGTGGCAGGTCACGCTTGCCTCCCTCACACGCTGCATCATGCGCACCCCCTGCCACACTGCATACGCTTCCTTCAGGAAGATGTTCGTGTCCGCGTCGCTCCCTTCGAACGCACCTTGGGACACTGACTCCCCTCCCGGTAACACGAGCACCGCCGCCCACGCCGTTGATGACGCGTCTGTCCAGAGCTCAATGGTCGGTGGCGGGTTCTGCGGCGTATACCACTCGTTGTCCTCGATGAGGCGTGCCCGCGCCACTGTCTCCGCCTGCACTGACGGAGGTACTGCGACCCTGGAGTCCCATCGGGCGTTGTTCGAGTGAGTCTGCTTCGCGATGCGCCGCACGAAGGACAACACGGCTGGCATGTAACACATCGGCGTCCGCATCACATACGACTGCCAGACGAAAGACCCGAATACTCTGAACGCCCTGCGTGGTGTCGTGTGGCCGTTGACGACTTCCTTGTACTCTTCCCGTCCGAGGACTTTTTGCACCCAGGCTGTGTCCATGTGGAAACGGTGTCGCGTCAGGTCGAAGTGGATCCCGAACACTGTGAAGTCCTGCAGCGGCACGCCGTGTTGTGTGTCGTCGAAGTTCAGGGCGGCCCCCACCTTCTCGCAGCGGCTGATGAAGTCGGCGTACCTCGCCTGTGCCTCTGGTAGGGAGTCTCCGACAGCGATGAAGTTGTCAATCCAGACTATTCCGTGTTCTGGCGGGAGCAGCACGCGTGCGCTGCGGTTCGCGATTGCTGGGGAATGTGACCACCCCATGCACATGACAGTCAGGAAGGTCTTCACGAATGTCTTTCTCTCCCCGCCTAGGCGCACTTCGAAGTAGCGTTGGATCTCCTTGTGTACGGGGAACTGGTAGAACCAGCTGCGTGCATCTGCCATCACCACCCAGCTCGCCGCGGCCACTCGCTGTGTCACCTCCGTGATGTCCTGCAAACGCATGTCCGGTGGGCGTGTCATCAGTGCGTTTAGCCGCCTTGCGTCGACGATGAAACGTTGGCCCCCAGACTTCTTGGACACGGTGAACGCTGGCAGCGTGAGGTACGGGTGTGCATCCGCCTCCGTCAGGACGCCATACTCAACCAAGGTGTCCAGGTGGTGCAACATGTGGCGTGATACCTTCCTCCCCGTTTTTCGCAGTTCTTGGCGGGCCTCGGGAAGCAGTGCGTCAGCGAAAGCGGCTGGCTTGGCGATGAGGTCCAGGACCCCCGTCAGTTCACCCTCGCTGTCCAACCGTCGCAGTTCCTTGAGATTGAGGCGTGAGGTGCAGATCTCCGCGATGTAGTCCTCTTCCTCCGGCAGCTCCGTCTTCGCGTTGGCTGGCCGTATCACCTTCCCCCCCGTGCACACACCCAAGTCCTCCCCGTAGAGGTCCTCGACACCCGGACCGTACGACTCTGCGCTATCCACCTCGCTCCACGCTTCCTCATCACTGGGTGGTGGGTCGGACGTGGCTTCGTCGGATGTGGCATCTTCGTAGTAGCGGCGCGCTGCGAACAGCCTCGTGGTCCCCGGGAAGTGGGTTGCTGTCAGGGGTTTTGGCTGTGTGCGCGTCGTCCCCCCTTGCTGTCGTTGTTTCTTCACCACTCGATCTTCGCCGACACCTGTGCTGTCTCGCGCGCGTGTGCGTTTTCCGTCGCTGATACGTAACGCATCACACCGTCGACCGTCGCGTGTCTCGAGAGGAGGCGCACCTCCTCCAGTGGAACGTTCTTCCGCGCAAGCTGTGTGAGTGCCCCCCTCCGCAGAGAGTGTGCCGTGAGCCCCCTCCGTGCCCGCTTGACGGCTTTTACCACGGTCCGGTAGGTGACGTCCGCCGGGAACAGTCTCGTCTCTCCTGCACTGCGCGCCCTGCGGAGGCGGTGTCGGAGGATACGGTGTAGGTCCTTCGGCAGGGAGATTCCTGTGATGTGACCCATGTGGAAAGGGTCCGCCTTCGACTGGGTCCAGCGCACGTATATCGGCTCGCTGCGCTTTTCCGCTGTGACGTCCTTCACATCCAAACGCAGTGCGTCCGAAGCCCTTGCCGCACCCCCCCACATGATGCCGAGCAGCAGTTTCACGATGGGACGTGGCTCCTTCGCTAGCGCCTCCCGGATGTTGTGGGCTGTTGCTGGTTCTGCTTGCTTCTGTGGTCGTAGTGCTCCTCCCCGTTTCAGCGCCCGCCTGTAGTCCGCCACAATTTGTCTTCCGTCGAGGGGGAACGCTGCGAAGCGTCTGAGTGCTGCTGCAAGGTTGTTGAGGTACTGGAGGGCGGACTGCACTGATAGCCCGTCCTTCCGTTGCTTCGTGACCCACAGCACCGCCCCTTCGTCGTGTGGCAGTGTCCGCCTCTCCGCTTTCATCCACCCTTCCCGGAACTGCGAGTATCTGTCGTATGTGCGGCGGAGGGCCCCCCAGTATGTGGGTGCGAGGGCTTGGGACAGGGTGTGCTGTAATTCCTGGCGAATGGTGGTTGCTTCCTCCGGGGTCACGCTCGTCTCGGTCTTGCGGGGGCGTCCTCTTGTTGACGGGGGGGCAGATGGTACTGCCTTCACATACACCACCGCGGCGGGGGGGAGGGTCGTGGCCCGCGGGCGTCCCCTGCTGGTGTCGGGAAGTCACTGTCGCTTGCCTTTCCCCCCCCGTCCTTTGTGGTGGCCCTTTCCCGAGTAGGGCGCGGGGCGGTCCTGCGTGTTACGCTCCTGCAGGAACCGCTCTTGAAACGCGGCCCGCCTCTCCTGCGTGTCGTCCTGCGTGGCCCGCCCCTCCCGGAGTAGGCGCCCGTGTGCCACCGCATCGTACTTCGCTGGGTCCATAATCTTCGCCTTTGCCAGGTAGAGGCGGGCGCCCGCTCGCCCCTTCAGGAGAAAGTGTGAGTTCATAGCGACGATTGTCTTGTGAAGGGCCTCGGTAAAACGGTCCGGATCGTCGTCGTCGCGGATCAGCCCCATTGTCTGAAACAGAGAGTCGAAGGCCTGGATGAGCTGGTGTTGCCAGTCCGGTGAACTCGGGGCATCGCTGAGCTCCGCCTGTCGGAAAACCCGGGATACCTCAGCTTTCACCAACCTGCGTCCGGGGGCAGTGGCGATCGACGATCCCCAGGTCGACACGATGTGGGCGGAGAAGTCAGCGGGCAGCTCGGCCTCCGTCCGCTGCAGCGCCTTCTGCAGAGTGGCCATCTGCTTCGCCTGCGTCTCCACGGTCTTCTTCAGCTCCTTCTGCTCCTTCTCCAGCCGGCCTGTCAACTTCAGCAGGTACTCCAGCGAGTTCGCCACGCGGAGATCGGTGTTCGAGTCGGCGGGGTGGTGTGCGTCCCTGTGCTGGAGGCCCGTGCCACTCTGGCTGTCCGCCTCGCTGTACTCCCCGTCCTCGCCTAGCTCGCCCGCCCCTGCTGCCAGGTCCGCCGCGGTCTCCTCGTCGACCGCCTGCCGGACCCATGCGCACTCGGGGCACACCCAGCCCCTGTCCCCTGCGCCCTCGAGCCATTCGGGGACGATGTGCGCCGGGATGTGCTCTCTCATGCACGTCCTGACCGTGGTCCCACCGCAGTCGTGGCAGCTGAATGCGGTCCTGGCTGTGTGCGTTGTATTGCAGGTTTCGAATATGCACTCGGGGCGACGCTCTGCTGGCTCGTTGTCGGGGTGGGCGGGGTCGGGAACCTTCAGGGTGTCCCAATCCAGAATGGCCATCTTCTCTGTTACGCAGCTCGGCGTAGTTACTGTCCCTCTCTGTAAGATACACGCAGCACGGCGTAGTTACTGTCCCTCTCTGTAAGCTACACGCAGCTCGGCGTAGTTACTGTCCCTCTCTGACCTCAAGATACACGCAGCTCGGCGTAATTACTATCCCTCTCTGTAAGATACACGCAGCTCGGCGTAGTTACTGTCCCTCTCTGACCTCAAGATACATGCAGCTCGGCGTAATTACTGTCCCTCTCTGTACGATACACGCAGCTCGGCGTAGTTACTGTCCCTCTCTGACCTCAAAATACACGCAGCTCGGCGTACTCCCTCAGCCCGTAGTTACTGTCCCTCTCTCTTCAGAACGACCACGCAGCTCGGCGTACTCTGTCCGCTTCTGTCACTCTTGCCCCCCTCTTGATTCTCTCGCCTGCTTACAATGAAGTACAGAAAGCGTTGACGCTTCTACACACAAAACCCTGAACTGATCACACCCTGAGCCTGATGAAGGGTGGGGTTAGTGTATAGAGCACGTTTGGTTGCAGCTGTGGTGGGGCGCTTTCCGCTCACACGAGTGTGCTTAAAAAAAGAAATAGATCGGGGAAAACAAGAAATTCACTGCACAAGGCATGGTTGCATAGCGGCCGTTTTAAAAAATCCCTTGTATTTTGTGGACTTGCAAAAACGGCCGCTGATTTTCAGCATTTTAAAAAACGGCCGTTTTTTTTACCTGGGAATTTTGTATGGGGCGTGGGTCAGCAGGCGAGATCCCACCGCCAGGAGTGCCTCCCCACTGCAAGGGATACCCTGCAGCAAGCATTGTGAGTGCGCCTTCAAGTATGATGCGAAGAGTTCAGACTTTGTGGACCACTTTGACGGACCGCGCCATATCAAGAAGAAGAAGAACGCAGCGTTGAAAGTGCAGAGCCAGGGAAACAGCTGGCGCTGTCGGAGTGCGATACCCTCAGTGGCAGGCTTGCAACTTCGGATCGGGGTGCGTTGTTCACCGGATCACCGGCTGGCATGGTGCATGATGCTGTCAAGAAGTGTGTCCCGAGGAGGGACTGAACATGGTTGCGGCCGATCTAGGCACGTGTGTCGTGGATGACCGTGCAGGCAGAGGTGGGTGTCGCTCACTGGCATCAGGGCTCTTCCGACAGAGCTTTCCCTTGATCTCGGCGACAGCACCCCGGATGAGAAGGACACCGCCTTCGCTGATTTATTCCCGAAGGCACGGGCGATCATCCCGGGCAATATGCAGCACCAGCTGGATGGGTTCACGACCGCACTGGCGCTGAAGGATGTGCTGTGCCACATCTCTGACGCAGCTGAGAGGGAGAAGCAGGCGAGCAAGACGGCACCACCGGCCGTGCGATCCCGCTTCTCTCCGACACACACTACCTGCACCGCTTGAGTGGATCTGCACCTTGCACCACGTCCCCGGGCATTTATACAATCTTCCGGGCCCGCTGCAGGAGCGGCCCTGCTACGTGTGCGTCGCTTCTGCGGTTGGCAGAGATGCCCACGAAATCGCTGGGCTGGAGTCCCACCTGCAGGCCGCCGTCCGCCTGACGGCACCCCTCGCATCGCTGCTCCAGAAGTACTGCGATGCGCAGCTGGGTGTGCCAACGGCGTGCCCCTGTCGACGCAGTGTACACCGACATTGAGAATGTCATCGAGAAAGTGTCTGACGTGGGGAAGTACGACCCCCCCGTGCCCCTGGCAGGGGAGCTGGCCTGGGCTGGCGACCGCATGCGCAGAAGGTGGGACGGCACGGAATCAGGGAAGTCCTTCTGGTTTGCGGTCCGCCGTCTGTGCCCGAGCGCGTACGGCCGCATGAGTCGTAGGGGTGTCAGAACTCCGGTGCCACCTCCCCTCTGTTTCGGGGAGGTCACGAGCAGGGCCTGGGTGATCTACGACTAGGCCACCACGTTCCGAGGGTGTGCTGGATTTCTGGGACAACCCGGGGGCGAACCGGGCTGCTACACTCCTCTCTGCTCTCGGGTGTCTGCTGCTTGTCGAGCGACAGGCAGGGCGGAAGCCATTTTTCTTTGTACAGTCGACAGAGAATCGCAGTGCCCAATGTCATGTGCAGGCATCAGGGAGTTGTCAAGTGTGTTTCCTCAGCTCGGTACGGTAAGCAGGAGGCGAATCTCCAAAGGAAAATAGGAGGGGGAAAAAAACGGCCGTTTTTTCGCCAACAAAACATGAAAACGGCCGTTTTTATATTTCGGTAGCGGGAACTGAGGTAGTGAATTCTCAGAAAATCCACTCCCTCCATGACGGCCGTTATGACACTATGACAAGGGTTGCAATTTAAAACGTTTCACCTGCAATTCGTGTTCGGGATCTGGGGGGAGTGGGGGCGTTGGGTTTTCAGTTCAATATGACTGCGCGTCCTTCTTTTTCTAATGATTTTTTTTAGCATTTTGTGCTGGGTGGGACCAAAAGCCGATGAGGACAACCGGACTTTGAGTGAGTTGACTTTTTCTTTTCTGGACTGACAGTCATCAGGATGACCCTTTGCGTTCTTCTCATGCCGTGATGTGTCCCGGCGTTTCAGAATGGGAACCTTTGAAGAAGGAGGAGACACCGATATGGTTTTGGTATCAAACAACAACCAGCCCGACGTGCAAGACGACCAGTGCAGTGCCGTGTACAAAGATACTTTGAAAATTCCCTTTTGTTGCCATCTTGGTGCCATGCCAGCACACCCGAATGCCGGATTGTGACATCTGATTCCGGTCCAAACTCCTTCTCGAGAGCCCCGCTCGAAATGCTGTGGATTCTTCAGCCTTGCGAGCAAGAGGCCGCCGCCTGAATCACGAACTATACCACCACACCCCACTCATTCGGCAGCATCACACAATCACTCTCCAACCCCGGGTTGCTGAAAGCATGCAGAAGAGAAGTAAAAAAAATCAAGAGTCAAGCTGAAGACGCAAGCCACGATATGGATATTGCCTTCCGTGCCTTCTGAAGCACAGGGCGGGAAAGCAATCGAGGGGATATGGGGCAGTGGGTACGGGAATGAGAATGGAGAAGGGGTGGGGGCAGGGTGGTGGTGGGGATCATATCCGGAGGACAACAAAAGACAAAACAACACCGGCAGAGCCCCGGTTGGGAACAAATCATCCTGTCATTTTCCGCATTTTACCTCTCTTGACTGAACACTTGGGACTCGGGATCGTGTCTCACTTACAGTAGCCAGTGGCTGACCCAGCTTGACACAGAGCGAAGTACCCCAAAGGAATGATGTTTCTCTCGACAAGGTTGCGACGTGCAGCGCGCTCTCAGCACACGCGCGCCACACACACCCCTTTGATTCTAGTTTGATGCACTATTTTTTGCGGTTTCTGAAATCGTCACTCCGGCAGAACGACTTAGCGGTCTACTTCGGCGAAAGAGAGACGGAGAGCATCAAGTCGCAACCCTTGCCGTGGCAGTGAAGGAGATCTGGTCTCACAAAAGCTGATGAACGTATGCCAGCCTTGCTCCTCCGCTGTGCGTTTTGGGGCTTAAATTTCCTTCGATGGCTCGAGTGGTTTTCGGGGGCGGGGTGGGGGTAGCAGAGAGGAAAACGATATGTTTTTGCGAGAAAAAACCATCGCTGCTCCCAGGAAATAAAGGTTGGCGGCCAGAAGGCCCGCAGTCCAGCATGAAGCGCTGTGTGTGCGAACCATGCCTGCAACCATGAACAACTCGGACACATATGTGGGGTGTCGCGAGAACCAGCCTGCAGCCGCACAGGGGTCCGACGACGACCCCCCGAGTCTGAGGGTTAGGGGCTGTGCCGAGCTGCGATGCATTTTACTGCGAAAAGGTCGGGTGCCAGAGTTTTGGAGTTTCGGAGTTTCGGAGGGGGGGGGGGGGGATGAAACTGTTACTCGAGGGGCCACACCTACCCACACCTTCCAGAAAAAAACCCCTTTTGGGCCAATACCACCAAATCATCATCAGATACTTCAGAATCAGATCCTTACCCAACCCCATCCCCGCCCTCCAGCATTCTTGCAAAGAGAGATCACCACATAGTGTGTTGTGGGGGGATGTGGGGCGGGCCACATTCATGGAGCAACAAACACAAAAATACCAACCTGGTGGGATGTCTTTGAGGGGGGCGTTGAAGGTACAATACTTATAATAAAACGCGCCCATAATCCTCAGCGGAACGGTAGGTTGTGGCTTTTGCTGCAGGAGGGGGTCAAACTCGGTGTTTTCATTGATGTAGCATCTCTGCATTGACTGATGGAGGGGAGGGGGGAGGGGGGGGGGGGGAGGGTCACCACAGCCAATGATACCGGCTGCAATGATGTGAAAGATCGTGGGGGCATGGGAGGAGATGTGGTGGTGGTTGCAGGCAAACCCTTCAGTGCAAGGTGAACCCAGCCGCGGACCAAAGAGCTGGCTGAGCGCATTGCGACAAGAAGGGCTGGCCTCGACAGAGCCGAACCAAAACTGCAACAGATATCCGTTTTTTCCGTTTCTTTTTTTTCTATTCGTTACGAGAAACCGTTAGTGTTGGATTTTTCTGACTCGGGAGTACCCCCCCCCCCATCCCCCTCCAACCACACCCCCCACCCCCACCCCGTCCCCCTTCCCGCTCCAACAAAACGTTTTTTTGGTAAAACACACCCCGTGTGGTAGAGAAAATACGGCAAGAGTCTCGGTGGGTCGGAAGAGCAGATGGTTCCCGCAACAGCTCCCGGGGAGCGGCGGGTATTTCGCATAGGATGCCGGATGTGTGAACACGTTTGTGCGGTTTGCCCTGTGTTGTGTGAACATGAGTGTGTGCGTGTGTGTGTATGCTCCACCCAACCCGACACATTTTCTGTACTTCAGACAGGTAAGGTCACTCGACACGCGGGGGGGGGGGGTTTTGTGTGTGTTTTTTCTGCCAGCCGACATCACTAGCGCCAGCGAGAAAAAAAAACGGTGGAAGCGATCAATGCAAAAATCATCTGAAAGGAAGACTCGAGAGACTGCTGCTGTATTTTTGTAGCATTTTTTTTGGAAGGGGCGGCTCTCATCACGTCGCACCCAGGGCTTTTCCTAAATCTGGGGGTCCGGGGGGCTGGTGACCGAAATCGGATACAAAAAAAACGCGCTACTGAGGCACCTGTTTGGGGGGCTCAAAACTGATCGCATCGCCGCACATGACTGGCGTTATTGCATTATTTGAGCTCCGTGCGGATCGTAGTGGGGTCATTTTGGTGGTGTACGTGCCAAGTTTCACCCATGAAATGTGGGTCTGGTTCAGGGACTTCTGAAGGGAGGATGTGACTGGGAGGCCAGAAATCAGCCCACCCACACCACCCACCCAGCGGGACCCCACTCACAGGTTTTTCAAAACCCTGCTCCTCTGAATATTTGGGATCTGTGCGGATCGCGGTGGGGTCTTTTTGGCCATGGGGTGTCTGTTTGCACCCCTTACTCGGGGTTGCCATGTGGGCTCAGACCCCCGTAGACATGCAGGTCGGAGAGTGCACTGAGGTGCGGAGGAATGCACCACTGAACACAGACACACGGCCCCTCCGGGGCCGTGTGTCTTTGCTTGGTGTATCTTCTCCCTCACAGGCAGCATCCCCCCAGCCGCTCAGCCCCTCAGCACCCTCCACTCCGGTGAATCCTCACCAGAATTTTTTTTCCTGCAGTGCAAAAAAAACGCGCTAAACAGAGTGCAAAAAAAACGCGCCAGACAGAGGAAAAATCTGAAATTCAAAATCATGGAATCCGGACCCCTAGTTAGGAATAGCTCTGGTCGCACCCCGTAAGGCGTTTTTATTTTGAATTTTTTTTGCATCGGAAAGAGAATATTTCGCTGATTTTTTTTGTGTGGACATTTCAGGAGCATGCAAATGTGAAGTGTACGTTTTTGTTTGTTTGTTTGCGTATGTTGTATTATATTGGTGCCCCCGACACCCCCTAAATTGCGTACTTTGTGCGGAGTGAAAAAGGGGGTAGTCGGGGGCACCATTTTTCCCTTCTTTTTTTTTGCCACCATGCCATGCGGGATGTTCTGCCTAAACCGGCGGGGCTCCTCCTCCTCCTCCCCCTTTACAACACCTCGCCCCCATCAACAACGGCGCGGCGCGTACACGGTGGACTCCAGCCACCCTAGCGGGAGTCTGGGAGCGGGAGTCTGAGAGGGTGTCTTTTTCTGCAGTATGTACTGGAGACTCCCGCTAGCGGGAGTCTATTTTCCAGCTAATTTAGGCTAAAGACTCCCGCTAGCGGGAGTCCGAGACTCCCGCTAGTTGAGACTCCCGAAAAGGGTTACCCTACCCCCGCTGGAGTCCACCGTGTAAACTTATGATTCTTCAGCAGACCATACAACGGGGGGTCATCCCCCTCGCAAAGCATGGGAGAAAGCACAACAGCCATTCTTCGCGCTTAGGCAGGGGCACTGCCACAATTGGTGTTGTCCCGATGCAACACGACCTTCAACACTACTGTCACAGAAGGATCGGAGCGGACAGCCCAGCGCGCGCCACGAGGGAGAGACCACTGCCCTCCGGAAACAGGAAGCGTTGGGGGAAAGGCCAGAAAAGATCAATTGTGGCAAGGAGAACCAAAAAACAATAAGGCCCTCGACGTGGCGTGCACTCTACTCGGGAACACCTGCTGAGCTCCCATGCATGCGGCAGTCTTCGAGAATCCTCCGGAGGTGGGGTGTTATAGGGGCCCCACGCCTTGATGGCGCGTTTTGTAGAGCTCCGCGCACACCCTCCCAGCCCAGCCCCCGCCTCTCGTGTCTGCTGCAGACAACCCTTGATGAGCAGAGATGATCCGTTGCATTGCATTTTGCCTTTCGAAAAAAAAAGATATGGCTGCGGTGAGCGTGTGTGCGTTTTACGTGTTTCCTGCTGATCAGGTCGTATAAAAAAAACAGCGTTTTTCCACCCCACCCCCACACCCCACTCCCCCCCCCATACCCCCATTTATGCAGCAAACCTCTCAGGATACCGTCAAAAAATCCCCCCCCTCCCCCATTCCCTCCCTCCCCCCACGAATAAATTATGAGTCTCCCGACTCCCTCCCGTCTTCCCCAGTTGGCGTACGGGGATTCTATTCCACTCCGGACCCCCTCTTCCCCCCGTCTCTGACCACCTGACTTGACCTGGGTTTTTAAATAAAAACTGGCCGAGGGTTTCTTCTTGGCGGTGTTCGGGGGGGGACGGAGGGGGTGTGTTGTTGTTGCGGGCGGAAACCAGGGGTTTGGCGCCAGATCAAAATATTTTTTTGGGCTCTTCTACCATATGTCAAAGCGAGAGGAGTCGCATCTTGTTGTCTTCTTCGTAGTTTTTTTTCGATTGGCTACCCCGATAGATTGTACAGAGGGGAGGTGGGGAGTTGATTTTTACTCCAAATTTTTCTTGGCATCGACGACCACACCCCGACGCGCGAAACGCCCATTTTTTTGGAGGGGGGGGGGGCAAAACATAATAAAACACTGTGGGAAGCTCGTTGCTCACTCCATCCCCCAAAAAACTATTAAACCGAGTGGATCTCAAGGGAGAAAGCGAGGGGGGGGGGGGGGTGGGGGTGGGGGTGAGCGAGAGCAACGAAAACAAGTTTTTTTTTGCCATTTCTTGTGTCGCTTCGAAAAACAGCAGGAGACACAAAAATTAAACGGAAAAAACGGGCTATTACCGAGAACTCTCTTCCCACAGCGTGCCCGATACTGTACATAAGACGCGGGCTGTGCCTTTTCCGACTCCGGGGGGTAGAGGATCCGCCTGTGAAGGGGTCATCTTTCACCCGCTCTGTTGAATTTTTCTTCCTTTTGGGTGGGGAGGGGCGGGGTGGGGGCTGGAGTGCCCGTTGGCTGAGCGATGCAAAAGGGCATCAGGGGCGTCTGGCAGCGGTGTGACTCCGAGCTACGCCGTACCATCCGGAGACAGCCAGGTTCTTTTGCCTTATTTTGCTGTGAAGTTGCGCCCAGTAAAAGCCTCTGTTCGGGATTGGAGGAGATTGCAGCTCCAGGCCCCCAAGAGGTGGGGCGGGGGAGTGTTTGTTTCGGGCAGAGGGCTTTGAGACACACTGCCCTTTCGTGTGCGTGCATCAAGTGGGATGCACTGTGGGATGGGATGTGCGGCAGGGGGCCTTTCTGGCTCTCCCGCACTGCAAGAGGAGACACACGGAGAGACAGCTGCCCCAACCGGGGATGGGATGTTGCATTGTCCTTTGCGGATGCATTGGGGGGCATTTTTTTCTTGCATTTTTTCCATGCTGAAAGCAATCTTCTCTAAACCTTCTGGAGGGTGTTGCGCAGCACAGCCACACAAAACACCTGCCCCGTTGCTTTTGTTTGCCACCGCTGACCGCCAGCCTGACGTGCGAGGCGACCAGGGCAGTGCATCAAGTTATTAGATTCTGCAGTTTTATTCAATTTTATGAAAACACCCCCCCCCCCCAAAAAAATCACCCCCACCCACCCTGTTGTGTTGGTTCGTTCTTAACTTCGGTCGGTTCATTGGCTCCCCCGCACCGCACCCTAGCGTTGCGCGGGCCACTACTCCTCCAAATGCACTTGCCGTACACAGCACCCTCCTCCCAGAGCGGAGTACAGGCAGAGCAGGACCGGGGGGTTTCAATACGATGCCCCTGGTGGGGCTGATGACCCCCGCGGCCTGAGGCTCCGCTGAGGCAGCTCGCTCCTGCAAAGTGTGGTGTGGGTGTGAGGAGTGCAGGAGGTGGGATGCAGAAGCAGCAGCAGGAAGCCCCTCTGAACAAAAATCAAATCCACGCGCAACAACCTATCTGTGGCGTTGGGTCATCCTGAGGTGAGAGCAAAACATGGCATCATGACACCAACTACGTGTGCGTGCAACATTACTGCATGTGGCATGGGCAGCACGGTGACAAATATGGCATCAAGACATACCTCGGAAGGCGGGTAATGTAGCGCTGCTTCAGATCCTGCAGATCCTCCTTGTCGACAGGGTCGGGCCCAGCGGTGCACGAAGGGTACGCTTGGCATGACGTTGCGTCGCGCACATCGATCTGGTCAGCAAGGCACTGCGGGGGTGGATGGGTGGGTGGTTGGGGCCAACAAGCCGCTGCGTCAGGCAGAACACTGCAAGGCAGAGCAACACTCTTGCCTGCAAAGCATACCTCGTCCATCAGGGCGCTGATACCGCACGCACCCCCGAGCTGCTCGAAGAGAGAAGAGTTGTCCGCCGAAGGGAACGTCGGGACAGTAGCTGCTGGGGCCTCCGGGAGGGGGCTGTAGGGGTCGTGCTGGTAGGTGGCGGGTGCGGAGGCCTGCCTCAGGACACGCACGGAGACGGCCTTCGTCGGCGTCGACTTGGTGAGGCGGCACTCCACCAGGTCCCCCACCTGCAGGAAGGGGCGCGGGTCACCCGGCTTCTTCTTCACGTTGCGGTAGGCGAACCGGAACTCCCCGACACCGCTGATGTCGAGCATCGGCTCCTCCCCGATGCGCGTCACCAATGCGTGGTACCGTTCCTTCATGCCCCGCGTCTCGGTGGCAGGCACGCCACTCTCACACGTCTCAACGGCAGCCGAGGGTGTTTCCATCGGTCTCGTTTCCGGAATGGGGCTCATGACTGTCGAGATGAAACGAACGGACCAGGAAAAGTGTGTGTGTACGGGTTGGAAACAAGAGAGAGGGGAAGGGGGAAGGGTCTGTGTGTGTGTCGTGGTCGAGTGTGGTGGCGTGATGTAGGAGGGGGGGGTGCGGACAAGAGGCAACAAGCGAGCTCGGGACAGCTGCGAAATACAACAATGGGGGTGCTTGGTGCTGGGGAGTGCCTCAGAGTGCTGCGTATCCCTGAAGAGCGACAGGCTAGCGACGCAAAGCTGCAGCCATCTCTGTGGCTCTTTGCGACGACTCGAGCAGGGAACTGCTGAGCCGCTTCGCGTCTTCGAGACGCACCAAGGCACCGCCCGGGCTGGTGGCTGCGCGGCTTGCAAAAGAAAGCAAATCGCCAGCAGCCTCGTGAACGTACTCGCACCTGTGTGAGACCCGCGCCATGTGTTCGTCAGACACCCACGGCTGTGGGATCCTGTGGTTGACCCCTGCTAGGTGCATCACACCCATTGAAGCTAGCTTGCACTTCTCCGCAAGGCACCTGCAGCGACACAGGAATATATGGGCAGGCGTGCGCCGCGTCCTCTCGCTCCCAAAAGGAGGTGCAGCCCACTGCACCAGCTGCTCAGAGACCACCACCATGTGGTGCGCATACAGCAGCACCTTGCGCCAGGTCGCCTCGCCATCCTCCAGCACCGTGCTACTGCACACGCAAGGACCCTCGCCCTCCTCAGGGCACGGCCCGTCCTCCAGGCGGTGACCGATGGCACACGCCTGCTCGAGATGCACAACACGCGGCAGCAGTGCCACGACCTCGGCCTGGCACTGAGCGCGGCAAGCGGACCCGACGTTTCCCGGGAACCAGAAAGCGATGCTCTCGAGAGCGGTGCGCACCCCTGCGAGCGAGTCGCGAAGCGGCTGCAGCACGTCGAGCTGCTCACTGCCAAGCGGCTCTGCCATCACTGAGAACGCATCGGACGCACTGCGGAAGTGAACCTCTGCGGCAGAGAGGGCAGCGTCTGCTGGCGGAAACTCCGTCACGGCATGTGCTGAGTCCGACACGACAGAGGCACGCCACTCCCGCAGGATGCACCGCGCCCGCGTCAGGCCCATGATGCACCCCTGCAGCAGGTTGCAGCACCAGGCACGCTCGAGCTCGCTACGCCTGCTCCCCAGCAGCATTGTCGCGTCGGCATTCTCCAGAGCCTCCTCCTCAGACCACGACTCCTGCGTGTAGCACGCATCCGAGTCGCCGTCGCCCCAGCCGGGCATACCTGCCGTACTGAGGTGGGGTGCCCTTCACCACACAGAGGGCTTCGCCCCCTTCGCTTGTGCCAAACGCAGAAAGGTGACGACCATGCATTACAGTATCTGTCCGTCGCATACCGAACACAAGCTGTGGGGTGTGGGGGGGGAGTGGGCGAGGTGGGGGGGGGTGGCAGCGGCAGCTTTGCCTTTCAAAGGTCTTGTCGCGTGCTGGCGGCACAGGCCCAGCACGGGGGGAGGCAGAGAAATGCCGTAGTCAGGCCACGGTGAGAGAAGGCTAGAGGGCGGCGGAATAACCGCCTACCGGGGTGGGGGTGTGCGGGAGCGTCGCTCTGCATCCTCGCTGCTGCCGCGCCGCATGCGGGCGTCACGCGACCGGTTGCGAGAGTAGCGGTCTGTGTCCCGCTCGCGGCGCTCCTCACGGGGCGATGCCTGCTCCTTATCCTTGTCGCGGTCACGGTCCCTGCCACGGTCCAGCTCACCCAAGCGACCGAGTCGCCGCTTCCGCTTGGGTGCCTCCTCCTGCTTGTCGTCTCCACGGCTGCCTCTCTTGTCGGCGTCGCGGCCACGCTTGGGATCGAGGCGACCCGCATCGTCCCTCCCGCACTCCTCATCGATGCCAGTCCGGAGGTCGCGCAGCTTCTTCTCGGGGATGCGGGGGAAACGTGTGTCGAGATACTTCATCTCGAGGAACACGTTGCGAGCGAATTTGGACAGCGTCGCGGTGACGCTGTTGTTGATGCCACGCGGTGCGATGAGAACAGGCGTCTCGTCGGCAACCAGGTCGTGCACCCAGCTGAGGGCATCGTCGATCGGCTGGGTGAACCTCACGTACAGAACCCCAAGGCACTTCAGTGCGATGTCTTTGTCCTTCAGAAGCATCCGCAGCTGCTCCGCTGTCAGGCGGACCTCATACATCTGTGTGTTGGTTGTGCAGGTGTGCAGGGCTCAAGCAGAACACGCGACATACCCTGAAGAGGATGCACCACAGCTTGGATGGCGAGCGGTTCTCGTGCTCGTTGCACTCCTGTGAAGGCGGTTGTGTTTGGAGTGGTCACAGACGCGACCCTCCCCCACGCTGTGCAAGGCCAACCCACAAGGCTCTCATGTGCATACCGCTCTGCGCTTCCCCACCACCATGTTGTCAGCACGCTTGTAGATGCCGCGCATCCCACCCCAGGCATTGACAAACAGCGGGTCCCCGTCATCTCCGGAAGCCACCTCCTCACACAGCTCCTCGAACGTGCTGAGCTTGGCAAGCGTGTTCTGCAGGGTGGTGGCAAAGGTGGGGGAATGTGCACTGCATGCCAGGATTTTTTCGGCCCATGAATGTGGGGAGAGTGAGGGGGGAGAAATATCTCGCCACAAATCGCCTTGAAACTGGCTTTGCGACAAACGCACCGTGCTCACGGAAAGCGTTACTGGGGGGGGGCAAATACAAGAGTATATATGCAAATACAAGGGTACCGTATACGTAAATATTTTGGAACGTAAATATTATGGAACGTAAATATTATGGAACGCTGGTGGGTTGGCGTTCCAGATTTTTTTCGTTCCATAATATTTACAGGGCTTTCTGCGACTCGGGGACTTGGACCAGGTGATCGGACGGCATACAGAGTCCCTGACGGGACCTACTCGTGCACTTTTCGCGCGATTCCTGACGCAAGCCGTCCTCACCACCGAGTCCCCAACTGGCCCTGTAAATACCGTAAACGGAAATATTGTGGACCGTAATAAAGGTGAACCGTACTATAGGTGGACCGTAAAAAAGATGGAACAAATGGGATTTTTCCGGAACTTGGAACATTTTTACGGTCCACCTATTTTACGGTTGGGATAGTGGACTTGGCGGTTTTTTTTACGAGTTCCTTCGTGACGAAGTCGCGAAGGAACCAAGGAAATCGTACGACTGAAGCTGCAGGATTAACACCACAGAGCCTCAGCACAGAGTGTGCGCTCACCATCGTCCGGGAACTGTTCTCCCACAGTTACTGCAGGGTGTACTACACTAAAGGAGTACGATTTCCCTGAATTTTCCGGGCACTGATTCACGAATTTACATCTGGAGGGAGCCCGGTGGTCTCAGCTTCTGTCTGCGCGCCCTGCCGTACTGTGGCTGCTTTTGTGGGCTCGTGCAGCAGGTTCTACTTTTACTTCTACCGGAATGCTCCTTGCATGGTACTACACTTCTCGAGGTGTGGTGGTGGGTGAGTCTCGAGATGAGTGGTGGTGATCGTGCCTTTTCCACACGCAGGGAGGACTTACTTCTCTTGCTGGTGTTGGTTGCGGTGGTGGAGGGAGGGTCCAAAGCTGGGAGGTCGGGAGGCCTACGTGTGGGTGTCTGCGGCGTGGAGGCCGCAGTCCGCGCCCCGCAACCCACCAGCCCGCGGGCGAAAAACGCATTGTCTTTTCCATATTCAGTCCCAATAAATGGTGGACCGTAAAAAAGATGGAACGTTTGGCCTTTTTTTGGGAACTTGGAACATTTTTACGGTCCACCCTTTTTCCGTTTACGGTATATCAAGTAAAAATACATGTATAATAGTTGACATGCAAGTATTATACATGTATTTTTACTTGATATACATGTATTTTACATGTATATTTCAGGCATATACCGTAAACGGAAATATTGTGGACCGTAATAAAGGTGAACCGTACTATAGGTGGACCGTAAAAAAGATGGAACAAATGGGATTTTTCCGGAACTTGGAACATTTTTACGGTCCACCTATTTTACGGTTGGGATAGTGGACTTGGCGGTTTTTTTTACGAGTTCCTTCGTGACGAAGTCGCGAAGGAACCAAGGAAATCGTACGACTGAAGCTGCAGGATTAACACCACAGAGCCTCAGCACAGAGTGTGCGCTCACCATCGTCCGGGAACTGTTCTCCCACAGTTACTGCAGGGTGTACTACACTAAAGGAGTACGATTTCCCTGAATTTTCCGGGCACTGATTCACGAATTTACATCTGGAGGGAGCCCGGTGGTCTCAGCTTCTGTCTGCGCGCCCTGCCGTACTGTGGCTGCTTTTGTGGGCTCGTGCATCAGGTTCTACTTTTACTTCTACCGGAACGCTCCTTGCATGGTACTACACTTCTCGAGGTGTGGTGGTGGGTGAGTCTCGAGGTGAGTGGTGGTGATCGTGCCCTTTCCACACGCAGGGAGGACTTGCTTCTCTTGCTGGTGTTGGTTGCGGTGGTGGAGGGAGGGTCCAAAGCTGGGAGGTCGGGAGGCCTACGTGCGGGAGTCTGCGGCGTGGAGGCCGCAGTCCGCGCCCCGCAACCCACCAGCCCGCGGGCGAAAATCGCATTGTCTTTTCCATATGCAGTCCCAATAAATAGTGGACCGTAAAAAAGATGGAACGTTTGGCCTTTTTTTGGGAACTGGGGGTCTTCGCTCCATCCGCCAAAAAAAACCAAAAAAAACCGGAAAAACCCCGTGAAAAAGTCGGAAAAAAAGAGTGTGGGGAGTTGGGTCCAGTTTAGCAAAGTGAGCTTATTTTTCGAAAATTGAAAAATTGGGGACACCAAAAGTCCCCAGAAAAATCTTCGACTTGGCCCGCAGAGTGATTTTTTTTGGTGAAAAACGATTTCAACAGTTGTCCAACAGTTGCTGTACAAGACGGCACACCGTTCTCTGCGCATGGGCTGCTGCACGTGAATCATTTGGATGTCCGAGGGGCTATCGGAACGAGGAGGGCCACGAGCCTGAACTACCCGCCAGCAGTGATCCCGTGCCAGGGCTGGCAGGGGGCCGCGGCCCCACCTCCCTTTTTCTGTAATTGTTTGGGAGGGTGGGCCGCCAGGGGTGGCATGGCCCTACCCTCGGCCCTACCTCCCGGGTCAGATTTTGGGGCTTTTGGGTTCGGCCTTGTGGCCGAGTTTTCATGCGCCACAGCGTATGAAAACCCAACGGCATGCTGGGGGCTTGATGGTGTTCATCGAAGCGCACCTCATCATGCCCCAAGCGAAGGACCATCCCCGCCTGGAATGTGCAACAGCACCAACCGGTGTGGGGACTAGGCTTCGAAGACTTTCAGGATGTTCACTACCGTGGCCTCCGGCGGCTGGGGGGCTGGATTCCTGATTTTTGATCCAGCAGGACGACCAAAGGCAGCAACATCCGGTGCCTCTCGAATTGGGTGAAAATGTTCTGTGGCCGTGCATTCGATCCTGTTTGCATCATACCACGGGAAGTCGGGGCGGGGTTGGGCTGCACTTTTTTTCTCGCGAGCTCGGCCACCCTGTGCCCGACCTCTTTTTTAGTTTGCCCGACCCCCAGCGAGATCACTGGCAGCCAGACCTTGTTCAACATAAACAGCAGACAAGAGAGCAGCATGGAGTGTGGGGCAGCTGCCGTGCTCCCACAAAAACATCGCACCTCTCGCGCTGCCTACACGAAAGGGACGGGTAACCTGCAGGTCACCCACAGCAGCCTACTGCCTACGTTCTATACAAGATCGGCGCCGACCACACGAAAGGCTGTTCGATCTGCGGCGCAAGAAGAAGCTCCCGTGGGAACAGAACTGAGCGGCAACAGGATGCAATGCAGGCCCACATCCGTTGCCCTGCGGCAAGAGCAGTCACATCGATTTCGTTGACAGGGCCTGCCCACTGGTGTGTGACGGGGTGACCTGCAGATGGTGAGCTGGCCCACGGGAGAACACCTGGGACGGGGGATGGCTGCGACTGGGCAATACCTAACTCGTCATGATGCAGGACTGCGAACAATTGGTCCAAGAGAGCAAGTATGGCTCCCGCTCAGCTCTCACTGAAGCTGAACCAGATGCAAGTGGTGGGAGGAGGAGGGGGTCCCAGGGGAGGACACACCGGGCGGCAACCCACGAGGACTGGCCCGTCCCAGTCGACAGAAGAACAAAGCAGGAACACGGAGTCACCTGAAACGACACACTGAAGTGTGGGAGGAGGAGGCGAGCACAAAAGGGCGTCGGCTACCGCACGCCCTTTGGCCGCAGCCGACGACGACCGCACCGGCCACCGGCCGGGAGGTGCGTGTGGCGTGGGGGGCGAAGCCCCCCACGCAAGGGGGGTCCGGGGGGCGAAGCCCCCCGGAAAAAAATTTGGGGTTTTTTGGCCTATTTTTGGCCATTTTCCGCTGCATTTGTTTGATTTTGGGTCGGGAAAGGTATGGCCAGGAAGTGGGAAAAATTGAGGAAAAAGTCGGAAATTTTCAGGTTTGCCCATATAAACCATGGGTCACAGATTCCGATTTTTGGGTCAGACTCCAAGTTTGACACAAGGGAAAATAGGCAAAATTTTTCACCTATTTTTGGTCACCTAAGGGGGGGGCTTCGCTCCGGGTCACTGACCCAAGCTGACCCAGATTGACCCGGAGCGAAGCCCCCCATTTTCCTAAGGTGAAAAACCCCAGGGTGACCCAAATTGACCCAAGTTGACCCAAATTGACCCGGAGCGAAGACCCCCACTTGGAACATTTTTACGGTCCACCCTTTTTCCGTTTACGGTATTATGGAACGTAAATACTATGGAACGGACCGGCCAAAAATGGGCCCGTTCCATAATATTTACGTTCCATAATATTTACGTATACGGTATATGCTAATACAAGAGTACTCCAGAAATTGCGATTTTAAAAAGTTCACCGAGCAAATACAAGAGTATACTCTTGTATTTGCATACTAGACTTTTGGAGAACTTTTGTGGGGTTTTCATCATATTTTGTGCTTCCAATGACTTCCCCCAGGCCAGTGGGCCTCCTGTCTGGAGTCGTCACGGTCGGGTGGGAGTCGCCTCGGGGGTGGGAAAGGCCAAGAGGACGCTCGTCTATTCGGCGCCGCTGCCCCATGAGGGCCACCCGGAGGCCACATTTCTAGTATGCAAATACAAGAGTATATACTCTTGTATTTGCATGGCAGACAACTTTTCAGCTAAAAAACAATTTTTTGAGAACCCTGAATTACGTAAGCTGGCACGGTGAATAGAAGAGTATACCCTTGTATTTGCCCCCCCCCCAGTCACAGATATGGAACGCGCGTTCTAAAAATAAAAAAAAGACGCACAGGATTTTTCGCGCGTGACGGGAAAAAAAAGCGCAGCGCGTTTTAAAAAAAGCGCGCGTGAAAAAAAAGAAAAACGCGCGTTTTGCTTTTTTTCACGCGCAATTTTTTTTTCACGCGTGACGCGCGTCGAAAAATGACACGCGCGCTGAAAAAATGACACCCGCGTTCAAAAAAATGACACGCGCGTCCGAAAAACAACACGCGCGTTTGAAAAAGGCGCCTGCCTTTTTCATTTTTCAAAACGCGCGTGTTTTTTTAGGGTTTTTTGTCATTTTCAAAACGCGCGTGCTAAAACGCGCAAAAAAGAGGCACGCGCGTTCCATATCTGTGCCCAGTAAGATCGAAAAAGGTTGCCCCTCCCTCCCTCCTGTGCATACCGTGTAGTAATAGTCCTGCTGTATGTTTTGCAGGAGCTTGGCCTCCATATTCATAGAGGGGTCGCTGATCACCTTCAGCTTTGCCTCCTGCTCCTCCGCCTCTTCCTCCTCACGGACCGCCTTCTTGGGAGGCGAAGCAGACGCAGGCAAAGCGCTGTCAACCTGCTGGGCAGCCGCCTGCACCTGATGCGCATGCGCCTGTGCCTGATGTGCCTGCATCTGCTGCATATATTGAAACCACGCGAGGTGCTGCTGGTACTGCTCTGGGGTCATGCCCTGCCCCGGCACAGGCATGGGCACCTGCCCCCCAGCAGGGACGCCCATCGGCACAGGCACACCAGGAGCGCCTGGAGGGGGCTGTCCTCCGTACCCAGGCCACATGACGACGATACAGCAACCCTGCAGGAGCGGGTGGCGGTGTGAAGGTGCGGAGGCAACAGGGGGTTGGGGCCGGATGCGGAACAGAGAAAAGAGAAAGAGGGTGAGAGAAAGGCTCTGCCGTTGCGGCAGCCGCAAAAGGCGTTTGGTAGGGCACAGCAGAATTGAAAAGAAGTTCTCTGTTTGGATGTGATGTGCCACATTGTGACAAGCCCCTTAGGAAGCCGAAGAGCAGAAGAGTGGTCTGGGGGAGGGGGGGAAGGAACTTTACCCTATTCAGTCCACCGGGTCCACCCGTCGCAGATCCTCTCGTGCCCTCTTCCGCCGTCTCGACATCTCTTCCGTTTCGATGCGTCGACCCCTTTGGAAGCGGTTCAGAGCGGCGGCGCGGCAAAGCATCCTCGAATCGTGCGGCACGATGGTGTACAGCTGGACGAGGGAGCACAAGGTGGCGGGGGGGTGAGGGGCTGAGGGCAGGGTTGGTGGCGGCAGGCTGCTCTCAAGACTGTGCTCCTGTGGCGTTGAAATATGCGCAGATGTACCCGCCACCCTGGCAAGGGTGTAGGGTACATTGTGCAACGACCTATTCTCTGTGTTGTTGGAGAGCGGGCAGAAAATTCCGCAGAAAATAATAACGGCACCTTCACCGGGGCGGGCGTGTGCCGTGTTGTGTTCTCTTCATTGTTCGACCAAAGAAGGTGGAACAATGGCAAATCCCTTCCAACGCTCAGACAAGAGTGTGGGATGTATGCGCGATGCCGCTCACCCTCCCCCAGTGATGTGGCGTGGAAACGGGGCACACGCTGACCGGGGGGTGCTGGCTGGTAGGGCGGCGGCAGTGGGCGGGTGTGTTGTGTGCGCATTCAAAAACAAAACACTATACAAAAGATGGCACCATCATTTAGGCATGGTGTTGCCCCAACACTGAAAAATCTAATGGCAAAAGAACCACACAGCGCGCTGCCGAACATCCCCTTGCCACATCCCAATGTCAATCGCCATCCAGCGCATCCCCCACTTCGGCAAGGTTGTCGCGCTGGCTGGTACCCCAGCGCTTGAGGCGCGAGAGGACCCGCAGACTGCTGATCGGCTGCGACTTCTTGCATGCCTGCAGGTGCTCAGGGGGGATTGCAATATCGCCCAGCGGCGGGGGGAAGCCAACACGCACCTTCCCATGGCTGTAGCCGATGACGGTGCCCGTCGTGCCGGACAGGTGCCTGTACAGGGTGGAGGGGGCGACCCTGCTTCCGAGAGGGAACACCGACTCGATCTCGCCGTCGAGTGTCGAGTCCATCACCACCATCCCTGGGACGTGTCCGTTGCGGCAGTTCTGCATGTACTGGATGCGTGCGTTGTCGAACACCTCACCGAGCTCTGGTGGTGCGGAGGCAGCAAAGGCCTGAAGGCCGGTCACAACGACAGCAGACTTCTGCTTCACAGGGGGTGCCAGGGTGTGGAACTCCATCTTCGGGAGATGCTGTGCTGCAGGTTTGCCGGTGGAGACGTGGCGGCGTGCCAGGTCGTTAATGAAGTCGGAGTCGCGTGCCATGTCAGTGTATGCTTCCTGCAGCGCGCCGACAAAGGAGCAGAAGTCGGAGTAGTGTGGCCTCACCAGGTGGAGCCCTGCCCAACGGGCGACGGAGTGGCAGAAGTGTGGGAAGTCGCGCCCCGCAGCACAGAACATGTTGTGCTCCTCCTCAGCAATGTCCATGTCAAGGCGGTCCTTGCAGCACGGCATGCACATCGACACAGCAGCGAGCGCCAAAGCGAGGAAGTGTGCTGCCACAACATAGCCATCACGCTGTGGGAGCATCGTGTACAGTTCATCCAACACCTTCTGTGACTTGGCGTACGTGGCAGCCTTGCGCAGCGGCAGCTGCACGTCAAAAGACCCCGCTTCAAAGACCACCACGTTTCGCTGCCTTGGGGTGCCACGCGGTGGATTCGACACAAGGTGCAGGAAGGACGGTGGCAGGCGCAGCCCCTTCACCAGGTTGACAACAGCCTCTTCCAGCAGCAGGGACCTGTCGTGTGCCAACGTCCTGACGTAGTGCGCATGGAAGGTGCCGTCGCAGTAGACTGAAAGCACGCCAGGTATGTCATGCGCACCGCACGCTCGCTTTGCGCAGCACTTGCGCTTGACGTACCCTTTGGCAGGGAAGACGCTGTCGACAGGGAGGCAGTGCTCGCTCTCATGCGGGCGCAGCGCGACAGGGTTGTCGAGGCCGTCAAGCGAGCTCCGCAGCTCAGCCAGCAGCGGAGACACGAAGTTCGAGGTGGCACCCAACAAGCGGCACTCTCGGGCGATGCGGTTGGAAAGAGCATAGAGCCGGTGGAACTGCTCCTGCTTCACGAGGTACTCGTAAGTTGTGCACTCGCGTTCGTTTTGCTTGACACGATGCGCTCGCAGCACAACAGCACCATCGCGAAAAGTGCGCGTGACGTATGTTCTGAAGCACTCAGAAGGAGCTGCGCGTGACTTGATCAAGCGCGTGATCTCCAGCTTGATCTTTCTCTTGATCTCGGGGTTCTGCTGAACACGGCGCCACAGCGGCGGGCCGTGCTGTCGGAGGGGAGAAGGCAGCGGCGAAGAAGGCAACACCTCGTCGGAGCGCACTACTCTGTCTTCACGCCGCTCGGTGCATGTTTTCTTGAGGCGGGCAACGGCCAGCACTGACCCCGAAAGAGAAGCAATTGGAAGCACGCCCATCGAAATCAGCTACATGCCGTGTCAGCTGCGTGGTGGTGACAGTGCAGGAAATCAGTGAGTGGCAACGTTGCGGTATGTTGCAGATGTTGCAAGGTTCGAGTGATGTGCTGGGCCTGTTGTGACAGCAAATAAGCTCGAGGGGGTGGGGCAGATTCGTCAGGGGACAACCCAACTCGAGCAGCTTCCTCTACTCCGTTGCATCGGTGGATGCTGCAGTCCAGCGACTCTGACGGACCGATTGCCGTACCCTCCTACGTTACTCTGCACCGCCTGGTGCCATTACTTCCTATACGTTGACACTAATCCTCCTTCACACCAGCAACGGCCTTGATGGCCATCTGCAGGGCACCCTCGTACGTTTCGTTGCCACCAATGAACCCTGTGTGGTGAGGTGGGGTGGTGTGGCACGTTGTACCGAGTGAAGTAACGCGCGGCATTTAGCCGAGACGTGAAGGGCCCTCAAAGGGGAACCCCCACTTCGTGCGACATACCTGAGGCGTGCACGAACACGCACCCCGGGATCTTCGAGGCCTCCGACAGAGCAGCGTCGCGCAGACCCTTCCAAGGCAGCGGTTTCCGCATGCCAAAGCTAGAGCCCTCCTCGCTGACAGCGCGCACCTGTGCCAGGGTGTGGTGGAACAGAACACGAAGGAGCACCACCCACCCACCTGCCTACATACCCTCCACCCCTTGTTCGAGTCAGGGAAGATGCAGTATTGGATCTGCTCCTTGACGCCCATGCTGCGCTCCAGTTCGTAGAGGTGCTCCTGCCAGGGGCAGAATGTGTCGAGACGCACGATGCGCCCGCTCTCGTGCACCTTGAAGCGTTCATCAATGCACACACGCACGACCTTGCACGCGGGAAGCCATGCGTTGGCGTAGTAGTCGACGCTCTCCAGGAACGCCTCCGCTGTCATCGCCACAGCCTTCTTGAAGCCCTCGTTGAAGGCCTCCGGGCTGGAGGGCTGGTTCCACCGGGGTGCCAGGGAGCCGACACGGCTGCTCAGCGACGTGCTGACGGTGTAGTTCTTCACGAGCTTCTCCCCAGACGGAGACGAGTACGCCTCCACACCGTTGTCGATACCGTCGATGTGATCGAGGAAGCCGCTGTACACCCTGTCGTACACCTGAACCACCTCATCCTCCGATGCGGTGGGTACCAACCCCTGGATGATCTCACGCCCGTAGTGCTTGTAGATGAGGCCCGCACTCGACAGGCGTGTCTTGTACGCCTTGATGCCCGTGTCCAGCGTCCCGTCAAACTCCTTCTGGTGGTGGTCAAAAAGCAGCTTCTGTGTGTGCAGGTGAGGGGATGAGACTCAGTGGGGGAGGAAAGTGTCGCTTGTCAGGACTCGCGAGTGCAAGGGGGACAGGCACAGGCAACGATAGAGAACCACATATCGCATACTTCCGGCTCGTACTTGGCACCCACATCCACCACAATGTTGCACTGTGCCAGGATGTCGGGATTCCGTGTCCGCACCACGATCGCATCCTTGAACGTAGGCAGCATCCTCAGCATCGCCACAGCAAGCGACTCATCGCAGTGGAACGTGCCGTCGTGCGTCCCGATGATACGCCCCTGCTGGAAGAGAGGTGCAAGGCAGGGAAGCGCAGTGCATACCTGCGTCTCGGAGACGTAATTCGACACGTGCAAAGACATCTGTCGCCTTGCTAGCAAGGGCTGTGTGTAGCGCACTGCGCGGAAGGCAGTATTCATGCAGGCTTTGTTGGGGAACACTCAAGAGGCACACTCGGGCGGAGGGGGGGCAAGATACACGCAAGGCAGGTGGGGTGAGAGTGGAGTGGAGAAAGGCAGCCTACGCATCACACTTGGTCACACTGCGGCACAATGCCTATCTGTAGTCTACACAAACTTCGATGCAAGCTCCAGGAGCCGCTCGTCGGAGCCACGGGGGCCGATGATGCCAATGCCAAGAGGGCCGATCGGTGCCACCACAGCAGGCACCACAACCTGCGGGCAGCCGCACAGGGCCGCCAGCGCCGTGAGGCGCAGGACACCCCTCCGCCACGCAGGCCCTGCAGCAGAGCACTGCGGCGGGCGGCCGGGCGCTGCAGGAAGGACAAGAAAACCGTCACTGCCGAGCAGGTCTGTGAATGCGGCGGAGATGCGCTCCGCTGCCTGCGCAGCCACACGCACCTCCTCGTCTGTCAGCTTTTCGGCGGCAGCGAAGCGCTGCGCCACACCCTCGGTGTCGAACTGGGGCCTGTCGGACCGCACCCAGTCCCCGTGTGTCTGCCACACGTTGCTCGTCTGCAGCGTGATGAACGCATCAACAGCAGCGTCGAGGTCACCGACACCCACAAACTGCGGCTCGCATGCCGACAGCACCGCCCGCTCGATCCCCGCCCGCGCCGACACATCGTCCACAAGGGAGAAGAGCGCCTCAGAGCACAGCCAGCGCGGCTCCCCTGTCGCGGCAGGCGCTGGCGCATCATCCAGCAGCACAGACATCGCGTCACGGAGGTGCGGCAGCGTCCGTGCCAGGATGCCAGCCGTGTCGAACTCCGGAGCCAGTGGGCAGGCCCCAGACATGGGGACCCTGCCGTGTGTGGGGCGCATGCCGAACAGGCCGCAGTGGCTCGCAGGAACGCGGATGCTGCCGGCTGTGTCAGAGGCAAGGGCGATGTCGCACAGCCCCGCAGCAACTGAAGCTGCTGCGCCGCTGGAAGACCCGCCGGTGATGCAACCCGGGGCAGCGGGGTTGGGCGGCGCGCCGTAGTGCCCATTCTCACCTGTGAGGCTCCACGCCATCTCGTCCTGCTGCGTCTTCCCCACAAGCGCAGCTCCTGCAGCGCGCAGCCTGGCGACAGGCGCAGAGTCCTGCGCTGCTGGCTCCGGGTGTGCTGCCAGCCAGGCGCGCGACCCACACGCAGACCTGAGCCCCGCCACATCGTAGAGGTCCTTCACACTCGCAGTCAGGCCGGCAAGCCTCCCAGCACGGGCAGCCGCCTGGGGCACGAGGTACGGCGCATGGGCAGTGAAGATTGCTGCTGCCGGACTGGCCATATTTTTCAAGCAAAAAATATGATAAGAACCGGCGTCTCCCTTACATGCAGTTGGGGTTCAGCGGACAAGGGAAGAGTCTTTCCAAAGAGGTGAGATAGAGGCAAACAGAGCACGGGTGATGGGGGCCTTCGCTCAGAAATGCAGAGAAGTGAGGAGTGGTGACCGCCTCACACAACTGGCTGCAACATGACACAGTTTGACACACAGTGACACAGAGCGAAGGCCCCGATGGCGTGCAACTCTACGCTACTCTGCACTCTCCTACGAGGCTCTCTCTCTCACTCGGGATTGACCTTTGCAAGAAACAGCTTCCACAAACGACTCGCAATCACGAATCCCAAAAGCATGTCTGTCCCAGCAAGAGAGGTGTGCAGGAAAGCTCGTGAAGCGAAACAACACACGGCTAACGTTAATTAACAATTGTGAAGCTGCAAGAGGGGGGGGGGGTGAGAGGGCAAGAGAGGGGGGGAGTGGGGGGTGGTGGTGTGCCGCAGGCGTCTCCCACATCTCACCTCCTCTCCACCACACCACGAACACTCCCGCCGTCACCGCATGCATCGCATGCATCACCACCACCACACACACACACACCCCCCCCCCCCGGTGGTGGCGGCAGGGTGGGGCGGGGCGTGTGTTGTTCCTCAAAGAAAACATCGATATCTGCCCCCCCTCCCCCCTCCCTCCCTCCACACTCGCTCCCCGAATGCCCCGATGACCTTCTTGAAGCCTCTAAAGGGGGCGTGGGGGTTTGGGGTTATGGGGAATAGACTCTAAGAGGGTGCGGGGGGGGGAGGGGGTGCCGTGCCGTGAGACGTGCAACACGGCGGGTCTGCACCCTTGATTGACACCCGGAGCACACAGGGCGGAAGCGCCCGGCGGCCACACAATCACGGAGACACACAAGCAATACACACAGCAGCAGCAGTTTTGGGGTGGTTTGTCACAGAGGTTGCTTTGCGTTGATCACTTCCACCCACTTCGCCACGGCGTATGTTTCAGACGCTTCTTACTCCATGCGATTCACCCCCCCCCCCCCACCTTGACACGTGCTTTGTTTGCCCCCCCTACCCCCCCCCCTGCTGGCGCGAGTGTTACCAGCAGGCGCACAACACCACCCACCACCCCCCTCTCCCGACGTGTCGAGCATCCACCTGTATTCTCTGCCACAACGCGGGGTGGTTTCAACAGAAAATGGGGGGAAAAGAGTATTTCAACCATGGCACTGCCGTGAATGAAATCGCCGAAACGCAGCCATTTTGCCGCAGGACTCAGGTGAGCAGGGACATGCAGGAGGCCTCCTGTAGGGAGTACCGGAGTACTGTGTGACACACAGGCCGCGTCTCAGGAACTTTGTTGCCGTGTGAGAGGGCCTGTGCCGTTGAACAACTCGCCAGACGTGAAAGGCTTGCGCTTCTTGATGGAGGGTTGCGCTCTCTTTGGGAGAAACATAAATAGGAAGCACTGCAAACGCGGAGAACTTTGGGAGGGGGACTGGGAGGGGGTGGGTGGGTGGGTGGGGGGGTGCCGGTGACAGTCCACTGGAATGCAAGGCAGAACGCGAATCCAGAGTCCCCCCGGGCGGAGACCACCCTCACCACAGGAGTGTGTCATGTGAAGACTGCATCCGAAAGGAGGAGAAGGGGGCCTGAAAATACTGTGGGATACCCGCCAGTTTTGAACGCCATGCGATTGCCCCGGAGAGCGTGTCAGTCAAAGTGTTTACGGCCCACAATTCTACGGTTCACGGGACATGCAGAGCGAAGCGCTCGATATACCGGTATTCAGCATCAGTGCTGCCCTTCAGTATTTGTGAGGTGTGATGCGCTCTTGGATCTCCGTCTTGCAGACGGGGCACTCATCCACCTGATGCGAGCAGGGCTCGCACAGGATCTGGTGCCGACACGGCAGCAGCACCACCGACGTGTCGCGTTCGTAGCAGATCTGCGGAGGAGGCCATGTGTGGTGACACGCTTGAGCAGAACAAAAAGAACCCCCTGAGGCTTGCAATACACTTGCCCCTGCCCAACCGCCCTCCGCTCGAACCCAACCTACACAACAGTGGGTGGAGCGCAGGGACAAAGGCATACCCTGCAGAGCATCATGTCCGCCACTCGGGTGCGGATATCACTGGCGTAGGAGGCCACGTCCTTCTCCAGCTGCATGAGCTCATCCATACCCAGCTTCGTGAGGTCGCGAGGGAAGGGCTTGAGGCTCGAAACCTTCCGCTGTGCCACGGGAGATGATGAAGTGGCGGAGATTGGGGCCGGGGGGATGTGGGGGTGGATCGGGGGGGTGGGGGGGCTTGTCCGCACGACACGTTGGACTCCCCCGAAAAGGAAGTCTCCTCCAAGGATTGGTGTGGGAGGGAGACACAGGTGGTCTGGTCCCCTGTTCTGTTGACACCCACACGGGAGATCCTTGCGTAATGTTAGGTGTTAGGTGTGTGGAGGTCGCACCGAGCTAACCCACACTGTCGTGAACCACAGAGTTACAGCAGAGTTAGACCATACTTCAAGATCCGCAGCACGCTCCGTCTCCCTCTCCAGAGCACCGGGACTGGTCGCGACAGCGGTGCTGGGGATGCCGTCAGCATTCACCTTCCTCACCTTCCTGACAACGTGCTTCCGACCGTTGAAGATAGCGGCGTTGAGGCCTGAGACATCGATGCCCGCCTCCGTCAGCGAAGGGAGCAACGTTTGGAACCTCTCGGCGAGCACCGAGGGCGGGGGGAGCATCACGCGGCGCTCTGAGACGATGAGGGATGTCACGTAGGCCGAGTACTCCTCCTCCGTCACATCGCTGTTGCTGATCGAGTTCAGCTGGATAGTCGTGAGACTCGCATCAGCAGCGCCCTCACCCACTGTACCTTGACCTGGACGTGCCTGGGGGACATCGAGGTCGAGATATAGGGTTGAGCTCTCGTTGTTAAACGAGAAGCCCGTGTACTCCGACCCCTTCCGTGTGGCCGCAATGCGCGCCATACGGTAGGTGAGATGGCGCGACTCGCCATGCTCCTCCAGCAGCACCCGCACGTAGCATCCGATAATCTTCTCACTCAGGACGTGGTCGAAGTAGCGCTGCATCAACTTCACGACATGGCTCCGTGATAGCCGCAAGAGATTCACCTGCTGCACAGTCGGCAGGTCATCGTCCATGCCACCCCACCCCGCCACACCCACCCCCACCCCTACACGCGAAGAAACAGGGCAGGGCACGCTGTCATCTAGGCGGCGTGGCGCTGCTGCGAAGGGGAGTATGGGTGGGTGGGTGGTGTGTCGATCATCACAGTGGACATAAATAGGAGAAGGCTTTCCCCATGCGAGTCGAGCGAGTGTAGCTCGCGAGTGCCTCGACAGATGGATCAATCAAAAGGTGGCAGAAACAGCATCGCGCGAGTATGTTCAACAGGGTTCACCGTGTGTGCAGTGGGGCGGGGTGGTCAGTGTTGCAGAGAGCGAGTGGCTGTGTGGCGAGGAGCGATCTCAACAAAGCTTGCGTTGGCGGTGGTGGGACGGGGAGGGTGGGGTGTGTGGGTGCCCGCAGAGTGACTTCAACAAAAGCAAGCCATCGATCATCAATCCGACGCTTCGCAACGTATTACATACTACACCCCACAGCCCCCACCCACCCACCCCCCACACACACATGTGAATAGCTTGCAGCAGTTCAGAACACAACCGAGCACCGCTGCTCTTGATGCATTATCCACACTGCACTACCACCCACCACTCCCCCATAGCATCTAGCTGGGGGAAGCAGGGTTTGGAAGAAGAGCATATCAGAGAGCCCCACGCTGAGTGGAGTTCGGAGTTGGCGCGAGCGAAAGTGGAGTTGAAAAAGGGGGTTGGAAATGGTTGTAGTACTGGGGGGGTGAAGTGTCGCCACGACGACATCTCTCGGGGGGCGCGTGGGGGCGGGGTGGGGTGGATGGCGGGGCGAGGATGATTCCAAAGAGCGCGCCAGGCCTGGCTCGCCTCCCCCCCGCAGGAGGTGCGGCGCTACACCCGGCGGTGCTCCCCCTCCCCCCCCCCCCCACCCCACGGAGCTCCCCACCCACCCCCTCCACCCCCACCCACCTCTCCTATGACGGTCGGTGCTGCGTCGTACTCCACCCCCCTCCCCCCCACGGCAAGAGTTGCCGGAGAATGGAGGGAGGGGGGGGTGCTGAAAGGAAGGGCGAGAGGGGGCGAGCGAGGATGGGAAGGTGGACAGAGAGGAAGCCACCACAGAGAGAGAGATAGAGAGAGGGGGTCTTCGCTACGGGGGTGATCGTCAGTGCATTTTTGGTGCATTTCCTGTTGAATTGGCTGAAAACTGACGAAGATTGACGAAGGATAACGACCAGCGAAGACCCCCAGAGACATGAAACTTTGTGCCTGCAAATCAGAAAGGGGAGAGAAGAACCAACGGGTATTCGTCGATCGCGAGAACACCCCTATAAAAAGGGGCGCTCCCCCCTCCCCCCGCCACCCCCCTCCCGTTTCGGTTCCGCCACACCCCCTCCCCCCGGTTTTGTTCCCGGTTTCCCCCCCCCCTCTTGGGTGATCACTCGTCACCTCCCCTTCCTCTCCTCCAATGCACTTCTTCCTTTTTTGCAAAATAAGGCGCGCGGGGTGGGGGGTGGGGTGGGGGGTGAGGGGGGGATGCTCGCGGGTGGTGAAAATATATAAATTTACACAACAGCCAGAACAACATAGCCGGAAGCAACGGAGGCACAGCCCAGAGACAGAAGTGAGGTGATCGGAAGAGGTCGAGAATATAAGGCTATCCAAACATCCACAGAACTGGGGGTGGGGGTGGTGTGGGTGTGGGAGTCATGATACCGGTCAGTCGAGAAGTCAAGGCGCAGAGAGGCTGAGCCCCCGATAAAACCACCCCCCCCCCCCTTCCCTGACCTGCATCCCTTCCTTTTGGTTCATTCAAAAAATCGCATGGTGTGCCCGAAGGCCGAAGAAGCTTGCCTATAGAAGAGGGGGGGGAATCCTCTCTCTCCACTCCCCCCTCCCCCAATGCTCCCCAGCCTGCTGTGCCGAACGGACAGATACACAACATCATATAATAATACACGCTTGGCCCGAGGCTGAAGTGCCTGGTGCTATTTTCACCTTCGTCACCATCCCCCCTTCCCCCCCCCCCCCCCGCCCCGTTTCTTCGATCCCACCCGAGTGGGATGTGGGCCCAGACCCGAGTGGACAACACTCGGCATTGTATGAGGGAGAGGGGCTGGGCGTATGTATAGGTGGGTCCGTGAGTGTAGAGGCGAGCTTCGCGCGCAATGGGCTGCAAACAGTGGAGCACCGTATCACTGGGTGGTGCGACAAAGATATATACCATGAAAGGTTGCAGCGGGATGCGGCAGTGACGTGATGTGTCTCGGTTCGAAGGGGGGGGGGTGCAACAAATGAGGTTGATGTGTGCGGTGGTGTGTAGCATTGGCTTCAAACTCTGCCACAAAACTCTGCAGGCAGGGCAAAAAAAGTAAAGGACAGTGACGGTTGGAATGGGGCTTGTCAGATACCGGGTGTATATGCTGTTTCCCCGATGGGGCGTGAAACCTTACGATTGCAATAAAAATAATGTCCGTTTTACTGCACCCGCACAGTTCTGTGCCACAACAACAACAGCCGCCTGCCCCCCCCCCCCCGTGGGTTCGGGTGCCTCAAGGTAGGGAGACTCCTCCACTGTCAACACTCACAAATGATGTTCTGTTCGTTCCTATTGAAAACTAAACCCCCCTCCCCCTCCCGCTCCTCCCTTTGAACGCCGACCTCCCACAGACAAACAAGCAGCATCCAACGACGGATGCCGTGGTGGTGGAAGAGGCATCGGGCAACCCACCATCAGGGTCGCTCGGCGTACTGTCACTACACTTCTTCACTTCTTTTGTTGGGCTGAGGGCGGGGCAGCTTGTTGGAGCACCCAGGGTATACATAGGTCAGACAGATAGTGCGCGGTGGCCACACCCACCTTCTTTGGTACCCGACAACTACCAGCCTGAGACGTGGGAGACGTGCAGGCCGAGCAGTTGCGTGCACAGCCCCTTTTAGTTCTTGAAAAGGCGGCAGGGAGGGGCCCCACAACACGGGTGTTTCGCTCAACGGGGGGACCAACAGAAAGATTTTGTTCCCTTCGGCCTGCATCCGATGTGCCCGCCCGCCATGGTGTCGGCGCTGAATCGTTCTGAATTTCACATCATTCTTGTTTTGGGAGCTAACTAGTGAACTTCGGACACCACGGCACCGCGGGGGGCAAGCTGGGGAGTGTTCGCATTCGTTCTCTTCATATAATCATATGCGTCATGATGGCAGTTGCGCGTCGCGCAACGTCACTGAACATGGCAGGGGCCAGCGCTTTCTTGTTCGCTTGAGAGAGGGTGGGGCACCATCCGCTGAACACACATGCACGGTGGTGAATCCTGTTTTACAGCAGCATGCAGCATTGATATGCGCACCGAGCACCTCCTCCACTGGAGTACACTTGGGTACACACCAGACGGTGAAAAAATCCGGGTTTTTTTTGAATCCCAATCTTCAAGCAAGAGATCTTTGACACCGGCAAGTTTTGGGCAATTTTATTGGGCATTTTTCTTGCGCAAAAGAAGAAATACACCGATCACACCCAGCTTCGTGACCGGAAGGGGACGACTCCCTCCCCCCCACCCGTCAGACGGGACTTCCACAAGAGGACAGGAGTCCTCTGCAGCTGAACCCACCACGAAGTGAGGGGGTTTCACTCTGTCAAACCCCACCCATTCCCTCCGCCCACCCCCAAGCCCCCAACGCACAGCTCCACGGCGCCGCATATGGCTGTGCCTGGAAAGCCAAACACACCACAACGCACAACACGGCACAACAAGCGACATGACATGCCCTTCACCCCGATCCCACACGTGCCTCTCGAGATCGAAGGCTCCATGGCATCATGCTGTAGAACGGCTTGTCGCAGGAGGGGCTGGGGCTGGGGACAGGCATTCTTTTTGTTGGAAGCCGGGAGTGGGGGTGGGCGGAGGGAGGCACGAAAAGCAATGATTTCGCAGGTGCGCCAAATTGTGCCGGTGTGCCACACACACACACAGGGGCTTCTCGGATCCAGAGTTCTGTGCCCCAGAGCGGAGGCTCCTCATAGAATACTAATAAAAATACGAAGATGGAGAAGATGGAGACCGACCCAAGTGAGTTGTGCACGAGATGCAAGGCGGCGCATGTCCTTTCGACGGAACGAACGAGCAGAAGAAGAGCTTCAACCAAAGAATGATACATTCTCTTGTCAATTCGTCGAAACAACGTCCCCCCTGCCGCCCAGAGGGGGGGGGTGTCACAAACACTTCACAAACACAAACGGAACAGAACGGAAAAATACGGCGGTGCCGCCACCGGTACGACTGATGTCAGTCCCCCCAGACATCCCCCCCCCCCATCTCTATTGTTGCGGACAAAAAAAGTGTCGCCCGTGTGTAGGAAATATAAGAAAATACTGATCGAACTGGCGACGTTTTGTTTCCTTTTTCAGGCATGAAAATGTTAGAAGCGGCGCCGGAAACAGACGCGGTTGGAATTGTTCTTCTTTGTTTTATGTTAGAACAACGTCTGACGAGGAGGGGGGGGGGGGTAGGGGGGGGTCACTGCACCCAAAAAAGCCTGTACATAGGCCAAATTTTGAGAATCGAGTTTTTGACCCTAAAAAGGTGATTCTGGTGGCAGAAAGTGCCCAATATGCTCCGGAAACTCATTTCCGCCCACTCCCAGGGGGTGGTATGCCCCCGACGATGCCGTTTTTGTCGATGAATTTTTTTGTGACACAACTTGTACCTGGACTGCACCCCACAGGGCACGTCAACCAGAGCAAACACACCTCAACCTGCCAGAGGCACAGAAGAGCTGGTGTTGTTGGTTTTCCTGAACCCGAATAGGTTCTCGGTGCCCTCCAGAGGTCAAAAGTCAAGCCAAAATGAGGTGCGAGCACAAGAATTGTTGTGGGAGAACCATGGTACAGATCGTGTCACATTTTGAGGGTGTTCCAGGGGAGCTCTCAGCAACTGAGCTGCGACACGGCGCATCCGTTGCCAGGGAGCGCGTCCTCAGAGGACTCTCGTCATGCCGTCGATCTGAAGTCGGGGCTGGAGGCGGAGACGGGCAATCTTGCGCTTCTGCTGATTCTGCTGTGCGTACCTCTGGCCCGTTCGTACTCGTGTCTGCTGGACCAGGTGCCTGTTCCAGTCAGCTGCCTCCCCGTCAGAGGAGGCCGTGTAGGGACACTCGCGTCGCGCCCCTGTGCCACATGATCACAGGCATGGCACCACACCCGAGGACGCGCTCCCTGGCAACGGATGCGCCGTGTCGCAGCTCAGTTGCTGAGAGCTCCCCTGGAACACCCTCAAAATGTGACACGATCTGTACCATGGTTCTCCCACAACAATTCTTGTGCTCGCACCTCATTTTGGCTTGACTTTTGACCTCTGGAGGGCACCGAGAACCTATTCGGGTTCAGGAAAACCAACAACACCAGCTCTTCTGTGCCTCTGGCAGGTTGAGGTGTGTTTGCTCTGGTTGACGTGCCCTGTGGGGTGCAGTCCAGGTACAAGTTGTGTCACAAAAAATTCATCGACAAAAACGGCATCGTCGGGGGCATACCACCCCCTGGGAGTGGGCGGAAATGAGTTTCCGGAGCATATTGGGCACTTTCTGCCACCAGAATCACCTTTTTAGGGTCAAAAACTCGATTCCCAAAATTTGGCCTATGTTTGACCCAGTGACCCCCCCCTAGGGCAGTGATAGAAAATACGTAAAAAACGTTCAACGTATTTGAACGTTCAACGTATTTTTAAAAAATGCGCCGAAGTTGAACGTTTTTTTGGCTTTTGAGCGTTTTCACCCACTGGGTGCACTCTCCACATGAAACCCCCCCTAGCAGTAGGGGGTGGGCCCCCTGCACACACTAAAGGGGACACCGGTGGGATGGAGAGTGTCACGCGTGGCGAAAAGTCGGTGAAAAAGAGGTTCTGTAGTCCGAGAAGGGGCGGGACCCGGAAAGGGGTGGTTGGTACCCCCTCTTTTCAGGGTTGAACTCCGGAAAAGCGGGGGTACCAACCCCCTCTCGACCTATCTCCCAATTTTACCCCACTCGACCGGCTGGAGTCTGTCGTGTCGAGGAAGTGGATGGCCGAACCTGAGCTACGGGTACAGGACGTATGGGATATCACGCATGGGAGAACTGGATGGCATATCCCACCGGCAGGGGTTCATCTCAACTGCACCGCCCGCTTCATGGAGCAAAGGACAAGGGATATGTTGTCGACTGCATCGCGAAGCAAGTCGCTGTAAAATCGTGCTCCAAGGACGTCTTCCGCACGGTTGTCGTTGGTGCCACCAACTCGCCCTTGCTCTGCTTGAGGAAAGGCGGGTTTGTGCCTGGTGGCCCCTGCAGACGGTAGGCAATGTGAGAAACGTTCAAATACGCTGAACGTTCAACGTATTTTGAACGATTTTGAACGATTTTTGGCCGTGCTCGTCGCGTCCCCCGGTGAGGGGGGACGCTGTTTCGTGTTCTCCTTGCCGCACGGAGGCATTGCCTTACGTCGCCTCTTCCTCTTTTCCTTTATGGGCGGGTTAGTCTGGCTCAGAGGGCGGGACCGTGCTGATATGCACAGTGACGACTCTCCCTTTTTTGTTGTGCCCGCCTCCTGCCGAGTCGTGGCTGCTGCCTCTCAGACTGGGGGCGGGCGGTCGCCGACGCTGACGCGCCTGGCGGCCCGTGGAAAGTGACGTGGGTCTGGGGGTGGGGGGGGGGGGGTGCTGGGGTGTCAGGCCGAAGCCCTTGACCGCTGTTGATTTTTGCAGGTTTCACGAGATCAGGTAGTCCTTCTCGCTGTGCTCCGTCACCCCTGCCTCAGCCAGGTAGCGTAGGGCCCCCTTGCAGTTGTGCAGCAGCAGGTTGTGCACGCTTGTGGCTGTGAGGTGGTGTCGGGCTGACGCTGTCGCGGGACAGCCGAAGAATAGGTGCTTCAGCGAGACCCCAGGCGGGGGGCTGTCCGGCGCAAGCTTCAGGCAGGGTTTGCACGGTGGTTGTGCGCTGCCCGGGACGTCGTGGTCGTACACCAGGCGGTGGTGGTCGGCCCGGAGGCGGCGGATGGTGGTTTCCCCTAAGCGGGTAAGGCCCTCCATGCGGAGGTCAGGGCGCTGCAGTCGCGTCTCCCCGATTCCTGACCGATACGCGTACACGCTGTCTGTGCGGGGCAACGTGGTCCCGCTGTATATGTGTCGGCGGAGGGTGACACGGGCCGACGCGAGGCTGATCGGCTCCATCTGGGGCTTGAACGCACCGATCTGCGCCTGCTTGTCAGCAAGTTCGTTCCCTACCACCCCAACATGCGACGGGATGTAGCGGAGGTGGGTGGTGACATCGTATGTTTGGGCGAGCTTGCGCAGCCTCTGCCAGATGTCCCATTCGGTGGACCCCCTCGCTCGCTGGGGGCCGCTCAGCAGTGCATTCAGTGCGCTCTGCGAGTCGGTGAGGATGGCGACCGTTTCGCCTTGGGTTACCACGGTGCATAGGTGGGCGAGGGATTCTCTGATGGCCACCAGCTCTGCCTGGTAGCTGATGCAACGGAGTCCTGCCGGCCAGGCGAGCTTTTTCTTGAGGCGGCCCTCCGGCATGCTGTACACCGCTGCGCCCGCGCCGCCCTGTTGCTGCCGCGATGTGGAGTTGGAGACTGACCCGTCGGTGTAGACATGCCAGGCGCACGTCGGGAGGGCCTGGATGGTCTGCTCTGCCAGGTCCCGGAGGGTGTCTTTCGGGGTGGCGGCCTTCGGGGCGGTGAGCCCCGGCAGCGTCGCCAGGATGTGCACTCGTGGCAGCACCAGGTTCCATTCCCAGGGGGGGATGGGGTGTGCTGCATGCAGGGGGGCCAGCAGGGGGGTGCGCCCGTCGACCTTCGAGGATTTCACCAGACTCCGTGCCTGATGTAGCCAGCTGCCTCCCGTGTTCCCGGTATTTAGTTGCGCCCGGTATCCTGGGGAGTGGGGCACGCGGCGGAAGCGTTCGTGGTCTGTGCACACCGCAACCTTGAAGTCGAGGTCGAGGTCTCGTAGGTGTGATTCCCAGAGGAGCTTCGCCGTGCTGGTGTTCTTCATGCAGCCTGTGATAATCAGGGCTGCGGTGCGGTGGACATCTTGCAGGCGTTTGAGGTTCCTCGCGGTCAGGCCAGGGGTGTAAACGCTTGCGGCGTACATCAGGATGGGGTAGACATACGTCAGGTAGGCCTGGCGCAGCGTGTCTCCACTTGAGCCCCAGTCGGTGCCTGCCAACATACGCAGTATGCTCAGGCGTCGCATACAGGTGGTCACGACGTGGTCGACGTGGTCCGACATCGTGTAGCAGGCATCGATGTAAACCCCGAGGTATTTTGCTGTGGAGTCGTGCTGGAGGGGGGTGCCGTCTGGGAGCTCCATGCGCTTGTGCTCGCCCAGTGCTTCAGGCGTCGTTCCCATCAGCGTGTAGCAGCACTTGCTGGGGGAGAGCTGCAGCCCGTGGAGTGGGACTTCGGCGGCGAGTGCTGATATGACGCCCTGTGCGGTGCTTAGGGCGTCGGTGTAGGTGTCCCCGACGACGAGTACTGCAATGTCATCTGCGAACACCGCAGGGTGGACGTCCGGGGAGGCGGTGATGGCTCGAGATACGTCATCCATCACGCAGTTGAAGAGCAGGGGCGAGAGCACTGTTCCTTGTGGGACACCGTTGTTGAAGTCGTAGTAGTCGCTTCTCACCCCGTGCACCTGTGCGGCGGCCCGGCGGTTGCTGAGGTAGTTGTGCAGCCATCGGGTGAACTTCGGGGGGAAGCCCTTTCGTCTGACGCTGTTGATGACTGCGAGCTTGCTGACCTTGTCGAAGGCTTTCTCGAGGTCGAAGTACAGGGTGACAGCTGCCTTCCCGGAGGAGAGGGCGTCCGTCGCTGTTTGGGTGATGTAGGCTAGCTGGTCGGTTGTCGATCTCAGTCGCTGGAATCCCGCTTGGTTCGGGCAGTGCCCCTCGACTTGCGGGTATGCGTCGTCAAGCATGAGCTGCTCCATGCGCCTCTTCACCATTTTTTCCAGTACCTTGCATGCTGTGCTGGTGAGCGCAATTGGTCGGTACGAGGATGCTGCCGTCGCTGGCTTCCCCGGTTTCAGGATCGGGACGATGACTGCTCGCGTCCATGCGTCGGGGAGGATGCCGCTGTTCCACGACAGGTTGAGCACGTGCAGGAGTCCCTGCCGCGCTTGGGGGCCGAGGTGCATCAGCAGTTCGTTGTTGAGGTCGTCAGGCCCTGGGGATTTTCGCTCCTGCAGTTCGGACAGGGCTGCGCTCAGCTCCTCTTTGGAGAAGTCGTCTTCGGCAGCTGAGAGCTCGGGGGGTGTCTGGCCATTCGCATGTTGCGGGGTGGGTACCGATTGTGACTGTTGGTCGTTCCCTTCACTGATCTTGGCGTAGTGGCTGCAGAGGAGGTCCGCCTTAGCTTTGGGGTCGGTCACCGGGACCCCTCCGTCGACAAGCGGGAAGGCGGCCTGTTGAAGTTTGCGGCCGTCGAGTTCTCGCACAAGCCGGAAGGTGGCGCCGAGGTCGCTGCTGGTGCTCGCAGCCTGGCACCTGGTTTCCCAAGTTGTGCGTTTTGCTTCGAGGACGGCGTTGGTGGCGTCGGTGGTCAGCTTGTCCAGTTTGTCGTAGTCGTCCTGGGACAGGTGTGTAGTCTGGGCGTGTCTGCGTGATTCTTCGTTCCGCGCCCGTACCGCGCGTTTCACCTTGCTCGTGAACCACCTCTTGCGGGGGCGTGAGCTACGCTTCGTCGGGATGTGCTTGGCTGCGACCGTTCGCACCAGTCCAAGCCACTTGTGGAAGGACTCCTTCGGGTCACACCACTTCGTCACTTTGCGTGATAGCCGTTCGAGCTCCTCGGTGAAGGCGGGCCAGTCCGCTGCTGCCCAGTTCCACAGTTGACGGGCCTTGGCTGCCGGGTGTGTCGCAGCTGCTGGCGTTCGTTCAAAAGGGACGGTGTATTGGATGGCGAAGTGGTCTGATTGCCACTGGTCCAGGGTATTCCAGGTGACCTCCCCCAACTCGTAGTGGGCGAAGACGATGTCCGGCGAGGACTTGGAGTCGCGGCGCATGCGTGTGGGGTGGTCGGGGTCGTTGCACAGTGACATGCCGTTGAGGAGGGACCAGTGGTACAGATCAGTTCCCTTGTTGTCACAGCGCGCATGTTTATCCCAGGCACGGTTGTGGATGTTGAAGTCGCCAGCTATGACGGACTCCGGCGTGTGTGGTAGCAGGGATGTAGAGAAGTCATCGTGGCGTGGGTCGTTGCTAGTGCCGACTCCCGAGGGGCGGTACACATTGGTGAACGTGACGGCGCTTTCCGGTCCCGTGACTCGCACTGTGAGGGTCTCTGTTACACTAGCGTCTGGTGCGGTGGCAATGAGAGTCGCGTGTAGGTCCTCCCGCACTAGCGTTGCGATCCCGCCTCCGGAGGTGAGCGTCCCTTTACAGCGCTTCTGGGTGCGGCGTCGGAGAAATGTGGAGTAGCCCGGGAACTTGGGGTCTCCCCCCTGTGCTGCTCGGAGCTCTTGCAGATGCACGACGTCGTACCGTTGGGTTGCGAGGTGGTGCTGTAGTTCCGCTTTTTTCGCCTCGGTGAGACCGTTGCAGTTCCAGGTCAGGCACTTGAGGTGCTGTGCCGGACCAGGGTTCTGCTCGATGTCACCCGCCCGGAGGAGAAGGTCTCGCTTGGTCTCGAAGATGTGGCGCGGTCGGTTTGGGGATGGCGGGCTTCCCCGTCAGTTGAAGAGGGGCTCTTCACACAGGCGTTTCTGCACCGGCTCCGCCGGGGCCATGTGCTTCGTGCGGAGGGTTGTAGTCCGAGTCGGGGTGAGTGTCCGGCTTTTCTTCTTAGGAGTCAGCCCCGTGCGTGTCCGGGGCTTCGGGGAGGCGGACTTCGGGGGTGGGCCCTTGGTCCCCCGGTCTGGGGTGGTGGAGGCCGGGTCGGCCTTTCGAGGAAGGGGGTTGGAGCCCGGCTTGGTCTGCTTCTTCGGCTTAGATTGCGGCTTCGTTGCCGCCTCCAGGTGCTGCAGGCGAGCCTGCATCGCTCGCAGGGCGGCCGTGAACTGGCTCTCCTGGTTCACGGCCCGCTCCTCTGCCGCGGTGGCCCGCCGCTCTGCCTCGGCGGCACGCCGCTCTGCCTGCTCGAGGAGGGCTTGCACCCTGGCGAGGTTGGCGGTGGCGGTGGCTGCTGCGGCGGCGGTGGCGGCGGCGGCGGGGTCGGTGGTCGTGGTGGCGTGGGGCGTTGGGGCGTTGTCCTTCATCTCAGCGTCGATTTTGGACTTCTTCTTTTTGCTCTTGTTGCTCTTCGTCTTCTTTGTCGCCTTGTTCGCCAGCTCACTCCCCGGCACTCCCTGCGGCTGCTCCGGGGCTGCGGGAGGTGGGGTCGGCTTCGGCGGGGGCTTGGTGCGCTTTGCCCTCCGTCGGCGGGGGAAGAGCCCCAGGTCCTCGGGCTCGCGGTACCGCCGCAACACCAGGTAGGTGTTGCTGTCGACGCAGTACGCGCCGAGTTTTTGGGGGGCGGTGGGGGCGCGCAGCAGCACTGCTCGCCCGTTCGGTTCCCTGGCTGACGCCAGGATGTGGGCCTGCCAGCCTATTTCCTCTAGCAGGTCCCTGGTGCAGCGGGCGGTGTACTGTGTGGGCAGCCCTTCCAGTACATATTTCCCCTGCAGGGGGGTTGCAGCTTCGTCACCGACGACTGCTGCCGTGGCACAGTGCCCGGCGGTGTTCGGCACTGCGATGCCGAGGCCGCCCTTCACCAGGACGACCCTTCCGCTCAGCCGGCCCGCCTTCTCCTGTGCCTGCTGGATGGTGGCGTCGAGCGGCAGGCGCACGACTGTGTCGGGGTGTGTGGTGGTGTGGAAATGGGGGCGGCAGAAGATGTCGCTCTCGCCGCTCGCACGCAGCAGGTCCTTGACCTGTCGACTGTCCACACCCACCTTGAAGCGGCGGGCCCAGGTGGTGCCGGTCATCGCGATGACCGCGTCCGGCTCCGCGCCGTGGGCCCGCAGCCAGGTGCGGATGTGTGTGTGTGTGAGGGGGGTGGCTGGCGGTGCTTCCATCACCACCCACTCCCGGGTGCCCTTGGGGGCTTTCAGGCCCGGGCTGCTGCTAGCCCCGTAGTGTACGGGGTCACTGTGGAGCTGCAGCAGGTGCCGCCGCAGCCCCCGGGTCTCGCCGTCGCGCTCGACCAGGAGGGAGAGGACACGGCTGCGCCCCTTCCCCCCCTCCGTCGCCTCGACGGTCAGGATTGCCGCCGGTCCCGGCGGCGGGTGCTCCCTGCACCTCGCGATCAGGCGCTGTGCGTCGCCTTTGGCGCACAGCATAATGCCGCCCTTGGCGGCCAGCTCGTCTGTTGAGTGCCTGACGTCGGCACTCCACTCCTTCTCCCGCAACACCCATCGCTGCTTCCTCCCTGCAGCTTCGCTCGGCGCCGGCTTAGCCGACGCCTCCCCAGGGAACCCCGTCGTGGAGGGGTGCAGGGGGACAGAGGCAGCGTGGGACATTGTGTGTGTGATGTGTCAGTTGTGTTCCCCTGGTGCTCCTGACAGGGCGCGTATTTTTAAAATCGGGATTCTGAAAAATACGCGTATTTTGCCTTCACTGCCCTAGCGGGGGGGGGCGTGTGAGGAACGCACGTGTCGCCGTGTGGTAGCAAGAGGGGCGGCGGCGGCGTGGTCCCAAGCGGCGCAGGGGCTGAGGAGCTGAGCGAAGGGGCTGCGGTGCCACACCGACACCAGGCACACCACTGCATCTACATCAGAGAGCAGCACTGCTTGCACACAGTCCCATTTTGGCTCTCTGCACGTGCAGCCTTTTCGGACGATGTCTCCTGTGGGTGGCGGTGCAGGTGAGGCCAGGAAGCAGGTGTGCTCACAAGAAGGTGAAGGTGTTCGTGGAATAGGATGGACTGCGAAGGCAAGAACTATTCAAGCAGGGATGACACACCTCGTCCTGATCCCCGCGTGCCTGCTCGGCCCCTGCCTGGTCTGCCTCTTCGTAGTCCACGGCTCCGTTCTCAACCGCCTGCGCTGTCGGCGGCGCTGCGTAGCCGGATGGCTTGTCGCCCTGTCGCAGCCCAAGAGTGGCAGAAGGACACACAGTGCAGAATACCTTGGCGTGCTGAAGCGGCTTGTCCTGCTTCGCTGGGGTTGGCTGGGCTTCTTCATTTTCTGTGCTGAGTGGTGCAGGCGGCACCGGGTCTTCCTCCATATACGCATCAACAGGCGGTGTGTTTGCTTGGTTGGCGTGACCGTTGTTGGCATCTTCGTGGTGATGGTGGTGGTGGTGGTGGCCGCCAGAGCCTTTGCTGCTCTGGTCGGGAGGGATGTCGTAAGCGTCGTTGACATGCGCGTCGCCGTTGCGGGGCGGCTCGACCTCGGGCTCGGGCGGGGTGCCGGGCTGTGGCACGGCCACCTCCTGCAGCTCGACAGGGCCGTTAAGGGGGTTCGTGCGCACCTCATCCACAACAACAGGGGCAGGGGTGGGCTCAGGCTTCGCCTTCTTCTGCCCGTGAACCTTTTCGAAGCCTTCGCGCTGCCACTCCATCGGCTCTGTGAGGGGCACACGTTCGCTCTCCGCCATGCTCTCCAGAAGCTGCTTGAGGTAGTAGTAGTCAGGTTCTGTCTCGTAGCGCAGGGAGAACAGGTGCTTCATGAACAGGAAGTACTGTGTGGGAAGCTTCTCCACAAGCTTCTCGTTTGTGAAGCGTTCCTTCATTTCACCGATCGTATTTTTTTCCTGCGGCGGGTGTGGTGGGTGGTGTGCAGGGCACGGCGGCTGAACAGCACAACACATGGAAAGCCGAGTGAGGTACCTTGTGTTTCCGCCATGGGAGTCCGCTATCGAGCCTGAACTCAGCAAGGACGTAGAAGAGGCACCACAGATCGTCTCGTCTGCCCAGCTCCATCTGCTTGTGCGAATGAATACTCGCGTACCGTGCAGTGCCACGGAAGCCTGCAGGCTGACGGGCGGCACGGACAGTCCCGTCATTGGAGCGGTACCGCCTTGCCAGGCCGAAGTCGATAAGGTACACCTTGCTGGTGTCCTCTCGCCCGATGACAAAGTTGCTAGGCTTGATGTCACGGTGCAGGTAGTGCTGCTCGTGCACTGCACGGATGGAATCCAGCATCTGTATCCCCAGCCTCACGGTCGTGGCGAGTTCAAATCTGTCAAAACATGCGGGGTTGTGGCAACATTCGGGAGCAGCAGCACAGCAAGGCTGCACAGTCAAGGCTCATCGCAAAGTGAGCAGGCTGCATACGTCTGTTTCCCTGTGCGTTTCTTCAGTTCGGCAACATCGCTTCCGAGGCGTTCCATGACAAGGAAGTTGATTCCGAGGCCCTCGTCACGCCCGCTGCTGACGTACCTCACGACGCTGTCACACTGAAGCTTCTTGAGGGCAATCACTTCTGTCTTCAAGACATCTCGTTTTGCCGACCCGTTGGGGCGCTCCACCTGTTGACGGCGTGCGTTGGGAAGCACACAAGCAGAGGGAGAGAGAGCCACCGCCCATGCACCACACTGATACAGGCATACCTTGATCGCCACAGTCTGCCCAGGCTCCACCACACTGCAGCCGATGTACGTCTCGCCAAACGCACCCTGCCCGATCTTGGCCGCAATGGTCCATCTATTTTTGATGAGCGTCCCCTCTTCAAGAGTCGCCTTCTTTGGATCTACTGGCGGCTGCGTTTCGCGCGGCTTTGCCGGAGGTGAGTCGAGCTTCCCATTCGGCTGGGCTGCTTCGGGGTGAGCACCGTTCTGCACATAGTACTTGTCTTGCACCAATGCATCGTGCGGGTCACGCCCACGGATGACAACAACATCTTCGTCATCCGCATACCCGCCCCTCGCGTCATCGGCCATGGTGATCGTCGCTGGCCGGCCTGCACTACACCATGGTGTGCCGCCTATCTGGTTCGCAGGGGCTCGCAGGGGTCGTTGTTTGTGTAGTGTCTGAGGAGGCGGGGGGTTGTGGCGCAGGACACACGGGTTTGCACAGGTGACGCAGAGCCCTAAACAGCCAGCCTTACGAGACAGTAACCAACACAACAAACCGGGGGGTGGGGGTCAGGGGGTGGGGGCGGGGGCGGGGGCCCAAGCCACTGCTGCCTTCCAGCGGGATTCTGCTTTTTTGACGCTCGCCCCCACCGTGTAGCTGTGTCAGCCGACAGGCCGGGATGCAGCCACATGGTGTATATCCTCTGCTGGCTCTTGCTGCCAGGCACAGCTTCGCATGATGTTGGATGTAACAAACATGTTGTCGTACACATGGAAAGCTGCGGGAGTCAAGCGCAATGGCGATGTATGCCACTGACGCAGTCAGATTGAAGTCAGGAGCCACACAAAGTGTGTAACTATTGTACGAACATCAACATTGACTGTACCGTGTGTTGGTATTTCGGACAGATTATTTTTCAAGTTGATGCCGAGGGTGACCAGCCTCGGTGTGCGCAACCTGGAATTGTTGGTATCGGTGACCGTGCTCAGCGACTGGTGATACATAACCAGCCCGGTCTGCGCAAAGTTTGTTGCTTTTTTTCCAAAGGAAAACGTCGCTCATTGTCAGGTTTTCGTGGTGCGCATAATGCTCGTTCGAAAAGCTCGGGTCGTTCGGTTGTTAATGTAATCATGAGGCATATACGGAGGGCCGCAGTGTGACGACACCTGCCTCTCCGGCTAAGGCAGCCCTGCGGCCTCTGGCCACACGGCATCACACCTCAGACCGGTCGGGACAGAGTCAACACGGGAGGGGTGATGGAGGGGGTACGGGACGGGACAAACGGAGACCCGCGACCCCACCCAGAGGGAAAAAATGGAAGACTGACCAGAAGAGTTAAAAAAGAGAAAAGAAAAGGAAGTGAGTGAGTGAAAACAAAGAAAGGGGAACAAAACCCCAGCGTGGTGTTGCAGGTGCTGTGTGTGTGTGCGCATGCGCAGGGGGGAGGGGAGCATCGGGCGGAGAGGGTGGAGGAAGCGAACCCCAAGCACACGCTGCCACTCGCTCCCGCGAGGGGGGTCCTTCAGCCCCACACCCTTCCGCCCACTGCCGCCACCGCCCACCACCCATCCCACCACAACCGCAGACGGCAGCTCTGGGGGAATGGGAACCACTGCAAATGACGGGTCGATGAGCGCCACGAGCGGGTGTGAACTCCACACGCAAAACCTACGGGGCTCAGACGTTTGTATCTTGTTTGGTTGCCGGCTTTGGTTGCTGAGGTTGCCCGTCTGCCCCCCCCCCCCCGTTTTGTCGGTGTAACATTGCATGTCATACAACACATGCAGTGCGAGTTTTCGGGCGTGCAATGTACACTAAAGAATAACAATGTCACTCGGAAATCACGTTTTTTTGTGCTGCTCTCTTGGGTGCCCAACAAAACGCTTGGCGGAGGGGGGGGGGGGGGGGGGGGGGGTGGGTGGGGAGAGGAGGGGCTACTGCGAAGCACACGCCTCCGGGGACAACAGGCAATTTGCTATGCCCCGCCAGCCCCCTTCGGAATGACTTCCGTGCCCCCCCCCCTCCCCCGCCCCCCCCATGCGATGTTCTGCTCCTTTAAAGGTGAGACCCGCTACCACGCAGACACCACAGCGCACACCACGGACTAGTCGGGCAGTGACGGGTGGGGTCGACTAGTCGGGACGACGGGTGAAAACTCGACAGGCGGCACCCGTCGACTCGACGGGACCACCCGTCGACTCGACGGGTGGCACCCGTCGGCACGACGGGTGAACCTGCTGAAACGACGGGTGTTCCAGCCATTTCCTGTTGATATGGGCCAATTTCCATTGAAAACTAGGGGAGTACCTTGCATGGCATCAGGTTATTTTTCACGCCGAACTATCTTCCCTGCACAGACCCACCCCCGATTACTTTCCATTTACAATTCCTAGTTGGTGATGGGGCCTCAAGTGCATGTGCGACGGCTGTTCTCGTGGATTTTCATTGTTCGAGGGATCTTGACTCTGACAAACTGTGTCAGTTTGACAGAGCAACCTACTTCATGAAGGTGATCACTTTTCTGCCAGGCAAATTTTCGCCCCAGCCAACCCTTGCACAACCCACAAGGCAGTCTCCAAGATACCGTACCATCATCACCACCCAGGCCAAGATACCCCAAGATACCATCATCACCACCCAGGCCACCCAGACGAGCCACACCAATCAATGCCAGCGGCAAAGCGTACTGCAGCGCAGGCCCTCGCCAGCGCTGTGGACATGACGGTGTTTGTACGTGCTTGGATCAACACGTATGTTGTCGAGCGTGATGCTGATGGGTTGAGCCACATGGCCCTGAAGCAGCTTCTCGGCAAGCTGGCGGATAATCAAGTCGACTGATCCCATCATCAGTCTTGCCCTGTACAAAAAGTATGAGAAGGTGGGGGGTGGGGTGATCAGCAAGTCGACCGCGAAGGATGGTCGCACGATGTACGCTGCCCGTGTCAATAGCGGGTCAGACATCGAGTTTGTCGGGTTGGGCCTCCGGAAGAGCAACGGGAAGGACCACCCGACAGGGCTCAAGGAGATGGCCGACGCCTGCCCCGCGGCACTGCAGCTATGGTGAAGCTGTACGAGGCGGAGAAGAAACAGGCACAGAAGACCCAGCAGAGCAGGCTGGCCGTAGGCATTTTCGACGGTGCCTTCGCAACACGGTTGGTGACAGTTGCCGATAAGCAGAAGGATGAGTACAGAACGTGGTTCACGTTCAACTTCCTGAAGCAAATCGCAAGAGTGCAGAGAGGGGTTTTCGAAAAGGCGAACGTGATGTTTCGGCTCGCCTGCTTAGGGTAGCAGGGGACCATCTTGAGCTGTGGTCGGCATTTAGTAAGATGGGGTCATCTTCGCACAGGAGCGCGTTTTGTACCACACCACGAAATGACTGGTTGAAACAGCTCCACGCCTGCCACAGGGCTAGCATCCAGGAACTTCATGAAGCTGGGTTTGAGAGCCTGTACGCAGGGGTCACCCCCCCTGCCGACATAAACGGGTTCATCGCAATACTCGCAGAGATCTTGCCTGATGGACCTGCCGTGCAGAAGGCTGTCCTTGGCAGCTCAACGTGTTCTAACATGACGGGAAACCAGGCCAGAGATGTTCTGAGTCGCTTACTCACCATTACCAAGACGAAGGGGGTGCAGCATCTACTCTGTATTGCAATGGAAATGCTTGTGCATTTCCGCTACAACGACATCCCCCATCAAGTACCACCAGGAGGGAAAGTGCGCGAAACAGTTCATCTTCTCGCTCATCGCAATGCACATCCTTGTGTTTGTCCTGGAGTGGGTGTCACCTGGGAGAACATCCGAGGGGCGTGGTGTTACATATATCCATTCGATGAGCCACTGGTTTGATCCAGAAGATGCACACCCCCTCGCCCTGAGTGACGAGGAACTGGAGAGGGGGAATGGCGTCTCCAAACGCCATGCCCTGAGGGTGACATCGCAGCAGACCGCCGAACGGGACCTGCTGCTCTTCGAAATGCAGAGGACCAAAGGCAAGGGGTGCGGCCTGCTGGACCAACCGAGCACCCCGACCCTCCTGAAGTTCGGCGCGATAAAGCTTTGCTGCTGTGTCACCGCGAGGAACGCTTGTTGGAAGGGAGCAACGGCAGCACTGCAGCGGAGACTCGAGTCCCTCAGCCTTGGATCTCACGTCACAAAAAGGGGGCGATGGGGCCAACAATTTCTGGGCGACCCGGAAAACACCACTCCAAAGGCAACGCTGCTCGCATGCATCTGCAAGTCCAAATCCTGGGGCAACAGCGAGGATGTGCCAGAAGTGCCAGAACCAACCCCATCCGGTACAGTGCCTGTGCAGCAACATATCTGCATTGTGTGCTCCAAAGTTGTCCACACGAGAGAAGCACTGTTTGCGCATTATGATGCTGCACATCGGCCACAAAACAACGCGCCGTGTCAGACCTGCACTGTCACATGCCAGGAGTGCGGCAAACGGACAAAATCGAAGGGACTGAGCCAGCACTACCTCAGTCACCATTCGCGCGTGCTGACACAAAAGCGTTGCTGTGTTTGTTTCGAGCTCTTTAAAACCACTGTAAAGCGCGAAGAGCACATGAGATCCGCGCACCCGTAAGTGAGGGGGGGGGGTGTTTGGCAGTTCAGGTACGTAGGTGATTTTGTTTGTCCTCGAGAGCGGAGTGACGTCGTGGGGGAGTTGTCTTGAGGCCCCACCCCCAGGCCCCCTGCCCACCTGGATGGCTCACCCCCCTCCTGGTGGTCCACCGGTGGGCAGCCCCTTCACCAACTAGGAATTGTAAATGGAAAGTAATGGGGGGGGTGGGTCTGTGCAGGGAAGATAGCTCGGCGTGAAAAATAACCTGATGCCATGCAAGGTACTCCCCTAGTTTTCAATGGAAATTGGCCCATATCAACAGGAAATGGCTGGAACACCCGTCGTTTCAGCAGGTTCACCCGTCGACTCGACGGGTCCACCCGTCGAGTCGACGGGTGCCACCCGTCGTTTCACCCGTCGTCATTTCACCCGTCGTCCCGACTAGTCGTCCGGGCGACTAGTCCGTGGTGCAGCTATCCCCTCCCCCCCCCCCCTCCCCCTCTCAATCCACACGGCCTGGAAACGGCCCCCCTGTTTGGAAGGGGGCGCGCTCCACACCGCCCTGGAAAGAACTAAAGGCCCCCTGAAACCTCAGCAGCCCGCACAACACCGCTGCATGTGGATTCGGAAGAGAACTCCCTACCCCCTCCAGAAAGGCGGGGGTGGGGTGGGTAGGGGGTGGGTAGTGGCCTCCACCCAAAGGCAGAGAGCAAATGCCCTGACGGGGGGGTCTGAGGGGCTTGCTGTGCCTCCGCAGGTCGGGCATGCAGACGAAGCACCTCATGCCAACAGCAGCCTACACAGTAACACCCTTGTTTCGGTTCGAGCCGCCTTGGACGCCCTCCAGAGAGGAGGGGGCGGTGTGCCAAGGCCAGGACTCGGAATTCTGTGAGGGCAGCGCCGTTGGCGCTGCCAGTTCGGTGGTGTGAACTTTATTTTTTTTGTGTGCTCTTTTTCGAGCTTCTTTGCCAGGAGTGGAGAGGCGTAGAGAGGAAAACGCCCCACCCAGTTCAGACCTTTTTCCCGGAAAATTCCAAGAGTACCCCCCCCCCTTGAAGCCTCATGCAGGCTAAAAAAGGGGGGGGGAAATCCGGCAAATCCAGGTCGGAGCCCTGAACCTCAAGGTGCCCCCTCCTGCAGTGGCCGAAATGGCCAGAGAGACCGGTGCAGACAAAAGACGAGTTGTGTTCTGCCACAAGGGTCTTCGCCTTCTCCACTCGTCGTGTGCCACACTGTGGGCGTGGCAACTAATGTGTGTGAGGGGCGCTCCTTTATTGTTTTTCTGAAGCGAAGTCGCCCCCAGATCTGTGTTGTTATGTCCTATAGCGTTCTTTGTTTCTCTAACCCTGCTGCACTGTGCAGCAGAGGGTGGGGGGTGGGGGTGGGGGTGGGGTGATGCCCTAAAAAAGCCCCACACACCGTGTGGGGAGGGGCATGTTGTTTTGGTGGATAATTTTCTCGAGAAAAATGAGGGAAAAAACAGAAAAGGCAGTGCACAAGATCTCAGGCAATGGCATGGCGTTCAAAGCAAATCTGGGTGAGTCGGGCAAACGCAAAGGCGATATCATACTGGAACTGTAGTTATGACTGTGTCCTGCCGGAGTTGGGCTCGGGAAAAACAAGACATTGTATGTACAAACTGAAATGAAGAAGTGACAGAAAAAATCATATCGACTGGCCCAAACCGAACAGGCCTATCTAAAAAAACACATTGGTCAGTGCATCCTACCTATGCAGTCTTACCCACACGTATTGCACGCCTGGGCGATCACGTTCCACGAAATTCGTCGAAATTGCACAAAAACTCATGTTTGGTCCTCTTGACAAGGTGTCATAGCTCAACCTGAGATGCCCACACCACGCGAGATGGTTAGAACAAAAACCACAATGAGCGTGCCACACACCCTGCTGGCAGACGCTTCCTGCGTGGCCACCCGGTAGGTGGGATTCACTGAAAGCCATAGCCATGCAGCCTCGAGTGCACTGTAATGATACCGTATTCGGAAAAATGCTGGAACGGATTTTTTCTGGAACGGAAAATAACTGGAACAAACCCGAGTTTTCGAAACTTGGAACATTATTCCGTTCCAGTATTTTTCCGTTCCAGAATTAGAATATGGGGGAAATTGGCGGGTACTTGTCAGTTTTTCGGGCACATGTCCGAAATCCCACCTCACCCCACCCCATGCCATGGTGGAGGATGGTGGGCCCAGCATACCCTTGGGAAAGTACCCGACTCCCAGAAAACGGCCAAGTCCGCGCAGACCCCCCAGAACAATTCTGGAACGGAAAATAACTGGAACAAATGGGGTCTCGGCTGGAACTTGGAACATTATTCCGTTCCAGTATTTTTCCGAATACGGTATATTCTTTTCCTGAATGACCAAAAAGAGGCCAAGACTCTGCGACGAACCGGACGAAGTGGTAGTTGGGGCATGGGAGGTTGGGAGGTTGGGAGATGGGAGAGAGAGACAGAAGGGTGGGATGGGGGGGAATTAACCTAACAGGTAACACGTGTTTGCCGTGTTCCTTTCTTCCTTCTCTTTTTTCTCTTGTGATTTACACATTTGTTGCATCCGTGAACAAATGGGTGGAAGGGCCAGCCTTTGGAAGAAAACAACACTTGAGTGGTTGGTGCTGTTGTATCTGAAACAACAACAGTTGCCGCAGCAACACGGGCCAAGCCGCCCATCAGTCCGCGAAGGAAAATTCCTGGAGGGATAGTTGCACACCACGTGGTCACCAAGATGCCCCACAGTGGCATGCTGACAGCACCAATGCCTTCTGCCGCTATTGGAAAGCGAACCAACCGACACGGCAGAGCGGCACCTGGACTGTACATGCAGTGATCGATATATATATTTCATGTTCGGTCAGCTTGCCTACGAGAGGGATTCATCCCTGTCTCTTATGATAGCAATATCGTATGAGTCTGAGTATCCTCGTACACGAGAATACCCGCGTATCCCTCCTCTCTCTATCTCTCGCGCGCAATAGCGCTGCAAAGAGAGCTTGCTTTGTGATCTCGTACGGAAGGCTCCTGCGCAACCGCCTGAAAAAGCAAGTGTCCTCTATCGGAGTCGATTGAATAACAGAGCAGTGAAGACAATTCACCCATCGCATTGTAGAAGTGTTGTTAAGAGTGTCGCAGTCCCAGCTGGCAGCCCATGGGAGGAGCTGCCCGCTGCCTGTTCGGGCAAGACCCGTAGGCTGGCCGACAGCCAGGGAGGGCAACGAGAGTGCGTTGAAAACAGCAGGGAAGAGAGAAAAGGGTGCATGGAGGTAGGACCAGCTCTCTGTGAGGGGAGGGCTCGAGAGTGATCCAAAGGGAAAGCACAGGAAGAAGAGAGACTTCTGTCCAACGTTTTTTTTGTTTGTGTTTTTGCCTGCAGCTCTCTCTGCCTGCCTAAGACCATCACCTGGCTGGGGATGGCTGACAACAAGCATCGAACGAGACGTTTACCTTGCTCTGCAGGGGTCCTTTTCGGACGACTCACGGTACCCTCTCATAAATAGTACCTGTCTGAACAAGGCAGTGCTTGTTGATCCGCCTGCCCGCACACCTGGCGCATTTTTGTCAAATTGAGACGCCAGAACCGGATGTTCGAATTCGGAAGAGAAACCTTCACTCTGTGCCAAGCTGTGGCAGTGCGCACACACTGCTGCCTCATAGAGATAGAGATAAGGCAATGCTTCGATGCACGTCAGAACGGAGGCCACCCCCAATAACTAAAACGTGTGGCCCATGGGGGCGTTGCATATCAGGCAGGCATCTTAATCCTCCACCCCTGTAAAGACACCCGAAGGCAAAGAACTAAGAAATCGTGATTGCAGAGGGGTAGGTGGTCGCGGAAGAAGAATGAAAAATATCATGCCTGCCTGCGGCTTGTCTTGGACATCCTTCAAACGGGCAGCTTGGGTCCAAATCTCGGCCCAAATCCAGTGGGAGGCAAGCCAGAGGGTGGATGCATACAAAGGCAGGAGGGTGTGTGGCACACACGCCATCACACACACACGTTCATCTTTTAATCGTTTTGTGTAGGTTGCAGTAGGAGCGAACTTTGAGGATTCACTCCGCTGCCACACACATTCAAGTCCTCCAGCCGATCATCCACCCCCCCTCCTTCCAGCGCAAGTGCTGGTCTCCCGAATGCAAAATGTATAACGTGGAACGCTTCACCTGGTCACACAGGCGCACGGCACAGGCCCGAACCCCCCCACGCCCCGAAGGTCAGGCAGAGCAGGTTGAGGGGCGGGGGGTGCATCGGGGCCTGACATGGATGCACATTGTCTGTGGGATTTGCCCACGTTCTGGGTGGCTCCCTTGTGATAACAAAAAAATATCTGGGGGTGATGGCAAATTTCCCAGAAAACTCCTCAAAAAGGGGGTGGGGAGGAGGAGCACGAAAGCAAGCGCGTGTCCAGCCACGCACCTTTCCCTTCCGATCCACAGCAAACAAACATGCTGAACGTATAAGGCACGGCATCAGCATGGTTTCCAACGCACGCACAGTATGACGAAGAGAGAGAGGGGGGAAGGTGGTATTTCTCGAGCCACAAAGCTGACGAAGAAAAAGGGAGGTGAATGCACGGGGCGGTGGGGGACTTGGGGGGGTGGACAGTGGGCAACCCTGTCCAACGAATGTGCTGGTTCAGCGATCAGAATGTCGAGAAAAAGATCGCAACACACACACACGCACACACACCGTATGGCTTGAATTCTTGTTGGAGGAGTGCCGCTCGCAAGGCCGCTCGCAAGGTGAGGCAATATGCAAATATGCACATTGCACACAGCCCTCTGCCTCCTGCCCTTCTTATATGTGCAACTGGGTAAAGGCCCTAAAAACGGGATTGGATTATCTTCAAAACATCGGCCAGAGCAAAAGGTGCAAGGGCGTCGGGGGGGGATATGCCGAGATAATAGTCCGTAAACAGCTTGAATCGTGGAATGTTGGGGAGGGGGAAGAGACACAAACGAGAGTTGCAATTTTGGAACCAGTTGGGGACTTGGAACCCAGAAAAAACACGCGGGGGAAAATCAAAAGGGCATTTTTATTTTCAGGGAAGGGAAGGGGTCGGGAGGTCGCACGCATTTGGACGGGGTATCGTCACTGACCTTCACCCCACCCACCCTTCAGCACCCTTACGTTGACATTCCAAACGAAGAGATGGAAAAAAATCACTCCAACAAGCAGGCCGAGTTGTATTCGGTGACCTGCTGCTTGTCAAACCCAGACACCCTTCCCGGCTGACACCCTGGCGAATCGAACTGTCGAACTCGCCACAAGTTGAATCTCTTTCTTTGAGTTCCCGACAAAAACAACTGGAAAATGCGGCCATACATGCGGGGTGCGGCGTGTGTGTGTATTTTTTTGTTGGCATTGTATTTTGAGCTGCTGATTATTCTACTTTCTTTTGAAGTGAGTCCGGCTCGCCTCGCGCAGCTGTGTATATCCAAAGGGGAAGGCAACAGAGGGACATAACCTTGAAGAAAAACAACTAATGTAGTGGCTGTAGGCAAATGGGGAGGGGGGAGGGGGGAGTCGCAGGCAGGCGAGAGAGACGAAAGACACGACGAAACGAGGGACGGGGATGGGAGATGGGAGATGGGGGGGGGGGGGGGTGTGGGAGGGAGGGCGGGGACGATGAATCGCTATGTCGAACACCCCTCACACACCCGTCCGGCCTCCCCCCCGCCAGACCCACCCACCGCAGCAGCACCCCCCCCCCACCCACCCACCGCACCCCGCCGCTCCCCCGCTCTTTTGTGTACCCCCCCCCTCTCCCCACTACCGTGTTGATTCGCACGAGAGTAATAGATACCGGTGTTTGTAGTCGAAACGACCCCCCCCACCCCCCCCCCCTCCCCTCCCCACCTCACTACCACCTCACCATCCTCACCCCCCACCCTATCCCATTGCTGAGCTCCCAACATTGAGAAAGACAACACGGCGTACGCACACATGCATTCGCCCTAGACAGACAGGGAACACCACAGGAAAAGGCACTGCGCCACGTTGGCAGTGTTAGAACAGCGGGTCTGGCAGGTCGAGCAGAGGCGCAAAGAGAGAGACCACACTGCACGAGATCCGACACCGCTATACACTGCGCCACAGGGCAACACAGCCTGTCCTGCGGACATAGCGCTGCCTCCGCCAAAGCAGAATTGGCATGCCGAGGGGAGAAGGGCGAGAGTTATTCGACTTCCTCCCTCCCCTAGGCGATAGGACTTCTCTGGCGGGGAAGGAGTGGGGGGGGGGGGGTGGGGGCGAAGAAGGCGAAGAATGCCTGCCTCTTCCCCTGCCCCCCCACCACCACCACCGCCACCGCCACCCCCTGTTAAACTTATTAATGCGATTCGTCCCACCGAAGCGACACGCCATGCTGGATACCATGATCCAATATATATGCCTCTTCCCGATTCAGAATTGGGAGCAATTCATGAGATGTGATCGTGGCCTAGACACACAATCACCTTTTGAACCAGACAGCACATCCACGCTGTGGTGGAAAAGAACGCCAAGAGTAGAGAGGAGGGGGGTTCTCGAGAAATCCCCCCCACAGATCTACTGAAAAAAAGATAAGGCTGTTGTTTGCGCGCCAAATCCGAAGAAAATGTGGGTGACACCCCCTCATGAATTCGTCGGGATATGCAGGGAAGGGGCAGAGGGGGGGCGGGGCACGGATTGGCGGGTGAATTTTTTTGGCTGCGAAGCAAAAAAATACAACATCATAACTGCACACAACGTTTTCTGTGAGTTCTCCTGAAAAAACACCCCCCCCCCCCTTCCCATCAAATCTGTTTTCAACAAAAAAAAGTACTTTCAACAGTTTGGATGCAGAGAAGAAGAAAAAAATTGGGGCGGGGGGGGGAATGTGCGCTGTTTGTGGGGGAGATAGGGAAAGGGGAGACGCATACGAATCGTAACGTGGGGGAAAGCCTCCAAATTCAATTTGATAACCTGATCCGTTGAGAACCAGGGGAGAGATAAAAAACAACTCTGGGTGCATATCACCCACCTCCGTTTCCCTCTGCCTCCCACGAAGAATACCTCACTGCGCTGTGCGTATTCCCCCCAACTTGACAAAGGGGTGTAAGTGGGTGGGGACGAGGTGTTGGAATTGGTGCGAAATACAAAGGGAAATGTGTGAAGGTCGGGATGTTTTCAGTCACCACATGGAGGGTGGATGGGGGCGGTGCTTCTTCTTCTTCTTCTTCTTCTTCTTCTTCGAGAGAGAGAGAGAGAGAGAGAGCGATAGTGGGCAAAATGTTGTTGTTATAGCTGCTGCTGAAGAGGTTGTTGGGAGGGAGGGGGGGGGGGGAGGAGGAGGGGGGGAAGAGGTGGCAATAAACACAGGCACACAGCCCCACACCTCTCGCCCCCTCTCCCCCACCTACCACCACCACCCCCTCTTTCTGCCCTCCCTCCACGACACGAATGCAGCCCGATATATTTTTTTGTTTTGCGCCGGATTGTTTTGTTTTCTTTTTTGCCTTTTCGCCCACATATGTGCTCGCTCAACACCACAACCGCCATCGAGTCCCTTCCCCACCCCCCCTCTGGCTCTGGGATCAGCACTCGTTCAGCGCCATCTCGTCCTTCAGTGCCCTCTGCAGCTGGTTCACGACCTCCTCCTCGTGGCGCTCTGTCTCGCGCTCGGGCTCGGGGGTGCGCTCGTTGCGGCCGAAAGCGAGGTAGTTGCACTCAAGCATGCAGTCCAGAGCGGCAGGTGCCATCATCGGCTTCACAGAGGCCTGCATGACAAGACGGCTGAAACGCATCATCTTTTGAAGCGTGTGTGTATTGTGTTATAGATATCTGCGTAGGAGGGGAGGTGGTATCGGCGGGGCGTGTGTAGACAGGGCTGTCCACGGTGACGGTATGTGAAATGGGGGGCCTTCGCTTCAGAAGTGGTTGCGAGAGAAATCCAAAAATGGAGCCCGTGAGTTTGCCGCCTGTGACTGGCTGCAAAGTGACACAGAGCAGAGACCTCCAACGAGTGGTGGCGCTGTTACCCTGTCACAGGTTCATCGTATGGGGTTGGGAGGGGGGAGGGGGTGCGGCTCAACAGCGGCAAAACACGACGTAAAACATCGTTTTGCACTGTGGGTGTTTTTAGGTTCAATGCCTGGCGTGAAGAAAAAATCATTCTTCTTCACCATCACACACACACACACAACACCCTCATTTTCAAACCCTCTCGTACTGATTCGACCCTCCCAACACAACCGAATGAGGTGGTGAGGGGACAGGGTGGGGGAGTGGGGAAAGCCCCCCTCAGCGACCACCACCACCACCACCACCACCCTGCGACCGTCACCTCTCTTCATCTCCTCTCCCCCCGCCCTCCCGCCCCCAGTTTTTTTTGCATTGCGCACTGCAAGCCTTCACGTAAGACGCGTGCGGCAGGAAAATCGGACTTATCGCAGCGTGGCCACCGCCACCACCACACCCGGACACCACGCGGGATAGCATTGACGCGACACGTGTGTGAATGGAAAAGAACCCAAACCAATACGACCAACTCATATTCACGAGCAGGGTGTCTGCACATCGCATCCCTGTTGGGAGACGCACAAAGACACCCTGACGAGTGAGGTGGTCACATATAGGTCTGCAAATCGGGTGCACAGCCCGCCTCAGAATACAGCAACATTATCAGAGGGAAGGGAAGCTGCCGTGGTGCTGTGGGCGGGCGATTTGAACCCCAATGTCCTTTCTGTTCATCACACACCCACTTGACGAGAGAGAGAGAGAGAGACCATCTCCTTCTGCGGCGAAAATGGGAGAAACCCCACACAGAGGGGGTGGGGGCGCACCCGCCCTCCCCAACCCCCTTAACTGTTTGATGACAGGTCTCCCACGGGGCGCAAAGGGACGCAAGACCTCTCTCCCCACCAATGCATCCCCGACCCCATTCCGAAGCAAACCCCGAAGGGTTTTTGAGAACCTCGCAGAACCGCTGTGCACGTTTATCGAAAGGGGGGGGGGGTTGGTTTGGTATGGCCTCACAGCCACCCCTCTCCCCCCCCCCCCCTGCCACACACACAGACCCCCGGGGGCTGAGACCCCCACACGATCCCGTATCCCACACACCCGTATCCCGTGTTGGCTTCCAAGCAGTTTGGAGAGAGAGGCGCAGTGTCGCAGTGTTGCAGATTGCAAAGTGGGTCTTTGTTTTTTGCACACGTGATTCTTTTTTCAACACCAGGATGAAGACAATGCACAGTGCCGGCTGCTGCAAAAGGTAGAAAAAAATAATCATCACCACCCTGATGAGCGCCATCCACTGCCGAAGAAGGTTGCAACTCAAATTGCACACTATCTCAAGCGCTCTGCAGTGAGAATTTCTTCAGATCATTCACCACATGACTTGCCTCCTGGTGGCTTGCAGAACACACAGGAAGGGGTGGGAGGGGAGATGGGTGGGGCCTGGGTCCGCTGCAAGCAGCAGCAAGCAGCCTCGCATCGAGGCAGCGCCGCGCGCAGCAAGGACCCCCGACACCCCCCATGCCCCCCCCCCCCCCGCCCACTGTGGCAGTGCACGCAAACCCCCACCCCACCCCCTTTTGACCCAATGTCACTTTTGATCTCTCCGAGACTAGAATAACCCATCCCCCCCCCTTCCATGCCATGTTATCTAAGGGGGCAGCTGGCAGGCCACAGCTGATATTACTCTACAGTAACAGTGGAGAGCAGAGAGAGGGGTGGAGGGGAGTGACAGGGGAGTGGCTGCCGCCTTTCCCCTGCTCTCTGGGTTCAACGTGTTGGGGCGATAATCGTTGGATACGGGCTTCGGGCCGCCGTCAACTCACTCGAGAAGGGCACCTGCAACTCACAGTGCGGTTTGATTTGGCTAGCGCTTTGCGTTTGACTTGGAGCTCCTTCAGGGGAGAGCAGCACGCCAGCGGCACGACGAAGTGTTTGAGAGACAGAGAGAATGGACCCCCCACGGCACAACAAAACAACAGGTGACGACAGGGGGGCGAGGTGTGGCGCGAGATTGCCGGCAGGAGCAGAGCGCACTCCCTCCTCCCTCCCCCCCCCCCCCCTCTGCCAGAGGCCCTACTCATAGGTCTTGTCACGCACGATAACAGGGACGGAGGTGGGGTGCATCGGGCCAAGCTCTGTCACCACCATGTCGATGTTCTCCGCAGGCGTGAGGTCGTACATATAGCTCGCCACCTTGGCGCTGCCGTCCGCACCCACGAGTGGGCTCTCCTTGCCGTTGATGAGGGTCAGAAGCTCTGCAGGGTCTGCCTCCTCGTTGTTGGTGAGGCTGCCGAGCCACACCTTGTCTGCGAATTTGTAAGTCTCGCAGTAGCACAAAACGGGCAGGCTGAAGTGCTTTGCCATCATTGCAACCATGGCGGTGCCGGCGCGTGACACGAGCGAGCCGTTGGTGAGGAGGGTGCTGGCGCCGACAAACACCTTGTTGCAGCGGGGCAGGAGCGTCGACAGGGAGTTGATGAGGCAGTACGTCGTCGGGATGCCGAGGGAGGAGAGCACGAGGGATAGCTTCCGGCCCTCGTGGAGGGGGCGCGAGTCCACGCAGATCACCTCGAACTTCACTCCCCGGGAATACGCCAACCGGAAAACCCACTCGATTGCGACGCTCTTCGCGTATGTCAGGATGACGTCCCCATCCTTGATCTGGTGCTTTGCCTGCGTCAGGCCCACAGACACCTCCGCAATAGTCTTTGATGCGAGAAGAATCCTCTCGATGTAGTCGTCAATATATTTTGCGATCTGACCCTTCGCAACCTGCATTGGGGGGGGGGTAGGGGGGGGTCGCAGGTTGCCTCCGCACACAGTGCGGCTGCCAGCATGGGGTGGGGTGGGGGGGTGGGGGGAGCCAAAGCAAACATAAAGGCTTACCTCGAGGGTGGCGTCTGGAGGCAGTGCTGCCACGCGGCTCTTCAAACTGTTCACAGCGTTGCCCATCGAGAAGGACATTTTCCGGCGGCCAGTCAGGTACCCGATGTGCTTCTTCAGCTTTGCGGGGAACTCTTCTGCGAACCGCATCTTCTCCTGTGCGATGAACGTGAGGTGGTGAGTCATGTCTGGGTGTGAGCAGATATGCGGCTGATGCCTCACCCTCCATCACCAGCGCGCATAGGTGGAGAGTGCATGGGGTATTACAGTGGTCCAACAAACATTGGTGGGTAATAACTCAGGTGGACTTCAGGATTTATCAGAGCTAAGGTGGTGGGTTATTACCCCACCAATGTTTGTTGGATCACTGTAGATATCACCCCAGGACAATGTAGCGTGTGTGGTGTCATGGGTTGAACAGTAATGTGGCCTGTGAAGGCATGGCTTGCATAATCCCAAGAGGCACACCTTCTCCAAGGTGTAGTCCTTCAGCATTGCCTTCAGGCCCTGCAGCATGGATATGCACCTCGCGTTGCCTCCGACAATCTCGAAATTGCTGTACTGCTCACCCAGCTTCAGAACCGCAGGGTGGATACTGCTGTAGTCCTCCTTCTTCTTCGTCTTCTTCGGGGCCTTCGGTTCTTTGGGCTTCTCAGGCGCAGGTGGTTTCGCTGCCTTCTTCGGCTGCTCATTCTTCGGCTCAGCGGACGGCACCTTCCCAGCAGCCTGCGGGTGTCGGGGTGGGGATGGGGTGCAACTACTCCTCACACTACACGACTCAGACCCACGCTCTCCTCCAACCCACGGGCTGCGCCGTGCTCTGGGCAGAGAAACAGAAATAGGCGGAAGCCAATGGAAACCCCTCCATTAAAAAAAAGGCACGGAACGCATACCCGCTCCTGCGCAATCTGATCCTTTTTCAGCGCCTTTGCTGCACGCTGCGCCTCCTGCATTGCTGCCCGCTCCCTCCGGAGCTCGGCTTTCGACTTCTGTGGCGCCTCGCCACCATCCGCTGGCTGCTGCGGCTGCTGCTGCTGCTTCTTCTCCTTCGGCGCAGTTTCTTTTGCCGCCTGCTCCTCGTTCACAGGCGTCGCCCCTCCTTCCGCTTCGGGTCTGCTCATTGTGTGGCAAGCACCAGGCAGCCCCTCCCTGTGCGTGGTGTGGTGTGGCCTGCGTGGTGTGGCGTCGTGCCAACAGGCCTGCCACAAAGAGCGGCACCACGACACAGCAGCAACGGCACGTGAAACAAAAGATACAGCAATGCCTGGGGGTTGGGGGTGCCTTCGGAGGGATACAGCCCGCCCCTCTCTGTCTCGCCATCCCACTTGATGCAACACCGTGTGGTGTGTTAGGCTCTAGCATGCCTGCCTGGGGAGGGGCAAGGTAGGAGGGGCAGCAGGACTGAGGGCTGCCCTGCAGTGAGAGGCGGTCAGGTGTTGCTGTTGCTGTTGTGAGGGGAGGGTGCAACGAGCGCGTCATTCGAAGTGCCGCTTGCAGCTGGACTTCCACAGTGCGTAGGCCTGTCTGTCGCCACAGAGGGCATCCTGTGAGGGGGTGGTGTGGGGAAGAGTCCCGCGTAACAACTTCAGTTTCAAAGAAAGGCAAAAAGAGTTCGTGCACAATAGAGGCACGCAGGGTGTGGTGTGTAGACCAGCGTGTGGTCAGTGGGAAGACCCCTGAATCAACTCTCTCAATCTCTGTGTGTGTGTGTGGCTGGCATACCCTTCTGCGCAGCAGCTTGCAGTACGTTGTATCGCTGGCTGTGTCGGGGTGGGGGTGCAGGGCGCTGACTGCTGCAGCGAGCCGGGCGCATTGCTCGTGCCGCTCTGGCGCAGCATTGACGATTGCCAGGATCATGTCCCATGCGCGCGAGAGGTGGTTGCTGCGCTCGGCAGGGGAGAGGTGGACGTGCGTGTTGCGAGCCACAGACACCATCACACGGGACAGCTCCAGCACAGTGCCCACCTCCGTCATGCGGATGCGGTAGCGCACCTTGCTGTCGCGCAGTGCGTCGTTCAGGATCCCACTCGCCCCTTCTGCAGCCGCCATCGCTGACTTGGGCAGAGCACCGCAGGAGTCCAGAAGCAGTGTGTAGGTTGCAAGGGCAGAGCGGTGGCGCGACATGTGCAGGTATGCTGCGGCCTGCCAGTACCAGATGTTGCAGGGGTGGTTGAGGGTGTCTTCGCCTGCCGTGTCGAGTGTGTCGCCGGTCCTGTGCCACGCAGCGACAGCCTGCTCGAAGGACTCTGCTGCGCCCTCCCAGTCTTCTAGCGCATTGCGGGCAAGGCCTGCCTGCCTGAAGGCAGCAACAGCGTGGTGCCACTCCTCCAACCGCAGCAGCACCTCACCCAACTCGTGATCTGCCGTGGCGTTGCCGTCCTGCTGGTAGTGTTTATGCACCTCGTAGAAGTAGTCGAAGCACTGCCGCCCCACGAACTCGCAGTCTGCACACTGCTTCCACCATGCATGCGCCTCTGCGTAGTTCTGTGTCCCCTCCGCAGCGAGCGCCTTGCCGATGTACAACGCAGGCTCGCACCAGTCAGGGTCAATCTCCCGGGCCTTGTGTAAGTGGTGGAGCGCCCCAGATGTGTTGTGTTTGTTCAGCTGCACCAAAGCGTACTGCTGCTGATGCTTCGCTGCGCGGGGGCACACACGCACAGCACTTTCAAAGAGAGTCTCATTTGTGCGCCACTCAAGGTTGCGGGCATGGAGTGTTTCACTCCACGTGGCGCAGACGACAAGAAGCGCTGCTGCACTGCGCATCGGGCTGCAGTCCTTGGAAATGAAGTATGCGTACGCCACGAGCATGCAGAACCCAGCTGAAGGCATGTAGAGGAGACGCTCGCCCAGCATGGTCCCGATAGTCAGGATCACGCCAGAGGCAGGCACATACGGCACAACAACCCACACGAGGGCGACCACCGCCACGCCCCCTGTGCGCTGCACGCACCACAGAACGAGGGCAGCGGCAGCTGCTGCCCCGAGGATCGACAGAACCCGCGGGTCGTGCAGCGTCGTGAGGAGAGGGATGCAGTCGAATGGGTACTCGCAGCAGAGGTCTATGGGCCACACCAGCAGCTGTGCGTACTGCACTTGAATGAATGCGAGACTCAGCACCTGCGATGTTGCGTTCGGCGCAAAGAGAGTCGGGTTCTCCGTCCTGCGCAGAAGGCCGCTGCCCGCAAGGTCAACCTGCCCCACAACAGACGTACGCAGGCAGGTGTAGAAGGCACCTGTCGCAATGCAAAGGGCAACCTTGCGCCCGCCGCACAGCCGCTGATGGAAGGCGGCATCGCTGAGAAGCGCCACAATCACCAACATGACCCCCGTCTCCTTGCTGAGTGCAGCTGTGATGGTGCAGCAGAAGAACACCACACAGCGCCACAGGGACGGCTCCCTCTCGATGCACGCTATGGCACCCAGCAGCGAGAAGATGCAGCTCAGCACCTCGGCACGCCCCACCACCCCCGTGACCGCCTCGGCGTGCACAGGATGCAGCGCAAAGAGCAGCCCGCAGGCCAGCACACTGCCGTATGCTTTAGGGGCGTTGGCAGCACACACCTGCCTGCAGATCAGCAGGTAGAAGTAGAGGCACAGCAGCACGGTGGCTGCCACATGCAGCAGCACATTCACAGCGTGAAATGACTGCGGTGTGCCGAGCAGCAAGCGGTTGAGGCGGAACGACGCAACGGTGACGGGGCGGAACGACTTGTTGCTCCCTGCAGCACGGAGGGGCGCCCCCCAGAAGTCGTTCACAAGGATGCTCGCCCAGGTTGTGGCAGCTGGGTAGGTGTCATTGTTGCGGACTATAGCGAGGTCGTCGTCGAAGACAAAGTCGCACTCGATCGCACCCCTATAGCCCCACAGGCATGCAGCGGCTGCCACCACGACAGCCGCACCGACACCGCATCCCCGCCCAACGACCATCACCCCGGCATCGTTGGCCCTCCACACCTGAAGGGATGGATGGTGGCGCACTGCGGCGGGTGGAGCAGAGTCACCTCCCTTGCTGCAGGCAGGGGAAAGAGAGGGGAGTGGGAGTGGGAGGGGGGGTTGGTGAGAAGGTCAGGTCGTTCGGTCCAATAGCCACGCCAATATTGCTGCCTCGTCCTGCCGCGCCCACCCGCCCAGTACACTGTTGCTGGTGTGCGGCGCCCAAAAATAAGAGAGTTTGTGTTTTTTATTCGTTGTTTTGTAAGATCTTTTGGGTTTTTTCAATTTCTGTGATGTTGTTTGCACAGGCTTGTTCCGCTCTGCCTGTCGGATTTTCGACAAGAAACCCATCGTCTTTCATTTTCCTCACAGAGAGGGGGGCTTCGCTCTGCGGTCAAAACTGTTGTCAAAGCTCGCTTTTCTGCAGCTCAGAAACGAAGGGACGGCATGATTTCACCACTCTATTTTGATGTGCACAACAGCGCGCCCACCTGCACCCACGGGGTGTAGCGCAGGCGTCATCAAAACAGCTGCCACCCGGCTGAAGCAATGCGTTGCCCATCCCCACCCCCACCCCCCTTTTTGACCCCGTAGCATACACGACAACATCCTCTCGCACACCGTGCACAGGGGAAATGTGTCCTGTTTTGCCACATGCCATTTCTGAGGCCTTCTGATCCAGACCCCCCTCCCCCAACAAAGCAATGTCAACAGGTGGGGTGAACTGAACTACTGTGTGGAGCCCTCACCTCCACTTCCGCGGATTAGCTCGACGAGTAGCTCTTACGCACACGAGGCGAGGGATAAGGTGGGAAGAAAGTCTTGCTGGCCTGAGACTAGCTATCTTAGGTTCCATTGATCCTGGCTCACACCTGATGAGGCGCACCAGGGGAGGTTGTAGTGTGTTAGCGCCGAAACACAGCAAGCACCGGGAGACCACCACGTGGCGTCTGCATCTGACGAGCTTGCTCTGATTTTGCTTCAGGATTGTAGCATCCGGCGACACGTTGTCAATCATTACGAATTATTAATTCACCCAGGGTGGCGGGCGCGGCGCTTACGGGGTAGTGTGATGGGTGTCGGGTCGGCTAGACTTGATTTTTACCTTCTGCTTTTGCCTCTTACTTCCCTCCTCTACTTGGTTTAACCTGGGGCGCAGTACGTGAGCTTGGGCTCAGGCTGCAATCCCCACACAACAAACAACTGCGTGTGTGCCATGCCGCTGACAAGGATGTTGCCTACTCTGCTTAAGCGGTTTCTTCATGGGGTACCGGCGTACGCGTCAAGCTCTCAGAGCTCGACATGACCGCCACAAGCAAACAGTTCCGGAGCCTTAGCCGCCGCTTGGTCACGATACCTCCTCCCGCCTGTTGCTCCGGTATGCTACAAGCCCCTTCGTGGGTGCTGTACCGTGGCAACGTATTCCTTTGTCTCAGGGACTGGAGAGATGACCAGGGGGATGCAAGGGGTACCGGACGGGGTCACCCTCCTTCCTTTCTCCTTTGTTTTCTGATTCTTCTTCTGCTTGATCGAGGCACGGGGCGCAGTCCACGAGCCCAGGCTCGAGCTGTAAGCTCCATACAACAAAGCCTGTGTGTGCGCCTTACCGATACCCTGACACCGCCTTGCCATAACCCCCATTATACCCGACCTTCCGCTCCGGCGGCTGCTACAGGCCCTTCGGGGTTTTTTCGCTCAATAGCCCTCACCTCCACTTCCGCGGATTAGCTCGACGAGTAGCTCTTACGCACACGAGGCGAGGGATAAGGTGGGAAGAAAGTCTTGCTGGCCTGAGACTAGCTATCTTAGGTTCCATTGATCCTGGCTCACACCTGATGAGGCGCACCAGGGGAGGTTGTAGTGTGTTAGCGCCGAAACACAGCAAGCACCGGGAGACCACCACGTGGCGTCTGCATCTGACGAGCTTGCTCTGATTTTGCTTCAGGATTGTAGCACCCGGCGACACGTTGTCAATCATTACTACTGTGTGAGTGTGTGTGAATGAACCGGAGTGAATCTGAGCGGCGGGTGCCAAGTTGTGCCACAAGGGAGGGCATAAAGAAATCAGTGAACAAGAAAGAACCGTACAGAAGACTTTGGCTGCTACCCGGAAGGGGGGGAGGGAGGAAGTGGATGCGAAGCCACTTCGAGCTCGGCTACTTACCTCAGAGCCTACTGCGCCTCTTCTGTGTGGGATCCGCCGTATCTCTGAGAGATTCTGATGAGCAGTGCAATGCATCCTTTGGGAGGAGGTCGGGGGGTGGGCGAGGTGCGGGGGGGTGGAAACGAACCCAGGAGGCAGAAGCGCAAGAATCGCACGCCAACTCATCACACACAGGCTTCCTCGTGAGGAGGGCCAAAGCAGAGGAGTAGGCCCTGGTCAGCAGTGTTACATACGGCTGGCTTTGACACCCCTCTGTGCAGGGGTGGGGGAGGGCGTGCTACGCGCTAGGCTGCATTCGGCCCTCCGACCACCCTCGCCTTGCAGGCTGGGGAGGGTGTGCCCCCCTCGGCTCGCACGAGGCTCTTCGTTCTCCGTTATCCTCTGTTCGAACCCACAAAAACCACCACAACGACACCCCTTCTTCCTCTGCAGGGAGAGAGTCGTGGAAAAGGCGGAACGGTATGGAACCCCCACCTCACACCTAAGAAGTCTTTTGGTATCGACGACCACACCCTGGCGGCGACCTTTTCTTATATCTCGGAAGCCTGCCGAACCAGCACTCTTAGCCTGATGATGGTGTGGAATCCAGTGGATGACCCACACAGCCCACCCGCATGAAGACCTCGGTGCCGTGTACAAGGGATCGTATCATCCCCCACTTTTGCGAGCTCTGCTGCACAGAGGCTGAGATTGATACCTCAGGTAACCTATCAGATACCTGCTTTCCTCTTTTCCACCCCACATCCTTCACATCCCAGGGGAAAGGGGAGGAGGAGAGAGTGAGAGGAAGAGAAAATATGTGGCACACTATGCCTTGAGGCCTCCAGGCTGCAAATAGGCACAACGGAGGAGAAGGGCGTGGGGGGAGAGCGGGAGGGGGGAGGAGGCGAGAAGACAATAAAACCACCACCCTCCCCCAGCAGGCACACCTGCAGACAAGGACAACGGAATGAGAGCGCGGAATGTGCGTGCAGGGGGGTGGGGGGGGTGGGGGGGGGGGGGGGCATTGTTGTTAGCCCCCATTTAAAACTTTACGTTTTAAACGTTTTAAATGTTTTAAATGTTTTAAATGTTTTAAATGTTTTACTGGGGGGGGGCAAATACAAGAGTATATGCAAATACAAGGGTATATGCTAATACAAGAGTACTCCAGAAATTGCGATTTTAAAAAGTTCACCGAGCAAATACAAGAGTATACTCTTGTATTTGCATACTAGACTTTTGGAGAACTTTTTGTGGGGTTTTCATCATATTTTGTGCTTCCAATGACCTCCCCCAGGCCAGTGGGCCTCCTGTCTGGAGTCGTCACGGTCGGGTGGGAGTCGCCTCGGGGGTGGGAAAGGCCAAGAGGACGCTCGTATTGTCTATTCGGCGCCGCTGCCCCATGAGGGCCCACCCGGAGGCCACATTTCTAGTATGCAAATACAAGAGTATATACTCTTGTATTTGCATGGTAGACAACTTTTCAGCTAAAAAACAATTTTTTGAGAACCCTGAATTACGTAAGCTGGCACGGTGAATAGAAGAGTATACCCTTGTATTTGCCCCCCCCCAGTAAATTAAAACGCGTTTTAAATTAATTTAAAACGGAGTTTAAAACGGGGGTTAAAACAGGGCGTTTCTGTGGTGTTTTCACACCAAAAAAAAATTTTTCGGCCAAAAAAAAATTTCCATGCCCCCTGAGGCCCCCCAGCTCATATTCTGGGTGATTATTCCTGCATTCCTGTCACAGCGGACACATTATTGGTGGAAAATAGGTGGCACTGACGTTGTGGTGAGGGTTGCATCAATCGCACCGGCATCAGTTGGCACACCCCCTCCGTTGTTCTCAGGAATAATGCAGTTTGACATCAGCATATTTCTGGAGTGTCGAATCTTCATCTTGCATCACTCGATGTGCACCCTTTTGAGCTGAATCCATGATACAAAGTCGCAGGTTGAAGGCCGATCACCATGATGGGGGTGGCAATGGACCCAGCGAACTCCACCAGCTCCTTCGACAGTCCTGGAAGCACCTTCTGGAAAAGTTGCACAGTTCCAGTTGCCACCTGGAGCCTACCTTTGGCCTGCCCCTCTTTGAGAGGAGCATATCTGTATTCTCTTTACTCTCCTATGGACGCCCGACTTCTCTGATCGAGAGAAGCCTACAAAAGGCGTAACCATCCTCGTCATGTATTCTTTGCCTCCAACTTTCACTTTTGCAGAACGGATCCCGATGAACTCCAAACAGGAAGTGCAGCCAGCTTCATCACGGCTGTGTTCAACAAGACAGCCAGGTGATGTTGTTGCTGTCAGAACGATGGTTGCAGCACTCGGCTGCGCCCCACCTGGGGTTGCTCTGGCTGTTGCCAAGCTAGTGTTTGGGACAATTATTGATCACCTAGCCATTCTCTCGGCACCCTAATGACCGTGGGTAGGCAGCAGGAACCTGCACTCTGGGGGGACATCATCGATGAGTTTCTTTGAAGAAACCGGCGGCTACCGCTGGAGTTAAGGTCCGAAGGGGTCAGTACCACGGGCGCCACACCGCTCGTGTTGGGCATCGGGTTTCGGTGAAGGCGGGGGCGCTGAGAAAGCGAAATGTACGTAACAAGCAATGATCAACCATACACCAGCAAGTCAAACAGGCACCACCGTTGGATCGTTCGTGCACCCGAGTCTGTACTGTACCATCCTGAATCTTTTCTGGGTGATTGTCAACGATGAGGGCATGAGCTTGCGTCAGGGTGAGCAGAGGAACGGGTTGAGGCCAGGGTGAATGGAGGGTGAAAAGTAGCCCACTTCACCAGGAGGCGAATTTTCGCAGAAAGCCCTGCCACACAGCTGTGTTTGCCTGATCATGCTCAAAAGGCCTGCAATAGGCTATTTCACACAGGGAATTTGTTCACCCATTTGGGACCCCCAGGGAGCCTCAAAATTGGATTTTTTTTGCCGAAGATGGCCTCAGATGGCCCAAAACGACCAATTTTGGGTTCCAGAAAAAAAATCGAAAAGTCTCCCCCTATATTTTGCAGGGTTTTTTGCCGTTTTAAACCCCGTTTTAAATAATTTAAAACGGCGTTTTAAACTTTAAAACGTTTACTGGGGGGGGGCAAATACAAGCATACATGCTAATACAAGCATACATGCGAATACAAGCATATTATGAAAATCCGGATTTAAATAAAATTTTCAGGCTAATAGAAGCATATATGCTTCTATTAGCCTGGTAGAAAATATTGGGTATTTTTGGGGTTTTTGGGGGTTTTCCACCACAAAAATATAAATTTTTCTACCAGGCTAATACAAGCATGTATGCTTGTATTAGCCTGGTCAACAAAAATTGGGTTTTTAGTATGCTTGTATTCGCAGTATAATCATTTATAATTTTTCCAGAAAGCCCCGCATTATGCGAGCTGGCACGCTTAATACAAGCATATATGCTTGTATTTGCCCCCCCCAGTAAAACGTTTAAAATGTTTAAAACTCGGTTTCTAACAACACTGCACTGTCCCCCCCCTGCACATCTCTCTCTCTCTTTGAAGGACACGACACGCTCAACCCAGCACCAAGGGAGAGGCACCCTCACCCCCTCCTCCCCCCCCCAGTGTTGTTAGAAACCGAGTTTTAGGGGGTCTTCGCTAGCCGGTGCAAAAAAGTGCAGGCTGGTGCAGGGCAAAATGGGCCGAAAATGGGCAAAATCGGAGGCAAAAAAAAGGGCGGGGAGTTGGGTGGCCCCTAGCTGGGAGCACGCATTTGGACCCAAAAAATAATGTCGAGCGGTCCCTGTGCATTGTTCAGCCCTCACAGGACGAGAAGGCACGGCGGGGCCCGTGTCACGGGTAAACATTGAGATCAACCTGTCATCCTGGGCCAAGAGGGGAGCTGGCCGCCTGGGGCAATGCAGGAGCAACGGCGAGTGCTCGTGCTGGCACGAAGCGGAGCCAGGCAGTGTTGTCCCGAGACTGGGCCGAGCCAGGCAGTGCTGTCCCGAGAATGGGCCGAGCCAGGCAGTGCAATCCCAAGGGTGGGCCGAGCCAGACAGTGCTGTCCCGAGAATGGGCCGAGCCAGGCAGTGCTGTCCCAAGGGTGGGCCGAGCCAGACAGTGCTGTCCCGAGAGTGGGCCGAGCCAGGCAGTGCTGTCCCAAGGGTGGGCCGAGCCAGTCAGTGCTGTCCCGAGAGTGGGCCGAGCCAGGCAGTGCTGTCCCGAGACTGGGCCGAGCCAGACAGTGCTGTCCCGAGGGTGGGCCGAGCCAGTCAGTGCTGTCCCGAGAGTGGGCCGAGCCAGGCAGTGCTGTCCCGAGACTGGGCCGAGCCAGGCAGTGCTGTCCCAAGGGTGGGCCGAGCCAGACAGTGCTGTCCCAAGGGTGGGCCGAGCCAGTCAGTGCTGTCCCGAGAGTGGGCCGAGCCAGGCAGTGCTGTCCCGAGACTGGGCCGAGCCAGACAGTGCTGTCCCGAGGGTGGGCCGAGCCAGTCAGTGCTGTCCCGAGACTGGGCCGAGCCAGGCAGTGCTGTCCCAAGGGTGGGCCGAGCCAGTCAGTGCTGTCCCGAGAGTGGGCCGAGCCAGGCAGTGCTGTCCCGAGACTGGGCCGAGCCAGGCAGTGCTGTCCCGAGACTGGGCCGACTGGGCAGTCCTGTCCAGAGGGTGGGCCGACATCACATCCGGTCTCGGCCCGCTGTCTGGACCGCAGCAACAAGAAATCTGCGCTGCATGCACAGGAGCAGGGGGACTTGGCCCGTCCGCACTCCGACGTTGCACCGCGCTGCCCCAGCGCTCCAGATCACAAGGCCCCCTGCGCCGCAGGAGGTGGAGACGTCGCACACCAGCAGGATGAGGATGACGTCGCAGACCAGTTCACCACCCCCAACAGTAGGTCACACTCCGCCTCGCCTGTAGGCCGTCTACTGTATGCAGGAGTCTGCGTGTGTTGACACACACGCCCGGCACACCTGATTCTATGGGCAGCGCTCGTAACTCTCTCGGCGCCAAGTCGAAGCTGAGCAAGATTTGATTGGACGGTGCAAATATAGCTAGCCTTGCGGGATCACTAAGATACTCTCCGAGTTAGCTACATGAACACAATATTGCACATCGCACGGTTCCGAAGGATGGGTACGCGATGCAGCTTTAGGTCTTGTGCTAATGTTACACACAGCAAGATCCCTGACGGAGGGGATCGATGCAGGCACTGAGGAGATGTCTGGGAAGGGGTCCTGCATCCAACCCCCGCCGAGTGGAGCAAACACTCGGTACTCCGGGCGCCACGTTCTGCTCGGCTGGACATCGGCCCGAGGTCGTGGCCACGGCCCCCGACCACTCACTGCGAGGAGCTTCCCCTCCAGACAGTGTCTGGACATCACTCCTGGGCTCGGCCCAGGGTCTGGACAGCACTCCTGAGCCGTCCCAGAGTCTGGACATCACTCCTGGGCTCGGCCCAGGGTCTGGACACCACTCCTGGGCTCGGCCCAGTGGTGTCCAGACCCTGGGCCGAGCCCAGGAGTGGTGTCGAGACCCTGGGCCGAGCCAGGCAGTGATGTCCAGACCCTGGGCCGAGCCCAGGAGTGATGTCCAGACCCTGGGCCGAGCCCGGGAGTGATGTCCAGACCCTGGGCCGAGCCCAGGAGTGGTGTCCAGACCCTGGGCCGAGCCAGGCAGTGATGTCCAGACCCTGGGCCGAGCCAGGGAGTGGTGTCCAGACCCTGGGCCGAGCCCAGGAGTGATGTCCAGACCCTGGGCCGAGCCCAGGAGTGATGTCCAGACCCTGGGCCGAGCCCGGGAGTGATGTCCAGACCCTGCGCCGAGCCCAGGAGTGGTGTCCAGACCCTGGGCCGAGCCAGGCAGTGATGTCCAGACCCTGGGCCGAGCCAAGGAGTGGTGTCCAGACCCTGGGCCGAGCCAGGCAGTGATGTCCAGACCCTGGGCCGAGCCAGGGAGTGGTGTCCAGACCCTGGGCCGAGCCCAGGAGTGATGTCCAGACCCTGGGCCGAGCCCAGGAGTGATGTCCAGACCCTGGGCCGAGCCCGGGAGTGGTGTCCAGACCCTGGGCCGAGCCCAGGAGTGGTGTCGAGACCCTGGGCCGAGCCAGGCAGTGATGTCCAGACCCTGGGCCGAGCCCGGGAGTGGTGTCCAGACCCTGGGCCGAGCCCAGGAGTGGTGTCGAGACCCTGGGCCGAGCCAGGCAGTGATGTCCAGACCCTGGGCCGAGCCCAGGAGTGATGTCCAGACCCTGGGCCGAGCCAGGCAGTGATGTCCAGACCCTGGGCCGAGCCCAGGAGTGGTGTCCAGACCCTGGGCCGAGCCCAGGAGTGATGTCCAGACCCTGGGCCGAGCCCAGGAGTGATGTCCAGACCCTGGGCCGAGCCCAGGAGTGATGTCCAGACCCTGGGCCGAGCCCGGGAGTGATGTCCAGACCCTGGGCCGAGCCAGGCAGTGATGTCCAGACCCTGGGCCGAGCCAAGGAGTGGTGTCCAGACCCTGGGCCGAGCCAGGCAGTGATGTCCAGACCCTGGGCCGAGCCAGGGAGTGGTGTCCAGACCCTGGGCCGAGCCCAGGAGTGATGTCCAGACCCTGGGCCGAGCCAGGGAGTGGTGTCCAGACCCTGGGCCGAGCCCAGGAGTGATGTCCAGACCCTGGGCCGAGCCCAGGAGTGATGTCCAGACCCTGGGCCGAGCCCGGGAGTGGTGTCCAGACCCTGGGCCGAGCCCAGGAGTGGTGTCGAGACCCTGGGCCGAGCCAGGGAGTGGTGTCCAGACCCTGGGCCGAGCCCAGGAGTGATGTCCAGACCCTGGGCCGAGCCAGGGAGTGGTGTCCAGACCCTGGGCCGAGCCCAGGAGTGATGTCCAGACCCTGGGCCGAGCCCGGGAGTGATGTCCAGACCCTGGGCCGAGCCTAGGAGTGATGTCCAGACCCTGGGCCGAGCCCGGGAGTGGTGTCCAGACCCTGGGCCGAGCCCAGGAGTGGTGTCCAGACCCTGGGCCGAGCCCGGGAGTGGTGTCCAGACCCTGGGCCGAGCCCAGGAGTGATGTCCAGACCCTGGGCCGACCCAGGCTGTGGGTGGTGCATTTTGGTGCATTTTCCGTCGGTTTAGGTGAAAATTGTCGAAAGTTGTCGAAATTTGTCGACAGGTGACGAACGACGAGAATCCCCGAAAAACCGGTTTTTAATTCATTTTTGGGGGGGGGTCTTCGCTGACGAAGTTTTTGTCGAAGACCCCTGTCGTCGTCGTCAGAACACTGCCGTCTTCGGTGAAAACCCCCCTGAAACACCCGTTTTCCTAATTATGTGACGAACGACGAAGTTTGTCGAAGTTTGTCGACCAGCGAAGACCCCCCTAAACATTTTAAACGTTTTAAAGTTTAAGGAGGATGTATAACGAACTGTAAATTCTGTAAAATTTTGTAAAAAATGGGGGGATTTTTTTGGAAAAATGGCCAAAAAAAGAGTGTGGGGAGTTGGGTCCAGTTTAGCAAAGTCCGTGTATTTGGACGCGGCCCCTCAGATAAGGAAGCCGCGTCTCAGGTGCGATATGGGGTGTTGGAGAATTTCAGGGTTCGGCCCGAAATTCCCGTTCGAACCGCTATCCCAGGTCCGACTCAAAACTGTGCTGGGCTCTCGGAGACGGGAGCCCGAAAGCGGGAAGACCAAGCCAATTGTTTTTCCGTGCGAGGATCACTCCTCGACACTGTGTGGAAGCCCTGCAGGGCACATCCATGAGACGCATCACAACAGAAGGGACAGAAGAACATGAGGCCACGAGGAAGCTGGCCGTGTATCGCAAAGTTTTCGACAACGTAGCATGCCCGAGAGGAACGTTCTTCCCGTTCCCATTCAGGGTACGGTACACCTGAGGACAGCAAAAGACGGTCACCTTGCAGGCGGGGCAACGCCTGCATGAACGCAGATAAAATTGCAGCATACGTTCCCTGCATCAGGAGCCGGTTGTCAAGCCTCCCGTGTTGCAGTTGTAGGGCTCCGAATAACACCCAGTTTCATCGGACCGTAACGAGGATCTTGGCATCGACGAGCCACAGACTGTGACACTTTACAGTCGGAATCGCGTCCGACACCTGGTAGGCATTGCCATGCCGATGGAAGGCCCCCCCAGCCCATGGGGGGCCCGGGGTCTCAGACGGTGGGAGGCACTCCAGAGTGGCGTGTGGCCTCCGACCGGCGCGGACTGCGCTACAACACCGCAACCGAGGGCACCTGCAACTACATTTGGATGCGGGACACGGCATCTTCTGAGATGCTCGGCGGGGAGAGGGGGTCTCTCTGTACCTCCTAGGGAAAGCGGACAGAACGAGGTAGGCACTCGGAGATGGAGCCGAGAGGGGCGGACGGGGGTTCTTTCAGGCAGCGCCGCAACAGCGAGAAGAACACGTGCAACCCCAGAACATGAGGCGTGACGGAGCAACAGGAGAAAACCATAAAAACAGGGCGTCCGGACGACAGACAGGCACGGGACTGGAAACGCAAACAAACAGACAGCCGAAAAGAAGTCGAAGTGAAACGGTTGTACAAAGGGATCGGCTTTACCGACGTCCTTCTGTTATTCGCCCTTGTGTCAACCAGTGGCAAATTTTTCGGAAAATCGGGAAAAAACAGGAAAATCCGGAAAATCATACACCCTCCTAGTGTCTGGGGGGTGATATGGCGGAAAAATTTTTGGGGTGTTTTTGGGTGAAAATCCGGGCAACCCGGGCCCTTTGGGACCACATAGGCCAGGAAAGGCCAAAATTTTCGACTTTTTTCGGAAATTTTCCGATTTTTCACAGTGTGGCAGTCCGCAGACACAGATTTTCGGGTCAGAAAAAAAAAGATTTTCGACCCAAAAATTTCGGATTTTTTCCCGGAGGGTGTATGGTGACCATCCCGGAAATCCGAAAAAACCCTGATTTTTCCTGATTTTCGGATTTTTCTCGAAATTCGCCCTTGTGTCAACCAGTGGCAAATTTTTCGGAAAATCGGGAAAAAACAGGAAAATCCGGAAAATCATACACCCTCCTAAAACGCCGTTTTAAATTACCGTATACGTAAATATTATGGAACGTAAATATTATGGAACGGGCCCATTTTTGGCCGGTCCGTTCCATAATATTTACGTTCCAAAATATTTACAGGGCCAGTTCGGGACTCGGTGGTGAGGACGGCTTGCGTCAGGAATCGCGCGAAAAGTGCACGAGTAGGTCCCGTCAGGGACTCTGTACGCCGTCCGATCACCTGGTCCAAGTCCCCGAGTCGCAGAAAGCCCTGTAAATATTATGGAACGAAAAAAATCTGGAACGCCAACCCACCAGCGTTCCAAAATATTTACGTTCCATAATATTTACGTTCCATAATATTTACGTTCCAAAATATTTACGTATACGGTATTTAAAACGGGGTTTAAAACGGCAAAAAACCCTGCAAAATATAGGGGGAGACTTTTCGATTTTTTTTTCTGGAACCCAAAATCAGGGTATAAGATAGACTTTTTTTCTGGCGCCGTTTTCCGGTTTTTCTGGTTTTGAAATTTTTCGCGCGCGCCTTCGGCGCGCGCGACCCGCGCAAACCCTCTCAGAATCACACCCAACACGGCTGGACCAGGCTCTGCCGAACAGCAGTGGCGTGTTGCTCCACGCAGCTCCCCGAAGGGACGGAACTGAGCTTTCAATGCGTCCACGTACTGACGGAGCGCGGCTTCGCATCACCTCCCGCATCAGGACAAACCCCCCTGAGGGTGCTGCTCTGCTGGTACGCCTCACGAAGGGCAACTACCTTCATGGTCGAGCTTGTTGCATGACCACCCCCTTGAGGCAGTCAGTCAGACGATGCGCACAACGTGCGCTCATGCGAACACCAGCGGGTGTCTCCAACACTGCACAAATCGCGGTCCCGCCAGAACCCGAATCCGTCGATCCTCTCCAAAGCGGACATGCACTCCCGAAAACATCGGAGTTTGCATGTGTCATCCCCAGCAAGGCAAACGTGCTCGAGACAAGGTCGTAGCTTGCGTGGATGACAGGGTGGTCCTTGGCAGTGTGCACCGCAACGAGATTGAGTGCATGCGCTCGGCAAGCCGCCCAGAAGGAGTACGGTGCGGTCGGAATGATCAAGCTACCGGAGTATCTCGAAACTTCAAACAGAGAAGACCTGCATGACGAGGACATCACCACCCACCGGGTCCCGCTGGGCTCCTTTTCTCCGCTTCTCTGCTTTCTTTTGACTGTTTGAGCTCCGTGCGGATCACGATGGGGTCACTTTCCATATTTTTTTGGCTAATGGTCCCACTGGTTGACTGTCACAAAGGTTCCCCAAAAACCGGCGAAAATCCGATCGGCCTTTTTTTTTTTTCCAGAAAACCGGAAACCGGGAAACCCTGGTTTTGAAAACCGGAAAACCAGACCTATCTTATCCCCTGCCCAAAATTGATCGTTTTGGGCCATCTGAGGCCATCTTCGGCAAAAAAATCCAATTTTGAGGCTCCCTGGGGGTCCCAAATGGGTGAACAAATTCCCTGTGTGAAATAGCCTATTGCAGGCCTTTTGAGCATGATCAGGCAAACACAGCTGTGTGGCAGGGCTTTCTGCGAAAATTCGCCTCCTGGTGAAGTGGGCTACTTTTCACCCTCCATTCACCCTGGCCTCAACCCGTTCCTCTGCTCACCCTGACGCAAGCTCATGCCCTCATCGTTGACAATCACCCAGAAAAGATTCAGGATGGTACAGTACAGACTCGGGTGCACGAACGATCCAACGGTGGTGCCTGTTTGACTTGCTGGTGTATGGTTGATCATTGCTTGTTACGTACATTTCGCTTTCTCAGCGCCCCCGCCTTCACCGAAACCCGATGCCCAACACGAGCGGTGTGGCGCCCGTGGTACTGACCCCTTCGGACCTTAACTCCAGCGGTAGCCGCCGGTTTCTTCAAAGAAACTCATCGATGATGTCCCCCCAGAGTGCAGGTTCCTGCTGCCTACCCACGGTCATTAGGGTGCCGAGAGAATGGCTAGGTGATCAATAATTGTCCCAAACACTAGCTTGGCAACAGCCAGAGCAACCCCAGGTGGGGCGCAGCCGAGTGCTGCAACCATCGTTCTGACAGCAACAACATCACCTGGCTGTCTTGTTGAACACAGCCGTGATGAAGCTGGCTGCACTTCCTGTTTGGAGTTCATCGGGATCCGTTCTGCAAAAGTGAAAGTTGGAGGCAAAGAATACATGACGAGGATGGTTACGCCTTTTGTAGGCTTCTCTCGATCAGAGAAGTCGGGCGTCCATAGGAGAGTAAAGAGAATACAGATATGCTCCTCTCAAAGAGGGGCAGGCCAAAGGTAGGCTCCAGGTGGCAACTGGAACTGTGCAACTTTTCCAGAAGGTGCTTCCAGGACTGTCGAAGGAGCTGGTGGAGTTCGCTGGGTCCATTGCCACCCCCATCATGGTGATCGGCCTTCAACCTGCGACTTTGTATCATGGATTCAGCTCAAAAGGGTGCACATCGAGTGATGCAAGATGAAGATTCGACACTCCAGAAATATGCTGATGTCAAACTGCATTATTCCTGAGAACAACGGAGGGGGTGTGCCAACTGATGCCGGTGCGATTGATGCAACCCTCACCACAACGTCAGTGCCACCTATTTTCCACCAATAATGTGTCCGCTGTGACAGGAATGCAGGAATAATCACCCAGAATATGAGCTGGGGGGCCTCAGGGGGCATGGAAATTTTTTTTGGCCGAATTTTTTTTTTGGTGTGAAAACCAGGGGCTTAGCTTGGATTTTGGGGTTGGGGCCGAAACTCGGTCAGACTCGGTCACAGTACACACGCAGTTGATTTGCCCCGTTGATTTGCTCCCCACCACCTGGTTCACCCAGAATTCGACGTTGCTGCCTTCCCGGTTCCCCCCCTTCTTATCTGGAACACCAGCTCAGCAACCAGGTTTGCAGCCTCAACCTGGGGTTGCTTTGTTGCCTTTGTAGGTGTGCATTGGCAGCTTCCCGCCAGTGGCGGATGCAGTCTCGGCAGCGCAGATAGTCCTGAAGTGGGCTGAAAAAGAGCTTTGTTGGTGCTTCCGTGAAATTTTCCATATACCTCGGGTACCCGGAGAGAATGTCACCCCCCCCCCCCCCCTCGGCCTCCGCTTGGGCTCCAACGGCCACCCTGTACAGAGGGTGGGACGGTAGCGGCTGGGAAGAATGTCACCCCCCCTCGGCCCTGGGCCCTCGAGGGGGGTGACATTCTCTCGGGGTACCCTGGGACCTCGCAAGAGTGGCTTCGGGGATACCCTGTGAATCTTCGCGACATTCCACTCCACAAAGTACATTTGCAAGGCTTTCGCTGCTCAGTTGGCGAAGCCTGGTGGAGACAGGGCGGTGCTTAGAAAACAAGCGTTCAACAGAAGCAGTGCCCAGCCGAAGCATAGATGCAAGCTGGAGTAGCCTGCATGTTGCTGGGTACGTGAGAGCGAGGTTTCCCGAGGTAAACCGCTGAATAACCTCCTGCAGATCACGCAGGCCCAACCTCCGAATCTCGGAACAGACACCCGGGCACCTTGCAGAAGGGCAGTCTTGTGCGCCTGTGCCCACTTCGGTGGGTGTGCTGGGGCATTGAAGTCCGGGCAAGGGTACGCGCCAGTGATCCCCGGGAGAGGTGCCAGGTAATGATCAGCGATGTAGCCCAGAGCCTCCTGCACCTGCGTGCCCACCATGTTGCCGGGAGACGGAATTCGAGACTGCTGACGTTATTCTTACGCTAGCGACGAATACGGGACAGAAGGAGAATGGGGTGTTCGCGTTCGCTCGCACGCGTGCTTCACCTCCTGTGCTGCTGCACCCCAAGAAAAATCCGCTTTTTTCCCCGAAAATTTATACTTTTTTTTTTGTTTTTTGAGCTGACCGAGTTTTTTTCCGGGTTTGGCTGAAACTCGGTCAGCTGACCGAGTTTACCCCCCCAAGCTAAGCCTCTGGTGAAAACACCACAGAAACGCCCTGTTTTAACCCCCGTTTTAAACTCCGTTTTAAATTAATTTAAAAGTTTTACCTGGGACCCCCCGTGTATAAGTCCCCCCCCCTTACCCCCGTGTTTAAGTCCCCCCCTGGGGGTCTGGCAGGGGGGGGACTTAAACACAGGGGGACCTAAACACGGGGGTGGGCTGGTCTGGAGGGTCATCAGGTGGCCCCTAGGCCCTCCAGGTGCTGTCAGAGTCGAAAAGTGGGGTGCCAAAAGTCCATCCGGACCGGAATTACCCCCCTACGACAGCAGAGGAAGAGGTCTTCTTGGTCTCCACTGTGCCACCCCCGTGGTTAAGCCCCCCCTGTGTTTAGGTCCGCCCCCCCCGTGTTTAAGTCCCCCCCGGCCGAAAATCGCCTCCAGGGGGGGGACTTAAACACGGGGGGTCCCAGGTAAAACATTTAAAACGTTTAAAACGTAAAGTTTTAAATGGGGGCTAACAACAATGGGACAGTGGAGGGGGGCAGCCCCCGGGGACCAGATCTAGGGTCCGTTTACAAGGGGGAGAGAGGTCCTGTGGGGTTGCGTGGAAGGGGGGGGGGGGGGCAGGGTGGCCATGCACACACCCCCCCCCCCTCCTCCCCGGCAGTTTGGTCGCCACTAACTCTTATTTCGTGCTGATCCTGTTTGGCACACACGCATACACCACCAAAGGCACACACCAACCACGCCAAACCAGACCCAACAACCGTTTTTTCCACTCCCCCAAGCGGTGTGGTTGGTTTCCAACAAACAAAAAAAATATGAAATATTTTATCGGCACTGGGTTGATCCAATACCCCCACGCTCCACCCCCCGAAACCTTAACCCCTCCTATTGCATGACAGGCGTGAAGCCAATGTGCAGGAAGAGGGGGGAAAGCAAGGCAAGGCGGGGAGGAGAGAGGGGGGGGAGGGGGGGGCTGCACAAGACCAAGGGCGAGAGACGGAGACAGAAGAGAGAAGAGAGAGAGAGAATACTAGTGTTAGTAGAGGTGGTTGCGTGAGGGGGTTCTCTTCGCGAGCGCTTTTGCGGTTGCGCCCAAGAGTCGTCAGGGTGAGTGATATTTATGTATCCTCGAACAACGAGACGACCCGCAACACCCGTGGGGCTGGGGCGTGTTGGCGTGTTGGGGGCTAATCACGGAGGGGTGTGAATGAGTGAGGTAAAAAAGGGAGGTCTACTCCCTTTCTTCTCTGTGTGTATGTGTGTGCAAACCGACGAAACGGAGATAATCAGAACCAGAGAGCACCGTGCACACAAACCCCCTCCCAACCCCATGCAGGCATATCCCGGTCTCTCGGGGAGGTGCCAGAAGGGCTGCTGGCGGTGCGCGTGGTTCAGCCATTCTGTGGTGGCCCAAGCAGGGGGCCCCGGGCAAAGCTGGCCGATGAAAGGGGGGCGGGGGCACCGCAAGTGCTCAGTTGGTCCCAGAATAAGACCGCACACACAGGCACTGCGGGCAACATTTTTTTTTGGCGGGTGGAGAGGTCAAGCACCAGGGAGTGTCACGGCAACAAAGGAAATACAGGAAATACAAACGGCTCACTCTCGCGGTGGTCGGAGGAGGGTCCCCAAGGACGACATGCCGGCGGGCCAGTGCTTCGGGTTGCAATGCGCTGCGTCGGGCGCCCTTGCGAACGGGCGTGCCGTAGCAAAGGTGCCGGGATGCGCGGCACGCACCCGAGAGCGCTGTGGCTGCGGTGTCGCAATACCCAGAGGAGGCAGCAGAAGGAAAACGCCGCCCTCCCTACCTGTTCCCAACGCACACGGCGAAGCGCAAAAAAAAAAAAAGACACAGCCGGATTGGATTCGGTTGCAAACAGCAGGAACACAACCATCAGAGAGCAGCTGCCATTGTGGGGGGGGGTGGGGGTGATCCAGAAGGAGGCGTCAGCACAACCAATCTGCACACTGCATTGCATGCATCTTGTCTTGATCCTCAGAAGCTTTCTCACGGGGCTACTGTACACAATCGTTGAGTCACACGTCCGGTTCGAGTCATTCCGCTTGGTGGGGAGTGGGGGGCGGGGCTGGGAATCGATGTTGAAGGCTTGCCGCTCCACATCAAGGGATCCCCAGTAAACCCCACACCCCCAGCGCTGAGTGTCGAGTATGTCCCCTGACGGTAGTGTAGTGGACTGCCGTAACAAACATGACACTCGGGTCAGCAGAGCAAACACCCTCAAGCCCAGCTCCCCCCGTGTGCCGAGGGTGTGTGTGGTGTTTCGGCAAAGTGGAAAATGCATTTTTTTGGTTTCGTATTTTCACCTTCAGGCTTGGCATTTATTTGGCATCGACAACAGCGGGCCCGTCAAATTGTATTCCCTCAAGCGGGGGCTTTTTGCCATCGTATCAATTTTGTGTTTCTTTACGGGAGGGGTGGGGAGGAGGGGGGGCAATTTGCAATGTCTCCAAGTATTTTGGAACGCACAAAAAAATACGTTTTAGGGCGTACTTGACCACCCACCACCGCGCACGTCGGGCGCGTTGGGCCCGCGGAAATGGCTGTGTATGTGTTTCAACAAAACACTCCAGCAGACAAAAATGCTGTTGATTTTGCTATCACGTTTTGCCGCCACTCTTTCCGCTCCATGCAGCGGGGCGCAGTTCGTTTCCATTAGACCCCCTTCAGTGTGTGAAGTGGAGCACAACCTTGGCTGCTGTGCACATGGAGGCTGTTGAGCCCAAGCTGGGAAGCGGGGAGCCTTCGCCCACTCTGTGTCAAACTGTGTCAGCCCCGCCCCCTGCTTTGTGAGGGAGACGGCTCACTTTTATGCACATCAGAGCGAAGCCTCTGCACCCTCCCCCTAACGCTCTCCCCCACACAGCCCCTGCCCCTCAGGCCCACAGGCAGAGGACAAGCAAGTTCTTTCGACTTTCGGCAAAGACAAACGTATGTAATCACCCCCCCCTTCTCCCCCCACATCCTCTGTGTTTTCAAATCGCTGAAATGAAATGAAATGAAGGGCAAAAAAATCAATGATCACAACACCTTTGCGAAGTGAACCCTCTAGTAGAGTTGACCTCCCCCCCCGCAGGGGGGATAGTGCACTCGTCGTCGGGGAGACCTGCTGGTGCAACACGTCGCATGCGCCACACGCGGTTGATGTGATCTGGACGGAGAAAATACAACTTGCAGTGATGTGCCCGGAATACACCCACGGAGGATCGGGACGGACAACAAGCGGAAGGTGGGTGGGGTGTAGTGGTTGCCGTTGAATGATAATTGGGGAATAATATAAAAAAAAAGGCAAGTGGCAGTGCCGGCAAGACATCTGAAGGGTTTTCTCGCTGTGTGGGGAAGGGGGGCTGTGCCAAGATCCAAAACGGGCACATGCAAGATTTGCAGTGCCTTTTCTTTGGTGTCGGCAACCCGCTCGGGCCCCACCCCTCCCCTCCCCTCCCCCTAGAGCCCGTCGGACAGACCCTCATGGCGGGGGAGATAACAACCGATTTGTGTTGATTCACCTCTTCAAGACTTGGGTCTGCTCCCCTGGCTTGGAGAATTTTTTGACCCCTTCCCTTCAGGGGGAGGCAACTGTCCTGGATAAGACAGTTGCCTCCCCCCCCCCCCCCTGAAGAGGGGCTCACGGTGGGATCTTGTAAATTTTACATGTAAAAATACTGATTTTTACATGTATTATGGAGGATCCTTGAAATCGGTAGTGGACAGTAGCGGACAGTAGCGGACAGGGCGGACATTTCCTTGTGGAAAAAGTGCCCGAAAAAAAAATTCGAAAAGGTCCCCCTTACAGAATTAGCCTTTTTTCAAAAAATCGGAAAATTTCGGACCGCAATTTGTACCCAAGAAAGTGCCGAATTTTCGGACTTGGTCCGATTTGAACGATTTCCGTGCCTCTTGCAACCCCCATGAGGGGCGGCTGCTGTTTCGGGTTCTTCCGGTGGTACATGCTGGGGTGTCAGGACAGGGAATCCTGCTCGCTGTACCCGGTGATCCCTGACGCAGCCAGGAAGTGGAGAGCCTTGGAACCCTGGTTGAGGCCTGTAACACCCGGCCTTCCTGCCACTTGTGGCATTGTGGAGTGGAGGTGGTTATGGAGAAGGTTCTCTCTCCGTCCGGTCGAGCACAACCGTCCTCTCCAGCCAGGGGTCATCTACTTTCCAAACAAGGGCCAGGAACATGCTCAAACAAACCAATTGATCAGAAAATCTGGCTTGCCGTGGAATCATTGAGCATTGGGGAGTGGTTTGCCCCCTTGCTGCGTATGACATGTCCTTGTTGACGATTTTTGGTTGGTGCGTGGGACCTTTCGATTTTCATGATTTTTTTCGGAATTTCGTGGGGACTGGTACCCCATTTGAGGGCCAAAAATCTCATTTCCGAGGCCTGGGAATGGTCGCAGTGGCCTCAGATGTCCAAAAACGTTCAATTGACCTCTCCTCGAAAAAAAAATCGAAAGGTCCCCCCTACTGGCACCCCGGATTAGGACAGGTCTCTGGGGGTGTCCGGGGGGCATTTTTGGCCCATTGCTGGGGAAAATGGGCCATTTTTCACGATTTTTTCGGTTTTTTGTCCGGACCGGCACCGCATTTGAGGGGCCAAAATCTGATTTCCGAGGCCCGGGAATGGTCGCAGTGGCTTCATTTGGCCAAAAACGTTCAATTTACCCTTCCCCAAAAAAAATTCGAAAGGGTCCCCCTACAAATCGCCGGTCTTAGGAAATTTTTTTTGGGCACCCAGATTTCAAAAATTTTCAAACTATTTTCTGGACCAAAAATCAAACTATTGAGGTCCTGGCCGGACATGTCCGGGGGGGGGGGGGGGTCAAAATTGGATTTCCCGAATTTCCGGGTCCGGACATGTCCGCCCGGACATCCGGACACCAGAAAATGTCCGCCCGGACATGTCCGCCCTGTCCGGGGCGGACATTTCTGGATGTCCGGATGTCCGCCCGGACATGTCCGGGCGGGAAATTCGGGAAATGTCCGGGGGGGGGGGGGGGGGGGGGGGGGGTCAAAATTGGACCCGGACATCCGGACACCCGGATTTCCGGTCCGGATATGTCCGCCCTGTCCGCCCTGAAATCGCCTAAGGGGCCGGGGGAAATCCAGGAAATTCGGGAAATCCAGGAATATGAAGAATCCTCCTATACATGTATAATACTTGCATGTCAACTATTATACATGTATAATACATGTATATGCCTGAAATATACATGTAAAATACATGTATATCAAGTAAAAATACATGTATAATAGTTGCATGTCAACTATTATACATGTATTTTTACTTGATATACATGTATTTTACATGTATATTTCATGCATTTACATGTATTTTACATGTATAATACTTGTCATGCAAGTATTATACATGTAAAATACTTGCATGACAAGTAAAATACTTGCATGCAAGTAAAATACCGTATACGTAAATATTATGGAACGTAAATATTATGGAACGGGCCCATTTTTGGCCGGTCCGTTCCATAATATTTACGTTCCATAATATTTACAGGGCCAGTTGGGGACTCGGTGGTGAGGACGGCTTGCGTCAGGAATCGCGCGAAAAGTGCACGAGTAGGTCCCGTCAGGGACTCTGTATGCCGTCCGATCACCTGGTCCAAGTCCCCGAGTCGCAGAAAGCCCTGTAAATATTATGGAACGAAAAAAATCTGGAACGCCAACCCACCAGCGTTCCAAAATATTTACGTTCCATAATATTTACGTATACGGTACATGTATTTTACTTGCATGCAAGTATTTTACTTGTCATGCAAGTATTATACATGTATTTTACTTGTCGTGCAAGTATTTTACATGTATAATACTTGCATGACAAGTATTATACATGTAAAATACATGTAAATGCATGAAATATACATGTAAAATACATGTATATCAAGTAAAAATACATGTATAATAGTTGACATGCAACTATTATACATGTATTTTTGCTTGATATACATGTATTTTACATGTATATTTCAGGCATTTACATGTATTATACATGTATAATAGTTGACATGCAAGTATTATACATGTATAATACATGTAAAAATCGGTATTTTTACATGTAAAATTTACAAGATCCCACCGTGCTGGGGATTGTGGGGGGGGGGGGGGGGGGGTGTGCACACCTCCTTCTGGTTTGAGCATCTTCGACTCGTCATATAAGCTTGGACTCTAGACTTGTTGTCACTGCCCCCCCCTCCCCTCCTCAACCAATTCTACCAACTGTCTGGTTGACCCCTCCTGGTTTGAGCATATAACGAACACGCCACGCGACAAAATTAGCACATCTGGGTAGTTGCAGGGGAGAAAGGGGGGGTAGTTTGCATGGGGGGAAGGGGGGGGGCGATACACGAAGAGGAAACGTGTTCCAACGAACCACAGGGGGGGCCTGGGGGGGGATCGATGCCAACGAACTTTGCAGGAAGGCTGGGGGGGGGGGGGGTGGGGTGAGTGATGGGGAGGGACATGGCTTTGACCAAAGGAGGGGGGGTGGTGGAAGTTTCCAAATAGAATACGCAACATCATGGCGCCGAAGGGCCATATCTTTCAAGGAAAGATAACGAATGGGGCGCAAGGGCCAGGGGGGGGGGAGGGGAACACACCGCCAGAGGCGCAGTGGCAGCAAGGCAAGACATGCAGCAACAGCGTGGCAAGAGGGGGGGGTTGCTGCCTTTGGAATATGGAGTCGCAGCTTGAAGCGTTCCTACATGAAGTAGAAGCGCCGGAGCACCTGCCATTGGTGCGATCTCCACTGAATAAGTGATTCACACACTATAGACTTGGGAAAAACGGTGTCGCGTCGCCATGCGCGCTGCTGCAGTGCAGCTGAAAGGTCCGGCCGAAATCACGGGGAGATTGTCCGTGAAAGTTTCAGTTGTGCCGTTCTCTCAGAGGAGTGATGCTCTGATGGGAGAGTGGCTTTCTGATGCCGACACCATCGGTCCTCCAGCTGCAAATCAGAACAGTCACAGGCGATGTGATGTCGGCATTCGTTGTGCCAGGCCCATCTCATGCGGGCCTCGGGAGAGAAGCCCCCCAATAAACAGTGCAACTTGCGCTTTGATCCACCACTTCCGTGATTTCTGTTACCGTTTTGATGCGGCCGACACTTTCCAGCAAAATAACTGTTTGAACAACATTTATACCGCCACCCAAGGCAGAACTGGTGCGTTGGCATCGAGCTAGATACCCTTGCACAAAACAGAATTATGATCAAATCATGATAACGCCATTGACAAATAAGGGAGTGAGGCTCAACCTTACAAAGAACAAGCAGGGAGGTAGGAGAGTTTTTTTTTGCGGCCTGTGTGGTTGTCTTCGTCGTTTTTCTTCTGCGACCGGACATCCCCTTCTGGAGACACCGATCTACACTATGAACCGCTAGCTGATGCTGGAGCTTTCGGGAGCCTCTGCGAGTGGGTGGCCACGTTTTCTTTGGTGGACGCATCCAAAAGGAAATAAAGAAATAAAGGAGGATTCTTCATATTCCTGGATTTCCCGAATTTCCTGGATTTCCCCCGGCCCCTTAGGCGATTTCAGGGCGGACAGGGCGGACATATCCGGACCGGAAATCCGGGTGTCCGGATGTCCGGGTCCAATTTTGACCCCCCCCCAGGCCTCTGGCTAATTCGGGTCGAACGTTAAGTTTCTCCGTGCCGGGGGGGGGAGGGGGGGGGGGGGGCTACCCTACCCTACACGGTGGGATCTTGTAAATTTTACATGTAAAAATACCGATTTTTACATGTATTATACATGTATAATACTTGCATGTCAACTATTATACATGTATAATACATGTATATGCCTGAAATATACATGTAAAATACATGTATATCAAGCAAAAATACATGTATAATAGTTGCATGTCAACTATTATACATGTATTTTTACTTGATATACATGTATTTTACATGTATATTTCATGCATTTACATGTATTTTACATGTATAATACTTGTCATGCAAGTATTATACATGTAAAATACTTGCACGACAAGTAAAATACATGTATAATACTTGCATGACAAGTAAAATACTTGCATGCAAGTAAAATACATGTATTTTACTTGCATGCAAGTATTTTACTTGTCATGCAAGTATTTTACATGTATAATACTTGCATGACAAGTATTATACATGTAAAATACATGTAAATGCATGAAATATACATGTAAAATACATGTATATCAAGTAAAAATACATGTATAATAGTTGACATGCAACTATTATACATGTATTTTTACTTGATATACACGTATTTTACATGTATATTTCAGGCATATACATGTATTATACATGTATAATAGTTGACATGCAAGTATTATACATGTATAATACATACATCGGGCGTTATTGCGTTACCAGTAACGGTAATACCGTTATTTTTTCGGTAAAATAACTTACCGTTAATAACGTTCCAGAACGGCCGAATAACGTTATCCGAAAATCGGTAACGTTATTTTTCCGCGTTATACCGTTATCGATAACGGTAATACCGTTATTACCGTTATCAGGAACGGTAATAACGTTATCGGTAACGTTATTACCGTTATTACCGTTATCGGTAACGGTAATACCGTTATCAGTAACGGTAATAACGTTATCGGTAACGTTATTACCGTTATTACCGGTAATACCGCGTTATTTTCGGTATTTTTGGGCAACTTCTATAGGGGGGCCCTTTTCGAATTTTTTTTTCGGGGTGGCCAGAATGGGCTGTTTTAGGCTATTTGAGGCCATTTTCGAGCAAATTTTTGGGTTTAGAGCCACGCAAAGGGTCTAAAATGGGCATGCCAATCTCAAAAAATGCTCAAAATTCCGAGAGATTTCAGATTTTTCGAATTTTTTGACCGAGAAAATTCTGACCCCAAAATGTGGTCCTTGTGGTCTGGAACTGTCCGTTGTCGAAGGAATTGGTGAAAAAATCGTGATTTTTGGCCTCTGGATCACCCATGCCGTCCCAAAAATCAAGCAAAAGAGGTTTGGTAGGTGCATTTTTGGGTGAACATGAGCCATTGTGGCAACCTGCTTGATTTCACCCGAAAATTGGAATCCGTTGAATATGGTTTCTGATGAAAATGTGAAAATTTTCGACCTTCTTCGCAGTTTTTGCCACTTCCTTGCCCCATCTTTCCCACCCAAAATCGAAGTACCGTGAATGGTGTTGTTGAAAGGTCCAAATTGCGTTGGTTGTGCGTAGTTCTGCCGAAATCGTGCACACGTTGTGCATAGTGCATGTGTAACGCCATTTGCGACCAAAATGTAAATTTCCTGCACCCGAGCGTTGACGCTTCCACACACCCTTACAAACCCACTTGCCTGATGAAGGTGGTGTGTAGAGCACGTTTGGCAGGGCTGAATGACACTTTCCGCGCGAAGGTCGTGTGCGTAATTAAAAAACGGTCCGAGGGCCGGAGGCCCGAGGCCTTTTTTTACCTGCACGAGGGTGCAATTGAGGCCGATACGGGGTGCAGATGATGGTTTCTTGCACAACCCAGTCATGTTTTGCACATCACGACGAACTCGGAAATTCCTCATATTTGCACTCCAGGTCTCATATTTGCACTGGTGCAAATATGGGACCTGGAGTGCGTGCAAATAATGACTGGGGGGTGCAAGAAAGTTCAAATTGTGTAGTTCCTGCGTACTTCGTGCGTAGCCCGAGCGTACTTTGGGTAGTTCGTGCGTATATTGTGCGAAGCGTCTTTGACAGCACCAGTAACGGACTTTTGGAACGTAACTATTTTAGAACGGACCGGGAAAAAATGGGCACGTCGCTACTTCGCGCTACTTCGTCGCTCGTAACGAGTAAAAATATCAGGTGGTTTATACACCGCCAATGTGAGGTGTGCGGGTGTATTCCTGAAGGATTCACTTCTGCGTCCACACTGAGTGATTTTGCAGTGATTTTCACTCCAAATTTCACTCCAGGAACATTGGATGCTGCAAGGTTGCACGGGTTTCTGCAGTATTTGCCTTGAAAAAGCCAAAAAAACATGATTTTTTCACGAAACTCGACATGTCCGTGCGTTATTATCCAAAAAATGGTCCCAGGGGGGTATTCTGGAGCCATCTCCACCAAAAACTACACCATCCGCCCGCAAAATTGTCCGAATAACGCAAGTTTTCATGAAAATAACGGAAAAATAACGCGTTATTTTAGGAGAAAACGTTTTCCAATTTTTTGACATCACGGAGTGGCCCCCTGGAGTGATATTTTACCCAAGAAAATTCTTTTAGGGGGGGTAGGGACCCGAGTTTCGGGTCAGATTCACCGGGAAATGCTGCCTTTTTTGGGGTCAAAAAATAACGCAAAAATATCGTTATTACCGTTACTGGTAACGGAATAACGCCCAATGTATGATAATACATGTAAAAATCAGTATTTTTACATGTAAAATTTACAAGATCCCACCGTGTACCCTAGGGTTGGGGCCGCCGGGGTCCCAGATTTTTTGGTAATTCCCAGGTGTGGGTAGGGGGACCTTTTCGAATTTTTTTTTCGAGGGGTGCCCATTTTGGCGATTTGGGCCCGATTTCGAGGGTTACGGGTGACCCTAGACCCTACCCAACCCTAGGGTTGGGGTTGGGGTTAACTCCAGACCCTACCCTCACCCTAGGGTTAGGGTTAACCCTAGACCCTACCCTGGGGTTAGGGTTAACCCTATACCCTACCCAACCCTAGGGTTAGGGTGAGGGTTAACCCTACACCCTACCCAACCCTAGGGTTGGGGTTGGGGTTAACCCTAGACCCTACCCTAGGGTTAGGGTCAGGGTTAACCCTATACCCTACCCAACCCTAGGGTTAGGGTGAGGGTTAACCCTACACCCTACCCAACCCTAGGGTTAGGGTCAGGGTTAACCCTAGACCCAACCCTACCCTAGGGTTAGGGTTAACCCTACACCCTACCCAACCCTAGGGTTAGGGTTAGGGTTAACCCTAGACCCTACCCTAGGGTTAGGGTCAGGGTTAACCCTATACCCAACCCAACCCTACACCCAACCCTACCCTAGGGTTAGGGTTAGGGTTAACCCTAGACCCAACCCAACCCTAGGGTTAGGGTTCGGGTTAACCCTAGACCCAACCCAACCCTAGGGTTAGGGTTGGGGTTAACCCTATACCCTACCCAACCCTAGGGTTAGGGTCAGGGTTAACCCTAGACCCAACCCAACCCTAGGGTTAGGGTTAACCCTATACCCCACCCAACCCTAGGGTTAGGGTTAGGGTTAACCCTATACCCAACCCAACCCTAGGGTTAGGGTTAACCCAACCCAACCTTAGGGTTAGGGTTAACCCAACCCGACCCTAGGGTTAGGGTTAACCCTACACCCTACCCAACCCTAGGGTTAGGGTCAGGGTTAACCCTAGACCCAACCCAACCCTAGGGTTAGGGTTGGGGTTAACCCTATACCCTACCCAACCCTAGGGTTAGGGTCAGGGTGAACCCTAGACCCGACCCAACCCTCGGATCAGGGTTGGGGTTAACCCTATACCCTACCCTAACCCTAGGGTAGGGTCTAGGGTCAACCCTGACCCTAACCCTAGGGTTGGGTCAAGGGTTAACCCTAACCCTAGGGTTGGGTAGGGTCTAGGGTTAACCCTGACCCTAACCCTAGGGTTAGGGTAGGGTCTAGGGTCAACCCTGACCCTAACCCTAGGGTTGGGTAGGGTCCAGGGTTAACCCTAACCCTAACCCGAGGGTTGGGTAGGGTCTAGGGTTAACCCTAACCCTAACCCTAGGGTTAGGGTAGGGTCTAGGGTTAACCCTGACCCTAACCCTAGGGTTAGGGTAGGGTCTAGGGTCAACCCTAACCCTATCCCTAGGGTTGGGTCAAGGGTTAACCCTAACCCTAACCCTAGGGTTGGGTAGGGTCTAGGGTCAACCCTGACCCTTACCCTAGGGTTGGGTAGGGTCTGGGGTCAACCCTGACCCTAACCCTTGGGTTGGGTTGGGTCTAGGATCAACCCTGGCCCTGACCCCTGGGTTGGGTAGGGTCGTGTTGGGTCGGGTTATGGGTACCCAACCCTCACCCTAGGGTAGGGTTGGGTCGGGTTGTGGGTACCCCCGACGTGCTGTAGGGTAGGGTAGGGTAGGGTAAGGTAGGGGCCCCCCCCCCCCTCCGGCCCAACGTTAAGTCCGGCCCCAGAATTAGCCAGAGGCCTGACCCCCCCCCCCCCGGACATTTCCCGAATTTCCCGCCCGGACATGTCCGGGCGGACATCCGGACATCCAGAAATGTCCGCCCCGGACAGGGCGGACATGTCCGGGCGGACATTTTCGGGTGTCCGGATGTCCGGGCGGACATGTCCGGACCCGGAAATTCGGGAAATCCAATTTTGACCCCCCCCCCCCCCCCGGACATGTCCGGCCAGGACCTCAATAGTTTGATTTTTGGTCCAGAAAATAGTTTGAAAATTTTTGAAATCTGGGTGCCCAAAAAAAAATTCCTAAGACCGGCGATTTGTAGGGGGACCCTTTCGAATTATTTTTTTGGAGAAGGGTAAATTGAACGTTTTTGGCCAACTGAAGCCACTGCGACCATTCCCGGGCCTCGGAAATCAGATTTTGGCCCCTCAAATGCGGTGCCGGTCCGGACAAAAAACCGAAAAAATCGTGAAAAATGGCCCATTTTCCCCAGCCAAAAATGGGCCAAAAATGCCCCCCGGACACCCCCAGAGACATGTCCTAATCCGGGGTGCCAGTAGGGGGGACCTTTCGATTTTTTTTTCGAGGAGAGGTCAATTGAACGTTTTTGGACATCTGAGGCCACTGCGACCATTCCCAGGCCTCGGAAATGAGATTTTTGGCCCTCAAATGGGGTACCGGTCCCCACGAAATTCCGAAAAAAATCATGAAAATCGAAAGGTCCCACGCACCAAATTCTGCCCAAAAATCGTCAAAAATGGACATGTCATACGCAGCAAGGGGGCAAACCACTCCCCAATGCTCAATGATTCCACGGCAAGCCAGGTTTTCTGATCAATTGGTTTGTTTGAGCATGTTCCTGGCCCTTGTTTGGAAAGTAGATGACCCCTGGCTGGAGAGGACGGTTGTGCTCGACCGGACGGAGAGAGAACCTTCTCCATATCCACCTCCACTCCACAATGCCACAAGTGGCAGGAAGGCCGGGTGTTACAGGCCTCAACCAGGGTTCCAAGGCTCTCCACTTCCTGGCTGCGTCAGGGATCACCGGGTACAGCGAGCAGGATTCCCTGTCCTGACACCCCAGCATGTACCACCGGAAGAACCCGAAACAGCAGCCGCCCCTCATGGGGGTTGCAAGAGGCACGGAAATCGTTCAAATCGGACCAAGTCCGAAAATTCGGCACTTTCTTGGGTACAAATTGCGGTCCGAAATTTTCCGATTTTTTGAAAAAAGGCTAATTCTGTAAGGGGGACCTTTTCGAATTTTTTTTTCGGGCACTTTTTCCACAAGGAAATGTCCGCCCTGTCCGCTACTGTCCGCTACTGTCCACTACCGATTTCAAGGATCCTCCAAAGAACCCGAAAAGAGGTCGAGGCACCCGCTCCACACCAGCATCTTGGGGCTGGGGGTTCTCAGTTCACACAGGTGAGGATCAGTCCTCTGTGAGGCGCTTATCCTGAAGACGTTCCAGTTCCCCAGTCGGTCTCCAGAAACTCGGGCCGCGTCTGGCGCTGTATCGCCTCGGCGGGGCTGTCGTCCCTTACAGTCTTCTCTGTACGAGGTCATCCACAGGCTGCACACCTGCCCCGCGGCTGTGTGGCAGTCTTCGCGGAGTGCAATGCGAAGGTCTGGCCTGACGTGGTGTGACTATTTAGACTCCAGGTGTCTCCACCCTTCCTGGTCTGGGGAGCCTCGGTACCCAAGCCGTTTTAGGTCATGCTCCGGACCACGGCCGTGCTAGACTCCTGGTGCAGGCACCCGTCATGGTCCGGGGACGGCCCCCCCAGGCAGTTTAACGTCTTACCCAGGACTTTTTTTTTCCCTCTTGTGTCCCATGCCTTGTTTGCAGTGATCGCATTGTTGGCCATCCTTGCTGTAGTTCGGCATGCCGCCCTTCCCACCTTCCCCCACCCCCTCCCCGGCGGTTTTGCTCTCCGTGTGGTTTGGTGGTACTGGTGAGCCATCTGGGGAAAGAACCTTGACAATCCCGGGCCGGCAGTACGTTCGTCACCCCCACGGGCTCGGCCGGTTTCTAAACCTTTAGGCAATCTACGTCCGCAGGCCAAGAACCCGGTGTGCAGATGCACGTTGGGAGCCCCCTGAAGTCCGCACACGCCCTCTCTGAGTAGTCCCCGACCAAGCGCTGGCCTCTCTGACCGACTACCATGCCGCCGCAGGCCAAGAACCCGGTGTGCCGAAGCACGTTGGGAGCCCCCTGAAGTCAACACAGCACCCCGCCAGTGGCTCCAGCTGTCCCTCCCCATGTCAGAGTTGACGGAAAAAGGCGGACCCTCTTTTGTCCCAGTGCTCCGTGCTATGCACTGGGACCCCGTTGCCCAGGCGGACCAGCCTGGGGGAGCCCTCGGGGTGTGGGGTTGAGTTTTACGACTTCCCTAGGTCTTAGGTAGTTTAAGGTCGTGCCCAGGACCGTGGTAGCAGAGGTAGGTTAGAGTGATTGCGTGACGTGTCTCTGCATACTATAGTGCCAGTCCTCGGTCTGGGACTGTGACTGATTCTTCAATCTGACGTCGTTTGCAAATCCTGGACTGGATCCGCAACAGATGGTATATAGGAGGCTCCACTCTTGAAAAGTTTATAACTAAAGTTACTGAGAAGAAGTGCAACAGGGGTGTCGTTTTCGTGAAGGATTTTCACACATGAATAACCTCAAGGATCAACGAGAGGAAAAATATTCGAACATTTTTTGTCAAGGTTGTCTGAATTTACACACCTCTTTTTCTTCTTTGTTGGGGCGCAACACCCCACCCCACACCACCCTCCCCCCGCAACAGTGAACCACATAGACCGCCTTCGAAACAACAACCAGGGCCAGGCACTGTCATCAAATCAACTCAAATGATAACCGCTCCATCAGTGCAAAGGGCCTCAGGAGAAGCATAGGAGTAAGCATGACGGGTGTGTAGGTTCGAGAGACTCTGCGGGAACCCAAAAGGCGCCCCTGCTGGGGCGGCCGGGTTTAAATATTTTTTCAGTTAGGAAGTTGGGTCGGGGGGTGGGGGGAAATATTGGGACCCGATGGGTCCCGGTAGATACAAAAAGACAGTCAGTACCAGAGAGAGAGGAAAGGCGGCAGAGGTTCCTTCTTAGGTAGAAAGGCCACATGTGTGGAGGATGCACGCAATAGCGACCTGCATCCGGCGACTCCTCCTGCCCTCCTTTACCTCCCTAGGGCTTTCACGTGGGATGTGTTGTTGTAACTGGGACGACTTTCCAACGACTCACGCCATGTTCCAGACCCGAGAGAGGAGGTTGCTGGGGAGAGGATGGTATAAAGCCCGCATCGACCAGGGGGTTGGCAGTGTAGACTCTCCTTCTGTGCTGAAAAGAGGAGGCAAAGAATGTGTCGCCCAGCACCGTCGCGCAGTCGTGATGCCTAAGACCTCACACTGTGGCTGTTTCTTGAATCTTTCGGGAGGAGGGGAGGGGGGGGGTGATCTTAGCTATTCGGCAGTTGTCGGAAAAGCTGCTTGTTTTTGGCTGGGTTTTTCTCGCAAACACAACTTGGAGAAAAAATCACCAAAGAAACGCACCCTTTCGGCACCCGGAGCGAAGAACCTACCCAAGAGATAATTGCAAATTGAAGCCCGTCAGCATGATGACAGGCTCAGCGCCCCCAGGGGGTGCCGCTCCGAGAGGGTGGGGTGGCTTTGAACGGCTTTCGTTTTCGTTCGGGGAAAAAAAACGGGGCAACTGAGCCAGATGGATAGATACATTCTCTCGTGTGGTGAATTTCCTTCACAAAAAAAATTAAGAAATGGGGGCTGCCACCTGCCTTTTGGGTCACATCCACCCGACAGTTGTTAGCTTGTCGTTGTTAGAGTTGCCATTTGTATGAATTCGAGTGGGATGTCCGCAACCTGTTTTATTCGTTCTTATTGAGGGGGCAATGGGGGTGGGGCGCACCATTTCCGTTTCTTTCTGTTGCTTTGCAGGGAGCAGAGCCAGAAATGAAATACTGTTTCCGCTGCTGCTGCCGGGGGCGGGGGGGGGGGGGGGGGGGGGGCGCTGCCGCTCCACAAAACTGATTTGTTTTCCCGACGTCCTTCCGCCGCAAGGCGGCCCAAAGGCACAGAGGTGGTGGAGGGCAGACGTGCCCGCCTTGAGGAGACTATCAAAGATGCACGCAGCACAATGTGTTCAGCCTCAACCCCCTGCAGGCTGTGACTCACCATCGGGCTAAGTTCGTTCGCAAGTAGATGTGGGACGGGGCGGTTCCCGGCAGAGCACACACACATGGGTGGGCAGGGACCCGCATTCTAGTTTCGTTGCTCCATCATTTGCTTCACTTCTTCGATCTCCACTTCTCCCCCGCTTTGCCTTTCTGAAGCCGTCGTGGCACATGATGATGAGGGTTTTCAGGGTTTCCACAACCACATGCGTTCTTGTTGGGGGGGAACATATCAGTGCGAACACCAGGATAGAGGCTAGCGAGATGCGAAATACCACACACACACAGGCACACTGGAGATCACCACACCCGCGCTGCCTCGCGCACAGGGCGGCGGGGCCGGGGCCGGGGGACGCTCCGGGTTGAGGCAGCAGCGGGCGCTGCGGGCTTCGCGATGCCCCGCTTCATCCACTCGTGGACGTACGACACGCCGAAGGAGCCCAGGAAGCCCAGAATCGGCGTCAGCAGCAGTCCGCGTGGCTGTTGAGTGGGGGGGAGGTGGCCGTTGTATTAAGGAGGTGCACTGTGCAGGGCTGAGGAGCCATGCCTGCAGCGGCACACTGAAGAAGACACAGACAGACACTGCTTCAGGCCATGTGTCAGTCAAGCATGTCGGACATAACGTAGGCATACCTCGTACAGGATGAACCCCAGCGGCAGCACGGACAGGTTGGCCATGCTGACGGCAGCTGCGGCATCGCCGAACTTGCCGCACGCACAGAAGTCCATGATGAAGGTCCCCGTGACGCTCATCGTCGCAAACATGAACGGGACGGAGGCAGCCACAAGGTAGCGCACATCGAGTGTCTGCAGGGGAGGGTGGTGCAGGGTGGCAGGCTGACGTGCATCGCGCCATACGTCAATAAAGAGCCCGAGGGCTGCGATGGACAGGCCGAGGCCTACAGGGAACAGCGTCGTCATCACGACGTGCAGCTGGATCAGCGTCGGCACCGTGGGGTTGTAGAACCACTTGAGGACCGCCGGGCGCACCGCAAGCACCTGTGGGAGGACAAGATGGTGGGCATAAGCTGGTGATTCATAGCATTGCGACTGCGAGGCAGCCGGCAGTGGCTGCAACCAATGATACCAGAGACAAACATCGTCAGCCCCCACAACGGGGAGCCACTTCACCTCAAGCATACCGCAAGAACCTGCCAGAACCCAAGCATCAGCAGGATGGGAGAGAAGCAGTAGGTCCAGGGCCACCTGTCCGCAGGCTCCTGCATCGCATTGGTCTCAAACACGATCGTGATGAAGAAGAACACAAGCACGATACTGAGCGACACACCCGTGAGGCCTGTTGGTGTGTGGTCAAAGGCAGAGGCAAGGCGGCACGGGCATACTGATGAGCTGCGAGTGGCGTTTAATACGCTCCATCAACGGCTGCGGCTCGTAGTGAGCCGAGGAGATCACGTTGAACAGGATGGAGATCACGATGGCCGCATAGGCTGTGTGCAGCACAGAGAAGGTCTGGGTGATGGTGCTGACGGCAAAGCCCTCCAGGTTGAGGATCAGCAGCCCGAGGAAGGCGACGGAAGCGAACCACGCCATGCCGAGGATGGCGTGCAGGATGATGGGGCGGTGCGTCTCCACATGCTTCCGCTTCTCCAGCTCCTTGTCATGCACGTGCAGCTCGTGGCGCTGGTGGATGTAGTTGCTCCGTGCCTCTCCACTGCCAACGCATTGGCGCGGCGGGGATCTGAGGGCAATGTCGTAGGCAGAGAGGCGGAGGATGGGCAGCTGTGTGAAGTAGCGCTTCGCAAGGCTCACCCACACACGGTCGCAGCTGAAGGCGGTGCACCACTGCTTGCACACCATCACGCAGTTGCCGACATCTGTGAGGTTGAGGAACTGCACAACCTCGTGCAGCACGTCATCTGGAACCTCACGCGCTTCTCGGTTCACCTGGCGCACAAGCACCATTCGGAAGGAAGTCGGCCCCTCCACTTTGTGGCTCTGTGCAGCCGTGGGGGGGCTGGCGAGCTCGTGCGAAGCGGAGGCTGGGGCAAGGGGTGGAGGGGGGACGGGGGAGAGCAGAGGGGGGCTCGGACCCGCAGCAACAGCCTCTCGCTGTGTGCCGGAGGCGCGTGATATCTGCGCCCAAAATCTGGGGTGTTCAGATCCTGCGCGGGGTGGGGGGTGTGTGCGGTGGTGTGGGATGGAGGAACGGTGGCACGCCCGCACCTTGTGTGGAAGAGGCAACCGTATCGCAAAGGCTCGGAAAAGCACGCTGTTCTGCCAAAAAAATCACGGGGTGGTGGGTGGGAGGGGGATAGGTGGGGGCGGTGATTCAGGGCTGTGCTGCTGCTGTACTTTGCGCCAAACCGCTTCCGCGCCCCTTCCCCGCATCCTTCTGGGGTTCTTTATATTCATATCGTGCAGACGGGGGATGGGGAACAGGGCGACGGTCTGTAGATCTGGTCTTCCCCGCACCCCCCCACCCAAGCAGACACACATGCAGGGCCCCCCTGTCGAGCGATACTTGGGATTGAGCCTGAGTCACTCGCGCACCCCTTCGAGGGAGTTCTGCCTGCATAGCGTAGCGGGGGTGGTGGTGGTGGGTGCTGGGAGACGTCTGTGTGGGGGAGAGGCAGTCTGTTTGCCCTCGAGCAGGTATGTGGGTATGTCTATCGCCGGGCCTCACAAGGGGTGGGGGCAAAGGGTTGGAGGCTACGCCACACCGAAATAGCTGGGATGATGCAAAAACAAAAAAAGAAGCTTTTCTGTGCACCTCCTCCTCCCACCTGGCACGGAATTTATGGTTTTCTTTCTTCTTTTGGTGTCGGGTTGTGTCGGCAGTCACAAGCCAGGCTTGATCTGCCCCCCCGTTCATTTTATTCTGATAGCAAAAAAGCCGTGGCTCTTCGCGTGTCATAAAAGAAGCATGAAACCGCATGCTGGATATGGCTATGCATATACATCTGCTGCATATATGCAATTCTCATTCATACGCGCCCGCAAACAACCCCTCTCCCGGAGGGCTTCATGGATGCCCCTCCCTGTGTGTGTGGAACCCGAGGAGAGTCGGTTGGGTTGGGGTCGGTTGGTGTGTGGTCTGTAGGGGGGGAGAAACGGAGGAGAGAGAGAAGAGAGATAGATTCCAGGAAGGGTGGGAGGGGGTTTTTTCCTCAAAAAATGGAGATGTGTATCCCTGAGCAGGGGGGGGGGCGGGGCGGGGTGGGGGGGGGGAGGGTGGGCTTTTCCCATGCAGATGGAACAGTAAAAAAGAGGTAAGAAGAAAGTGGCGGGTGTGTTGATGTGATCACTGCCCCTGTTCCCACGAAAGGCTTTTGCATAGTGGCCTGCCTTGCCGCATGATCGAATGTTCTTTGCTGATGCGGCACCGGATTGTTGGGTACCACCCCTGAACTACAGCACCTGTGTTGCCCTCCAGTTTGACATCAAAGGCCAGTTCTTGCAAGACTGGAAAGGACATGTCGGAGGAATATGAAGGCATTCCTTCGCAACAGGCATGATATTCGGACTTTGTTCTCCGGGGACAGAGAGGTATCGGCACTCATGCACTGAGTGCAAAAGTTGGGATATTTTCTTGCGTTCGTTGGAGTTTCACGCCTCGGCACGGACGGCACATCAGCTCCCAGGCATGCCGAACCCGCAAGGCAGCGTCTTCCAAGAGAGAGGAAACCGGAAACAGTAATCATGACATCGGGCTGTGTGCTCAAGGGATCTCTTCAAACCTCAGAGCAACGTTGGAAAATGTTGGATTCACGAGCCGAGCATCGTGACATCGTGACAGAAGCCCCACGAGAGACCACTGCACAGAGAACCTGGCACGCGCCCAACATCGTAACGACTGGCAAAACGACCCTGCAAAACAGATATGATCGCGGCCAGTTATGTTCCATCATCAACATATCAGAGCATGGTACCTTTGGGCTGACTTTTGGTGCTAGTATTTTTTTCGTCGTGCTGCGCCCCCGTAACATCGCTGATGAAAAGAAATCTCTCAGGGGGTGGAAGGATGAGAGAGAGAGAGAGAGAGAGAGAAGGGAGACAAGGGAAGAGATTCGCTGCAGAAAATGAGGTGTTGGTTCATATGAGAAGAGTAGCGTTCCGACCAGAGGGGGGTGGAGGGAGGGAGGGATGTGTGTGGTTGCTGGCGGAGGCCCCAACGAGACGAGAGAGTCTCTCTAAGTGAACCTCCTTTTTGCAATCTTGATGCTTTTTTTGTGCTTGTTTGTTTGCATGCGAATCACCCTCGGGCTTGAAAGATGAAAGGTCTGCAATTGTTGTTTGCATTTTTCCCCCTGGCGGGCCAGGGATATGGGGTACGGGGGAGGAGGAGCGCAACAGCGCCGAAGCCAATACGCAGGCGGGAAAAGAGAATGAATAAAAATTCAATGATGACATCGCTTTCTCTTTTACAGACCTGCCATGAAACCCCGGATGATGCAATCTGCTTCGTATGTTTGTTTGATTTTGTTGAAACGATTGTTTTTCTGGACTGAATAAGGGGGGGAGAGTCGTGTGAATCCAAGTGTTTCCCGAAACACACATAACCAGTGGGTCCACGCACATGGAGAACATCAATGAAGGCAAGAGAGATGCATGGCGTCGGATAGACGCGTGCGCACCTAAAAAGAGAGATAAATAACGGAAAGACAGAGCGTTGTGAGTAACCATGCATGGGCAACAGTATATTGCATCATTCCTACGTTCCCCTTGTGGCTGGAAATCTTCTGCGGCATTACCCGTTGGGCGGAATTGCCAGTTTCAAAGCCAATGCAAAAAAAAATGCCGTGACAGTGCATGCAAAGCGAGGTGACACACCTGTCGGAGTGAACACCTGAACAGTGCATGACCAGCAGGGCACCGCACAGCTTCCTCAAAAGTGAGACGGCAACCGTCCACAAGAGAGCATCCCGACAACGTGAGGCTGCTCAATCGCCAGACACAAGGCCCAGGCAGGATGCACTGGGGCAGGCGGGGTGGAAGTACAGAAACATTGTTGTACGACCCTCGTTTATGGGGCCACAACCCCGGTGGGTTTCCAAAACTGAATAAAATAAGCTAAATCAACTGACTATCCGTTCGTGTTCCCGGGCTTCATTCGATCCGTCGAGTCAAAACCAAAAAAAAGCTGCGTTCTTCGTGCGTATAAGGCCTGATGGCGATGCGACCGTAAAAACCGGGGAGTGAAGTAAAAAAGACAAGCCGAACAGGATTCAACACATAAAATGGAAACGTGACCCGGGGTGGGGTGGGGGTGAGAGGATGTTGCACCAACGGCAAATAAACAACTTGTCAACAAGTTGATAAAAATACCAAAAGCCGGCAGATCAGATTCCTGCAGCAGGCCTGAAGGAACCCTCCACGCCCCCCCGAACGTCGATGGACAGATGGGGGGCGGATCAATGGCCTCCAGATTGAATCCATCAGTGGCAACAAAGTGTTGTCAAACCCCCTTAGTTATAGCGGCTAAAAAGAGGGGGTGGGTTTGAAGGAGAAAGACTAGAGGGAGGACAGTTAATGTGGCCACCATCTCAGATAGCCCCAACCAGTCCGACGAGAGAGAGAGAAAAGAGAGAGAGAGAGAGAGATCGTCCAAATCAAAACAGCCTTTCAGTATGTGATGTGCGACGCCTCCATGTGTGAGTTGTGTAATAACGAGGACTCTCCCAAAGGGAGGGGCGAAGGGGGGTGGGTGGGGGGGGTGGAGGGAAACAGCAAAAAAAATTCCCCTCAGCCTCCAGTGTTGGAACAGAGAGAGAAGAGGGGAAAAGGCACCCACGCAGTAGAAAAAAAAGGGAATATTTTTTTGTCGTTTTGATATGGCACGGGCATGTTTGTGTTGCTTTCCGTCCCATGGTTTGTTTTTTGCGGAAGAAATGGGGGAAGACGGGGGGGAGGGAGAAGAGAGAGAGAGAGAGAGAAAAATCCGAAGCGTCAAAGAATAAATCGGGGGAATATCACCCCCTTTACCCCCCCCTTTGAGAGTCGGGTGAGGGTGAGGGTCGTAAACATGCGGTGAAGCTGGGTTGGGGGTGGAGGTGCCTCGTAGTGCGCAATGCAACAAGAAATGTATGTGGTGGCCATCAGTGCTAGTTAGAGTTGTTGCAGAGCGCACAAGAGGGGGGGCGAACCCACGCGGCTGAGCGCCGTGAATGCGTCTCCTGGATCACTCGGACCTCTGGTGTACGGAGAGATAGAATCTTGCTCGATTCCCCCTCGATTTTCATTCGAGCAGCAGATGCACAGCCAGCTCGGGCTTCTTCAGCCCAGCCTCCTCTTTCCAATCCTCTTGGAGTTGGCACGATTTACTTTTTGGCTCGGGCATTTTGCTGGGGTTTTGGATGATTCGGCGAAGAAGCAGCAGCAGCAACACAAAAAAACGGCAAAAAAACGGCAAGAAACCCCAGGGGGGTCTGGGGGGGGGGGGGTGTGGGGGTGGGGGCGCAGCAGCAAAAGCGAGACAGACCTGGCTGGGACAGCTTGTTGTGTTGTATAATGTTTCCATGCTCTGAGAACTATTGCGGTCTCTCTGGCTATAAAACGAGCCAGCCATGATCTCGCTTCTCGAGAAGATCCGAACATCCCCCCCGCTGAGGGTTCTGGACACATCCCAAGTGGAGGACACTCCTGGAGATAATACATAATAGAGACAATCGCTCGGGGGGGTGGGTGGGTCGGGGAGTGGGGGGGGGGGGGAGGCTCAGGGATACAGAAGAAAAAAGAGAATGTGGGGGGGGGGGGGGGTAAAAATACCAAAACAATGAATGGGGGGGTGGGGGTGGTGGGTGTTTGTGGCCAGGGGATAAGATAGGTCTGGTTTTCCGGTTTTCAAAACCAGGGTTTCCCGGTTTCCGGTTTTCTGGAAAAAAAAAAAGGCCGATCGGATTTTCGCCGGTTTTTGGGGAACCTTTGTGACAGTCAACCAGTGGGACCATTAGCCAAAAAAATATGGAAAGTGACCCCATCGTGATCCGCACGGAGCTCAAACAGTCAAAAGAAAGCAGAGAAGCGGAGAAAAGGAGCCCAGCGGGACCCGGTGGGTGGTGATGTCCTCGTCATGCAGGTCTTCTCTGTTTGAAGTTTCGAGATACTCCGGTAGCTTGATCATTCCGACCGCACCGTACTCCTTCTGGGCGGCTTGCCGAGCGCATGCACTCAATCTCGTTGCGGTGCACACTGCCAAGGACCACCCTGTCATCCACGCAAGCTACGACCTTGTCTCGAGCACGTTTGCCTTGCTGGGGATGACACATGCAAACTCCGATGTTTTCGGGAGTGCATGTCCGCTTTGGAGAGGATCGACGGATTCGGGTTCTGGCGGGACCGCGATTTGTGCAGTGTTGGAGACACCCGCTGGTGTTCGCATGAGCGCACGTTGTGCGCATCGTCTGACTGACTGCCTCAAGGGGGTGGTCATGCAACAAGCTCGACCATGAAGGTAGTTGCCCTTCGTGAGGCGTACCAGCAGAGCAGCACCCTCAGGGGGGTTTGTCCTGATGCGGGAGGTGATGCGAAGCCGCGCTCCGTCAGTACGTGGACGCATTGAAAGCTCAGTTCCGTCCCTTCGGGGAGCTGCGTGGAGCAACACGCCACTGCTGTTCGGCAGAGCCTGGTCCAGCCGTGTTGGGTGTGATTCTGAGAGGGTTTGCGCGGGTCGCGCGCGCCGAAGGCGCGCGCGAAAAATTTCAAAACCAGAAAAACCGGAAAACGGCGCCAGAAAAAAAGTCTATCTTATACCCTGTTTGTGGCGGTAATGAAGAAAAAGAAGCGACAACCCGGAGCCGCAGGCGCGCGCATCTTCCGTTTGACAGAGATAACGCCGCCACGACGGTGGGTTCCGGTGGGGGGGACGAGGCAGATGTGGAACACACAGGGATGAGAGACTTCCTACCCACATGATCTGCTTCGCAGAGGCTTAGCTTGGGGGGGTAAACTCGGTCAGCTGACCGAGTTTCAGCCAAACCCGGAAAAAAACTCGGTCAGCTCAAAAGACAAAAAAAAAAGTATAAATTTTCGGGGAAAAAAGCGGATTTTTCTTGGGGTGCAGCAGCACAGGAGGTGAAGCACGTGTGCGAGCGAACGCGAACACCCCATTCTCCTTCTGTCCCGTATTCGTCGCTAGCGTAAGAATAACGTCAGCAGTCTCGAATTCCGTCTCCCGGCAACATGGTGGGCACGCAGGTGCAGGAGGCTACATCGCTGACCATTACCTGGCACCTCTCCCGGGGATCACTGGCGCGTACCCTTGCCCGGACTTCAATGCCCCAGCACACCCACTGAAGTGGGCACAGGCGCACAAGACTGCCCTTCTGCAAGGTGCCCGGGTGTCTGTTCCGAGATTCGGAGGTTGGGCCTGCGTGATCTGCAGGAGGTTATTCAGCGGTTTACCTCGGCAAACCTCGCTCTCACGTACCCAGCAACATGCAGGCTACCCCAGCTTGCATCTATGCTTCGGCTGGGCACTGCTTCTGTTGAACGCTTGTTTTCCAAGCTCCGCCTTGTCTCCACCAGGCTTCGCCAACTGAGCAGCGAAAGCCTTGCAAATGTACTTTGTGGAGTGGAATGTCGCGAAGATTCACAGGGTATCCCCGAAGCCACTCTTGCGAGGTCCTAGGGTACCCCGAGAGAATGTCACCCCCCTCGAGGGCCCAGGGCCGAGGGGGGGTGACATTCTTCCCAGCCGCTACACAGGGCAACCATTGAAGAACGTCACCCCCTCTGTACAGGGTGGCCGTTGGAGCCCAAGCGGAGGCCGAGGGGGGGTGACATTCTCTCCGGGTACCCGAGGTATATGGAAAATTTCACGGAAGCACCAACAAAGCTCTTTTTCAGCCCACTTCAGGACTATCTGCGCTGCTGAGACTGCATCCGCCACTGCCTGGCGGGAAGCTGCCAATGCACACCTACAAAGGCAACAAAGCAACCCCAGGTTGAGGCTGCAAACCTGGTTGCTGAGCTGGTGTTCCAGATAAGAAGGGGGGGAACCGGGAAGGCAGCAACGTCGAATTCTGGGTGAACCAGGTGGTGGGGAGCAAATCAACGGGGCAAATCAACTGCGTGTGTACTGTGACCGAGTCTGACCGAGTTTCGGCCCCAACCCCAAAATCCAAGCTAAGCCCCTGCTGCTTCGCACAACCCAAAAAAAAACTGGAGGGGGATTTCAGCCCGTTCAGAGGCCTGGACACTGCTTTTTAAAATAATCTGTACCACACGCTTTCCCACACGTGAATAATTTTTTTCCACCAATATTGTTTTTTTTGCATCGACAGCCTCCAGACTTGGTGTGCGGGACAACCAGGCTGTGGCATGCCAGAAGGCGTGTGCCGATCCACTCTGTTGCGTGCACTAGTTGGGGGTGGGTGGGGGGGGGGTGCAGCTTTGAAGACAGAGTGTAGTAAACTGTTTGTGTCAAAAAATACTACGAGAAACACTTGGCCTCTATGCTGTGAGTGTTGCATTGGACGCTTCCACCAACATACCCATCGCATCGTCACGGGGTGCAAGTGCCGGCCCATGAGGATATACCAGGAAAGGCAATCGGGGCACATCAAAGATACACCCCCCCTCCCCCCACGCAGCGCCGAGACATAATGACACACGGCTTTACCCCTGGTGCATTTGCTTTCACTCAGGGTGGGAAAAATTTCCATCTTCTCTCCCCCCCCCCAAAAAAAACACACCAGAGAGGCCAAAGGTGTCCGGAAGGCGGAGGGGGGGGCGGGGGGAGAGGAGGGGGAAGGTAGCAAACCACCAACCCCTAGACTAACCCACCACCTACCCCCCCACTCCCCACTCCCCACCTACCCCTGCCGTGCGGTGCAACCACAGGACGACTTGGAGTTCACCCCCCCCCCCCCTCAGTTCTTCCCCTCCCTCCCCCCCAAACCACAACCCCCTTTTCCCAACCTCGAGGCTGAGGGGGGTACGCCAGTTGAAGTGTGTCTTCTTTTTTTTTGCTGTGCGGTTTGTTTTTTTTGGCTGTGTGGCAGTGCACGTCGAGTCGACCCAATATGAGGGCAGACTCAGGATGTGCCGCAACTGTAAAGCGCTAACCCGCAGCAGAGGGTGTGAGGTGAGTGGAGAGGGGGGAAGGAGGAGGAAGGCAGGGGGGAGACAGCCAACCGGTTTAAACCCTGTGTTCGGAGCAGCCCCGCACCCCCTCGATCTGATAGAGGGGGTGGGGAGGGGGAGAGGAAAATCCTCTCCTCTACCAACCTGTGCCAATCAAGTGTTTCTCTTTTGTGTTGCCAACGGCAAGCAGCCTGCTGATGTGTACCAGGGGCTGCGTGCGTGTGTTGGGCTTCTTGCGTCGGACGGTGAATCAGAAAATAAGTACAGCTAAGAAGCAACGTAATCAATATCCGGTGGAGGGGGAAAGGTGGGAGGGGGTGGAGTGGGTGGCGGGGCGGGGGGAGTGGCGGGGCATTGAAAAGTGAGAACGCACCGGGTGTTGCCAGGCTGGCGGTGTGGGTCAGGCATTTTTCTGCTGATTGTTGCTCCGCCCGTCCGCCGGGCCTCTTCGTTCTTGGGGGCTGGATATTGCCATGGGGCACGGGGCGGGGGGAGCACAGGCAAAACGACGCCAGCTGCACGCAACACCGTAGCACGTAAAGACAAGAGGAAGTTGGTAATCCGAGAAGACAGTTGTACCAAGTTGTATTATAACGTCATAACGTATGGGGGGTAGCGGTGGTGCAGTGGAAGCGAAGAGAGGCTACCCTGCCGCGTGCTTAGTCCTGCTTGCCCTTGCGGGACGAGTCATGAGCCCCGTACGCGCTCGACACGCTGTCGTGGGTCGTGCCGTAGGGGTTGGTGCCTTCGCGCATGTAGTTTGCCTCCGAGTGCTCTGCAGCGTGCCCGAAGGGGAGGCTCTCGTCGCCGTACGGCAGCGACGAGCCACCAGAGTACTGCACGTCGACCTTCTCCACCTGGTAGGCGGAGTACCAGTACGTCTCGTAGGGCCCCTGCACCAGGAACGGCCTGGCCTGCCCGCCGTCGCTGCAGGCAACAACCTCGCCGACCTCACCGGGCGCAAGGGCACCGAGGCCCTCTGTGCCCGAGAGGCGCACATGGTCGCCGACAACGAAGCCTGGCGGAGCACGCAGGCGCAGGAGGTCGTCCTCCGAGTTCTTGTCCAGCCAGATGCTGGGGCACAGGTTGCAGTCGAAGCGCACCTTGATCATGCCGTGCTTCTCCTTCACAATCGTCGCGTCCATCCACTTGTCCTCGTGCTTGACGCTGACGGCAGGACCGTCAGGGCTGTCGAGCGCGTCCGGCGTGATGGTCACGATGTCGTACTCCTCGTTCAGCAGGCACACCTGCACCAGCTCGCCGTCTGCGCACATCACAAGACCCAACGAGTCCTTGCTGATGACGGAACCATCCTCGAGCTGGAACTCCGCAGGGAACAGCACCTTCTGCCCGACGACGAACTCGTGTGCACGCGGCTCCTCGGAAGCCACAACGACGTGCTTGTCCTCGCGCAGCGGGGTGCGCCACTTGTTGATCGCGTGCGGCAGGGCCCCGCGGTGCGGCTCCTCTGAGCGGAGAATGTAGCCGGCACCCAGAGCGTCCGTGCCGATGAGGGACTTCTGGTCCACCACCACCCAGTGCCCCGACGGCGACGAGTACATCCAGTGGTCCGCAGGGGCTTGCTGCCACACAGGCATCCCTGCCTCGAACACGTTGGGAAGAGGGAGGTACACACCAGACGCCTCTGCAGCCTCGGACAGCCACTGGCAGCACACCCACAGCTTGGGCACAGTCTTCGACTCGGCCCCTGCCAGGAAAGCACCGGTGATCGGAAGGCCGTCCTTGATCGGGTCCCCAGGAGTAACACACATAGCCACGATCGCCGCCACCTGCTCTGCCGTGAGGCCGAAGAACTTGATCGTCACCTGCAGCTCACCACCCATGTCCTGCACACCCTGGATGTCCATGTCCGCCTCGCTGAAGTCCATCAGGTCCAGTGCGTACGCAACACGCTCTGCGAAGGCGTACAGGAAGCCCTCTTCGTCGAAGTCTGCAAGGGTCTCCGCAAGGCACACAACAATCGACGAGTAGCGCGGCTCGAACTCGAGTGTCACAACAGGCTCGCCCTCGACCAGGTCGCGAATGTCCGACAGCTTTGTGACCTTCACCCCGTTCACGCGGCACACGCGGCGGTTGCGGAACCTCTCGGCGCCATGGGTGGCTGCAGGGCTGCCATCTGTGGGTGGGTGTAGACGTGTGCATAGCAGGGCAAGAGTGCATCATACCACAGACACCGACCAGCAGGGTGTGATCGTCCCACATGATGCCCATCGGCTCGTGTGCCTCCTTGTAGATGGTGAGGAAGTCGTCGTAGTCGTCGTAGTCCTCCAGAGACTTGAGGAGGTCCTCAGTGGTCTCCTTCTCCTGGTCGCGCTTGCTCTTGCGGTAGCGCCAGATGGCGAACAGCACACTGAGGCACAGGCAGCACACACCGCCAACCACGCAGATGATGATGATGGCGGTGTTGGACTGCGTCGCCTCCTCCACGGCCGTGGCACCCTGGTTCGGGATGGTCTGGTTGTACACCAGCGGCGAGTACGGCTGTGGGGCGGTGGTGGTGATGTCAGCAGGAGCAGGCACAGCTCTTAACACACCTCGTGAGTAGGGCCGTACACCAGGTAGTGCAGCTCCAGCACGAAGGGCAGCATGTCGCTGCGGGTGGCTGTGAGGGGTGTCGGGTGTCGGGTGTTGCGTGGGAAGGCTCAAGACATACTTGCAAGGGTCAGGCGCTCGTTCAGCGCAGCCGCAGTCGCGTCGCTGTCCTGCGAGTAGAAGGCCTGCATGGTCAGGTGGATCTCCACCACAGAGCCCGTGCTGCTGAGCACCACACCCGAGCGGTCCAGCACAGCGTTCTCCTCGTCAAGGGTGGTGCCGTATGCCACGCAGGCAGCGCTCCTGATGGAGGACCACTCGTTGATGGGCTTCTGGATGGCGCAGTAACCGTCGTTGCACACGGTGCCAGAGCACACGTAGGACACGTAGTACACCGACGCAAGCTGGCCCAGCACCTCCTTGAGGATGGTGGCAAAGGCGCCGAGGTTGCCGGCAATGTCCTGCTGCCCCTGCTCGAAGCGGAACTGCACCACTGCGTACAGCGGCGACGTGGGGAGCGTCGTGTTCGTCTCGTCCTTAGTGCAGTTCGGGTAGTCCATGTACCCAGTGTCGCACTGCCCGCAGTCCTGGCCCGTGTAGCTGTGTTGTGGTGTGGGTGAGCAGGTGGACGGCAACAGGTCACAACGGGGCATACCCTTCGTCGCAGATGCACTGGCAGTGGCCCACGTGACCGCGCACGTAGCCGTGGCTGAGGCACACGTTGTTGAGGCAGGGCGGGAAGCCCTCGCACGACGTCGCCAGGATGTACAGCGGCTGGACCCTGCGTGGCAGTTGGTGGTTGTGGGTGGTGCAGGCAGGGAAGGTAAAGGCATAGGCAAGACGGGCAACATACAGCTGGCAGGACATCGTGTCGTAGGAGCACTTCACATGCAGGTGGAAGTAGTACTCGTGGCATGCACTGACGAAGCCAGTCGCAAGGTCGGCCCTCGTGAGTGCGTCAACCATGACAGAGCTGAAGAACTTCTTCACCGCCACGCTCGGGTAGTCGTCCGGAGACGAAGCAGACTTGACGGCAAGGTTGGTGATCGTGTCCTTCGGCGGGTACACCAGGGCCGTTGTCTTGCCCTCAGAGTCAATGTAGCCCTGTGTTAGGATGTGTAGGCAAAGGAGGAAGGAGGGGCATATTCATACCAGCACAATGTCGTTCTTCACAATCTTCATCCCAACAGGCAGGTTGTCAGACGGGTGGTACTGGCGCAGCGTGCCGTCGGGCAGCTTCACAAAGTCCACGTTGCGCGACTGCGTCAGCTGCACAGAGTACGTGATCTTCACATCGCACGAACCAGACGTCGAGCACTGCCCGGCATCCTCAGTGGACGTCGACGTCTCCTCACACACGGGGTAGTGCCCGTACGTGCTGCAGTCTGTGGCAGCAATGCCCCAGCGGAACAGCGTGGTGTCCCACTGCAGCACGGCACACTTGTGCTGGTCGTCGAAGGTGTGCGTGCTGACAGCAAGCGACCAGTCGATGCTAGACCCATCGGCCCAAGTCCACTGCGCAGAGTTGGTGCAGTCCTGCGAGCAGGTTGCGCCAGTCCAGTACGCCCGCGTCTCCAGAATCTCGCCCTTAGCCTTCAGCAGGAAGGCCTCGATGCCCGCCTGGTTCTCGAACTGCGGCATGCGCATCGTCGCAGAGGAAGCACCGCACCACGCCATGCCCGCGTCCCTGTCTGACGAGGGGGTCACCTTCACCTGCGGCACGTCCGCCACCGTCGTGCTGGTCCCATCGTCCTTCTTGCACATCACCTGCACCCCCGATGACGTGAGCTGGCAGGCGTGCTGCAGCTCCAGCAGCGACTCGGAGACGCCAAGAATCGACGCGAAGTCGTTCAGCATTGTGCGCACCTTCGTGATGCTGCCTGCGCTCTTCAGCACCTGGTCCACGTCCATGTTGTCCAGAGTCACGCTGAGAACGAAGGTGGTGGGGATGTCCACAGGCAGCTGCTTCACCTCCACAACGTCCTCCGTCGTGGGCACAGGCGCCGGGGGGGTCCCCGTCTTCCCCGTCGCCGAGAGGTACAGACCAGCCCTGTCAACGCCGAGCACATCCGTCACAGCCTGGGCGAACAGGGCACCCAGCGAGAGCTGGCGTGTGCACGTCGGGTCAGTCCCGTGGACGAAGCAGGACCCGGCCCCCGTCGTGCAGCCAAAACCACGCGCACAGGTGCAGATCTCCTCGTTGCCCATGGGGATGCACTGGGTGGACGCCAGATCACCGCAGGTCGCGTTGGCGCTGCATTCGCTGGAGAACCCACGGTAGCAGATCGCACTCTTGACAGCCGTCCCGTTCATCGACACGCTGTCGGAGATAATCTCAGACTGTGCGAAGTGGCACAACCCGTCCTCGTCGTTGTACGTCACCCCGGTGCAGTCTGCCACGTGCTGGCACATCCTCTTGCAGTGCGCAAGCGAGATGGCATTAACAACACCGGTGTCGTTGCTCGAAATAATGTCACTCCCGTAAAGGTACTTCCAGTTGCAAGGCGTCGGGCTCGGGGGGCACGTCACCACGTACGTCGCGAGCGAGTTGTGCGTCACGTCATCCCCACCTGCCGGAAGCACGGCCTTCTTCAGGATGCACGCCGATCTGTCGGAATCCTCGACGGTGGTGCTGCGGGAGAAGGCGTAGCACCCTGCCTCTGTGGTGCAGTTGGTGATGCACTCGTCAAGCGTCCCAACGATGGTATCCAGAGTGAAGGCGTCCGACAGCAGCCCGTACTGCGGCCTCCACCCTGTAGTGCATGCCGAGGGCGAGCCCACACCCAGCAGACGACGTGCAGCAGAGAACGACGTCAGGCCGTCGTCGATGGGTGCGGCGTCGATAGGGGCGGAGTCAATCGGTGCCTGGTCAGGAGCGGGTGTGTCCGGTGCGGGGGTGCTGGGCACACTGCCAACGCCGTTGCAATCGCCACAGGCGAACACACCGAAGACAGCGCCGATGCCTGTCTGGGCAATAGTATCACACTCGAGGCTGCTGCGCAGGAAGTCGCAGAAGGCAGCCTTCGTGTCACCAAGAGGCACGTCCACCTTCAGGACCAGGCTGTTGGAAGGCTTGCCGGCTGCGGCCTGGGGGTCCGCCCCACGCGACCCCCCAGTGGTGTCAGGGGTGGCAGCCTCCCACAGGGGCACGCACGCGCTGGTCTGGTCCGCACACAGGTTGTAGGAGTCGAACGAGGCAGTCGAGGCGTTGAGGCGCGTCGATGTCGCAACGTTACGGAGGATCCACTGACGGTCCTCCGACTTCTCGAAGTCGATGCCGTCAGGCGTGTTCAGGTACAGCGGGAGCACCACCTGCTCGTTGACGATGGTGGTCCACTTGTCCCCCCCGTTCGTCAGTGTCCAGGAGTCGGAAACGCTCAGCGGGGTCAAACCCAGGTCCTCGAACGAAGGGTTCAGAGAATCCATGAACAAGTTGTCAGCAGAGCCCAGCTCCACGCCAATCGAATCCGTCGCTGCCAGGCCGAACTCTGTGGGGTCCACACCGGCAGGTGTACGCACGTCTGTATTGGCTGACAGGCTGATGAAGCTGTCGTCCGTCGGCACTGCGTCGACCGAATCCCAAGTCGTTGCGTCGAGGCGGGGCACCGACAACTCGATCTCGAATGCTGCCAGCGAGATCTGGTTCGTCTCAGCCTCGGCAAGTGCACGCAGGGTGCGGTGCTGGCGCTCGAGACGCACACAAGCGGTAACACCAACACGGCCGGCAACCTGCGACGCCTCGAAGCTCTTCAGGTCACAGGCACGGGTGCTGTGAGTGTACTGCACCAGCTTGCATTCATCCATCTTCTCGCACTGTTCGCGGCACGCGTCGAGCGTCACGTCGTTCAGCAGGCCCAGGGTACCGTCCGTGAAGGAAGATGCAGTCGTGCAGTGGAACTTGTTGAACACCTGCACAGAGTCGGCCACACAGGCAACAGCGTTCTCCTCCCCCTCCGTCGGCAGGGCGTGCAGCGACTTCAGCATGCAGCGCTTGTCGCTCGGGTGGTGCACAGCAATCACGCAGTTCGTCAGCTTGGTGCACGCATTTGCGCACTCCACGTGGCTTGGCACCTTCTCGACCACGGTGATCGTCCCGCTCTCGTACGAAGTGCGCCAGCACTGGTACCCCTTGACAGCAGTGATGTGCTCAAGAGCAGACTTGCTGTCCTTGCGGACCACACCCTGCCTGACGGCACGCACGGAAGGCACCGCGCGCTTGCAGACCTTCCCGCTCATGGAGCCGTGTGCCGCCGTCTTGGCACCCTCCGCCATCAGAACGCAGATGCCCTTCTCGTTGATCACGAAGAACTCACACGCAGCGCTTGCGGCGCACAGCAGGCGGCACTCCTTCTCCTCGCTGCGGGGCACAATGCGCAGAGGCGCGGCAGTGGCGGAGCCAGTGTCGCACGTGAAACGCGCGTCCTTGTTCTCGTCAACCTTCACGAGCTTGCGCTCCTTCATGCAGGCAACGCCACGGCCACCTGCCGTCAGAGACGAGGGCGCAGCCTTCAGCACGCACTGGTTGTCCTTGAAGATGAAGCTCGAGCAAGGCCCGATGCTGAGGCAGAACTCTGTGCACTCATCAAGCGTCTTCACGTTCTCGAAAGCAACAAGGTCGGCACCCTTGGCCGAGCCGGTGGAACAGGCGAACCGGCTCCTGGCGGGCGCTGTCTTGGTGGTGGAGGTCGACAGGACGGCGCACGACTCGGTGCCCTTCTCAAACTCAGAGGCGTAGGCGTCCACAGACCCAACAAGCTCGCACCCCTTGTCCGCACCGTAGTTCACACCACGGCACACGTTGTTGAAGGCAGCGCACTGACGCTTGCACTCCTCGAGGGACTCGACATCACCGATCTCGAAGAGGGCGTTGGCAAAACGCTTGCCCTGTGCACAGTCGAACTGCAGCGGCTTCAGCACTGAGCACGACGTCCCCTCCTTCTTCGTGTCCAAGACAGCGCTGAGCCCGAACAGCGAACAGGCCTCGCCGCTGTGCGTGAGGCCCACACACCCATCGATCGTCGCGCAGTGACTCTCACACGTCTGCAGCGAGTCGGTACCCTCGACGACCATCAGCTCTGTCCCACCGTACGAACCCTTCTGGCAGTGGAAGTCGCGCTTCTTTGTCACAGGCCCAGCCGTTGCCTGCAGACCCACGCTCTTCGCCGCCGGCTGCTTCTTCGCCGCCTTCTGCACGGGGACACCCTCCTTGGAACAGCTCGCGGCAGCTGCGTCGACCTCGGTTGCGTCACCTGCGCCCTGCATGATCACACACTCGTTGTTCTTGTACACAAAGCGCACACAGCCTGCCGTGTTGGAGCAGTGCTCCTTGCACTCACGCAGGGTCGCCACCTGCTCAATCGTGAACAGCGACTCCCCTGCAAAGCGCTTGCCCTCGGCACACTTGAACCCATCAGCGGTCTGGCTGTCATCGCCGCTTGTCGGCTTCGAGCAGGTCATGTGGGAGGCGGAGTCGGCGAGGGATGCAGGCTTGTTGTCCTTCGTGGCAAGACGCAGAGAGCAGGTCGACTCGGAGATGTCGAAGACAACAGCAGTGCAGGAAGGCATCCCGTTGCAGCCCTCGAAGCAGCTCGGGTCGTTCGCAGACACGCCCTCGAGCATGAGGATCTCATCGGCAGTCGAGGTCTTGTGCATCGTGCAGGGGTAGTTCTCGCTAGTGTGCTTCACAGGCGCCTTCGTGCAGCGGGTACCCTTGCTCGACACCTTCGTTGCGTCAGCGCCGTACACATTGCACGAGTTTGTCTTGTCGAAAGAGATCGAGGAACACTCGTTCACATTCGAGCAGTAGTCCTTGCAGGCAGCAAGGTTGTCTGCCTCAACCTGGAACAACGGCTCGCTGGAATAGCCTCCCTGGTCACAGGAGTACTCAGGCACGCTCTCCGCTGCTGTCTGCACGCAGACGAGCAGCGCAAACGCTGCGGTGACCCGCATCGCGCTGGAAAGTCTCAAAGGCGTCAAAGTTGTTGGTAGTTGACTTAATATGGTTTTTTCAGATATTCGGTTGCTGGGCAAGAGCCCTTGTCTCCTGCGTGGTGGTGGTGGTGGTCTGAAGTGCGCAGGTTCGCGGGAGGGGAGGGACAAGTCACAAGTCACAAGGAACAAGAAACAACTGCGAACGCGCCCAACCGAAGCTCGACCGATATCCGCATCACGTCAGGGCATGCCAACTCCGGGAAGGATTTGCCCTGCCTTCAGACAGTTCATTATTGGGGGCATCCTGGGGGCCAACAAGGCAGGGTCACAAAGCCAAGGGGCACTTTGCGGTGCCCGCGAGCTGTATCGTCGCACAGCCAGCAGCATCCTCGGCATCCACTCAGCGTTGCCACGCAACATCACGAATGTGGGGGAAGGAGACGGCACAGATCGTCCAGTCAGTGTCGTGTAAGTGCAGCAGGTGGCTGTATTATGTTGTGTAAGGAGAACCCACATGCCCTGCCACAGGCCTGGCATGGGGTCAAAGAGAAAGGCAAAGCTGGCGGAAGGAAATTCCCGAATCACACAAACGCGCAAAAAAAGAAGTGTCAGATTCGCGGATCGGCATACGAGCAGTGTCCCCGAGAGGCCACAGCAAGATAACCGAGTACTGCACGTCTCGGGTAGAGAGCAGGCATTGATGGGCAAGGTGAACTACAAACTTGATAAAAATAAGGCGGCACACGAAGGCTTTCTCTGGTGCAGTCCCTAGAGGTGCCGCTTGGGACAACCGGGCTGGCACGAGAGAGGGAAGCTAGGAGAGGCACAGCCAAGACGCAGGAGGGTAGAACATGGGCACCCAGGGAGAGGTAAGCAATAGTGAAGCCAACAAAGTAGATGAATGCTGGAGTGCTTGCCGTGTGGCAGCACTGACGCACGTGCTTTCATACTGAGGCACAAGAATCGTGTGGGCGTGGAAGGGAAGGGAATTCCAATATCATAGTGGTGCTCTATTCGAGCACTTCAAGTCCAGCGACACCGCCGGTAGAAGAAGTGGGAAGCGACAACATGCAGCAGCATAGCCTGGTACACTACGGGGTGTCAGGGCACGCATCGGGCGTCATGGGTTCCATGTTTTCGAATGCAGCCGGGTCGTAGGCGTGCTTGCACCGGTGCTGGCGGCGCTTCCCCGAGGCACTCTGCAGGTGCCGCGAGGCGTACCACGACTCGCCCGTTGCGCACTGCACAAGGTAGGGCTTTGCCTGTCCGCCGTCGCTGCAGGTGAGGACAGTCCCGACGAGGCCTGGCTCAAGGCTACCGTCCTCCGTGCACTCGACGTCGCTGCGCACCACCCTGTCGCCCACGTGGAACACATCCTCTGCAGCAGGGCGCAGCAGAGCATGCGTCTGTCCCTCGGGGATCCACAGCGGCTCGCACAGGTGGCAGTCAAACCGTACCTTGACGTAGCCGTTGCGCTCGGCAACCACAGTCGCTGGCATCCACTGCCCGCCGCTCTTGCAGCGGACGCGCTGCCCATCGGGGCTCTCCAGGGAGTCGGGGGCTATGGTGACCACGTCGCAGCTTGCGTTCAGGAGGCACACGCGCACAAGGTCATCCGCTTCACCCATCACGAGGCCCTCTGTGCCGCGCGTCACACCCGACCCGTCCTGCATCACGCAGGTCTCGGGGAACCTGACCTTCTGCCCGACAACAAACTCGTGTGCACGTGGTTCGCGGCGCGACACAGTGACGTGCGGTGCGTCGCGCAGAGGCGTGCGCCATGAGAAGGGCGAGAAGGGGTGTGCCCCCCTGTGGCGCTCTGTTGCCATCAGGACATACTCCGAGGTGGCGTGCCCCACCAGCATCTGGTTGTTCACCACCACCCAGTGCCCCGATGGCGACGAGTACATCCAGTGGTCCGCAGGGGCGTGCTGCCACACAGGCATCCCGTTGACCTCATGCGGCAGCTGCACGTACACCCCACTGCACGGGGCTGCCTCATCGAGCCACTGGCAGCACACCCACAGGTGGGTGCACTGCGCCTCCTGCTCCGCCCACGGCACTGCCAGGTGCGCACCCACTATGGGCATGCCCTCGCGGATCGGGTTGCCGGGCGTCACGCACATCGCGACAATGGATGCCACCTCCCCAGAGCGCAGGCCGTCGAGGTGGATCAGGACGTGCAGCTCGTGGCCCTTCTCCGTGATGCCCTCAACCACCATGTCGTCTGCGCAGTAGTCGCAGTTGGGCAGGTTGCGCGAGATGCGGTCGGCGAACGCCTCTGCGAACAACCCCTGGTCGAAGTCGCTGCGCGCCTCGTCGAGGCGGACAATGATGCGTGAGAAGCGCGGCACAAACTCCAGGCGGACGACAGTTTCGCCGTCGACAGCCTCGCGGATGTCTGCCAGCGTTTCGACCACCTCCCCGTTGATGCGGTGCAGCCTCCGGTTGATGAAGGCATCTGCGTTGTGCCGGGCAGCAGGGGTGTCGCTGCGGACGCCCACCACCAGCGTGTGGTCATCCCACATCACGCCCAAACTCTCGTGCGTCTCCTTCGTGATGATCAGGAAATCCTCCCCGTGGTTCTTCACCTCGGCCAGCTCCGTCAGCTCTTTGGTGGACTGCTGCTGCATCATCCTCCACTTCTTGTACTGGTACACACACAGGATGAGGCACGCACACGCCAGCAGGATAGGCCCACCGATGATGGCGGCTGTGATGTGGTTGGTGTCCTCGCTCGCCCCCTCCGCATCGTCCAGCACCTTGGTGTCGGTGGTGATGCTCGTCGGTGCAGGGGTGGCAGGCGGCGTCGGTGTGATGGTGGGTGCTGTGACGACCTGGGTCAACGGCGACCAAGGATCCTGTGGTGCAATGGTGTGTGGAGCAGGCACAGGCGGCAATGACACACCTTCACCTCGGGCCCCGTCATGCTGTGGAACTGCATCAGACGGAACATGGCAAGGCCGCGGGCCTGATTCGTGGACCCACCTGTGGCAGTGGTGGCAGGGCGGGTGCAAGGTGTGCTGATGCACAGGCATACGTTCTGTCTCGAAGACACTGTCGACGACAGCTGCAGCCTTCGTCCCTTCCAGCGCGTAGGCATTTGTGTAGGTCAGGCGAACCTCCACGACAGACCAGGCGGCAGACTGCACAGACGCATCACGGGAAGTGGCTGCGACAGTCGTGCACTCGGCACGCCTGCTTGCCTCCCAAGCAGACACAGGAGACAGGCCGTTGCAAGCGCGCCCCGTCGATGGTGGGAAGCGGCAAGCGGAAGGGGAGCACACATAGCGCGTCGCGACAGAAGACGCGACACCACTGAACAACGACTGCATCTGCTCCTGCATCCTGTCGGAAGATTCCCGGACGGACGCTTGGCCGCTCGCAAACTGCAGCTGGTACACATCAGAACGGGGAGCTGCATCAGCAGAAGGCTGGCACAGCGGGTAGTTCGTGAACCCACCGGTGCACTGGCCGCATGTCACGCCGGTGAACCTGCGGGGAAAGGGTGGTGGGAAAGGCAGCAGACACGGCAAGCCATACCCAGCGTTGCATGTGCAGACACAGAAGCCTGTCGACCCTGTCACGAAACCGTTCCCATTGCACACGGTGTCGCTGCAGGACAGCTGCCCCCTGCAGGCTGTGCTCATGATCTGGAGCGGCGCAGTGCTGTGGGGTGGCGGTGGTGGTGTGAATGCACAGCAGGGCGTGCATACGGTTTGCAGAAGGCTTCGACACATTGCAGGTGCTCTGCGTGCAGCTCCAAGTGGCAGCTGCGTGCGCCTGCCTGTGGGAGGCCGCTGTCCCACAACGCCTTCCCCAGGGAGGACGACACCGCACTGGCAACTGCTTCAGTCGGGTGCGTGTGGGACGGCAGCAGGGCTTTGACGAGAGGGTTGCGCGGCAGGTCAAGAGGCGGGTGTGCGAGGGCCGTGGTGTGGCCGCTGCTGTCGACATCGCCGAGGTGTGTCCCATTCAGATCCACCAGCTTCGCATGGGGCAGCAGCCGCAGCGTGGGATGGTACTGCACCGCCTTGCCTTGCATCCTCACGAAGTGCACCTCACGGGTGTACGGCAGCTGCACCGAGAACCTCACCTCGGTGCTGCAGCTGGAATCCTGGAGGCAGTTGCTGTTCAGCACTGGCACAGCCCCACCCACGCACATAGGGTACACGCGGCTGGCAGAGCACTGCTCAGCAGCAAGGTGCCAGCGCAGCGCCTTCCTCGCCCACCGCAGCACAGAGCAGCCGTGCCCAGAGGCAAGGGGATCCGCGATGCCCAGGCTTGTCCAGTTGACGGCACTCCCGTCCTGCCACCTCCAGTTCGCAGCGTTGGTGCAGGACTCAGCACATGTGGCCCCCGCCCAGTATGCACGTGACTCGACCATCTGCCCGTTGGAAGAGCGCACGACGTGGTCGATATTCTTCTGCGTGTGTGTGTCAGGGAGGCTGGCGCCTGTCTTGGAGCACCACGACACGGCACTCTGCATGGCTTGCGAGGGACGGTCCGACACAAGCGGCGCACGCGGAAGGCTCACAATGCCGCCAACCTGGTTGGTGCAGGTGAGGGCTTGCCTGTCGGAGTTGGTCAGGCACAGCGTCAGGAGCGACACCTGTGAACGCGGGATGCCGAACCTGACCGCAAGGGAAGATGTGAAGATCCCAGCACGTGTGTCCATCCCGCCCTTGTCTGCAGCACGCTCGAGCACGTCCCGTACCACAGTGTCCTGGATCGTGACCGACACAATGTGGTTCATGTTCATTGCGACGTGGGCCTTGGTCACGGTGACCTTGCCGTTTGAGGTAGGTGCTCCTGTGTAGGCGTGCACGTTGCGTACCTGCAAGGCCTGCGTATCTGTGTTCAGCGTCAGTGCCACAGCCTCGAGCAAGAGTGTCGAGAGCGACTTCGATCGAATGCAGGTCTTCGGCTTGTGCGGCGACGAGCATCCATCTGTGCAGCGAAACCCGTGGGCACAGGCGCAGACCCTGGTGTGCTTGCTGAAGGCAAAGCACTCTGTCGAGTGTGCTTCCCCGCAGCTTCGCTCGCATGGCTCCGGAGCCGTGCCTCTGTGGCACAGCGATGTGATGTACCCGTGCCTCTTGGTGGGGTACCTGAACCCTGACATCAGGCGGCACGTGCCCTGCGACGCCTTGTACACTACAGCCTTGCACTCGCGGATGTGGTCGCACAGCCTCTGGCAGTCGGACACGCCGCGGGTGACGCTCGTGCCCACGGTACGCGCCCCTGACAGCTTGTACTCTGACATGTGCTGCCAGCTGCATGTGGTCACAGGTTCCGGGCACGACACAGCGTAGGTCCGAATCGACCCGATGGCGACTTGGTCCCCTGCCGTCGGCAGCATGGCGCGCTTCAGCCAGCAGGTGCCCAGGTCCTTGGGAGCGAGGCTGCTGTCACGCGAGAAGGCATGGCACCCGACCTTCGGGGTGCACGCTGAGATGCAATCCCCCAGAGTCGCGTTGTACAACGTACTGCGCCCGAAGTTGACTTTGAACAGCTCCGAGAGTGTGCCGTACGCCTCGGGCATCCACCCACGGCTACAGCGGCTGACCTCTGCAGAAGGATATGCCAGCAGGCGCCGCGATGCATGCTGACCCGTGGCGTCTGAGTCAGAGTCGGACCCGTCGCTGTCGGCATAGCTGCTGTTGCCTGTGTGGTTGTACCTGTCGTCAGAGCCCGCGCCGGACGAGTTGGTGTCCATAACGTCACCTTCAAAGCTCCCGCAGGGCGCACAGCCCACCATGCGTGCCGCGCTGCGCAGGTAAGTGTCCTCCGCATCGTCGCAGTGCAGCGTCTCGCGGAGGCCTTTGCAGCTTGCGGCTGTCTCCACCAGCAGCACCACCTTCACGGAGGCAGGGGCGTCCGTGTCCACACCACCCACCTGCGGGCCGCCTGCCGAGTCTGCGGAGGCAGTTTCCCACCGCAGGCGGCAGGCGGTGCCGGAGCCGTAGCAGTTGCTGACGGAGGCCATCGACACGAGGTGCGTCGCGATGTTAAGCTCTGCTGCGACCAGGCGGGCAAGCCACTGCCGGTTGAGGTAGTCGGTGTAGTCGTAGCTCTCGGAGGGTTGGAACAGCAGCGGCACCTCAACGACCCTCGCAGACGACGTGCTCCACAGGAAGCCCGCCCTGAACAGCTGGACAGAGGTGCGCGTCATTGCGGGCAGGCCCATGTGCAGCAGCGCGGGGTTCATCTTGTCCATGAAGATGTTGTCGTGTCCGTGCAGCTCAGTGCCAATGCTTTGGAAAGCGTTGTGCAGGAACTGCTGAGGCTGCATGCCCACTGGCACACGTGCCACCACCGTTGCCTCGAGGGCAGGGTTCTGTGTCTTGGTGCGAGTGTGGAGGCCGCTGAAGGAGGACGGGGACAGGCCTGCGACATGCAGTCGCACACGCAGCTGCACCGTCGCCGTGCTGTGCACCTCCGTCTCGTTGGACTCGCCTGACAGGACTGACACGAGGCGTGAAGGTGCCTGCAGGCGCACGCAGGAGTCTGCAGCAGCATCGGCAGGTCCCTCTGCTGTAGCAGTCTTCAGGGAACAGATGCCGTCTGGTGTGTACTGTGCGACCCTGCAGCCCTGTTCGTGCAGGCAAGCCTCGCGGCACTGCTTGCTCGTGAGGCCCGGTGTTGTGAGGATGTCACCGCTGACGAATGCTTTGTCGATGCAGTGGAAGCCGTCCCAAGGCACCACACTGGATTTGATGCACACTGTCGACGCCTCCACCACCCCCTCTGTCGGGACTGCGTAGAGAGACTTCAACACGCAGCGCTTGTCGGAGGCATGGTGCACCGCGACGAAGCACCTGCCAGACATCGTGCACAGCCGCGTGCAGTCGTCAGGGGTCATCACCCCATGGGTCGTGCTCAGGCTGCCGCCGTGGTACGCCCCCCTCGTGCAGCGGTACCCAGTCATTGGGCGTTGCTGCTTCGAGAACCCCGTGCCGTCTGCTGTGGACGTGTTGCTCAGCAGGGTGCACATGGGGCTCGCGAAGGAGAAGTGGGCACAGCGTGCCATGACGTGGCACAGCGTCCGGCAGCGGTCTGAGCTCTTAGCCCTCACACGCGCCACGACTGCGCTCTCCGGAAAGCTGGCCTGCTGCTTCAGGAAGTAGCGCGACAGGGAAACCGAGGTGTGCTGCCGTGCATCCACCACGGCCCACACGCCACTCGCACCATCACGCTCGGGCCCTGACCTCTCCTGTGTGACGAGGTGCTGGCCCTTGGACATCGCCACACACGACGTGACGGCGGCGTCTGCGTCGACCAGGTCCCCGCCCTGCGCAATGATGCGACACTCGCGTGTGTCTGAGTTGTAGTCCACAGCACCGCAGACATGCTCGAATGACTGGCACACTGCCTTGCACCGCCGCAAGGACTGAACGTTAAGCGCAAACACGCTGTCCTTGTGGCGCTGCCCATCGACGCAGGAAAACGCACGACGGTGGGGCATCGCACACGACACACCATCTGTCGACGCATCGACGGCGACACTGCCCGTGAACAGCGTGCACCACATCCCTGAGTACGAAGCAGCGGTACAGCCCGACAGCGCTGAGCAGCTCGCCTGGCACGCTGCGAGGGTCGGCACCTCGTCGAGGCTGAGCTTCGTGCCGACCGCCGCCCCCACATCGCAGGCAAACGACGCATTCAGCGCCGTAGGCACCGCCAACACCCTGCGACAGGCCGTCCGAAGCGCGCTGGTCGCCAGCTGTGGGGCCTCGGAACGGGCAACGTGGCAGACACCCCTCTGGAAGGAAACACCCTGGCAGTCGCCAATGCGGGTGCACTCCTGCATGCAGGGCTCCAGAGCCTCGATGCCTTCGAAGGTGACGTCGTCCTCCCCCTCGTGGTAGGAGTACCCCTGCACGCAGGCGTAGGGCGTCCCCTCCTTCCCGAGTCTGCAGCGCACAGAGTCCGCCTCCCCCGACACCACGACGCCCTCCCCGCTGTACAACACGCAGTGGCCGCGCCTCATCGTGACGACATGGCACCCTGCAACCGCTGCGCACAGGCCCTGGCAGGAGGCAAGCGAGGGGCGCCGGGTGGCGAACAGAGGGAGGCCCGTCGACACCCCCCCCTCCTCGCAGGTGAAGGCACGCTCGACAGCCGCAGCACCGCAGGCCAGGCCAAGAAGGGCAGCGCTAATGAGAGCACCCCTTGCGGTGCGTGCCATGCCGCTCATTGCGAGCAGCACAGCGGATGTGCCTTTTTCGCCTGTGGGTGTGGGACAAGTGAGGGGAGGGACATGTGGAGCAGGGTGAGTTTCGACCGTGGCATGAGGCAGCAGTTGGTAAAGGCAACCCTGGCGCAAGCCCTGGGGAGGTAGGGTGGGGGTGCCGGGGGTGTTGTCCACTGCGAATTTGGCGCGTTCGCAGGGTTGGCGCCAGAAGTGCCCTGAACCTTTCAAAATATATACAGGCGGAGGTTTCTTTCGTGCGAACCGCGCACTGCGTCCCGTGCGGCTGCGGCTCTGCCTGACTGGGGTTAGGTCACCCATTCGCAGCCCACCACCCCCTCAACCTCTCCCGGGAAGAAAAGGGGTGATGGCGTGCTCCGGAAAAATCAATCACATGGAGTGGCGAGGACACACGCACACACAACACTCACTCACACCCGACACGCCCCCTGCCGCCATGTCCCTGCTGTTTCACTGTTCGACCCCCCTCTTGGGCTACGTGTCGTGGGGGGCTGTCGAACATCAGCCAAGCCAAGCCACGGACGCGAGCGTGACAGAGGGAAGGAGTTGAACTGAAAGAGCGGGACAATTCAGCTCCGAGAGGTTAGCGGGTGTAGAGGGGGGGGGGGTGGGCGCCCCTGCCCCCTCGTCCCCACCCACCCCTCCAGAAGCCCGGTGGGGAGGGGGGGAGGGGGCGGGGATGGGTGATGGTCAAAGCTGATTTCTTTGCAGCTGCCTTTTGGAGCCTTATTGTCGCTCCGCTCAGCAGCTGGTCTAACGAGAAACGAACTGCTGCCGTGGCTCTGGTTGGGCTCCCCTGCCACATACGTGTGAATACTTTATCTGAAGGAGTGGAGAAGGAGGGACGCTCCGTTGAGACCTTCTGCTCAGAAGTGCAGTAAAGTGAGAAGCTCTCTGTGCCCCCCGCTGGATCGTGAACTAAGAACTGCCGAAAGTTGTTCAGTTGGAACGCAGACTCCGCTCTTGGTGTACACACCACTCCCAGCCTGACAAAGTGGTGTGAAGCGGGGTGACTTGGCTTAGGGTCGCAAGGATCCAGCGAAAGGCGCAGAAAGCTCCCCCAGTTGGCTACGCCGAACTAAAAAAGGGTGAGCCTGTGCGTGCCTCACAAAAGTAAAGAAGTTGGCTGCAAAGTGACACAGCCACGGCACAGACAGCGGAGGTTCTCCAAACTGGCACGAACCCGATCTCCACTCTTCACACACACCTATAGTGAGCTGCAGTCACGGCACCAGAGTCTGGCAGACAACCCAAAACGGGGGGGGGGGGGGGGGGGTGGGTCACTCCAGACCCCAAAAACAAATACGGACAAAAAATAAATACAATCCGCCCGATCACGGGCTTGATCAACTCCGCTGCGCTCTACAACGCATGAGCACCCACCACATCAAGTGGGATACCCCGGCTCTCCGGTCAACAATTCATAACATGGTGTGCACAACACTCACCGATGCCTCGCTTGGCATGCTCTCCCCCACTCACCCCCATGGACCAGGCCACCAGGGGCACCCAACAGTCGTGCCGGAGGCCCTTCCTTCCCCCGTTGTGTGCAAAGAATCCCCCAAAGGGGATTATGCTGTGCAGCTAGTGGTTTGACAGAGCACCTCCCCCACACACCACATACCACACACGTTACTCTTTGTTGTTGAGCGCAGGCCGCACCGAGTGGACTCTGATGCGTCCCCTCTGCTCTACTGTCAAGAATACCCCCAACACACACACGTGAATCTCTTTCTACCAGAAATCCCTGCTGTCAGCACACAGCAGCTGCCTGCCCCCGCACACCGTGTTCCTGTTCTTACTCAGACTTCTTCTTCTTGCCACCGAGGGTCTCGCGGACCTTGTCGACAATGCGCTGGGTCCAGTAGACCTGGAGCAGCCAGCCACCCGAGAAGAGGAAGAGGACCAGGCAGGACAGGGGGAAGGGGAGCGGGACGGCGGAGGGGTTGGTTGAGAACTCGCTGATCGCCACAGCGAGACCGTAGCCGAAGAAGAAGATGCGGAAGGCGATGAAGGACAGGATGAAGATCCCCCCGGACACCAGGTGGATCGTCTTCGTCGAGGTGAACCAGCCCGTCATCATGTTGATGTTCAGCGGCACGGTCGACATCTCCATCGCCATGGCGAAGGAGGACAGGCGGCAGAAAGCGTAGTTCCCGGAGAGCACCACCGCAAGGAAGAGGAAGACCACGTGGTGCACGATCTTGTCGAGACCCTCCTCCCACCCCAGGAGCCACATGACGGTGATGAAGGCAGCGTACCCTGTGAACAGCTCGCCCACCACTGCCTGCTGGTTGGTCACACCCACCCACTCCGACTGGGAGCCGGCAAGCGCCTCGCGGTTGCCGACGCTCGCCTCGTAGGGGCAGTCGAGGGAGGTGAATGCGCCGTAGATTGCAGCGGGCCCGAGGTAGCCGTGGAAGGCGATGCCGACAAGGCAGAAGGCCATCTGCTTGTACAGCTCGTCTCCGTGGGGGGCGCCCTCCTTCGGCACAGCCCCACGCATCAGTGCAGCGGAGGCGTAGCGGAAGAAGACCACGCCGGCCAGGAGCACACCCATCACCACAGGGGCCACGGTGAGCATCGAGTGGAAGCCACGCACCTGCGTGTCGTCGCTGCGCCAGCCCGCAAGCTGCATGACAGGGTCAACGGAAGGGTCCATTGCTGCAGGGGGCAAGGGGATGCTGAAGGGGCTGTTTGCCTGAGGGGAATTGCTGTGGTGGGGTGTTCAAATATGGATGTGGGCGTGATGTGTGCGGTGTGAAGCGTTGGGAGGGGAGAGGGGTGGGGGGGGGGGATGGGGAATACTGGCACTGATTGATGTCCATTCTCCTGTCTCCGTTCCTCGCGTTTTTCGGTGCGGCAGAGCCGGGCACGCATAAGAGTGAAGAGTGACCAGATCAATCAAACACACAAGGGCAAACCGATTATTGACTGTGTTTCAACGCGCGCGGGTCGCGAGCGACTCGCAGTTTGATTCGACAGACAGCCGACTGGAAAGTGGCTGTTCTCCAGATATGACCAGTCGAGCCTGAAACTCAAATAACCCTGAGGTTCAACCAATGGCGACTTGCAAAGGACACTTCTCCGGTGTTCGCACGTTTGTCTGAGCAGAAGTGACACCACCTCGCGCACTAGCTGCAAGCCACTTGGAAAACCGGCCATGGAAATGGCTGGCTCCAGTGATGATCAAGTTCTCTGTTGGAGAGTGGAGTGTCAGGAAAAACGGAATTCAGGAAGTCGACGAACCAACAGGCTTCCGTACGACCCGAGGACGTGGGCCTTGGTTTACGCGCCTTCTTGAAAGCACCCTTCGTATCGACCGTCTCCTCAGTGACTCGCATAATGCCACATCCATTGATTCTGATGAAGAAATACTCAGGCAGGGGGTACAAACCCCACGTGGACCCACCTGCCAAACCCAAAGGAAGAGACAACGTGTCACTTCGTCACTGTTCAACCTACGTTCCTCTCTTCGTCGGTAAGAACACTTCCACACAAACTCTCGCCGAAACGGGCGAGGTGCTTCTGGAAAGCCGAATGGCTTGCCACACGATTTCGCACGTCTTTTAAAGAAACGAAATGCGGGAGACGGGAAGGACGGTGGTACAGGGCCAACGCCCACTGGCGCTTTGGGCAGCACCTGTGGGGCCAGTGGAGGCTAGGAGAAAAACACATCACGACCGGAGCAGGCGGGTGGAGTGGAAAGTATCACAGAACTTAAAACAGCCTCGGGCCCAGCACCATGAGGTGCAACAGACCTTTATCACCTCGCTTTTGCGCTTGAAACGAAAGTGGCGAGCGGTGGAGATGCTGCCACCCAACAGCGCAACAAATGAGGCGGGGCGGCACCGATGGGGGAGAGGTCGAGGAGACAAGCATTGGAGTGGATCCTGTGTCTGCTGTATACCCGCAGGCAACTCACAAATCTCTCGTCAGATTTTTGACGACTGGTTCACAAGCAGCTCCTGCTGCACCTGCAGCCTCTGAGGCAGACGAGGGGGCACCTTGCGCGTAATGAGCTCCATATCCAGGCTGGCGGCGGGGGTGGTAGTGGAGAACAGGCACCTTTGCAGAGTCACACAGAATCCAAACCCCATCGATCCTCCCCCCCCTCCCACACACGCAGACGCATACCTCGGAGGCCTTTGTGCCTTTGGCCCTATCTTCACAACCGCCTGTCCGGAGCTGATCGGTGTGCTGTGTAACCGCACTACACCGCTGGTGTCGGAGTCCCGGTGGTCCCACTGCGGGCACCCGGCGGAACTGCGGTGCACTGCGCCGTGGATGTGCAGCCACAGCACCTTGCCCACCAGCACCAGGCACAGCAGCAGGAGGCACAGGCAGGCGCCACGTGTCACGATGCTCTCGACCACAACTAGGAGAACCACCGACACGCAGATGAGCGGGGCAGACACGAAAGAGCCCTGCAGCAGTGCGTTGGACTGCGCAGCACGGAACAGCGCATGCCGCTGCGGCATCCTCTTGCTGCACACCGCATAGATGGCCCAGGTGTACAGCACAACGTCGTACAGCAGAGGCAGGGCGCGCAGCCACACAGGGGGGGACGGCTCTGGGTCCGGCAGGAACCAGCAGAGCGCTGCCGCACTCAGCAGGTTCCCGAGGCACACCACGCCCAGCAGCGCAGCCGCCGCAGCGGTGTGCCCACCGGTGAACAGGAGGTAGACCGTGATGGCATACAGGAGGGTGATGGCGATGGTCACCTGGAAGTCCACAGCCATCGACGTGACCCTCGCGCGCCACAGCGTCCCGATGTAGAGCAGCTTGCAGTGCTTCAGCGCGAGCTGCTCCACCTCGGGGTCCTCACGGGCCTCAAGCGCATCGATGACGTCCTGCGTGTGAGGCCCGACAGGCGTGCGCCTCAGCAGCTGACCCACCACAGGCAGTGGGCAGTCCGCATCCTGCAGCGCCATCACCAGGGGGGGCGCGCTGCAGCCGATGCACCGGGTGGGGTCGAGGCATGTCGTGCTCTCCGCGTTGAGGAGCCTCTGCACCATCCCGACAGACCTCTTGTCGACGGCGTGCTGCAGCGGGGTCAGGAAGAACCCTTTGTTGAGGTCGATCCTGGGGTGTGCCAGGAGCTCATCCGCCATGTCCGCGGCATCGATATCTATCGCGCGGCAGAGCGCCGTCGACCCCATCCCGCTGCACAGCCTGTTGACGTTGAGCCGCGGGTGACGCATCACCAGCCGGAGCAGCTGCACATCTCCGGAGCACACAGCGCGCTGCAACGCACCCCCGCGGTTGGGGTTGATCCGGTCGGACCTGACAAGCGCCTCCACGACAGGCGCACACCCCATGTCCACAGCGAGCGCCAAAGGGGACCCGTTGTTGATGTCCGTGATGGGGCTCAGGAGCAGCAGGCTGACGAGGCGTGGGTTCTGCAGCTGCACCGCGTCGCACAGGGGATTGGATGTAGTGGGCCTCAGGTCCACAAGGGGGTACAGTATGATGGACTTCGCCATGCGGATCAGCTGCGACTCCACAGCAGCCTGCAGCGACGCGCATGTGAGGAGGAGCTTCCCTGTTGTGACGTGGAGGGACATCAGGCGGAACGCGCCGTCGAAGTCACGCCTCTGAATGCACGCCACCACATCCCGCTCCAGCTGCGGCTCCACCTGGCTTGTGTCCAGCTCAGAGACATGCCGGAAGCGGGTCACCCTGTGGCAGCGCAGGACATCCAGATCGAGCGCCGCAGGCGGTTCGAGAGAGACCTCGTCAGGGGAAAGGCCCAGATCGAGGGGGGCTTCCCTGAAGGGCAGCCTCCTCGCGCCAAGGGAGTCGACATCGTGCGATGCAGAGCTGCCGCTGCTCCCGTTGTCGCTGACAGGCGTGTAGTCCGGCATGAGGAAGGGAGGGTGGTGGGGGGTGGAGAGCCTCCGCGTGTAGCTCCCCGGCAAAACCCCTGCGTGCGCAGTGTGTTGTGTGAGTGCCGTGGCGCACAAAACAAATTCTCTCGGAAACACTTCTGCCAGAGAGACAAGGCAACACCAGAGGTGGCGAAACCGACAAAAAAAAGCGTCAGGCAGTCCTCCACCCCCTCCTCGGACGACAATTTGATGATGTGTGCGTATGTGTGGATCTGATAATCTTGACGGGTTGGCGTTGGGGGGGGCGTGAGTGTGTCCGGTGCCCCGTGGTAGCACAAGTCTGCGGGGCCTCAGGGTTGAGGCGAAACTGCCGCTTTAGAGGACTGAGCCCACAATGAGGTACCCAGGACCTGCTTGTGCGAAGACCTTACTGCCCATCGGAGTGACCTCCCCTGCAGTCCCACGCCATTCTCTGCCCGGCGTTCCTCCGGCACTCCCGTCGCGCGACACAGATGCAGAGTCACATCACACAGCACACAGTACACTGTCTTTTGTGAGACAGTGAGAGAAGTACCAACTGACCCACACGTTACTGTCTAGAAGAAATTGAATTGGTGCAACAGGGGCCTGTTACTGATATAAAATACCCACCGGCAGACACACAGGGGTGCAGCGAGGCACAAACTGTGGGCCATGCCGCGACAACCTCTGCTCTCCTGGCACAGAACGCGTGTCGTCCAACTGATTGCAACTCACCCCCCTCCTCAAAAACAGCATCCCGGCGGCGAGAGTTGATGCATTCGCCAGGAGGTATACAGCGATGTATATTGCCTGGATCTGCCAGTGGGTGCTACCCCCCTGTTGCAGACTGCCTCTTGCCGAAAACGGCGCCTCCGACTTAACAGACAACCCGCGAGACCACGAGGGACCGTTTTCGGAGGAGAAAATCCGAAGCTTCACGTTTTGCCCCCCCCCTCCCCCACCCCACACCCCCAATTGCCCCAGCCCACCCTCCCCCCGAATCAAAGGCTGGGCTAGGCAAAGCGCGGCAGCAATCTAACAGCCGGTACACAGGGGGGTCTGGGGAGGCAGCGTGGAGGGAAGGGGGGGGGGATAACCGCTGCTCCCCCACCACCCCCGCTCACCACACACCTTTTTCCCGCCTTACAATTTAGGTGCCACAATTGGCCCAAAAGAGGGTCTTCTGCGACACCAGACGGAGACAATCTCGGGCGACGCTCAGTCTTGGAGGAAGCCGTTGTTGGAGACCCATCTCGCCTGGCAGTCTGTGAGGCTGGTCAGCTGATCAGGCTGGGGCCAGTCCTTCCAGCAGCAGTTGATGAACAGCGAGATGTAGGAAGGGTACGCAGGGGTCAACACCTCCGGTGGGCAGCGGAAGTTGAAGACTTCGCCATTCTGCTGGAAGAGGAATTCCGGGGATTGATACCGCCCGTAGCGCTGCTCCTCCATCACCACGGCCTTGTAGTCGTCGGGGTTGCCTGGGAGTGTGTCGAAGAATCTCTCTCTCGGCATCTGCCTGATCTTCATCATCACAGACTCGTTGCCGTCTGCGCCGACACACAGCCGCCTCTCGTACTCATCAAACGGAAGCATCTCGAAGACAGGCCCTGACTGGACTCGGAGGAGGTACAGCTCCCCCCCGACATGCTCAACGACGATGCACGGCGTGCCGTCTTGCATTCGCCGTGCGGTCCCCACCTCGCTGTGCAAGAATTTTTCCCGGAGAAAGGTGTGCCACTCGTCGGTAGGATCTTTGATAGCAGAGGTGAGGGCGACCATCGGGTGTGGATGCACGTCGCCCAAGGCGCAGCAGCAGAGAAGCATGAACAGCGCCTCTTCAAAGGTGCTCTGCGAGGGGGGGTGAGGAACAGTTGCGAAAAGCTACGATGGTCTCGGGAGGGGGAGAGGGAGAGAGAGAGGTGTGGAGACACCATGGTCGGAAATGGCAGTTTCGCCTGCAACAAAAGCCCTTCAACGTCACCGCTTCTCTGGAAGAGAAAGTTGCCCACTGTCAAGCTCTCCCACACAGTGAATCGGTGTTCGGTTTTGCAACTGCCTCCTCCAGACTGGAAGATTCCCACCCCACACCGACCCCCGGCATACCTCAGCACTGCTCAGAAGGGCAGCGCACTGCGCAAAGTAATTCGTATCCGTTTTCGTGTTTCCTGTTATCGGAGGGAAACGCCACTTCCGGAGGTAGGAGCGCCAGGCAGAACGCAGAGCATTCCGCGCCTCGCGTGCGCTCTGCAGCCTGTCGAAGGTCGAAATATCGAAGCGGTTTGTCAGCTGCGTCGACACGACGGCAAGCTTGGCCATCTCGGGGAGGCGGTGGAAGTGGGTGTCCGGGTCAGAGAAGAGGCACAGCGCAATCTCCGCGACGAGCGCGTAGGCCCACCCCCGCACCAGCCCCGCCAGCATGGTGTGCAGGGCACCCACCTCCATCTCGAGCAGCACCTCGTCCCGCAGCAACCCCGCGAGGTCGTTCTCTCCAATCTCGAGGACAAGCCATGCCCACAGCCCCTCGTTGCTGTGGCGTATGCATTGGGCGACTGCGCCTGTCAGATCGCCCCCCCTCACAGCGCTGGTGAGCGCAGGTGGCACCTGGTCAGATGCATTCATCGCCCCCCACCCCAGCAGGGTGGAAGTTCAATAACAGGCGGGCCGCCTGCGTTGGGTTTTGCAACCCTCCAGTCCAACAACCCTACGCACTCCGGCACGCCACGTGCTGCCGCTGTGTGTTGGTGGGGGTGTTGTGGGGTGGGAGGGGGAGGCACAACGGCTTCATTCCGCGTGGGCGTGGCGGGGCAGAGCTTTAGGTTTTTGTGTCGAGGGGGTGGGGAGGGGGGAGGGGGCTATCGGGAAAAACCTCAGGAAGCAAGCGCGGCATCTTGTGCGACACGAGTGGTCCCCCATCCCACCCCACCCCCACCCCCCCCTCCCCCCCGCGGCAATTGATCTGTCTCGTCGTTATCATCCAGCAGGCAGCTGCCTTAGATCCCCGACTGGATCGTCGGCAGGTTCAGCTAACCCCACCCCACCCCGCCCCCCTCCCCCCGCACAGTTTGAACCAGGAAGGCATCGAGCACACTGCCCTTGATGCGATAGACACTGTTCTCACACACACAGGCAATGCAGGTGAGTCAGCACAAACACAAACACACACATACCCGGTACTCCCTCGTGCCTTGCAAGAAGGGGGAGCGCCGGAAATCGCGCTGTTATGAGATGAAACTGGGGCCGGACGCAAAATAATTCAGTGGGGGGAGGGGAGGACGGGGAGGCGCCTCGCTCCGAAACATATGCAGATAAGCGGACCTGCTGCCAACAAAATAGACGGCGTGCAGGCTCGGGTTTTGGCACAAAGAGTGAAGGCTCCCAAGGCAGTTCATTCCTCTGCAGACGCATGTGGGGTGGGGGGGGTCATCGCTGCCCGACTTGGTTGGCCTCCGGCAAAAGTTTGGCGTATTTCACACTTATCTCAAGAGGAAATGCATCAAAAAAAGGCTTGCCTTCGCTGGCACCGCGAAGACCCACACACATGCAACACAACACATTACACCGTTGCGCTCCTCTGGCAAATGGTGACCGCTCCCACAGCCCTGAGGGGCTGGCGTAAAGAGATAGCATGGTTTGGCAGATTTCTGCCAGAATTTCACAGATTCTGGCAGATTCTGGGGATTCCAGATTTTTCAGAATTTTCAAAATCTGAGAAAATCTGTCCAGATTCTGGACAGATTTTTCCAGATTTTTCAGAATTCTGGAAATTCTGAGAAATCTGGAAAAATCTGAGAATTCTGGAAAAAATCTGGCCAGATTCTGGACAGATTTTTCCAGATTTTTCCAGATTTCTCAGAATTCTGGAAAATCTGAGAAATCTGGAAAATTCTGAGAAATTCTGTCAGAATTCTGGAAAAATCTGTGGGGGGGACCTTTTCAAAAATTTTTTTTGGGGTGGGCCTATTTTGGACATTTGGACCCATTTTCAAAGGAATTTTTGAATTTTGAGCCCATTTTGAGCCCTAAAATGGCTCATCGAAATATTTCTGCAAAAATCCGGGCCAGAATGCCAAAATCTGAAAAATCTGAGAAAATCTGGAAAATTCTGAGAATTCTGTCGGAATTCTGGAAAATCTGAGAAATCTGGAAAATTCTGAGAAATTCTGTGGGGGGACCTTTTCGAAATTTTTTTTGGGGTGGGCCTATTTTGGACATTTGGGTCCGTTTTCAAAGGAATTTATGAATTTTGAGCCCATTCGTTGCCCTAAAATGGGACCGCGAATATCTAGCTCCTGCTGAGGACCTGGGTACATGGCCAAATCAGCCAGAAATCTCAGGTTTTCGTATTGCAATTTGGGTTCGCGTGCTGGTATCGCAGCCTGGCCCCGAGGGTCCATACCGTGAGTAACCGGGCCCGCTATCCTACACTCGTTTTTTCCTAGGTTTTCGTCAGCTGATTGAGGGTGTGATATGAGGGTTCTATCCAACAAGGATATCAAGGCGGCACTTCAAAGTCCTGCCAAGGATAGCGCCACGTGGGTGTGTGCTTCTGATGTATGTTATGTCATCATGTGAAACCCTCCCCAGCGTGTGCCAACAATCCCTGACACGCTCACGAAAAGCATGACACGGAGAAAGCAGGTGCCGAAACAACCTGCCGAGCACACGGGTGGTGCCACGTTGATCCACGCAGCGATCTCCCGTGACAGGAAGCCTTGTCGCCACGGCAGAGTGCCGCAGACTGTGGGAGAGGTGTCGCCAGTCCTTGAGGTTGCAGTGTAAACCCGTGCCTTGTTCACCCTGTTGTTCACCCCTGTGAGGTTGATCCCATATCGTTGCCTGCTTTGGGGCCTGAAGGACATAGGGGTCCAACCGGCACTTGAGCATCGCAAGGCCTGAGCGGCTGTGTGGCAGGTTTTCATTGAAGGGCCAAACCCCCCCTTTTCTGGGTGAAAAGTGTTGTGCGTCGTTCAGTATCTTGCGCGAATTGCTTTCGACACCACCATCAAACCACCGCAAAAGAACAACCCATCTTCTGGAGTGTGATCTCTGGTGGCGGGGTGGGATGGGTGAGTGGGGTGTGACGGTGCAACGACAGTCGAACTTCTTCGAACACAGAACACCCCACCAACCTGCCGGGCGTGTGAAGTGTTCGCAAGGATCCGCACGGTGAAAAGTTTCCTGAGTTGGCTACGCCGAACTTACAAAATGGCAAGGTGTGAGTGTCGCTTGTTACGACCCACTGGCTGGACGAGTTCTCTTTTTGGGACAAGACCACACACAACAAGAAGGTTGTCACAGGGGGTCTTCGCTGGTCGTTATTCTTCGTCAATCTTCGTCAGTTTTCACTATTTCAACAGCAAATACACCAAGATGCACTGACGACCATCCGGTAGCGAAGACCCCCACAGTGAAAAAGATAGTTGGCAGCGCTTTGGGTGACAAACACAATCTACCTTGCCTTGTTGTTATGACTGTGCGCACATTCACACCAACCTTCATCAGCCAAACCACGTGAGGTTTGTTCATCCGGGTTTGGCGCACACACAACGACTTGTCTTTGAAACGTCCAATGCAACACTCACAGCATCGAGGCCAAGTGTTTCTCGTAGTATTTTTCGGTTTTGCTCTGAGTGAGCGGATATAACTGGTGAAAATGGGTACAGTGGCTGAATCTGGAGGTTGGGTGCGGGTTGTGTGTTCCGCATCATCCCTACAAATCAAACCAAGCCGATTGACACCGAACATTTTGTCTGACCTGCACCCATTGTTTCCTGCCTGCCTGCCTGTGTTGTGCTGCACCTGTGCCTCCCTGTTCTGTATTTTGTACCCTCAGCGGGTTCACGATACAGGGCAGTCCACTCCCCCAAAAATCACGGTCTTGACGCCCATTCCATCCACTTTCAGTGGATGTGTTTGGTATTTCCGAATGGAATTTTCCAGCGTCAAGATTACAAGAACAGGGTCAGTCACTTCTACCGTAGCTGCGATGCCGGTAGTTGTGCAGAAATGATTTTTTCGACGGACGCGACGCCTCCCCAGCTTGCCTGTGTCTGTGTTGCCATAGCCATGTGACAGATATTCACATAACGAATGTACTGTCACACCGCAAGGGGCTTTGGACAACGTTAAACAACAGTACACTTGCAGGTTTGGGTCAAAAATTCCAATTTCCGCTGGTCACGGGCCCCTTTCAAAACATTGACCACCTTTCGAGAATTTAGTTCTGCACCATGGATTCGAGGGACTGCGATGATTCGGAACCGAGGATGAAGACTACTGGGAAGGAACTGTGTGCTCTCTTGAAGCACTGGAATCGGCGAACTTGGACGGAACCTAAGCGCGACAGGTGAAGGGGCATCCCGAACAAAGGCATACAAAGTGGCTCTGGAGATATTGTTGCATCTGCGACACCCTGTCTTACATCCCGCCTGGGCTCTGATCTTCACCTATAGCAATGACTAAATCCCTATCATGGGTACATGAAGCTTTTGTAGGTACATTTAAACTTGCGAACCTCTCAACGACCTGTTAATCGCCTTGTACCGAAATCTGACCCTGGGCTTCGGCCCTCACGGCATTCAGCGGGTGACCCGATGCCGGTGTGGATGGAGAAGTGCACAGTTCTGAAACAGTGTGTCGACGAATCCGAGGAATCCAATCAGAGTAGTCCCGAGATGAAGTGGTGCAAGAACTCAAAAACTGTTTGCCTTTGGTCAAGGCCCCCTTTCCAAAAATTTGACCCGCGCAGTGGTGGCCAGTCCTGAGAACCAACAGTAGCATAAGCCTACGACTGGTCCAGGACGAGGCCGACCCTGTACATAGCCTGTGTATGACTACCCTGTCATACCAGGCTGCTGCTAGTTGGCCACAAGCCCCACTGGCAGAATTCTCAGAATTCTCCCAGAATTCTCAGAATTCCCCAGAATCTGACAGAATTCTGCAGAATTCTGTCAGAATTCTCAGAATCTGCAGAATTCTACAGAATTTCTCAGATTCTGCAGAATTTAAAAATCTGGAAATTCTGGGCATTTTTCTGTCAGAATTCTGCGAAACCATGAGATAGGGCTGATTATAGCTGCTGGCTGTTTTGCGCGCATAAATATCAGGCATGTGGATGTTGTCTTGTGTTACCCGTTTCCTCCCCGTCGGACGGGTGACAATCTTGCAGACAAGGCGGCACGAGGGTGTGTGAGAGACGGCCGGGTTGTGCACTTACAGCCACTGCTGGGCAAGGGGGTCAGGGGGGTGGGGGTGGGGGACTGGAGAGGGGGGCTTTGAGGGAAACGCCCCCGAGATGGCTTTGAGGAGCATCTCTGAAACTGAAACTACACAAAACACACACACAGCAGAAGGGCTGAGCAGCAAGGGTGTGGACACCACTCACTCACTCGCACACATATCTTCCCCACAGGAGGTGCCATGGCTCGTTCAGGGCTGACACCTGCCGTGAGGTCTGGTGGGTGCCCACCCCCCCACACACACACCCACACGTGAATCCCTTTTATTTGCAGCAGCATCGAACGCACCGAGCATAGACCCCCCTCCACATGCTTCTTGATGCGATCTCCACTCTCTGTATCTCTCTTTCTCTCTCAAGTGCTTTTGACACCGTGCCGCTGGCGCGCGAAGCTCCAGGCAGCGCAAACACATCATGTGATGGCCAAATCACCGTCTCTCTTTCTTTCTCGAAGGGCCTCGCCCAACACCCCGACCGCTCCCACTGCGGCCCACCTTTGGATCCTGTCCACTCTCAGTCGTCCAAGAGGGCATCAAGCTGGTCATCCATCGCCGCTGTGCACCTCTGGATGCCCTCTGCCGCGTCTGCCGCCTTAGGATCCTTCGGCATGCTGTCGATGAGGCCCTGGTAGACAGACTTGGCGTCGCCCCACTCCTTCAGGGCCTCCAGGGCCATGCCCTTCCGCATGACGCCCTTCGCAAACTTGGGGTTGAGGCGAATGCAGTGCTCCGCGTCCTTCAGGGCGGCGCCGGGGTTGTTGGAGTAGAGGTTGGCCGCAGAGCGGTTGCTGTAGAGGCTGTACTTCTCGGTGTCGGTGTCGGGGAGGAGGCGGATCGCCTGCGAGTAGATGGTGATGGCGCGGGCGTACTGCTCACGCTCGTAAGCTGCGTTGCCCTGCCGCTTCAGCTGGGCGGCACGCTCCTCTCGTGTCTTCTCGATGCGCTGCTCGCCCTTCATCGCATCAGCCTTCTTCATCGACTCCTCCAAGGCACGCGCGCTGTTCTGCATGAATTCGTTCAGCCCGCTCACGTGCGTGCTGAGCTGCATTCCGTCATGTACCTTGTCCCACGCCTGGTCAATCAGATTGTCCTCGGAATCAATCGTGTCCAACGCATTGTCGAGAAGGTCATCAAGATCGTCGGCGGGCTTCGGTGCCTCCGCAGCAGGAGCAGGCGGGGCAGGGGTTGGCTCAGGCGCTGGTGTCTCGGCCTTGGCTTCAGTCTCGGCGGGTTTGCGGGTTTGCGTTGCTGTGGGTGCTGCCTCGGTAGGGGCGGTGCTGGAGGTGGTGGCGGCGGGTGTGGTGGCGGGCTGCCGGGGCTGCTGGGCTGCGGGGGTCTCAGCCGGCGGCGCGAAGAACGCTTTTGCCGCCCAACGCCGCACGTCCCCCAGGATCACCCAGGCAAACGCCACGGACACGACGAGGGACAGCAGCGTCGTGGCATCCAACGAGTCTAACATTGCTCACAACCCCTCCCTGTGCAGGCCAACAGGCGGCGCCAGTCACAAGATCTCCTGTGGTAGTGGGGTGCGTTGGGGTCGGGGTGGGAAACAGAGAGGCGGGGGCAACAACGCATTGCAGCGGATGGGGGGGGGAAGCGGGGTGGGGGTGGGGGTGGGGTGAGGCGGGCTTGTCCAGGCGTACACCACAGAAGAAGAAGAGTTGTCGGAATAACCTCTTTTGTGGGAGAAAGAAACGGTCTACTGTGTGGGGTGTGGGCGTCACCCCGTACATTGCCCTGTGTCTGTTGCACACACGCACATATCAGCTCAGAGGGCGAATCGAAGGAAAAGATAATAACAACATTGGATACAAGCACATTCAGCGGGACGGCCCGCAAGTGTTTAACACATCTATGGAATGCAGGACACAATCAGCGTGTGTACTGCGAGTGGGAATACAATCGTCGGGGGCTGGCTGTGGTAAGGGTGGGGGCAAACGTGTTGCTGGTTCCGGAGAACTCGCGGGGCGAGGAGAGCGCATCACCGAGGGGGTCATCCTCGAAGCGATCAGGCGATTCGGAAGGCAGCTCGGTGGCATGCGCCGGCGCCGCTGCGTGCGACACCTCCGCCGTCTTTTTGTCGAGCTGCGTCCTGCTCTGCTGGAGCTCACGCTCTGCAGCCTCCAGCGTCTCGCGCTGCCTGCGCAGCTTGACCTCCATCTGCAGCACCGGCAGCTCCTCCTCTTCAACAGACTTGCGCTTCGCGCGCTCTGCCTCCACCTCCGCTTGGAGGCGCTCGACTGTCTTCTCCTTCTCACGCACGCGCAGCTGTGTCGGGCGCTGCCCCGCAAGCCGCTGGCTCTCTGTGTCCTCGACACGCTTCTCCAACGCCTGCACCTGCCTGTCGGCCGCGCTGTGCTCCACAGTGAGCTCCTGCAGGTGCTGCTCGAGCCTCTCGTGCTTCGCCTCCGTTTCGCGCGCCTTCTCTGTGGCGGCACGCAGCTTCTCGTTGGATGCCTGCATGCTCTTGTCGCACTCCGTCAGGTCAGACTTCCACTTGTCGACAGCCTGGCGTACCGCACTGCAGGATTTAGTCGCCTTCTTTGCTTCCTGGTAGAGGCGCTGTGTGCGCTGATGCTGCCGCTCGACCTGCATGGGTGGAGGGAGGAGGGGGTGGTGATGCAGGCACGACACACTGGCCACGCACACATCGTGTGGCACAGAAGAACACACAACCCCGAGATGGACACTGACGTACCTCCTGCTGCTGCTGCTTCACCTGCTCCTGAAGCTCACGCAGCCTCTCGGAAGCTACCGCCTCCTTTGCCTCCTGTGCCTTCAGCTGCTTAATCGCATGGTCCTTCGTCTCGTCAGCCTCGCGCAGCTCCTCCGTCGCCTGCTTGCTGTACTGCTGGCACTTCTTCATCATACTGGTCGCAGCATGGGCCTCATTCGTTGCGGACTGCAGTTCCTGCATCACGAGACAAACGCGTTACAAAGCCACACCCCCGACACCACACCCAACACAAGACCCAATGCCTCATCACCACAACCCACCCACACCCCCTAAACAACACACCTCATTGGTCGCCTCCAGGGAAGACTTGGCGCTTCTCAGCCGCGCATCGCAATCCGCTGCAGACGCCTGCTTCCCTTTGAGGGTCTCATATTTCGACATCAGGTCCTGCCGCCCTGCCTCCACCTCCTGCGCGTCCCGCTCGTCCTCCTCCAGGAGCGCCGTGAGGCGTGCCTTCGCAGCGTCCAGCCCCTCTGCCATCTCCTGCTCCCGCAGGCGCCGCCTCGACCGGGTCAGAAGGCAGCCCACAAGGGTGGCGTAGTCGCGCGACAGGACGCGGAACTCCTCCTGCGAGAGGTAGCCGTCCTTATCGCGGTCCGCCTTTGCGAAGACATCCTCCACAACCGACGCCTCGAGGTGCACGTCGTGCTTCGCGAGAGACATCAAGAGCCCCGAGAGTGGCACGCCCTTGCCGCTCTCCACCAGGTCTTGATACACCGCCACCCAGGGCTTCGTATTGAGGTCGCGCGGCGTGCTGCTGCCGCCGTCATATCGCAGAGGCAGCCGTGCCGGGCTTGCATTGCTGCGGGTGCGGATGCTCCGGACAGACCTGCGGGGTGACGTGGAGGCGATCGACGAGCCGTACTCACGCTCCCTCCGCCGGTTCTCCAGGGACAGCACTGCGGAGCGCAGGCTCTCAGACATGGCGAGGAGCGCCATGGGGAGGGCGTGGCTGTGGCTGTGGGTGTGTGGGGGGGTCGGGGTCACCCGGGGGGTGCCCCAGCGGCACCACCGCAGCCTGTAGCAAGAGGTGGTGGTGGTGGTGGTGGTGGTGGGGGCGGGGGGGCGTTGCACGAAGCGCTGGCAAGGGTCGGAACCGGCTCACCGGTCAACTGGCAGGCCAGTTATTCGCTATAGGTGAGGTGAATGCGCAGAGAGCGTTGACCTGTGTGGGAGGCAGGCGCTGTGCACCGCACAGCCGAGGGGGCATCGCCGAGCGGGCGTGACGGGTGGCAGAGCAGGCAGGGTAGGAGGAGCGGGCCACACGCCTTCACTTTGCTGTCTGTCCACGACAGGCCCACACAGCCCCTCCTGACTGCATGGCTGGGGTATCATGCGGTTGCACCCCGATACGATAAACCTTCCGGCTTCCGGTGCAAAGCCGGAAAGGAGGGGGAAAAGGGGTATCCGCCGATCACGGCAACACCCTTCCCCCTCACACCGCCACCAACCCCCGCTCCCCCCCGTCAGCCCCACGCCCCGCACTGCTCGATGATCTCATCAGGACTACTATATTTTGTGGAAGCCAGCGCAGCGCAGACAAAGAACCGAGCACACACATACACACACCCTAACCGCAATCTCACTCTCTGGTCATCCCCACTACTGTAATAACATAAACAGACAGAACACAGTGCCACACACTGCAAGGTGGGTGCAATTCTAGGTGGTGATATTTGCCTGTGTGATGGGCACCCCTCTGTAACACTCAAGGAGGGGTGCGGATTTTGTGAGGGATTTGGCTTGTGCGCAACGAAGCGGGCCCTCTCGAAAGGAAGAGGAAACGCGTGTGGCCAAGGGTCTCCTCAGTCATTCTGCACTGCAGTCCTGCAGAGGAAGGGGCTCACCCCATAGCATGACGAGCCATGGCCAGGGGGTGCCTGCATCACAGCAGATGGGTTCTGCATCTCATGCCGCCGACGCGTTGCGCTCGTCCACTAGCAGAGCCTGGCGCTCGGCGGCAGACATCGGCGGGCGAGCAGTGGGCTCTTCCTCCTGTGGGGAAGGTGTCGTGTAGCGGCGGCAGTTTGGGACTCGGTGCGGGGAACGAGGGCACTGTCACCCGGCCCATGGACACAACAGCAACAATGGAAACAACCTTTGTGTTTCTGTGGCGCCAAATAGTAAAACCCAAGGTTGGGGCATGGGGGTCCAGAACAAGATAGGGGGCGGGGCTGTTGTGTTTGTGTGGCGCCAAATAGTAGTAACAACAACGCAGGGGGAAAAGAGCAGCTCCCCACAGACTGATGAGGAGGGGTTTGTATGCGCTCTGTCCTTTCTGCTGATACCGGCCCTTTGAGGCTGGAGGTGAAACAATTGAACATACCACATGATCCACGACATGGCTGTACCCCTTCGCAGTGGATGCGCGCCCGACATGGGCTTTGCTGGCGTACTTCCACTCCCGCATCGCCTCCCTATCGTAGTAGTTAGGAATACCCAGCGCGACGGTTTGCGAGTTGGGCCTGTCAAACGCCCAATACGACCCCACAGCCGTGTAGAATGCCGGGAATTTCCCCGAGATAATAGAGAACCAAACAAAGAAGGGCAGCGAAAAAAACAGAAAACGATACCCCGTCACATAGTCAATGGCATAGGCGCCCGCAAAGTAGATAAGGTACTGCGGCTGTGCCGGGGTGCACAGGTAAATTGCCCAGTAGGCGAAGCCGGCAATCGCGATCCGCTTCATCACAACAGACCAGTAGTCCGTTGCACGGTATTCGTCATTCATCCGCTCCCAGTGAACTGTAATGTTGCGCTTTTTGAGATACTCGGTGATGCGATCACGGACCTGGTACTCGAAAGGCGGTGCTTCATCAAGGCGTCCGTACTTCATGTGCCCCGGCGCCCCTTCCAGAACCTTCTCGTACGCCTCGCGGATGCTTTGGAACTTCTCGGCATCCCCGCCCTTGTCGGGGTGGTGCTCGGTGATCAGCTGAAGGTACTTCGTCCGCACCTCATCTGCTGTCGACATGCGGTCCACACCAAGGATCTCATGGGGGGACCGCTTGAATGACACCTTCGGCACTGCCTCACACAGGAGGACACGGCAGGAGCGCAGCATCATGACCTCAGACCGGGGGTGGGCTGGAGGGGCCCGACACAAACAAAACTACCCCACCCTCGGGTGACGACCTTGTTAGATGGGGGGGGGGTTCGAAGACGGTACAAACCCCACACCTGATGTGTGATGTGTGATGTGTTGCAGCGCCACACGGCTGCTCCTGAGTGTGGCGGTGGGGGGGAGGGGGGGGGGGGCACAGGACAGAGTTCGCAGATACAAGGTGAGGTCGAGGCATTGGCTGACAGTCAAAACGACGAACCCCACCCTCCCTCACATGCGCACAGCTTGCAAGAAAGGGTTGGGGCTAGTGGGGAAGTGGGAGGGGTGGCTGCACATATCTCCAGTTCACCACTTGTGCCAGCAAGCGGGCAAAACCGTCGGGGAACCCGGGGGTCGCGTCGCACATATGTGCGTGCGTGCGGGGGGTGGTTGGGGGGATTGGGACTGGGACTGGGAATCGTGTGAGGGGGGGGGGGGGGGTGGGGGGGGGACAAAAGATTCACAATAAGACCTCGCATAAAAAAAACCCCCCCACCACCCTCCCCCCATTTGGAAGCACCGCTTTCTCTCCATCCCCACCCCCACCCCCACCCTCCAACCCCAACCACCCCTAAGACGGCTGCATCGTGCCCCTCTACTGTCTGTACTGTATCTATGGTTATGTTCTATAAGAGGGGGGCGGGGGGGACGGGGGGGGGTGGGACAAGTCGCCCTCAGCACACAGCAAGGAAGAAGGACCGAGAGGCGTCCACTAGATCCTTCACAGGCTGGCAAGGAGGGATGTAGTAGAGGGTGTCTGGGGGGTGCATGGGGGTGGGGGTGAGGTGGGGGGGGAGAAGCGGAGGAGGTGGGGGAGGGGGGGGATGGTGGGGAGTGTCGTTGGGTGGAGACCTGGAGAGCACACAGCAGACAACAGACGTGTTTTTATAGTGGTGTTGAGAGCACACCGAACACTACTGCATGGTGTGATCGCCAGACGCACAGAGTCAGATGTTAATCTTATTTGTTTTAGTGTAGGCCGCATCGAGAGCGAAACTAAATTTCTCCTCACAGTGCAACATACAGCCACATGGCGAAGGGTGTTTCGTGCTGCAGAAAAGTTCAAATCGCGCGTGCGCAATATGTTGTTTGCGAAGCGGTTTCTGCAACACAAAATAACCCCAATCGGTGGCCCCATTTCCTTGCCGTGGTCGGCTGCACGCAGCCCTCTCCACACCCCCTCCCACACAGCACCACCAAAACACGACCCTCACAACCCCCCTTGTTTAACTTGACATCCCCACGGGTAAGTCTGGCCTGAAACAAACCGACCTCACGATTTGAAGTCTGCCACATTCTGTGGCAGCCTCGCCTCGCGAGGTGCAGGCTGGCATTTTTCGACCATAATCACGGAGGTGGGGGGGGGGGGGGGGCCGAGGGATTCTTTTCTCTTCGTTCCAGCGAGTTGTTGGGGTAGAGGGCAGCCACAGCTCGAAGCAGAGTTGCCGGCTGCGCTGCTTTCATTCGCTCAGCAGTGCAGATAACGTGAGCCGGTGGTAGAGCGACACACACACATGACACACATGGGGAGGCATCACTCCCCCCCCCCCCCACAGCCAATATTCGTTGGCACCGACGCCTGCCACGTGCCTCCTGCCGTGAGAGAAGACCCACGAGATAGTGCCGGGGACTGGTTCCCCCTATTACCCAGCCTCATCCTACACCACACACAATTTGAATTCGAATCGCACCGCGCAGCCCTCGCCACCTTCTCTGGGCCTGGGTCTGCTCGTCAGATCAAGATGATTACAACGGGGATCTACTTGCTCTAAGGACACGCTTCTGGTGGGCGTGTAGCTGTGACACCGGGGGAGGGGAAGGGACGAACAGGACCCGCAGCCTAGAAAGAGGTAAGGGGCGGACGAGAGAGGAGGAGGGTGTGTGTGTGTGTGGGTTCTGCGTTCTATACCCCGCCCCACACCCCCTTCTCTTCTTTTGATGCACCCTTTTTCTGCAGATGGCGTGATATTCATTGATTCACCAGATGATGCGGTTTGCCTATGCGCTCTGCCCCCACGAGGGATAGGGTGCTGCCCATGCTTGCATCGGCGCGCCCGACCCGTCGGCTGTGTGTGGTAGGGTGGGGTGGGGTGGGGTGGGGTGTGGAGTGTGGCCGTGAGTAGGCAGCCCCCACAGCTTCTTTCTCACGCCAGAGAAACTCGGGGGAACTTCGCTCTGTGTCAAACTGTGTCAGTCTGTCTGTTATTCTGTGAGGGGGGCTCACTTCTTTGCACTTTTGAGTGAGAGCCCCCTCGGAGTGCTTGGGGGCCTTGGGGCTCTCTGTGTCGCTCTGTGTCAAACTGTGCACACGATGCAATCGGGATATCTTTTTCTGCACCTTTTCCAGAGCCAAGGCACCCACTGCCATTCCACCTGATTCATGCCAGAAAGGGGGTGTGGTGTGGTGCGGTGTTGCCGTGTGGTGAAACGCTGCATACAGTATCCGTAGTCGTAGGGTACCTGCTGTTCGCGCGGCTGGAGGATGTTTGTTGCGCTTTCGCTGAACAGGCCTGCCTGCGGCAGGGGGTGCGCCCCCTCTGGGTAATCGTGGCCATGGTCTTGGTCGTGGGTGTCGTCCTCGTCGTCGTATGTGTCGTCATCAGAGGCGCGTGGTGGAGACAGCGGTTTCTGCAGGCTGCGCACAGGCTGGTCTTTGCGCCCCAGGCTGAACTCCTTCGGGACGGTCACCTCGTTCTTCCAGTTCTTCCCCGTGACCCACTGGCCCCGCTCTTTGTCGTGGTTCAGCTTGCGGGCTTGTCTTTGCCTCTCGACAAAGTCGTCGAATCCCCATGCCTTCCCGTCGCCGCCGTAGATCTGATGGGTGTCCTCATCCACGTCGTGCTTGTACCCGATGTTGGGCGCGAAGGGGCACTCCTGCACCTCCTTCGTGTCACGCTCACGGCGGGCCTCGCGCAGCTTGTCCTCCTTTTTCCGCATGCGCTGTGCCGTCCTGTCGAGGAAGTCGAGGCCCTTCTGATCGAGTGGCGGGCGTGTGATCTTGGGCTTGAAGGTGCACTGTTCCATCTCCTTCTTGTCCTGCTGGTCTCGCAGCTCCTCCCGCCGCTTCTTGTCTTTGCCGCGCATGGCGCCAAGGGAGGAGGCGCGCCGTGCGACTCGTGCCTCGGACACAGGGCGGTCGGGTTGGTAGGAGTACTGCTCCTGCAGGGCGGAGTAGTCTGTCTTCGGCTGGTAGAGGCGCTCCCGTGCCGTCTGGCACAATCGGCTGGCGATCTCGTCAGAGACTGGGTTGATGGCGGGGCGGTGCAGGTGGCGCTCCCTGTCCATGATCTGCTTCATCGCCTCCTCCTTACGCACCTTCGCCGTCTCGTGCCTGTCAAGCAGGTCCTCATGCACAGGCTGCTCGCGGCGGATCAGAGCGGCATTCATTGTGATCCTGGGGCTGTGGTAGCATTCGGTCCCCTCTGCAGCGTACTTCTTCATCAGGAGGTAGTTCTTCCGCTCGTACTGGTCGACAGAGTGCTCATACAGGCGGTCCGAGACGCTCCCCTCGCGATGCATGGAGGCTGCAAAGGGGGTGATCTTCGGGTTGCCCGGCTGCTGCTCCGCCAGCTCTTGTTGGTACTTCTCCCACAGCTGCAGCTTCGCCAGGCGGTCGCGCTCCAGCAGCGAGTCGGCATGCGTGTAGTGTGGGCCCTTCCCCAGGCCGGAGTCCTCCCGCATCTTCCGCTCCACCAGACGTCGCGAGTGCTCGTTGATCTCCGGGGCGCGCTGCATTGCCATCACCTCCACGAGCTGCCGCTTCCTCGCCTCCTCAAGCTTCTGGTCGCGCCGCTGCTTCCACTGGTCCACCGCGCCGCACGAGTTGGTCCGCGTGGCCGCCTGCTTCCCCTTGCGGTTGATCTGCGGCTTGAAGGGATACTGCGGGGCATCCTCCAGGCGCCCGCTCTTCGCCACATCCAGGTCCTTCTTCCTCCGGGCCTCGAGCTCCATGAAACGCTCCTCGATCGGTTTCTCATACACCTTCGATGCGCCCTGCTTCGAGATCTTCGGCTTGGAACGCAGCTGCTTCAGCTCCTTCTTGATGGCCTTCTCGCGCGCCGCCTCGCGCTTCTGCTCATACAGCTTGCCACGCTCCAACAGGCTGTCGTGCACAGGCACGCTGCGGCGCGGCTGATGCTCAAAAGTCTCATCGTCTGACGGGAGGGACACCTCGTCCCACGCGGCCCCAGTGTCCCGCGTCACGAAGGACGGGAGGTCCCGCTGCCCCTGCAGCCATTTCTTGTGCTCTTCGAACTTCTCCTTGTAGCTGCGCAACACATCCTCATGTCGTGTCAGCCGGTCCTCGATGCTCGCCCCGGGCCCGATAGACGCCATGGGTGCACCTGCAGGGGCCTTGGGTGTGGGGAGGAGCTGGGGCAGCAGATCGCAGCAGGCAGGCAAAGCAAAGCAACAGCAAAACAACAGCTGCAACACGATGTGGCGGCAGCAAGGCGTATCCACTCGGTGGCAAAGGGGTGGGAAGGGATGCGTGTGGATCCGTTGGTCCACCCCAGGCATAGCCTCGGCTTCTTCTTCATCCCCACCCCACAACCGGTGGGTGGCCCCCCAAGCGGGTGTGCCAACTCGCCACCTCCAACGTATCGAACAAGGCAAGCAGGGCGGGCCAGCAAGACGCAACCCTTATCATGGATGCTTTGGAAGGAGCAGATGAAGCAGAAAAAAAACCCAGGGCGACACCCCCTCACACAGGTCAGAGATACAGGGGCTTGCACTCCGACTGGGTGAACTCTCGCGGACAGTAGGGGCACTTCAGGGTGTTGTTTGAGCGCAGCAGGGAGATGACCGCTGCCCTGGAGATGACGTGGCAGCACGGGAGGAGCATCGCTGGGTTGGCACCGTCACCGTCTGTCGTGACCTGATGCGTGACGGGGCAGCTCACGGAGGAGTGGAACAGCATCCCGTGCGGCAGGGCCGGCACATGCAACTCGCGTGTCTTGCGGAACAGCGACGGCAGGCTGAGGTACTTCCTCAGGGTCGGCATCCCTTCGTACCCCGCAGCAAGCGCCACAACGAGGTGGGGGTGCTTCGGCGTCTGCGTCAGCGCACACCACGCCTCCGCCACGCCCCGCCCGACCTCCCCCCACAGCTCTGCATCGTCCTGGGCACCGCCGTACCGCGGGTGCACCTTCGCCTCCGACGCGGGCTCCCCCTCGCGGATGAAGGCCAGGCGGCCCACCAGACGCATCACCTCGGCCCACTCCTCGGGGACCCCGTGGCGGCACGACAGGTGCTCTCTGATGTACTGCAGGGCAGCGCCGCGCTGCCCAGCCTGCAGCAGGCGGTGCGCTGCCAGTCGGTGGAGGAGGAACTCCAGGCGGTCGATCTGCCCCTCCATGCGCACGAAGCCTGGCCCTGCGTAGGGCACAGGGCTTGCTTCAGACGTCTGCCGCATGGCGGATGCCTCGCGCAGCAGGGCGGGGAGGTCGCGCTGCTCCACCAGCAGCAGCAGCGCGTGGAGAGGAGCGTAGCGCTGCTTCGTGGCTGCGTCGATGGCGACGCCGGTTTCCGCCTCAAAGGCTTCAGCAGAGCGCAGGGCGCCGGAGGCGTGGAGGTGCTGCCCGATGAGGTCGGCGATAGGGTCTTTGCGGTCTGCCCACAGGGCACCCTCAGAGTCAGCCTCGTGGTAGAGCTGGATGGGCGAGAAGCACTCAGCAGCAGACTCTGATGCATCTGTGACTTGCGAGGTCTTGGTGCGGGCGAGGTGGAGTGTGGTCTCCTCCGTCTTGGCGCACTGTTCCCGCAGCTCGCGGAGGGCGTCGCTGCATGAGGTGTCCCCGGATGCCAGGGCCTCGCGCATGCTGGCGAACTGGCCGAGGAGCAGGTCCATCTCCCACGTCATGGTGGCGTTCGCCACGCGCTGGCGCTTCACCTCCGACTCGACAATCTCTGGGAGCCGCTTGACACCACTGGCGGCATCGCGAGACATGTGGCCCGCGAAAGTGTTGGTTAGGGGGGGGTAGGGGGGGTGGGGCTGAGGTGCCCCGTGTGTGTATCGTGTGCCGCAAAGTGTGTAGTGTGCTGCGGCACCTCTGCGAGAGAAGGGAGGGTGTGTTTGTTGATTTGCAGCATATCCCGTGGGGGGGAGAGCGCAGTGGAGTGCGGTTCAGTATTGCAGGGGGCAGTGGGAGGGTGGGAGTCGGCGGGGGGACAGGGTTCAAGCGCCTTTCAGCCTTCAGCACCTGTTGCTGGCTGTGCCACGGGAATTCTTCGTTCGATCGAGCAGTGTGTGTGTGTGTGTGAGGTGGTGGAAACCGCATGCGCGAGCAGGGCCCCCCTCTATGTGCTCCGCACACAGGTTCACATGACTGTGGTGTTTGCCAGACACAAGAAGCGCGATTAAAAAACAGTACACTTTCCGACGTGTCAATGATCACCACAATGGATGACACCAACCTACATGCGAGCCATTTTCGGAGTCGGGCGGAGCAACCGGGCACTGCTCGTGGCGCCACCCCCGCAACACCCCAGAAGTGAACAAACTGCACGTGCTTTGCCTGATGAAGGTTGGTGTGCCTGTGGTACAATCGTACCAAGGCAAAGGTTGATGAGCTATCCCCCGAAGCCCTGTCAACGATCTTCATGCGCACGGTAGCAGTTCCTACGCAGTCTGATCACCGCACCGCTTGATGCTCGAACAGACCTTGAGACGAGTGAAGTGGGTAAGGGTGCATTCTGTGTAGGTTCGAATCCCCAACAGGCTTGACTACGCCAAGGTGACCACAGCGTGTGTGTGAGGTCGCATCAGAATCCCTCGTTGCGACCTACAGGAAACAAAGAGCTCAACGCATGTGGGGTAATCAGGCTGGGGAAAAAACAACAAATCACAACAAATCACACCCGATCGTCAGCTGATTGAGGGTGTGATATGAGGGTTCTATCCAACAAGGATATCAAGGCGGCACTTTCAAAGTCCTGCCAAGGACAGCGCCACGTGGGTGTGTGCTTCTGATATATGTTATGTCATCATGTGAAACCCTCCCCAGCGTGTGCCAACATCCCTGACACGCTCACGAAAAGCATGACACGGAGAAAACAGGTGCCGAAACAACCTGCCGAGCACACGGGTGGTGCCACGTTGATCCACGCAGCGATCTCCCATGACAGGAAGCCTTGTCGCCACGGCAGAGTCGCCGCAGACTGTGGGAGAGGTGTCGCCAGTCACCTTGAGGCTGCAGTGTGTCATCAGGCTAAGACCCGTGCCCTCTTCACCTCCCCTGTTAGGTTGCTCCCATATCGTTGCCTGCTTTGGGGCCTGAAGGACATAGGGGTCCAGCAGGCACTTGAGCATCGCAAGGCATGAGTGGCTGTTTCAAACTCCTGGTGCAAGCACCCGTCATGGTCTGGGGAAGCCCTCCCTCCACGTCACACCTAGTCACAACAAATCACAACTGGCCACAACAAATCGCAAAAAATCACAACAAATCACAACATTTGCCTTGTGATTTGTTGTGATCTGTTGTGATCGGGTGAACAGGCATGTGCGGCCGCAGGCGTCGATGCAGACGGCAATATCGTGAGGTGGGGAACAAACGTGTTCCCGGACTACACTGGGATCCCCCGGACCACGCGAGCCTCACAATGGGATGGGCCACGCCCGCCCCCGCCGCGCAGCGCTATACCCGTACCAGTGCCGCGGTCGCTCGCGAGCACGTCTCTGGGCCCCCGGAAAGTGTGCAACGCGCATTCGAAGCCGAAATGCGACGAGTGCGATTCTGCCAAGCGGAATTACGCACTGACGATAGCTGCGTGTTGCCGCGTCCACCACCACCACGCGGACGGCCTGAAGGTGATGTGCTGTGTGACACACCACATGACGCGGTGCGGCACCTGCGCCAATGTGAAGACATGCTGCGCGGCCGGCCACCATGGGCGCGCCCCCAGGGTCGACCAAGATGCGAGCACGGGTGACGACAGCAGCAGCTGCGATGACGACGACAACTCGGATAGCGAGGGAGAGGAGGGCAGCTCTAATGCCACGGAGCACGATGGAGACGACGCTGAAGATGCGGGCTCCACCAGCGAGGACGTCCCTCCCTCGTCTGTGATAGATAGTGACGCGACGGCTGCGGCTGCGGTGAAACGCACCGCCGTTGTTCTGGACACCTCTGACGAGGACTCGATGGGGCAGGATGCCGTGAAACGCACCGCCATTTGTTTGGATCACTCGGACGAGGGCCCGTCCCTCTGGGGGGCTGGGATAGTGTGTGTGCAACAGCCAGAGTGGGACATGTGTGCGTCTCTTATTCTTCTTTGGCCGGGCGTGATTGAGCATTTGGCTCTTCACTGCCCCGACGATCAGCCCAGTGAGGGCGAGTTGGGTTCTTCTGCGGAGTCATCTGCGTTGACCCCACGCGAATTCCCTGGTTTTCTTTTCTCGCCTTCCCCTCGAATGAATACCCCTGCTTCCCCCACCCCACGTCAGATGGATGCGGAGCACGTTGCGCTTGTTGCGGCTGACTCGCCGGGCTCCCAGCCCGATGATGCTAGCCTCGTTCCACCAGCAGATGCAGCACCGCCTCCGGCGCCCTCTCCGGCTCCGGAGCTCGTGCTGCACACAGACCTGCTGGACGGGCTACAGACCCCGCAGACGGGCTCACCGCCCCTCCAAGAGAGCGCCACACAGCGGAGATCTCCGAGCCCTTACGTGGGGCGCCGCCTTCCTTTCTCTCCCTCTCTCCCCTCTGAGTCCTCGATACCCCGCGCGCAGAAGCGAGTGGCACCCGTACAGGAGGCAGGCGAATCCGCCCTGGGGCGACGCTCCTTTCACAGCAGAAGAGTAGAACCTCAGCCTCCCGTGTCCCCTGGATCACCGGTTTCAGCGTCAAGCCTTCGGGATGACGAGGATAGTATCATGTCCCCATCAGAACTTGCTTCCCCCCTTCCTCTCTCGCCTGCACCCTCCCTTGTTGTGGATGACTCGCCGGGCTTTCAGCCCGCCGACACTCGACTTAGTCCACTGTCAGACACTGTGTCACCCCCGCCAGCCTCTCCATGTCAGGAGCCCCTAGTGCCTTTAGACCCTACAACCCCCTCTCTTCCCGACTGGCAGGCAGAAACGCCGTCCCACCAGGGGAGCGACACGCTCTCCCCCGAGTGCACGTCGCCGAGCCCTTACGTGGGGCGTCGACTTCCTTTCTCCCCTTCCTCCCCCTCTGAGTCCTCGGTTCCCCGCGCGCAGAAACGTGTAGCGCACATGCGGGAGGCAGACGAATCTGCCCTGGAGCGCGGTTCGTTCCACAACAGAAGAAAAGATCTCCCTTCCTCTCGAGTTCTCATCAGCACAGCTAGATCAGGCGTGCCTTCCCCTTTCCCACGGGCCTCACAGGCCTTGCGCTTCTTGGAGCGCAAGACACGTGCTGTCCGTCCTTCTCGTTCTCGTTTCCTCCGGAAGCAGGTGTTGCGTGCGGTTCCGAAGCGCACCCGCTGCATCCCCTCTCCCACCATCTTTCGTTCGGCGGCTATTCCGCGCTCTTTTCAACGCGTCGTCGCGAAGATTGCGCCTCAGTATCAGCAGGCGCAATCTCCGGCTTCCAGTGTGTGTGTGTCCCCCCTCCTTTACAGCGCAACGAGGAGGAGAGCGAAACCGTGTGGTGTCACGTAGAGCAAGAGTAGGATAGCGGGCCCGGTTCCTCACGGTATGGTCCTTCGGGGCCAGGCTGCGATGCCAGCACGCTAACCCAAATTGCAATACGATCGGGTATCACACCCTCAATCAGCTGACGATCGGGTGTTTCGTCGAAGCCGTTTAACGACAGGCATCCTCGGCGTCAAGCACCCCTCCCGCAGTGTAGGCGCGATGCTCACCATCCTGCACAAAGCCCACCGTGTAGATCCGGCGATAGCCAACTCTTACCGGATCCTGTGCAATCTCTTCGACACGTGTGTGCGCATCCCACACATGGTGGACAGGATGAACCGAATCGCTGTGCTGTACGAGGATCACCCGACCCTCTCCTCTGCTGACGCCCTCGGCCCTGTGGGCATCGCGATCTCGGTCGCCCTCCCTGCTGCTGGACTAGAGTGGGGCGACGACATCCGTGACTGTGCCATCGGGGATATGTGTCTCGCCGGTGAACCACGGTCCTCCCGGAACCATGCGCTGCGCGACAATCTGCGGCGGCAGGGCTGGAAGGCGCTGGCGAAGCACCGTCCTTCCTTCTCGGGGATCGAAAACGGTGTGGACTACGACAGGACGAACGCGCTCCGCCTGGAGACGAAGGACGGGAACCTCTCGCGGGCGCTGACGGTGGTGCTTACTGGTGGTGTCTTCTTCGCGACACGATGGGGGCGCAACGGCGCCTACGTCTCTGGCAGGCGTGCGACGACAGACGAGACGTCGGACTCCTCATCCCATGCCCCATCTCCCTCACCGGCTGCTGACGCGGCTATGGAAGGGGACGAAGAGGATGAAGAAGCTGAGGAAGAGGAGGAGTGCGAGTACGAAGAGGAGGAGGACGAGGAGCAGGGAGACGCCGATCTGCTCGGTTCTCAGGATTCCTTCGACTGGGATATCGTGTCCGATCCGGCGGCTGAAGAGGCAGACGTACGGGACCCCAAGCTGTGTGTACACTGCGATGGTGCGGACAGTGACACGCCCGATCACCTTTGGTGGGCATGCAGTGCGTTTGACTCCGTCAGGTCTCAACCTCAGTACGAACCCCTGCTGCAGCTGGACCGCTCAGGGTGGCCCCCGTGCCTTGCGAGATACGGCGTGGTGCCAGAGGGATTCCAGGTAGACGAGACCTTGCTGCACACGCTGATGGGGCGCATCGTGCTGAAGCGGTGGGAGCTCGAGGCGAAGATGCGGCGCGCTGGACCCCTCGTGCACCCCTGGACGGCTGCTCTCTCCTGGCCGGCAGAGGCTTTTGACTTCGACGTATCCAGTATCCCAGAGAAGCCAGCAGCGCGGCTGTGGCCGTATAGCGCTGCGTCTCTCAGGGCGATACTTGCGTGGCTCGCAGCGCTCCAATGGACGAAGCAAGGCACGGTGTCGAACATCGAGCTCGCCCTTGACTTCGAAATCTTCACAGGGAAGGCGTTACAGCCCTCGGAGCGCTCGGCACGAACCTCCAACCCGGCGATGGCCGAGCGTGGCAACCTCCTCTGGACGATGATGGGCTGCCTGAAGAGGCTATGCGACCAGCTAAGCCTTCCTACCCCGTGGCCTGCGCGACGCGAGGACCGGGTCGGCTCCCTCTGCTCGGTAGGCGCTGGAGAGGTCTGGGGCGGGATGACACCCCGGCCCGTGTTCGCAGGTGGCGCAGAGACGATCGCGGCGTTAGAGGCGAGTGCAGAACAGGCATGTGCGGCCGCAGGCGTCGATGCAGACGGCAATATCGTGAGGTGGGGAACAAACGTGTTCCCAGACTACACTGGGATCCCCCGGACCACGCGAGCCTCACAATGGGATGGGCCACGCCCGCCCCCGCCGCGCAGCGCTATACCCGTACCAGTGCCGCGGTCGCTCGCGAGCACGTCTCTGGGCCCCCGGAAAGTGTGCAACGCGCATTCGAAACCGAAATGCGACGAGTGCGATAATGCCAAGCGGAATTACGCACTGACGATAGCTGCGTGTTGCCGCGTCCACCACCACCACGCGGACGGCCTGAAGGTGATGTGTTGTGAGACACACCACATGACGCGATGCGGCACCTGCGCCAATGTGAAGACATGCTGCGCGGCCGGCCACCATGGGCGCGCCCCCAGGGTCGACCAAGTTGCGAGCACGGATGACGACAGCAGCAGCTGCGATGACGACTCCGACAGCGAGGGAGAGGAGGGCAGCTCTGGTGCCACTGAGCATGATGGAGACGACGCTGAAGATGCGGGCTCCACCAGCGAGGAAGTCCCTCCCTCGTCTGAGATGGATAGCGACACGACGGCTGCGGCTGCGGTGAAACGCACCGCTATCGTTCTGGACGCCTCTGAAGAGGACTCGATGGGGCAGGATGCCGTGAAACGCACCGCCATTTGTTTGGATCACTCGGACGAGGGCCCGTCCCTCTGGGGGGCTGGGATAGTGTGTGTGCGTCAGCCAGAGTGGGACATGTGTGCGTCTCTTCTTCTTCTTTGGCCGGGCGTGATTGAGCATTTGGCTCTTCACTGCCCCGACGATCAGCCCAGTGAGGGCGAGTTGGGTTCTTCTGCGGAGTCATCTGCGTTGACCCCACGCGAATTTCCTGGTTTTCTTTTCTCGCCTTCCCCTCGAATGAATACCCCTGCTTCCCCTACCCCGCGTCAGATGGGTGTGGAGCACGTTGCGCTTGTTGCGGAAGACTCGCCGGGCTCCCAACCCGGTGATGCTCGCCGCGTTCCACCAGCAGATGCAGCACCGCCTCCGGCGCCCTCTCCGGCTCCGGAGCTCGTGCTGCACACAGACCTGCTGGACGGGCTACAGACCCCGCAGACGGGCTCACCGACCCTTCGAGAGTGCGCCTCACAGCGGGGCTTTCAGAGCCCTTACGTGGGGCGCCGCCTTCCTTTCTCTCCCTCTCCCCCCTCTGAGTCTTCGATACCCCGCGCGCAGAAGCGAGTGGCACCCATACAGGAGGCAGACGAATCCGCCCTGGGGAGACGCTCCTTTCACAACAGAGGAGCAGAGCCTCAACCTCCCGTGTCCACTGGCTCACCGGTTTCAGCGCCAAGCCTTCGGCCTGACGAGGATAGTATCATGTCCCCATCAGAACTTGCTTCCCCCCTTCCTCTCTCGCCTGCACCCTCTCTTGTTGTGGATGACCCGCCGGGCTTTCAGCCCGCCGACACTCGGCTTAGTCCCCCATCAGACACTGTGTCACCCCCACCACCCTCTCCATGTCAGGAGCCCCTAATGCCTCTAGACACTGCAACACCCTCTCTTCCAGACTGGCAGGCAGAAACGCCGTCTCGCCAGGGGAGCGGTTTCAGCGTCAAGGGTCTCACCAGGGGACCGGTTTCAGCGTCAAGCCCTCGGCCTGACGAGGATAGTATCATGTCCCCATCAGAACTTGCTGCCCCCCTTCCTCTCTCGCCTGCACCCTCCCTTGTTGTGGATGACTCGCCGGGCTTTCAGCCCGCCGACACTCGGCTTAATCCCCCATCAGACACTGTGTCACCCCCACCACCCTCTCCATGTCAGGAGCCCCTAGTGCCTTTAGACTCTGCAACCCCCTCTCTTCCCGATTATCAGGCTGAAACGCCGTCTCACCAGGGGAGCGACACGCTCTCCCCCGAGTGCACGTCGCCGAGCCCTTGCGTGGGGCGTCGACTTCCTTTCTCCCCTTCCTCCCCTTCTGAGTCCTCGGTTCCCCGCGCGCAGAAACGTGTAGCGCACATGCGGGAGGCAGACGAATCTGCCCTGGAGCGATGCTCGTTTCATAACAACAGAGCAGGTTTTCCTTCCTCCCGCACGATCATCAGCACAGCTAGATCAGGCGTGCCTTCCCCTTTCCCACGGGCCTCACAGGCCTTGCGCTTCTTGGAGCGCAAGACTCGTGCTGTCCGTCCTTCTCGTTCTCGTTTCCTCCGGAAGCAGGTGTTGCGTGCGGTTCCGAAGCGCACCCGCTGCATCCCCTCTCCCACCATCTTTCGTTCGGCGGCTATTCCGCGCTCTTTTCAACGCGTCGTCGCGAAGATTGCGCCTCAGTACCAGCAGGCGCAATCTCCGGCTTCCAGTGTGTGTGTGTCCCCCCTCCTTTACAGCGCAACGAGGAGGAGAGCGAAACCGTGTGGTGTCACGTAGAGCAAAAGTAGGATAGCGGGCCCGGTTCCTCACGGTATGGTCCTTCGGGGCCAGGCTGCGATGCCAGCACGCTAACCCAAATTGCAATACGATCGGGTGTGATTTGTTGTGATTTGTTGTTTTTTTTCCCCAGCCTGATTACCCCAGCATGTGTGTTTTGAACGAGGCCATATTTTTGACGACACGACCAGTGCCACCGCACACCTATGGCAGAAGCGGATGCATTTTTGCAGCAGCAGAGAGACCTGCTATTGATAACGGCATCCACTGGCTGCGCCACCACAAACACACCCACTGCCCTGCAGAGGGCAGACGCGCCACAAGAAAAGAGCGCCCTTGACTCGGAAGTTGAGGAAGGGTGGCAGGCTGTTGCCGCAAAGACCCGCAAAAACAGACACATTGGCAGCCAGGGTAGTGTCGCTTGGAGTCGTTTAGGCTGACGTGGAAGACGTCACCTGGAATGGAAAATCTGAAACTTCGGGGAGATGCCTTGAGAGACGACCCGGGGGGTCAGGGGGGGGGACAGAACGAGATATTTTGTATCTCCCAACAAAAAGGCAGCCTTTTTTTGTTGTCAGGCGGCAGGGTTTAATCTAGGATTCCGGATTTTGGGACTCGGGGGGGGTCTCGCACTTTTGTGGGCCCAAATTTTTTTCACCCCAGGTGCAAATTTCTCGGGCGCGCTTCGCGCGCCCGAGACTACGCGGAGATGGCCACTCGCATACGCTCAAGGACTTGCGGGACAGGCACACGCTACAGGGGGGGTCTGGGGGGCGGAGCCCCCCAGCCGCCGGAGGCCACGGTAGTGAGCATCTGTTCCTTGCACGTGTCAACGACTTGCTGCACGACAGACAGCTCTTAGACCCAAGGCGGCTCTGCACCTGGGCTGAACATGCTCCCCAGCCAGGAGACCCCATTCCTACTGGTCCCCAGGGAAATCCCCCCCCGCCCCCGCTAAAAGTGACCCCCCGGGAGACCCCCCCCGGGGGGGGTCCCCCAGGGGGGGGCCAAACTGCGGGGGTCTTTGACCCCCCCCGACCCCCCTTAGATTAGGCCCTGGTCAGGCGGAAATGCAACGGCAGGGGAAGTGATTGCCTTGCCTTGTCTCACACAGTCTCATGCACCCTGCTGCCCAATCACACACCACACTTTCCGGAGGCAAAAAACTCTGCGTGGCCAACGGTAGTCCAATGAACCGAACAACACCTTTCTCGTTTTCACCTCTCATATTCTGCACAATGCTCCCGCACTAAACCCCTGTTATAGTCTCTTGAGGTCGGCATTCCGGTGCTTTGGGCGCGGAAGGGGCGAGAGACTCAGAGAGGGAGATCAATCTGATGGCAACCCCTCTTTTGTTTCGCGTGACACTCGGAACCCCCCACCCCTCTTGAAGAACGTCATAGTGCTGAGATGCAAGCATCTCAGCACCCTCTACCGACTGCCCCATCCACACACATATTGGATAGTTCGGTCGTAGCTCGCCTATGTGTAGAACGCACCGCCACCCGACAGCACCCGACTTTGACACAACACACTCCTGGGTAATCTTGCTTCCCTCATGGAGGGTCGCACCCAATGCGACCTTCCGTTGCCCTGTCGACTGACGCACACCAACACCTCCCGAGTTCAGACTTCTCATCTGTGTCGGATCACAGTTGGGCCTCACCATGGCTGATCTGCCACTACCCCCTCTGCTGGAAGCCTGTGCGGTGCAATGCTCCCACACAACGCCAGGCACTTCATCCAACCCCTCCAGGGCACCCGCTGCAGGCCATGCTGGCAGGGGCTGTGGTCGGCAGAGGCTCATGCGAGCCACAGACAGGCCCAGAGAGCACACGTTTTGGATCTTCTACAATAGGGTTCCAGCAGCAGGCCGAGAGGGAAAACTGCAGCTGAGCATCAGAATCACCTCCCCACCCTGCGCTGTGGGGGGGGGGAGGGGTGCCGGATGGGGGTTAGTTTGTGGCGTGGTTTTCATCCTCGATGGCTCCAGACATGCCCTGCCTGAACTCATCTGGGATTGGCGGGCGCGACTTCGTCTTGGAGACGACTGTCGAGTTGACATTCAGCTTCGCTGTGAAGCCGTAGAAGAGGTAGTTAGTGTCTTTCGTGCCTTGCGGCAGCGGGTTAGTTAGGGGGTCCTCATCAGGCACGTCGAAGTAACGAGTGTCGTCGTCACCGCGCAGCTGCGGGACAAAGGGGGGCAGCTGGTTCCGCAGGTCGTTCCAGTTGATCCCGTGGAAGAACTTGTTGCTGAGGATGGATTCAAATGATAGCCGCTCCTCTGGGTCACATAGGAGCTCTTTGATCATCTCCACAGCGCCTTCGCTGAGCGCGTCAGCACCGTCAGGGGGGAAGTCGAGATACTCACGCCATTTGATGATCTTGTGGCATGTCTGCATCACGTCGTCGGCGTAGAAGGGAGGGTAGCCGCACAGCATCTCGTAGAGGATGATGCCAACGCTCCACCAGTCGCAGTCCATGCTGTACCCCTGCTTCATCAGCACCTCTGGCGCGACGTAGCCAGGCGAACCCACCGCAGTGTAAAACATCTTCCGGTTGCGGATGTCCTTCCACGTCGCCTTCTTGTCCTGGCAGCTCTTGTTGGACACCTCCGGCAGGTCTTTCACCTCGCATGTCAGCATGTCCTCGACAGGGATGCTGGACACATCTATCTGTTTGCACAGGCTGTAGAGGCGGCGGGGGTGGTGTGGTGAGGGTGGTTGTGGGCGGCTGCAGCAACAACATAGCAGAGAGGGAACCGCCCCAGCCTCAGGGGAGGATTCGCATCAGAGGCATACCCGAAGTCGGTGAGCTTGATATGGCCCTCCCGGTCCAGCAGGATGTTGTCGGGTTTGATGTCGCGATGTGCGTACTGTGTTGGGGAGGGGGGGGTTGTGCGTGTGAGAGGCATGCTGCCTGCAGCTGAATGCGGTGTTGAGAGATGCGCACACCACAAAGACTATGGTGGAAACCCCGGCATACCCGCATCTTGTGGATGGAATGCACAGCCAGGATTAACTCCGCGACGTAGAACTGGGCGACAGTCTCGTCGAAGACATCATATTTGATGAGCCACGTCATCAGGTCACCACCAGGCAGGAACTCCATGACAAGATAGAGGTGGTCACGGTCCTGAAACGAGTAGTACAGGTCTGTGATCCACGGGTTCTTCTGCCTGTTGCCAGACTCCACCAGCACGTCGCGCTCTGCACGGACATGCGCCACCTGGTTGCGGTTCACCATGTGCTGCTTGTGGAGGCGCTTCATCGCCATCACCTTGTCGGGGCGCTTCTGCCGCCGGCACAGCCGCACCTCCCCGAATGCACCGCGCCCTATCACAGCCATCAGCTCGAAGTCTTTGAGTGCAACCTTCTTTTCAATGGGGCGCAGCCGCTTCGCCTGGAACATGCCGGTGTCAGCAAACATATCGCCATAATATCCCCCGACATAGCGCCGCGCAACGGCGCTCTTCTCCAACGTTATTGCGGAGCAATCGCTCTCGGGGGCGCTGCTGCTGACATCGTGCAACCCACCGCCAGGCGGGCCTGACATGCGCCTGCCAGTGGCGGTGCCACTGAATCAACACGCACACCCCCAGCGGTGCCTCGCGGCAATCGCAATGGTGCGTGTGTTGTGTGTAGACCTAACAGGAGCAGCGGGGCGGCACCCCTGCGCCCTGCCCTGCAGTGGATGGGGTAATGCATCAATCCAAGTGTGTGGCTGTGGACGGATGCCTCTTTGTCTTTGGCAGTCTGTCAACCAGAGAGAGCTTGTTTTAGAGGGCAGGTTGTTCTGTGGGTTTGAAGCCGAGTGTGCAGGCTCCTCCCGCACTGTGCGCACTTGGACGTGCGACACAGAAAAACACCCGCTTGTTCGCAACGCCCAACACTCCGCTCTTTGTGTCAAACAAAGAGAACACAAACCCGAGACCTGTGCGGGGAACCACATGCCCCCGCAAACAACAGTCTTCGAGGCGGGAAATGGGGTTGAGGGGGCTGGGTGGGTCGGATGGTGGTGGAGGCAGTAGTGGGGCGGTGCGGACCGGCAACCTGAAGATGGCACCTTCCTCTCTTCTCCCCTCCACCCGTGTTCTTGCCAGTTTTTTTTAGGGTTTTTGACAGCCTCAACGGCCTGATGACCCGTGACGTCGCAACGGTGACGCCGAAAGGGAAGATTTTAGTTATACCCAGCAACCAGGGGAATTGCGATCTAGGTCGCCTCTGCGTGGTGCAGGAGGGCCGAAGCGACAGACAGAATGGGGAAGAGGGGGGTACTAAAGCAGAGAAAAGAACGGCACGTAGCTGGGCTACTCCCTTCACTCGTTATGCAGGCAGTGTCCGAGGGTAAGGTGGGGCCAGAATCACGAGCCACACACAGACTGTCTGACAAGGCGAATTTCGCATCTTTTTCTCCACTGGGTGGAACGGCTTGCCGTCGGGCCAGTGGAGTAAAACGCAGTTTCTGTTGAGGTCTGTGTTGCCAGCAAAAGCATTTTTTCCAGATTTTCTCAGCTTCCGACAGGAAGGGGGGTCAGAGGAAGGGTGCTGCTCCTGCCAGTCACGCCCCCCAGTCAACAACAGCTCGGGCTGGTTTCGCGCTACGCGGACCAAGCCTGTGCCCCGTGTTGCGAGAGTTCCCGCAGTGTGATATATCTGACTGCTGAGCTGGAGACTTGCTACGATTCTAAGTGCACATCGCAAGGGGAGCGGGGGCGGGGGACGTGGGGGGCACGACAAGAAGAGCAGAACTGCACAAGGTGGCCTGTGAGTTGCTACCAAGTCGGGTCTGATCTGAGTAAATTCCCCAGGAAGATCTGAAAGACACCATGCTGTGTTAGGGACGGTCTACAAGGAAGGTCAGTTACGGGAGCGGGGAGGGGACAGGGGGGGGGGGGCGCCACAGACGTGCGGGTGTAGTAGGTAGGATATCGCCTACAATCCGGGTTCTGCCCCGTGATACCACCGGCACTTTTGGACAACCTCCCTACACACCAGTTGTTGCGCTGGTTCCTCGAAACACGCGGAATTTCGTTGGAGAACAGAGAGAGGACCGGGACAGAAAAGAGTTGCCAGCATACTTTACTAGGTTGCCCTTTGTGGAGCAATTGACGCTACCAACAGAAAGGAGCCGTGTTTGGCCCGGAGCACGGCACAACCAATTCCAGGGACATGGTGGCATCTATCGAGCACCAGAAGGGGGTCTCGGGGAGGACACATGCCCGCCCCGCTGCCGAGGGGGGGGTGCCAGTTCTTTCTATTCTCGACAATGTGTTGCAAGACTAGCAACGCGTGGCCCCACTCTTAGTGCAGTATCGTTTCGAACCTACTATGATCAGTCGTTTATTTCAGCTGAGCCTCGCCGAACAAAAGCCTAAAGCCGCATCGTGGCCTGTGGTGCACAATCATGCTATGCCAACCCAAGCCCTGCCAGCAGGGCGTCCACACGTGACTCGAGACCCTCGATATCAGCAAGGTCGCTGCGAACCTTCACGAGCTCCTCGTTGGCGCGCAGCAGATTGGCCTCGATCTCACCGCCTCGTGTGAACTTGTGAGCGTGAGGCAGCGTCACAGGTGTCTCCACGAGACGCCTCAAGATGGTTCCCGGGAGCTTTGCAACAGGCTTGCCGGGCACTGGGACAGGCGGCGGGACAAGGTTTGACGCAGACAGCTCCATGGTGCGCTTGCTGGACCTGCCCGAGTGGAGGTCGCTGTCGAGGGTGAGGTTGCTGTCGTTGTCTCGCATGTCGACACTGTCGTCGGCAGGTCCATCAGCACTGGTTGCGGTCGACAGTTTTCTGGGATCGATGGTGTCGGCAGGCACGGCAGGGGGAGGTGACTCCACTGCTGGCGGTGGTGGTGTGGGGGCAGCTTCCACAGCCAGTTCGGCTGCGGCCTTCTTGCTTGACTTGCCTGACACCATGTCGCTGTCGAGGGTCAGGTCGCTGTCGCTGTCAGCTTCCTTCTGCTTCGGCTCCTCGGTGTCCTGCAGGCCTTGGCGTTCCCTGTGCATGCGTGCCGCCTCCTCCTGGCTCAGCCCCATTGCAAACGACTTCCCCTTCTCGAGGCTCTCGCCCCCCTCGATCTTGCCTGTGAGCATATCCTCCACACCGTCAGGGACACCCACCACCCCGTGGCCCAGTATCTCCATTGAGCGCATCGGTAGTGAGCCGACCCAGTCAGGGATCTTGAAGCCTTCCGTCGCCTTCGGGTCGCTGAAGGTGTTGAAGTCTGCAGCATGGCGGAACCGATTCTCAGTTGCCTTCAGGCGTGACTCTTCAAAGGCAGTCACAAGGCTGGGTTGCTTGAGGTTCAGCGGACGCAGTGTGATGTTTGTGGACGACTCCACAGCAGGGTCGGTCTCTGTGTGGACAAAGAAGTCCCCGGTGGACACATCCCGCATTCGCAACTGCATGCACGCACCTGTCACGCACAGATCCGCACAGTCGCGGAAGAACATCGACCCAGAGCACGGCCCCAGAATGAACTCGCAGTTGGTGCAGTCATCAATCATGTACGACCCACACGAGCCGATGACCACCACTCGGCAGTCGTGCAGCTGGTTCAACTCAACCTGCCGTGGTGTTGTGTGAAGGTAGCCACATCGAAACATCACACATCATACCTGCTGTTCCCGCTTCACATCCGAGTCAGGGACAACCACCGTCTTGCCTTTGAAGAAGCTGACGCCTGTTGCAGTCACCTCAGACTTCTCCCACCGCTTCTGCGGGGGAAGTGCCACACCCGCCACATCCCACGGCCCGCTGGGGTTCACACCCTCCAGCGCCTCACGACGTGCACGCCCATACACAGACTCCCCTGCAGGAGACGACGTCCCGCCTTCCGGCTTCTCAGGCGCCTCTGGCACCTCCGGCTCTGGCGCAGTCTTCTTGCACTGGATCTCCTTGATGACAACCTGTGCTGCTTTGGACTCCTCTAGGGCACCCACACGCGGATAGGTCTTGTTCAGGAAGGGGGACACGTCGTCGGGCCCAGGAGCCACAAGGTGGTAGTGGAGGCGCCCCTCTAGCTTTGCGTTGGACGTCGAGATGACACCAGTGGCCGACGACGCCAGGCCAGGCTTCGATAGGTCGAAGGGACGGTCGTAGTGGTTGACAGAGTCAAAGAGCTTGGGCGTCAACATCGTCTGCTCCACAGCCTGAGACCACGGCGAGATAGCAAGGCCAGAGCTGCGCTCGAATACAGGCGGAGATGTGACGTACACATGGAGCTCTGTATCCACCACACCGTACACATGCAGCGCGTTGCAGATCGTATAGATCTTGCATCCAGTGCAGTTGCTGAGCCACACCTCATCGGCCACTGTGGTGTAAAAGTCTGTCCCTGTGCAACCATCGATGTAGATGCGCTGCGCACCGTAGTCCACACCCACTGTGCCGCCTGAGGTGCCCTGAATCACAACCACCTGGCCGTCCACCTCACGCTCGTCGAACGGTGTTCCCAGCAGGCACCCGGGAGGCGGCGCCAACACCACGGCATCTTGCTGCAGCGCGTCGCGTAGTGTCGGATGCAGGATGTCGAGCTCGGCCTGGTGGGTGTGGTTGTGAGGTGATGCAGGTGGCGGTGCAGCAGGCATACCCTTGCCTTGCAGCGCGGCAGTGCAGAGAGGAACTGCTCCTCCGTGGCAGCAGGGGCAGGCTCCAGCTGGTGGCCCTGTCGTGGTGGTAGTGTAGTGGTGCAGTGACATGGGGCATACCAGTGAGGCCGCCTTGCGCTGCGCCATGACGGTGTGACGCAAGTAGGCATTGCTGCCGAGTGGCACATCGTCCGCAGGCGTCTCTGCTGCTACTGGTGGTGGTGGCGTGGGGGCAGCTTCCACAGCCAGTTCGGCTGCGGCCTTCTTGCTTGACTTGCCTGACACCATGTCGCTGTCGAGGGTCAGGTCGCTGTCGCTGTCAGCTTCCTTCTGCTTCGGCTCCTCGGTGTCCTGCAGGCCTTGGCGTTCCCTGTGCATGCGTGCCGCCTCCTCCTGGCTCAGCCCCATTGCAAACGACTTCCCCTTCTCGAGGCTCTCGCCCCCCTCGATCTTGCCTGTGAGCATATCCTCCACACCGTCAGGGACACCCACCACCCCGTGGCCCAGTATCTCCATTGAGCGCATCGGTAGTGAGCCGACCCAGTCAGGGATCTTGAAGCCTTCCGTCGCCTTCGGGTCGCTGAAGGTGTTGAAGTCTGCAGCATGGCGGAACCGATTCTCAGTTGCCTTCAGGCGTGACTCTTCAAAGGCAGTCACAAGGCTGGGTTGCTTGAGATTCAGCGGACGCAGTGTGATGTTTGTGGACGACTCCACAGCAGGGTCGGTCTCTGTGTGGACAAAGAAGTCCCCGGTGGACACATCCCGCATTCGCAACTGCATGCACGCACCTGTCACGCACAGATCCGCACAGTCGCGGAAGAACATCGACCCAGAGCACGGCCCCAGAATGAACTCGCAGTTGGTGCAGTCATCAATCATGTACGACCCACACGAGCCGATGACCACCACTCGGCAGTCGTGCAGCTGGTTCAACTCAACCTGCCGTGGTGTTGTGTGAAGGTAGCCACATCGAAACATCACACATCATACCTGCTGTTCCCGCTTCACATCCGAGTCAGGGACAACCACCGTCTTGCCTTTGAAGAAGCTGACGCCTGTTGCAGTCACCTCAGACTTCTCCCACCGCTTCTGCGGGGGAAGTGCCACACCCGCCACATCCCACGGCCCGCTGGGGTTCACACCCTCCAGCGCCTCACGACGTGCACGCCCATACACAGACTCCCCTGCAGGAGACGACGTCCCGCCTTCCGGCTTCTCAGGCGCCTCTGGCACCTCCGGCTCTGGCGCAGTCTTCTTGCACTGGATCTCCTTGATGACAACCTGTGCTGCTTTGGACTCCTCTAGGGCACCCACACGCGGATAGGTCTTGTTCAGGAAGGGGGACACGTCGTCGGGCCCAGGAGCCACAAGGTGGTAGTGGAGGCGCCCCTCTAGCTTTGCGTTGGACGTCGAGATGACACCAGTGGCCGACGACGCCAGGCCAGGCTTCGATAGGTCGAAGGGACGGTCGTAGTGGTTGACAGAGTCAAAGAGCTTGGGCGTCAACATCGTCTGCTCCACAGCCTGAGACCACGGCGAGATAGCAAGGCCAGAGCTGCGCTCGAATACAGGCGGAGATGTGACGTACACATGGAGCTCTGTATCCACCACACCGTACACATGCAGCGCGTTGCAGATCGTATAGATCTTGCATCCAGTGCAGTTGCTGAGCCACACCTCATCGGCCACTGTGGTGTAAAAGTCTGTCCCTGTGCAACCATCGATGTAGATGCGCTGCGCACCGTAGTCCACACCCACTGTGCCGCCTGAGGTGCCCTGAATCACAACCACCTGGCCGTCCACCTCACGCTCGTCGAACGGTGTTCCCAGCAGGCACCCGGGAGGCGGCGCCAACACCACGGCATCTTGCTGCAGCGCGTCGCGTAGTGTCGGATGCAGGATGTCGAGCTCGGCCTGGTGGGTGTGGTTGTGAGGTGATGCAGGTGGCGGTGCAGCAGGCATACCCTTGCCTTGCAGCGCGGCAGTGCAGAGAGGAACTGCTCCTCCGTGGCAGCAGGGGCAGGCTCCAGCTGGTGGCCCTGTCGTGGTGGTAGTGTAGTGGTGCAGTGACATGGGGCATACCAGTGAGGCCGCCTTGCGCTGCGCCATGACGGTGTGACGCAAGTAGGCATTGCTGCCGAGTGGCACATCGTCCGCAGGCGTCTCTGCTGCTACTGGTGGTGGTGGCGTGGGGGCAGCTTCCACAGCCAGTTCGGCTGCGGCCTTCTTGCTTGACTTGCCTGACACCATGTCGCTGTCGAGGGTCAGGTCGCTGTCGCTGTCAGCTTCCTTCTGCTTCGGCTCCTCGGTGTCCTGCAGGCCTTGGCGTTCCCTGTGCATGCGTGCCGCCTCCTCCTGGCTCAGCCCCATTGCAAACGACTTCCCCTTCTCGAGGCTCTCGCCCCCCTCGATCTTGCCTGTGAGCATATCCTCCACACCGTCAGGGACACCCACCACCCCGTGGCCCAGTATCTCCATTGAGCGCATCGGTAGTGAGCCGACCCAGTCAGGGATCTTGAAGCCTTCCGTCGCCTTCGGGTCGCTGAAGGTGTTGAAGTCTGCAGCATGGCGGAACCGATTCTCAGTTGCCTTCAGGCGTGACTCTTCAAAGGCAGTCACAAGGCTGGGTTGCTTGAGATTCAGCGGACGCAGTGTGATGTTTGTGGACGACTCCACAGCAGGGTCGGTCTCTGTGTGGACAAAGAAGTCCCCGGTGGACACATCCCGCATTCGCAACTGCATGCACGCACCTGTCACGCACAGATCCGCACAGTCGCGGAAGAACATCGACCCAGAGCACGGCCCCAGAATGAACTCGCAGTTGGTGCAGTCATCAATCATGTACGACCCACACGAGCCGATGACCACCACTCGGCAGTCGTGCAGCTGGTTCAACTCAACCTGCCGTGGTGTTGTGTGAAGGTAGCCACATCGAAACATCACACATCATACCTGCTGTTCCCGCTTCACATCCGAGTCAGGGACAACCACCGTCTTGCCTTTGAAGAAGCTGACGCCTGTTGCAGTCACCTCAGACTTCTCCCACCGCTTCTGCGGGGGAAGTGCCACACCCGCCACATCCCACGGCCCGCTGGGGTTCACACCCTCCAGCGCCTCACGACGTGCACGCCCATACACAGACTCCCCTGCAGGAGACGACGTCCCGCCTTCCGGCTTCTCAGGCGCCTCTGGCACCTCCGGCTCTGGCGCAGTTATCTTCTCCGCCTGAGGCACAGGAGGCTGCAGGCGCTGCTCGATGGCCGGCACAGACTCCGTCTGGTCGTGCTCACTCTTCTGAAGCACGAAGCTCTGCATCTCCAACACACCGACGTAGTCAGGCTGCGCCACACTGCTGTCGTTGAGCACAGGAAGATGCGCTGCACTCACCGCAGGGTCGATCCCTGCCTGCTCCAGCAGCAGCGGAAGCTTGGGCAGCCGCGCGTTGAACGGCGAAAGCGTCGTGTCGCTGCACTGTGTGAACACAGGCGCCGCAGTGCTGAGCAGGTAGACCTTACAGTCCACAAGTCCAGTGGCACTGAACTCCGGGCAGACGCACCACACCTTGCAGTTGCTGAGGTTGGTGAGCACCACAGCCCCCTTCGAGGGGCCGATCACAAACGAGCAGTCGCTGCAGTCGGACAGCGTGACGGAATCCGACACATCCGCCACAACCACCTCGCAGCGCTCTGCGTGGTCCGCTTCGAAGGCCCCACCCTGCAGCTCGCCCATCCCGCGCTCCACACGCTCCCCACTGAGGTAGCTGAGGGTGTTGGGCGACGACACCTTCGCCGGCTCTGGGCTGCAGGGGGAAGCGGGCTCAGGGCTGTTCGCCGCACCTGCTGCGGGCGACTCTGCCCCCGGCACACGCGCCGGCTCGGGCACCGGCACGAAGGGGAATGGCGACACCTCCAGGTCCTCCACCTGCAGCACCTCCAGGCGCACGTCGCGCAGCGGGTACACCAGCACATGGGGCTCGGGGAAGCGCACGTCGTCACGCGACAGGTCATACACCTTCGTGTGCCTGCTCTCCATCGCGAGGCGCTCCTCGCCGAAGGTGGCCACAGCCTGCTCGCGCAGCCCGGGGTACACAATGTTCCACGGCGCCACCTCCACGGAGGAGCTGTGCACGATGAAGTCGTGGCTGCACCACACCGACAGCCTGCACTCCGTGCTGCCTGTCACGACGATCTGGCTCGCAGCCCCGACGATGGTGCACCCCTTGCACTGCTCGATCAGCAGCTGCCCTGCCACGGGCCCCACCACAATGGTCGAATTGCTGGCCCCCTTGAGGAGCACCGTCTCCGTCGCATCCAGCAGGTACACCTCGCAGGCATCCACCGTCTCCACAGACACGTTGCCTGGGAGGGTGTCTGCGAGGTGGAGGATCCGCGCATGGGCGACGTGCCGAATGGCGACGTGATCCTGGGTTTTAAACCGCTCGGGGTAGTCAGTGGGTGACTTCATCGTGATGTCAAAGAAGGAATCGCTTGAGATGGACTTCACCGCGACGTCCAAGGTCTTGCGGTGGGTCGAGCCGTACACCGGGTCGAAGTCGGCGATTGTCATATCCCTCTGCAGGTTCGACTCGTCGAAGGGGTAGTTGATGGGCGCAAGGAAGTCATCCCCCGTCTCGTTGAGAATGGGGATGTTGCGGTACATCGGCTTGTTGTGCAGCTTCGCCTCGATGCTGCTCCTGGGGCTCGCGTCCCTCATGTGCTCATACATGTTGGGCATCGTGTCCCAGCCCCGCTGCTGCACCATCTTGTCGAGGAGTGGCCAGCTCACGTTGAAATACGCCAGCTCCAGCTCCACGCAGTTCGCCACAATTGGAGGTGTAGCACACCACAGGAAGATGCATATCTCGCTGCACTGCACGATCTTCAGCTCCGCACATGCCGCAATCACCACGCAACCCACCAGCCCCTTCAGCTCGAGATGATCCGTCGGCCCCACCACCGCCTGACACGCGTTGAGATTCACCAGATCCACACGCGACGTGCTGTCCAGCAGGAGGAACTCACTCCGGTTGCTGTTCTCGATGTGGACCCTTCGCCCCTCCAGCTCCCCTGGCCTCTTCACCACACGCGACTGCTTCAGAGAGGAGATATAAATACAGTCGTGGTCATCGGGGCGCACAGGCGCCTCCACATCCTTCAAGAGGTATACAGCCTGCTGCGGGTCACCCCCACCTGACATGCCTGGCAGGGGGAAGGCTGTGATGTGGAACAAACGGTATGGGTCCACCAGGAGGCGGAGCTCCCCTGCATCCCCAGACATGTCGGACGTCTCGTGCTCATTCCACCTGTTGGTGAAGGGGTTGAGGCCGGCCAGGCTCATCATGTCCTTCTGCTTGGGGTACGCCAGGTGCCACGGGATCAGCGAGATGGTGTCCAGATCGCACCCCACGGACCGGAGGGGCTCCTCCGTATAGAGGGAGAGGAACTCCACCCCGCGGCACCGCTCCATCTCGACACGCTTTGCGGCAACCGCGACCTGGCAGTTGTCCAGGCCCTCCAGCTTGACCCTCCCCTTGCAGGGCCCGATGAAGATGGTGCTGTTACTCACCCTCTGCAGCACCACGTTGAGGTTCGGCCCCAGCAGGAACACCTCCACCTTGCTGCAGTTCTGAATGACATAATTCTGCGGGCGCGCCTCCGTGTCGGGCAGGGCAAGCGGGAACTCCCCCGCGGTCTTATCCTTCAGCACCACAGGCTCCGACTCCTCCTCCGGGAGGAGCGACAACGGGATCTGCGTAAACCCCTCTGCAGGCGGGTCGGCGAGGCGGGTCGGAGGGATGTCGGTTGTGACGCTGGAGGACTTCAGAGCCCCTGCAACCTGGTCGTCGAAAAGCTGCCGCAGCTGAACCCGGGGGACAAGCTTCCCATTCGCGTCATACCATTCCTGGAGTGCTGCCTTGAAGCTGTCCACCATGCTGTCGAACACATCCTCGCTGCTCTCGATGCTGACCGACGCAAGCCATGGGTGCGCCAGGAGCTCATCACACGTCGCCCGCTCCTCCGGGTCCAAATCAAGACACCTCGCCAAAAAATCCTGCAGCGCGGCATTCTCGTCGAACCGCTTCGACTGCATCTCCGGAACCCGATCCTCCTGCAGCCTCCTCTCGACCTCATCCTCAGGAAGCCCGTGGAACGGCGGGATACGATCCGCCATCTCGATGATGGACATCCCCAGGGCCCACACGTCAGCGGGGGGCATGTCGAAGCAGTCCTGCCCCTCAGGGATCACCCTGGCGGGATGTGGGTTGGCTCGGAGCGTGGAGAGCTGTGTGAGGCCCTGGTCCCCCAGCAGGAGCTGCCCCTCCTGCACCAGCATGTTGTTCGGCTTCACGTTGGTGTGGGCAAGCCCTGTGGAGTGGAGCGCCTGCATCGCGATCAGCGCGCCGTGCGCGATTGCCTGGATCTGCTCCTCGCTGAGCTCTTTGATGAGGCAGATGACATCTCCTATGCTACAGTCGCAGTAGTCCATCACAACCCACCTCGCATCCTGCACGTTAACCACCTTGCTCTGCACCCCAAAGTCGAAGTTAAGGTCCTGCAGCATCTCATCCAACACCTCCAGATGCTCCGGGAGGTTGAAGATCTTGATGCACACATCCTCCTCGTCACCCTTGATCCTCCCGCGGAACACTAGCTGCCTCGGAGGGGTCAGCCCGTCGGTATACAGCACCTCCGTGCACTCCACGGTGTCGGGAAGGGAGGGCATTATGGTGAGAGATGGGGGATGGACACAGGGGAGGGGGAGGGGGCTAAAAAAGGGAGAAAAGGAAGCCCCTCAGTGGGGGGCTGTGGGGGTTGTGACCCCGCAGGATGGGGTGCCGGGGGGGGGTCGGGGGTGGTGGGTTACTCTAGGCCCACCCAGCCCCTTCCTGTGTGGTGGGTTGGTTAGGAGGGGTGTGTGTGTGTGATGTGTATGCACCGTGGAATCATCGCATGAAGGGCAGAAAAGTGATGTAGTGTCGAACAAAATTTGGAAGACGGGACTCCTGGGAGGGGTGGGCCGAACCCCAGGATGGGTTGTGGCTTTTTTTTTTATATTCTGTTGGCTCGCGGGCGCCTCCCCGGTAGTCCCCCCTCCCCATCCCCCGATCCCACCTGAGCCCGGCACAGCTCCTTTGTTGCCGGGGCACACAGATCTGTGGGTATCGCCTGCAGCCCTGGATGCTCGTTCGAAATCTTTCTCCAAGTCACCCCCGTGTGGGGGGGGGGGGGGGGCATAGGCGGGCCTTACACCCCTCCATAGCACAGGGAAGAACGGAAGCACGCGCAACACGATTTTTTTGATTTTTTTTTCTGAAGAAAATATGGAGAAGAAAGAAGAAAAGGAGGAACCAGCACAGAACTCGCCATGCATTCCCCCCCCCCCCCCTCTCTCTCCACATTCCTTTGGGGGAGAAAAAAAAAGGATATTAGCCCACCCAACGCCCCTCACAGCAATATTCTGTTTCTGCACGTGTTGTGTTGCGCCACCGCCACACTGGGTTCCCCGTCGCCAACCAGACAGGGGGGCGGTGGCAGGGCGGCCGGGGGGGAGGGGAAGAGACGCGCGGTTTGCCAACAATCATGATCTGACATGGGTTTCATGGGGGGGTTTGCGAGGGTGTTTGTCGTGGTTTCTTCTGTAGCGTTGCTTCATGTGGCGCAGCAGACAAAAGGAGACTCCCTTTATGGGCTAGCAGGGAGGCTCGCCGCCTTCACGCCCCAAAGCACTGCGATGCAGTGCTTAGTCGAACAGACCGAAGCCCATGTCCTCGTCCTCCTCGGACTCGACCTTCGGGGCGGCCTGTGCAGAGAAGTGGTGCGAAAGGTGTTAACTAGCTGCCAGACTGGTGCTCATTTGGGGTGTGGTCACAACAAGGCTGGGCTACCGTAAGGATGCCCAGTGGGGGGTGGAGGGTGGTGGAGAGCAGAGGGGCGGCAAGAAGAGCGATGTCATACCTTCTTCTCCTCCGCAGGGGCGGCGTCGCCACCGGCAGCGGCCGCGGGCGCGGCCTCACCCCCAGCAGGGGCGCTGCCCACGTTGGTGAGCAGACCACCCAGAGGGCGGCTCTCAAGGAACTTGGCGAACAGCGTCGGGTAGAAGGGCTCCACCGTGATCCCCGCAGCCTTGGTGACCGTCGCGATCTTCGAGGAGGTGACCTCAACACCCTCGTCGTGCAGGATCAGCGCGGCGTACACGCATGCGAGCTCGTCAGCCGTCGACATTTTTGGTCTTTTCCTTGGGTCCCGCTGTAGGGTGATGTGTGGTGCAGCAGCAGCAGCGTGTCATGCTAGTGGAGGGTACCGAGAGCCGTTCTGCAACGTCATCTATGAGAGGGGGGTGGGTGGAGGGGCGGGGGTTCGCATCCCATGTGTTGACTTGCTGCACGCTTTCAGCCGCGTTGCTGATTTTGTCATCAGGAAGCAGAAGTAATGCGAATGTCAGGGCACTGCGGTGCTCTGTTTGCTCCAGCGATGCACCAGGCATGTCCTCGGGCTAGGCGGGACTTCCTGCGCAGCAGCGGGCACACGTTGCGGCGCCTGTTTAGTCGAACAGACCGAAGCCCATGTCCTCATCCTCCTCGGACTCAACCTTCGGGGCCGCCTTCTTCTCCTCCGCAGGGGCGGCGTCGCCACCGGCAGCGGCCGCGGGCGCGGCCTCACCCCCAGCAGGGGCGCTGCCCACGTTGGTGAGCAGACCACCCAGAGGGCGGCTCTCAAGGAACTTGGCGAACAGCGTCGGGTAGAAGGGCTCCACCACGATCCCCGCAGCCTTGGTGACCGTCGCGATCTTCGAGGAGGTGACCTCAACACCCTCGTCGTGCAGGATCAGCGCGGCGTACACGCATGCGAGCTCGTCAGCCGTCGACATTTTAGTTATCTAGATGTCCCCACGATACCTGAAATGAAGGGTGGATGCACGAAGTGTCAACCCCAGCAGTGTGAGCTGGGGATGAGAACATGAGGACGAAACACACAAGACAGCACCACACAACACGAAAACAATCTGCAACAGGCCGAGGCGGGGGAGGGGCAGGCATCCGCCTCTCCGGCACTGGATAAGTCACACGGACATCTTATTTGCCTTCGCTCTGAAGGCAACGGTGAAGGGCAAGCTGCTCGCAGGCCGCACACGGTGCGGCTTGCGTGCGTAACACACATGCTTATCGGGCATCCGGCACCACTCCGGCAGCACGGAGGGCTGGTTCCGCACACACGCCATCGCCGCACACTGCGACCTCTTCGGCAACCGCAGCGCCGTCGCAGGGCGCTTCCTCCTCTCCGGCATCTGAGACACCTCACGCACGTCACCGCCACACTCCCGCGCCTGCGGCGCGGGCGGCGCAGAATTCGGTCGCACCGACGGGCGCTTCTGCTCCACACCCTGCTGGGCCCCCCTCCCACCTGCCCCGCCACCCGTACAGGGCGCCCCTGCCTCAGCATGCCGCCGCCGCAGCAGCGCCAGCACCTCCTGCGCACGCGCCACCTCCTCCGGGCACAGCTCGCACCGCGGCACGTCTGGGTGCAGCTGCAGCCCGTTGAGAGCGAGGCCACCTTTGGCAGCCACGGCGCTGATCAGCTGCGACATCTCGAAGGGCGACGGTGTCTCTGTCCAGCAGGCGCACATCAGCACGAGGGCCGCTGTGCATGCCGAGGTTAGAGGCGATCCGGAGTCCAGCGTGGCTTGGCGGGATGCTATCTCTGAGGCGGTGAAGGGGTCCAGAAAGGGGCAGAAGAACGTCAGGAAGCTGGACACCACGCTGATGTAGTCGTCGTGTGTTGTGGAGGCGACAGACGCGCGGCGCAGGACGCTTGCGGTGAATTCCTGGCAGGTGTGGCGGACGGTGTCGTCGCACTGCACATCGCTGAGAAGCACCGGGCTTGCCTGGGAGCAGCACTGCCGCCGCATGTGTGCGATGTCCCGTTGTGTGAGGAGCACCCGCCGTGGCGTCGGCTTCCTCGCATCCAGCACGGCGGCGTCAGAGAGGCACCTCAGGCGCATGTGGAAGTCGACGCAGTCGCGGCAGCCCAGCAGCCACGCCCTGGCGTCGTGCGGCACGTGCAGCCTCCCGTCGAGGAACTGCTCCCAGCGCCGTCTGGAGGCACCCACCGACATCCCCGCCTGATCATGCCTGCATGCCTGCCCTGGAAAGGGGGGCTGTAAGACGGGTGGGGGGTGGGGTGCTCGGGCAATGTGTGTGTGTGTTCTGGGAAGTGATGGTGTTGGTGGGGCATGTTTGCTGTAACAAAACTGAAGAGGTTGTTGCTTTTTCGCGGAATGGAGGCTGTTGTGTGCAGGGGGGGGTGGGGAGAGGGGTGGGGAGGGACCTGCCTTGCTGTGCGATTCACACTTTTCTCTGATGGGCTCGAGGAGGGGATGGGGGCCCAGGACACTGTTGCGTCAGGGCAGGATCCACCTCGCATCCATCATGCATTCACACTGATGCTGTTGCTTCGATCTCGTCTCCGTTGCTGAGTCAGCAGCATCGATTTTCTTCCCCCTTTTCCTTTCGTTTTCGTTCGTTGGTTCAGATCTGTTGGTACCCAGTACAATAACGCGATCTGGGACGATTGTTGCGAGGCTCGCCCTCAAGCAACAGCAGCAACGCCAGACTCGCACGAATTGGCATTGCGTGCCAGGCACCCATGCAGCTCACAAGCTGCACAACCTCTAGGAGTCGCACCACAGGACCACAAACATTACAGATGCTCGCGAATTCCCACGTTGCGTTCGGCAACAGGCGCTTTGAAGCTGAATCGCATGACATACGCAGCAGAAGGGGCAGCTGGTTGCTGCGGCCGCCTGCGTGCAATGAGTTTGCCAAGCGGGGCAGCAGACAACCGCCCGTCCCGCAGCAATATGCGTCTAGCAGTTCTACAGCTTGTCGGTACTCTAAAGGAACGTTTCATTCTAACCCACTTCACAACTGCGCTACATGTAGCGTGACGAACGGGAGCGGTAGGAGGTATGGGATGTGTTCAGCATCATAGGCGCGTCATCCCAGCCTGACAGCGACGTCGCGTAGTCCGCAAAGCCAGCTGTGACCCGCTTCCCGGTGACAGATGCGGCTGATCCCGGTGGCAGCCAGGGGCGGCGGGACTCGCGGTCTCCGTAGTCCGACATGGAGGCGACGGAACGAGACCGCGAGCGGCCGCCGACAGACCTGGACCTCGACCTGGACCTGGACCGCGAGCGGCCGCGACGAGGCGTGCGCCCCCGTGACGAGCGCATCGAAGAGCGCGAGGCAGAGCGGCCCGACCGCGCGGACCGTGCTGACCGTGCGGAGCGCGTTGACCTGACTGAGCGTGTCGGTGAGCGTGACGCACGGCTGCGACGGCTGTGGCTGCGTTCGGAACGGCGAACCCTGCTGCGGCTGCGGCTGCGGCGCGAGTCCTTCTCCTCACGTTCGCGGCGGCGCTGTGCCCTGCGTGCAGCCTTGTGCTCCTCCTTCTCGGCACGCCGCCTCTCCCTCCGCTCTGCACGGCGGCGGTCCTTCTCCTGCATGTACCACTCGTAGTCGTCAGGGTCCATCAGCGCACGCTTCGCAGCGTCCTCGACACGGTGCGACGGAGGCCGCTGGGGCGACCTGCGCAGCGTGTCCTCGCTGCCGCCCCTGTTGCTGGGGAGGCGGTACGTGCCTGCGTACAGCTCCTGGTCCTCCTGCAGCTCTTTGAGGGACTTCCGCGCACGCTTCTCGAGCTGCCGCCTCGAGCGGTCCTCCTGGGCGTGCCAACTCCGCCGCTCGCTCTCCTCGTCTGCCTCCACCCTGGCAACGAATGGGGCCGAGCCACTGCGGGCAGGGAACGACAGTGTCCGCGTCTCGTGGCGGGGGTAGGTGCGCACTGGTACCGCAGGCGATGCATGGAATGCGGTCGCGACGACACGCACTGTCATGTCGATCACCCAGTCGGTGCCGTTGTGAGTCTCCCACTGATGCATCTCGTGCGGCATGGCCCCGTCATGCTTGTGTGCGGAGGTGATGAGGCCGGAGTCGCTCTCCATGTGGCTGCAGGGTGGATGGGTGGTGGGGTGGTGGCTGAGGCAGCAATGCGTGCATACCACACGTCCTCCGTCACAATCCACAGCCCATTGGTGCCTGCGTAGATGCTCCCTGTGGCACCCGAATCGAGCACACACTCCCACACGGGCATGCCCTCCCACGACCGCCCCTTCGCCAGGGTGAAGGTGCCCTCCACCGGGTAGGCATCGGAGCCTGCCGTGACAGTCAAGATGTGGGGCACGTCCTGCTGGTGCGACGACGAGGGGCTGCCACGCAGTGTCGGCAGCGGCGGCACTGAAGGTGGCACGACACGCTCGGGAGAGGAACGCACAGCGTCTTCGTCTCTCTGGCGGTGGTAACGCGCACGCATAGACGACGAAGACGAGTCAACGGATGCATTTCCCGGGTGGTCTTCCCAGGCCAGAGAAGTCGGCGACGCAGACATACGCTCGGACACACTTGGCTGTGCTGCACACTCTGCGTAGTTCGGAAAGAGGCGTGCAACGTGCACATGCTTGTTCATGATGGCGACGTCACATGGGGTCTTGCCGGGCACATCACGGAGTCTGTAGTTGGCTGATGCTTGTATCAGCATGTCGACCACATCTGCGTTGCCTTCGAATGCTGCCAGGTGCAGAGGCGTCTTGTTATCCGACTCCAGTGCATTCACATCTGCGCCATAATCGAGAAGAACAGATGTGACCTTCTCGCTGCCTGTGTATGCTGCCCAGTGCAGTGGTGTTGAGCGTTTGTACGTCTTGTCTGCGATGTTAACATCTCCGCCACCCGCACACCACTTCTCGACTACACGCCAATCTTCCAGCTTGACAGCACGGAAGAGCCCATCAGAATCGCCCACCTCCCCCATCTGAAGGCGACCCCGGCCTGTTTGGTTGGGAACGTGGACATCACACGAACATGCTGACAGGGAGAAAGGGGTGCATAAGACGAAGCGGAAGCGCAAACCACCACCACAGAGCACATCACAAAAGGCAGCCCGAGGCGGGGGTGTGGGGGCGGAGGGGCACGGTTTTGGAGTGTGGCAATCGCGGGTGGCAGTGACGCCCATCGCCTCCCCCCCCACCCCGCCTGATCCGCCACCGCATTGCGCGGGGGGGGGTTGTCTGATGTACGTCACAAGGCACGAGGCAGCCCACCCCTGCCAATACCTTTTTTCCGGGCGACACCTCTATTTTTCATACCCACTGTCCAGTTCTCTTTTTCTCTCTCTCTTTCTCCAGGTTCGGGCACTGCATTCTTTCGGTGAAAGAACGGCAAAAGCAACGAAAAGAGACTTGGGGCAGCGGGGGCCTTCACTCTGATGCACAGAAAGATGCCTCTCGTGGTAACAGGTTTAGATACCACCACTGGCAACGCTTCTCGCACATCCCATACACATCACACCACCCAGGGCCCACTGCACTGTGCTGCAGAGTGGTGTGGGCACTCTTGGGCCGTATCCAACTGCGGATGATTTCTAATTGCCGCACTGTTGCTGTTGTGTGTGGGGCTGGGTTCGATATCTGCTGGTGGCAGGGGATGGAAGGGGCAAGATATACAAGCAAAGCCGCACACACACCCCCATCCCCACGGGGGCTCTCTCCTGGCATCGAGCAGTAGTCCCGCGAAAGAGCCGCTGGTTCACGATACCCATTAAAATATAGCAAAATCGCGCTATCCGATCAGTCATCAAACAGGCTTGCTGATACCGTTGAATGCCAAACGCTCCACCAGTCGAGACAAAAATCACAGGACACAATGTTACGACACAAATACTTCACGGGAAACGGCTACACGCGATGCAGAGCCAGGTACACAACAGAAAAGAACCTGCGTGGCCTGGCTCTTCTGCAGCCCGTGCAACACGTCTGTGCTGTCTGTAGAACACCCAAGAGAGGGACATCCTTCCAGCGTGAGTCGGGGGGAGGGGGGGGAGGGGCATTTTTTCTTGGCATTGTTTTGTTTTTGGAATCAAAAAGAAAAAGCAACACAACGTGGGATGCCGAGATCTGGTGCAGGAAAGCTGCGGCCCCACCCCACCCTTCCTCTCTGCCTGTATACCACTGTGCAAAGGGTGCAAAGGCCACGGCAGGTGAGACTTTGAAGGTTTTGGAAGCGCTGGAAACATGGGCACCCCCATGCGTGACTGAAACATCGGAACGAATTTAGCCGTGTTCTTGGTGGCCTCCAAAGAGGCATCCTTTCGTTAGAGAGGCTGAGTTCTGTGCGCGCATGCCAACCACGGACTGAAAAATACCGGACAGCAGCTCGCAGAAAGAGGTGTCGAGGAGGCACACGTACTACAACACACGCACTGCACATCCACAAGCTGCCCACAGGCGCCTGGCAGGCCTGTGTGACACCACCAGAGATAAAAGAGTGAGAGGGGGTCGAAGGGGGTGGTGGTGATGGGATCAGCGGGTGCTGGGCATGTGTTCCTTCCCAGTTTCAGGTGAATGATTCAATCTCTCTTTTAGATCAGCACCCCCCCCTCCTGCTTCCTTTCGCCCAGCCACCCCAGCCTCCACATGCCCGATGCAGGTTTTCCCCCCTTTGGGGGTTTCACCCCCTTTTTGTTTGGCAGGACCTGCCAGGGTTCAAAAAAAAGGTTCAGAAAAGAAATGTATAGAGCAACAGAAGAGGGGCTTTCAAGAGACAAAAGGAAACCGAGAAATCGAGAAATCGAGAAATTGGTGATGTGCAAAAGAAAAACCGTCCATTCCGCTCGATCCTCTCCGAAAGTTGTTGCATTGCACGCTTCCACCGGATGAAGGACATCGGAAACTGATTCATTCGTGTCGTGGATCTGTCTTCGCGGTGGTGTATTTCCCCTAACACCCTTGGCTGGTCAGGACCTGTCATGTGTCAGTTGCAAAAAAAACCGCTGCGGCTGCACCGACCCCTTCATTGTGTGTGTGTTGTTTGTGGCAGTGAGTGCGCTCTTAGTGAGCCTGTCCTGAGGTGGCTGGCTGTGTTGTACCACGCAGTTGACAATTTGTGCCAATATGCGCGAGGGGTGAAAATGACTGTCAGTAGATCAGTAAATAAAAGGTTCAAATATTCACTGTGGCCTGGCTGGCGGCAGCAGCCGTTGATCCACCCCACACTGCTTGTCATCAGTGCCCATTGACAGAACACGGAAGGCTGAGTGTGAGTCCGAGTCTCAAGGCAGGGTATACTCACCCGCTTCAAAAAAAGGAAGCCTGCTCACACTGGCACCGCGCCACGGAACATCCCGCCCTTCCAATTGCAGGGCGCCAGACAGAGTGTAGGCACAGGGACCCGACGCAGCAGAAAAAGGGCATGCTGGGCAGGTCGCAGAAAATAAGAAGACTGACCAGAGGAAGAAAAAACGGATCGGTAATGACGAAGAGAAATAATCATGTCCTGATGTCCACCCACAAGCGGGTGGAGTTAGCAAACAAACTCGATGTTGTTGTTGTTGGGGGGGGGGGGTGTGTGTGGGGAGGCAGCACTGCAATGTTCTGCTATGTTTTTTTGTTGGTTGCTCTGCTGCCAGGTGTGTTGAGTTCCGACACCGGAGACGGTGCTGCCCCACACAGACACCCCACACCTTGCTGCGGGGAGGCTCAGGGTTCAGGCGTGGGGATGACGAACGGCAATATGGGCATAAATAATCAGGTGCCAAGGTACGTCCTGTTTGCTGGAACCACTCTGCTCTCTACCATGCGAATGCAATGGGATACTGCATGTGGTTCGTCCTGCTGGAATGCAGAACGTACCGTTCACTTGGTCATGTTCATTGTTCCCGCAGAGTTCCAGGCTTGCGCTCCAATTCGCGCAGCGGGAATCTGCTCAAGGGCACACAATGCACAATTCATAATTCACCAAGCCGATGGTCACGTTTGATTGGGGGGGTCTTGTGATGGGGAACCCCAACCCTCAGCTTGATAGCGTACATGCCAACAGTCGCCAGAAGGCGTTGCAATTGATTGATTTGCCATCGACACCACAAAACTGAACCGAGCGGATGCAACACGGCTGTCTGATATGGGTTGAGTATTTTGTCCGCTCAACTGGCACCGACACCCCTCAACAGGTCGGGCGCAGTTGCAAGACTGCAGAGAATGGCCAGCAACACCTGAAAAATCCTATTTGCACCCCGAGCGATGCGGATCACGGGCAAGGCAGTGGTCCCACACTTTCTCATGCAGACAAAGAAAAATACATCACAACGAAAACTGAAGGTCCGGAGGGAGCTGGGTCCAGGGGTCGGGGAGGGGTCAGAAATACGATTCTGAAGAACAGGGAGGAATCAACATCAAGATGACTGATTATACCCAACACACACCAGCCGAACGTAAGGCGGGCAGACACACGCAGAGGACAGGCAAGCACGTCGGAGGGACGAGGTGGCGGCAGGCGTTCACCTGAAATCATCAGAATCCCCGGAGGAAAGCCATGATCACCACACCTCACCGTTTGGTCAGTACGAATCACACAGAATAAAGAACGGCCCCGAAGAAGTGCGATGCATCTGAAGGGAGAGGTTGGGGGGGCGCACATTGGGGGAGAATGTGAAGGACGTGAAATGTGGCGCGTTGTTGTGCCAGGCTTTGCTGAGAGGAAAACTCCCCCACCCCACCCGCGCGTGGGGAGGGCCCACGGACACCGCGTGGTGAATACATATCTGGTCTGAAGGCTGATGATGCGAGGCTCAAACCCATACCCGAGAAGCTCCTTTTTAAAAAATCATCGGAACAAAACCTCCCCCGCCCCCCTCCCCACCCCCCGCCTCGCCCGCTGTGCACTCCGTTGCAGTCTGCCACTCGCGGGTGCCACTCGCGTGATTCGGTGGTTGTTTCCCGTTTGTTAGGAACAGGCTGGCACACCTCTCCGCTCCCCTGTTCTCCCGTCCAGGCAGGGCAGTGCCTCTGTGCCACGGACATCGCCTCAGGCTTGGCAGCCTCGGCCCTTGCGGGGTCAGCTGGAAGGCGCACCGGGAAGGAACGTGGAAGAGAGAGAGAGAGAGGGGGGGTAGACCCCTTCTGGGTTCTGTTTTGCAACACAAGAACCCCGCGTTAACCGTTTGCTGTGTTGGATTAGCGGACCCGCATCGTGAGACACAGAAAGTCCGAAAGACTAACGCACGAGAACTGATACGCTATCCAAGTTGTTAACCACGTCAAAAAAGAGAGAGAGGGAGAGAGAGCGCGCACGAGAGAGGTAGAGTCGGAGTTTTTCAGAGCAGCACGCTGCCAAATCACTCAGACTCCAGAGATGGTGGCAGAGGATTCCTCAAGGCTGGTGGCGGGAGGGGATGGGGCTGTGATTCTTGGCGCCGGGCACCGACACAGGTCAGAAGGACACTGTTGGTGGACAAAAAATAGCCTCGCTGCGGTGAGGGCGCCATGTACAACTGCATGGTGGGTGGGGTGGGTGGGGTGTGAGGGCCGTCGATGGATGGCAACCAACTTGCCCCGAATGGACCTTATGCAACAATCTGTCCCACTGAAGTGGTGTTTCCTTGGTATCGCACGAACACACTTTTCCCGAAAGCCTTTGAAAGGCCATCCCTTCAACTGGAGTGGAGGTGCCCATTTGTTTCCCTCAGGGCCTTCCCTTTCTTCCTTTCTTCTTTCTTCTTTTTTTGACCTTTTTTTTTTGACGCCGACAATCACAAACAAGCTTGATCTGTCCCATTTGACGCCCCTTCCCCTGCAAGCAGGGGGAGGGGCCCTTTTGGTTCCCTTCTTTGTTTATTAACTTCGTACCCTTCCCCCTCGCTGTGCACTACGTAGAGACTAGCAGAGATAGGTTCATTATTGGGGCACGGGGTCACCCGAGCAGAGACGAAGACAAATCATCCAATGGGTAGCCCGTTGTTCCCCCGAGATAATCTCGCTCGGAGGAGATGGGGGGAAGAGGGGGGGGCAGCAGCACGCATGCGCAATGTTTACTGGGAAATGAACGAACCGGATACAAAAGAAAAGAAAAGAAAAAGAGAATGACCTGAAGGCAGGCTTGCTCCTAACATGGAATACGGAATACACTCTCCGAAATTTCCCGATTTTTTTCTAAGGATTTTTAGGAGGGGAAGTTTATTTTTTTCTAAGGATTTTCCAGGGAAACTAGGAAACTTTTTCCGAGGGGGGATGAGGATGAGTCCTCCAGACACCCGCCCCTCTTCTGTTTCTTCCCGGCAGCCAAAAAACTGGTGTTCTTTCCAGCCAAGACCCAGATGTTCACTACCGTGGCCTCCGGTGGCTGGGGGGCTCTGCCCCCCAGACCCCCCTGTGGCTTGTGCCTGTCTTGTCACCAAGTCCTTACGCGTATGCCACTATGGCATGTCAAGAAGGGGTGTCGTTGGAAAGAACGGTCCCGAAACCCATTCTTTGCTTTCATCCGGCAGCTGATGAGGGCAGGATCACTGGCTACAGGAGAGATGAGCCGTGGACGCCGGATACCCGATCTAGCGAACCAGTGGGAACAGTCAGATGGCGCCGGCCCGAGAGAAGGTCATCAGGCCGCGCAGCGCCTCATGCTGTTGAGGCAACCATCGCATGCATCGGTCGACGCGCCTTACAGCACAATGAAAACAAGGCGGTCATTGCCGACATATTGTTTGGCCGAGGATGGCGAGCTACCGGACCTGGGGCTGCCAGTGGTGGTCTCCATCGAGGAGGCCTTCACCATGCGGTTCCGGTTGCGGCAGTCGTGCCGAAACGAGCACCCATGAGTGATTTGTGACAGACATTTCCAAGGCAGTGCACTGCGTGAGGTTGTGGGACTGGCACAGGGAACTGCTGGGTCCGAAATCCAAGGCAAAAATCCTTAGAAAAAAGCAGGAATACATTTCCGGGATTTTGGCTATTTTTCAAGGAATACGGAGCAAGCCTGCCTGAAGGGGGAGGGGGTGGTGGTGGTTTGCCTTGTTTTTTGATGCCTGAGGGATAAAAGATAGAACACCGCGCGGCGGAACATCTTCCTCCTGAGCGGTGTTGTGTTGTTCGAGATTATACCTGTTTCTGGGCTGTTGGGTGGGGGAAAACGAAAGCACAGAGTAGACCTCCCTTCACTCAACATGCAGTATGTTTCCTTTTGGGGTGGGGGAAGGAAGGATACACAGCAAGCACGGGGCCATCGTTCAAAAAAATCGCTCAAAAATAAAAAGGAAGAGGCTGGAAATCGCGAAGGGGGCAACCAGCGTCTGAAAAACACTGCAGGTCAGGTGTCCGTCCGACAAGAGGGAACCAATAACCTCACGACGGACAACCGTGGAGACGCGCCCTGCAGTCACATTCATGCTGTTTTGCTTTGTGAATGGCTGCCCCCCAGTTTTCAAAAATCCCCTCCCCCGCCCTCGGGGAAAGCCATAGGGGGATCGGAGACATCAGGCCCCCACACCTAACCTTCAGCTTTGAACCCCTCTCTTCTGTCTGTGTGTCCCTTGCGTCTGCAATGCCAGTGATGCAGGTGAGGCGCTAGCCACAACCACACTGGAGGTGGGGCGGGGGGAAGGGGGTGGGGACCACGAAGGAGGGTTTTTGAATCCGCAATGGGTTGGGCAGTTGCGCTGATGCAAAAAAAATTGGGATGGAAGAGGAAGATGTCCCCCCCCCCCCTCCCCCACCCCCCCCCGCACGTAGACTTGATAATTTGATAACTCAGCAAGAATGGCGGGTGTCGAATTTCAAAATAATTATCCCTTTTTCACCTGAGACACGAGGACATGCCATAAAAAAAGAGACACGGCAACATGACTTCTGAGGTGACAGGTGTGACAGGATCCTTTAGAAAGATACGAGGGCCCCCGATCTCCCCCCCCTCCCACCCATTCCCGCATGGCAGTCTTGTCGCGCTTCGTTTCCGAAAGAGCAGCACTATCAGGGTGAGTCAGCAGTGTGTCGGATCGAAGAGATGGCAGCACAATAAACCACGGCAACAGTAAATTTTATCCCTGAAATGCAGTTGTGCTTGTCGGAACGCGTCCACCACCATCCCCCATTTGTGCACACAACTCCCCGGTCTGATGGGAGGTCACCCCCGCCCCGTTTCAGATTTTGGGATGTCTTCAGTGTTCATTTCTTAAAACAACATGATCCCGACACGCCAGCCACACCGGAGATTTCACAAAGAGCGCCATCCGGGGTTGCGGCTTGACCAGCACGACCGCACCCCTCCCCCACACTCCAAGCAAGACCCACCCTTGTGCTGTCGCTATCTCGGAGGGACTGAACAGATGCACCATTCATGTTCCGCACACATTGAGGCCTTGAGGCCGAGGCCCAGGCCGCGATAGCCTGCAGCATCCCGAAATGAAGCTGGGCGAGGTTATTCGGGCCTTCTTCTCCCAACCCACCAGACATGAACCGTGCCCTAAAATTGGCCTGTTGTTGTGGCTATAGTGGGTGGGGAGGGGTGGGGGTGGCAAGAACCAAAGAAGTGAAAGAACCTGTGATGTCGTCAGAAGGGTGAAGCCTCCCTGAGAGAGATTGCTTGTGATTTTTCAAGAAAGAAAGTCGGGGGGGATGGGGGGTGGGGGGGTGGGGGGTGGTGCACATGATGCTGGTGGCGGTGATCGTTGGGAGCCACGTGTGATTTGCTTTGAAATCTTGAAAATAAAAAGGGGGGGGGGGCGATAATTTTTGATTTTGTGTTTGCCTCTCCCCTCAGGACTATATCCCCTCCCTGCAACAGCACAATGCCAGGATCGGATAACACGCTGAGGGAAGAACAATCTAGGAATACATAAACGATGTGTTGATAGAAATGAAAGTCAGAGCCACAACAAGGAAGGAACCACGGGGCTCCCGCATATGCTGTGGTGACCATCTTGAGTGGGCAGCCCCTACCTGGGGATGCAGCCCATTCTCTTCTTGTTTGTTAGTGAGTGTGGACACACAGTAATTATCGCATCAAGAACAGGGTGTACTCAGCGCCTTCTCCACCACATCGAGACTCCTGCGAACATACGTGTGTTGGCCTGCCTTGGAGAGTGAAAATATGATCCCGCAGGAGTGGCTTCGCGATGGTGCCGACAATGGCGTGTCTTTCATAACTCTTTGGGGCCCCTCTTCGCTCAGAAGTGCAGGACACACAGCAAGCTGCCTCACAAACGTTATGTGACAAACTGACACAGTTTGCACAGAGCGAATATCCTCCCTCTTTAGTGTACTGCCGACAACGAAGAATCCCTGTTCTCCTGTTGTGAGATTCACCCCGGACTGTAGTCAATTTCTTGCGACAAACACAAGCTGTGTGCCCACTGCGGAAAGTGAAAAGCGGAAGATGAAAAAAAAAGGAACAGACCAACTCCCCCTGAACCCCACCACACGAGGATGTGCTGGGGGGGGAGGGAGGGGAGAAGGGGAAGAGAAAAACTAAAGGACCCAAGGAGCTGCTTGGGGGGGGGGGGGGGGGGGCGTTCAGCATGCAGCTGCACAGCCAACCCCAGCCCCTCCAGTGGGGGTACAATGAAGCCCTGTAGCAAAAGGTGAGGCAGGGTCTTGTCGTGGTGGTGGGGAACGCCGTTTTCCAGAGCATTGAAGAGAATGGTGCGTTTCTCCTGACGCACTGCAGTCCCCCCCACGGGAGGGGCTAGCAGACATCTTGTTGGAAAACGTCTTTTGTTTGGTGAAAACTTCTTGACAACATAAATAGTTAGTGCTAGCATGGGGTGGGCATGGGAGGGGTGGGGGCTGCGGCTGTTAACCCCCCCCCCTTTTTGTTGGGTATCGACTACCTCTAGACCGACCCTTTTTTTTGAACGAATTCTCTAAAACGATTCTTCTTTTGGCCCGTGATCTCGGTGGGGGCCCGGAGTCGGGGGAAGGGGAGGGAGAGACAGAAGACACATTCGCTCAAGCCTCCCCCCCCCCCTACCCCCTCCCCATGATTTCTAGCAGCCCGAATGGGGGTTTTTTTGATTGTTGAGAGTGAAGGCAAAGACAAGTCACCCAGCACCTTCTCGCATGGTTAACTAGCAGCCCTCAGGGGGGGGGGGGCGAGCGAGTATAGTTCAGGCAAGGGTGAGAGGGGGTGGGGGGAGGGGAAGGGGAAGGGTGAGGGGGCCGTTTCAATCGTTCTCTTGAGAGTTGTGCTCGCAAGGGGGTCTCCCCCCCCCCCCTTCTTCGGATTATCTTTTTTTGCGGGGAGCTGTCTGAGTGAGTATACCAGTGTGTAGACACTCAGATCCCCCCCCCCCCCAACTCACTTGCAGGCCGCCACTCTCCACACCCTGCCATGACAAGGGCGGGCCTACGGCAGCGCGCTGTGCTGCAGGCTGACACAAGCAGAGACCAATCACACAGGGCAATTGGAACGAGTCTTGGCAGCTCCCTTGTGAGTGCCGCCTTTTTTTTACATTTTTTCTCTGTGTGGCCGCACTGTGGCCTTGTATCGTGTCGCCCCGACAGAGAAGGAAACATATTTCCTTCTCTGTCGGGGTGGGGAGAGGGGTGCGGGCGTGGTGGCGATTTCTTTCGATTATCCCGGCGGTGGCAGGCTGTCTAATTTTGCAGTTCCAACGACCAAAAATCGGGGCCTGTGTGATGACCAGTATTGTTGTTGTGGCACGTACCGTCCAAAGGATCTGGTGCAACAAGGCCGCACCGCAGCCGGGGGGGATTGGGAGGGTGACCCGACCTGGCTTGCGGTGTGTGCTGGTCAACCACGCCCACCCACCGCCCGATCTCGCTCGATCCGAAGGTTACTACAAGGTGGTGTGCTCCCTTGCGCAACCCCTGTGGTTGCGTGGCACCTTGCAGGGGAGAGGGGGCGGGGGTGGGTGGGTGCGTTGCTTTGATTCCGATTCTAATAACATTTTTTTTGATTTTTTTCTGTGGGGGTCCTCGCTACGAGTCACTGTGAGTCACGAGTCGTCAGTGTTCAGCCAAACATGGCTGACTTCTCACTTTTTCTCACTCAGTCACACTTGGTAGCGAGGGCCCCCTGTCAAAAGAAACTTTTTCAACGATTTTTTTCTGATAAATGGGGCGTGTGAAATATGATTCGGCATGAGGGGGGGGGTTGCGCGCTGCTCAGCACCTTCTGAAAAATTCTTCGCTTTTCCGTTGATTCGTTTTTCTTTTTGAAATAACTTCGCTCCACCCGCGCTGTGCACGACTTCATCCGAAAGGGGCGTCCCCTGCCCTCACATGGACAGGCAGGGAGGGGCGACCTGCGGTGCCGCAGTCTAATGGAACCACAAACCACCAAAGCTCGCTGAGCCCGCAACATTGATTGCATTCATGTCGTAATCACCCGAGATAGCACAATGATCTTGAAGCAAATCCCCACTCTCACACAGCTATGCCCATGCACACCTCAACATCTCGCCAGCACTTCTTGCCACGCTTTTTTGTGAGGGCAAAACGGATAGAGAGAGATACATCATCTACATCCATGCAAGGTCTCTGCCTCCGGCCTTCCCCTCCTGCATGCGCAGTGCATGTGATTTGTCGTGACGCACAAAAACACGCCCTCCTTTTCAGCAACGTTTCGCTGTTGCGCCAAAGAGAGCCTGTGTATTGTGGCAACAGGGATACCAACACCTTAAGCATACCGGAGAGATAGAAACATACGCCGTTTGCGCTGGCTGGAGCCTCCAGCAGAGCAGCACGCAGCACACTTGAGAGAGAGGGCGCACGGGAAATACAACGACAAACCACTTGGCCTCTGTGCTGTGTATGTAGCAATGGACGCTTTCCACAGGAGATTTTTATATGTTTCATCAGATCATACTGTCAGGGGGTCTTCGCTGGTCGACAAACTTCGACAAACTTCGTCAGTTTTCAGCCAATTCAACAGGAAATGGACCAAAATGCACTGACGATCACCCCGTAGCGAAGACCCCCTCACAAACTTTTTCTTTTGAACGATTTTTGAACGATTTTTATGGCCGACTTCTGTTCCCCAACCCCATAATTTTGTGTGTGCAGGTATCGGGCCCCACTCCAGCGTGTGTGGTGTGTGGGGGAGTGTGGAGGGGAAGATGGAGGGACGACGGGTCCAGGAACCTGGGGCTGTGCGGGCCAGCGGGCCAGCGGAGAGGGATCAACAGGGGCACCAGAGATTGAACTACCCATGGTCAGACCTCATCCGCCTCCACAACACAACACCCATTAACGGGCTGCAGCTCTTCGCTGGACCACATCGGGAGGGATGGATTGAGAGGGGTGGGGCTGATGGATGCGTGTGTGTGAGGGGAGACTTGTGGTGGATTTTACCTCACTTGACATGAAACCCTTGTCTGACAAGCAGTGCGCCCAACACCCCCCCCCCCACCCCCTGCGCCCTGCTGCACGCTTCTTCACGTGGGTTCGCTTGAGGGAGTCACGTGGGTCCGGGGTGGGCGCGGGTGGGGCGGAAAAGGGGCAATAAACCGCCACTTTGAGAGGATGGGGTAGGGGGGTCGGGGGGGTGACGACGGGGAATGTAAGGCGAATAACCGGAAGGAAGCCGGACGGCACAACACAGCACACACAGGAGTGATTTGAAAACGTGTCGCGAGTGTGTTGCTATCCATGAGGCCAAAAGAAAACTGAGCAAAAAAAATTCTTCCGTCAAGATGCACACACACAAAAGGTCTGTGCATGGCCTACCAACTAAAAAAAACATGGTCACCACACACACACACACAAAATGGGGGGGGGGGGGGGGGGGGCAATGATCCGCGCAGGATCTCCCCACACAAAACGTGGTCACCACACACACACACGTGTTAAAAAACATAATTTTTTCTCCGGTTTTAAAAATGAAGTCACACAGCGATTGCTGACACACACCACCACACATACGGAAAGTAACACTCATTGATAAGGCCCCCAGACAGACAGGGAGGAAACGAGGGGAAGGGGGGGGCCGTGGCGCAGCAGGTGGAGGCACAGGTAAGTTCAAAACACGCTGTTGCCCCCACCCGCCCGCCCCCCTCTGCATGCACAGAAGGGGTAGGGGTGTTTGGGGTGATGGAGACAAGATAAGGCACAAAAAGTCCAGCCGAATCCTCTCTTTCTCTTTCTCTTTCTCCTTCACTCAAAGTCTGTATACGCCCCGAGATAACAGGGGTCCGAAGGGGGGATGACTGATGTTGCTTGTGCGCCAAATCCGGGCAAATCCGGACAGGGTGCCCCCTGTTGCAGTAAAGTAATCCGGGCAAAGAAAAAAAAGGCTAAAGCTGAATGAAGCCGAGCGAATCACAAGAGAAGGGGATCAGCAGAACGGCTGGTGTTCCCCCCTCTTCGACCCCCCGACTCAGCTGCCCTTCATTCCGGAGGGTACTTCTGCATAGACATGGGGTGGATGCGGAACGACTTGGCAAAGCCATAGCAGTGGGCGACCTTCTGCTTGTAGCGCGTCTTAAGCACAGGGCACTTGGCTGTGGTGATCATGCTCCCACCGGAGGTGGTGCCGAGTATCACAACCCACTTCTGATCCGGCACCGACACGGAGAGGAAGTCCGCAAGCCAGATGCACCCAAGGCCCCCCGTCTCGATGGCGTTCTTCTGGAATCCGTTCAGCAGGCTCTGCGGGAGAGTGGTCTCGATGATCTCCAGGTCGGGCTCCAGCACCTGCGCACCGACAACATCGTGCTCTGCGTGCTTCTCCTTGTTCCCAGGCACCCCAATCACGAGGAACCCTGTGGTGCCGATGGAAAGACGGACGTGGTGCGACTGGAACTGCTCCAACTCGTTGATGTAGTCCTTCACACAGCCACCCGAGTCGTCGTACACAAGCCACACACACCCGGGGTGGTGCTCCTGCAGGTCGGTGAGGAGCCTCTCCGACAGCGGCGCGTCGCGGGGGTCCCTCGGGTCGAGGCTGGATTCGATTGTCATCAGCACCTCCTTGCTGGTCTGCAGCGTGTCGTGGTCCCACACGATGTCGCAGCACCCCTGCGCGGGGCTGGAGAGCATCTTGCGCAGACGCCCGATCGTCGTGCAGGAGGAGGCACGCCGGGTGAGCCCGCCCGTCACCTCGCCGTGGTCGTCGCAGGCGTGCATGGGGGACTCGCTCCCCAGGGAGAACCAGCGGTGCCTCATGAGCTGCGCGGCTGTGGGGCGCTTCCTGTAGTCCCTCTGCAGGCAGGCGGAGACGAAGTCGCGCGCCGCATCCGACAGCGTGGCCCAGGAGAGGTTGTCGAATGCGGGGTCCTCCTTCAACGTCTTGTGAACCATCTTCTCCAGGCTGCGCGCAGAGGAGGAGGTGGCGGAGCTCTGCGTGGGCAGCGTGGACCCCTCGCAGGCCGCTGCTGGGTGCTCCCCTGTCAGCAGGACGTAGGCGATGACCCCCACAGACCAGATGTCGCACCTCTGGTCGTATGTGTCGTAGGGCAGGTCGAACGCGTTGGAAGTGAGCTGCTCGAGCAGCTGCGACGAGCAACACGTCGACGAGGTGGCGGAGGAGGACGAGGAAGATGACGACGACGACCCACCACAGTCGTTGCCGGTGGGGGGTGCCCCAGCGGCGGGCACGGCAGCGCCTGCCACAGGGGTGGTCGGTGCTGCCGTGTGGTGTCCCTTCCGCAGGTATTTATCCTTCAGCGACATGCCGCTGAAACGCTTCACAGCAGCCGGAGCGGCGGCAGGCTGTTTTGCCTGCTGCTGCTGCTGCTGGGCATCGCACCCACCTCCGCTGCCCAATCCCACCGCCGCCTCCTGCTGAGGGCTGAGTGCTGCTGCCCCGCAGCGCGTGTCGCGGGAATCCCCAGCCCCGGCGTTCCGCGCCATCAGCGCGATCACCTCAGGCGCAGCAAACTGCTCGTTCGCCATGAGGTCCTCCACACAGCAGGACGTATCACCTTCCGGCAGTCGCACCGCCATGTCGAACCCCGCCACAGCGATGCTGCTGGAGATGTGCGACACAAGCTTGTCGCTCTGCAGCGCCTCCGCGATGTCCACCTCCCGCAGCGACGACAGGCTGGACACAAGGCTCGCCTTGTGGTCCACCTCCTTCCTGCACGACGTGATCGCGACAAACGCAGGCGCGGGGTTGTTGTTGTTGCTGCTCCCCTCGTCACCCTGCGTGCTCACCGGGCTCAGCAGGTGCTCCTCCAGCCGCTGCTTCACCTTCTCAAACAGGCTGAGCTCGTGCGGCTTCAGCTTGCTCTTGATGTGCAGCTGCCCCGGGTGCAGGTTCCTGTGGCACACCCCCCTGTCGTGAACATGCGCCAGCCCGCACAGCACATTCCCCATAATGCGCATCACGGCACCCTCGGTGTAGATCTGCTGGTGGTCCGTGTTGTGCAAAACCTCACCACCCTTGCACAGCTCAGTCACCAGCAGCGAGTTCTCCGTGGAGACGAAGGAGTCCCGGAAGGCCAGCACATTCGGGTGGTTCAGCGTCTGCAGGATATCCGCCTCACGGTTGGCAGCCCGCCACTGCGCGGGTGTGGCGTCACGGCGGTGCAGCACCCTGCAGGCAGCCGACCGCCTCCTCTTCCGCGACTCAGTGTGGTAGGAAACGGGCGGCTTCCTCGCACTCCCAAGCGTGAAGGAGCTGCCAAGGCCGTTGGGGCTGGTGGTGCCGCAGACGGGGGACCCGGTATCCTGATACGCAAGGCATGCCTTCCACACCCGGTAGTGCCTGCTGTCGTCCAGAAGGTGCTGGATGTCGTATTTCTGGGCGAACGCCGGGTGCCACCCCTGCCACCCGCTGGGGGGGCTCACCAGCGACCCCTCCGTTGTCGTCGGGGAGAAGAGGACAGGCTCGCTGCAGGCCGTCTGGTGCACCAGCAGCGGTTTCACCGGAACCATCACATCCACCCCGCCCTTCCCGCCGCGCTGCTTCACACGGTTCTTCTGGGGCTGCGACGTCGGCGTCAGGGAGCCCTGCTGCTCCTGCGAGCTGCAACACCCCATGGCTGCAGATACAGCAGCACTGCTGCAAACCCCCCGCTGACGGAGTGGGAGAGAGAGAGAAGGAGGGGGGAAGACGCAAGGACAGTCGGTCGAGAGAGAAGGGGTGACGAAGAGAGACAGAGATGGTTGAAGTGCGGTGGAAGGTCAGGAGAAAGGGGGTCAGCTAAAGCTTTCAGCCGCACGGAGGGGGGGTGGGCTATAATATAGGGGGGGGTGGGGGTAGGACTCAAACAGAGAGTGTACGGTAGGAGGAGTTTTTTTTTGTGTTGTTGTTGATATTGTTTCCGGCGGATTTCTTTTCAAGAAAATCTCGCACCTTCTTTTTCCCCCCCTTCAGGGCTATTGCGCAAGCATGCCAGGCAAGTGCTGCCGGAGGCGGAGTCTGTCAAAGGACCCCTGCACCTCCTCCTGCAGCGCCGCAAGACACAACGGCAAAAATCTCGCCCGCCCCTCACTCGCGCAGTGCAAACCACACCCACTCCTCGACTCCGCCCTCACGCCCCAATCGCTTCTGTGCGAGCAGTCGGGACGAGGTGTGACACTACACTGCAGAACGAAGGCTCACAACACAGAGTGAGAGAGAGACGGAGAGACGAGAAGAGAAGAGAAGCAGGTTGAGTCTGTGTGATGATTCAGGAGTAGGCAGGAGATGTGTCTTTTTCCCTGCAGGGTTGGTGGTGTGTTGTGTGGGATATATAATATCAAGGAGCATGGCGGGTGTGACGGTGCTGTGTGCCAGGTGCAACAAAGCGGTGAGGGGAAGGGAATTGGGGCAGCTGTGTGGAATCACAAAGAAAGAAACTGAACCGTCTTCTCCTGTTGGGTATCGACTACCCACGAGCTAGATCACCAGGGCTGCATGTCTTTTTTTTGCTTGAAGCTTGCTTGGGGGGGAGGGGGTGGGGGGGGGTGAATAATAGGACAACGAACAAACGCACACAACACACAGGCACACAGGAAATAGTTTCGGGGTGCGGGCCACACAGACCCCCACCCCACAGCTCTGTTAATGCGATCTCACACTGCAACGTACGGACACCCGGAGGGAAGAGTGTTTGGGTGTCCTACTTGTTTTGAGAAAGAATTATAAAAAAACCCCGGGGAGTTGACCCATCACGTATCTTGCCCCTGTGTTTCCTGAGGAACTCATCATGCACTCCAGGCCGACCTCAATCATGAGCGCAATTCCATTGCGCCGAGCTTTCCCCCCCCCCCTACTGGGGGGGGCTAAATAGAAGCCCCCCCCCCTTGTATTCGGCGTAGGATCGAGTTTTTTTGGGGGTTTTCGAGGGCCCAAAATTTTAGCCAATTTTTGCAGTGGGTGGCCAAATAGAAGGGGGGGGGTCAAATACAAGGGGGGGGGGGGGGGGGGGCTTGTATTCGGCGGAAGCCGAATTTTCCAAATTTTGGTGAATTTTGCCCCAGGTCACCTCGTGGAATCGCGATTTTCGCCTTCCATTGCACTATTCGGAATCCGTGCGGATCGTGGTGGGGTCATTTTGTGGGTGGAGGTGCCAAGTATCACACATGAAATGTGGGTCTGGTTTGGGTCCTGATAATGGGAGGATATTCCCGGGAGTCAGCAACCTGCGAGGACACCCACACTGGTGTCCAAAAACCCGTTCCTTTGAATGTTCGGATTCCGTGCGGACCGCAGTGGGGTCATTTTGACCATGGGGTGCCTGTTATGACTGGAAAAACCGGTTGAAAATTTGAAATTTGGCTGAAATTCGGCTTCCGCCGAATACAAGCCCCCCCCCCCCCTTGTATTCGGCGAAAAATTTTATGGATTTCGAATTTTCAGACCCCCCCCTTCTAATAGGCCCCCCCCTTCTATTTAGCCCCCCCCAGTAGGGAGGGGCAGAAGTGTGTAAATTGCCCCCATTTTTGAGAAATCGCGCTAAGGCCACAAAACCCCCACCAACCACCCAGAACCACCCCAAAACCCTCCGGAAATGCATCCCAGGGGTGTTTCATGACCATTTGGCACTATTTTTTGCCATTTTTTCGTCATGTAATTTTCGTGCCCCCCTTTTGTACCTCAGGGGGGCCGGAAGGGGGCCAGGCATCTCACATTTCCCCTGTGGCACATGCCTCGGACAGCCAAGGTGAGAGAAGCTGCCCAGAAGCAGGCCGGGATCTTCTTGGGGCATCTTCTGACGACTATTTGTGAAGTAGGCACGCACAGAATACGCGGGATAGGTACACGGACTGTAACGGATGTACGGACGTGCCCATGCCCACGGGGCTGGGGAATATAGAGGGCCTGAACAGCATGAGATGAATCAGGGGGGAAGGAGGCGGGTGCGGTGCCTGAATTTCACAGAGGGTGTGATAATCGCAAGAGCTGCACTGGGAGGTCCGCAGTAGACGAGGGTGCGTTGCGATCCCCGAGTCGGATGCGCTGGACGTGCTGTGTGCGGACGAAGCCTCAAGCCCGCCCCAGGCCTGTCACCCTTTTTCGTTTCAGGGAGCGATGGAATTGACAGCGCATGTATACACGTCCGTCACAGGTGAACCGGAGAAATGTGTGCAAGTTGATGCATAGCTGCATGACCATGTCCAGATTCAAGGGGAAGAAAGTATCTGCCTTTGCGGGTTTCCTGGGTGCCTGTTACCGCTGCAACGTAAGAGAAGCACACCGACACTGGAGCCTGCAGCAGGGATACTCATACGGAATGCAGTCAAGACATCATGAGGTCGAGGCTGAAGGGATCCTTGCGGATGATGGAGAAGCCACGTACCCGGATACGCAGCTGCCCGGTGTCACGGTTATGCTGAAAGATTTCATGCAATCCTTGGATGTCGTCCTTGGGGACCGCCTCCCGGCATAAGCCCATCACGTACCATGCATAATCACCATGGGCCCTTCGGACCTTGCGAGTTCCCTTGACAACCCCACCGAGGAACAGGTGCAACGTGCACGACAGGCTGCCTGCCTGCAGCTCGCTGAAGATATCTGGGCAGATGTCCACCAGTCGCAGATAGTCGCAAAGACGGACCGTGAGCTGAACAGGCGATCCATGCACAAAAGTGGTGGATGAGGCTGGAAAATTTGGCTTCCCCACTCATGGTGTGACTAGGAGCTGCCCATGGAGGTTATTGTGGACTATATGCACATCCCACCTGCAAGCAAACGGCAAATAGCAGAACACCCCCTCGTGGCCCCCCTTCTGGCCCCCCTGAGGTACAAAAGGGGGGCACGAAAATTACATGGCAAAAAAATGGCAAAAAATAGTGCCAAATGGTCATGAAACACCCCTGGGATGCATTTCCGGAGGGTTTTGGGGTGGTTCTGGGTGGTTGGTGGGGGTTTTGTGGCCTTAGCGCGATTTCTCAAAAAAGTGGCTGATCGACGCTTTTTTGGACCTTCTGCCCCCCCCTACCCCCCCCCCCTGCTGCGAACCCCACAACGATTCGTTCTTTAGGAAGCTAGAGTGTGTCGTTTTGGCGAAACTACAAAGGCGGGAGACAATCCACAAGCGTGTCATATCCCACACCCACCCACCCCACCCCCCCCTTGCACCCCTGTTTCCCCAAATGGATACTAACCTTCCCGAAGAACCATCGCGTGGCAGTTTGGCGGCGCAGATGAAAGCCCCGATTATTACTCCGTCCTCCAAAAAGCAACGTTCATTTTTTTGAATTTTGAATCAAGCATGGCACATAAGCAAAATCCCCATGGCCGCTGGGCACACAAAGGGCAAATGAAAGGGATCACACACGCATGATCCAGGGGGCGTGCGTGACAGGAGGACGGGCCCCACAAACAGGCCCCACCGCTGCTGCCCCCTCTCCCTTCACAGTCGACGGGGTTTTGGAAAATAGAATTAAAACCACGCGTGGGGGGTAGAGGCACGCCTTTCAGCCATGGGGTTTTTGCCACCGTGCACCCAGGGGAGGGCGTGGCTTGTTCGTGGAGACACACTGTGTGCGTGGATTTGAGAAGCGCTATCAAGACACAGGCTCGTCAGAGGGCACGCATGAGCCGCCGCAGTGCGGATCGTATCGAGCTACACACTCATGATACGATGCCACGTTTCACCACGCCTTGGGCGATGAGCTGCGGCAGACTCGCTGAGTGTCATCCCATGCACACCCAACGCCGCCACACAAAGAGGGCATCATCCGGTTCACCCCTGATGTGACAGATTGTTGTCTCGGCGCGGTGTGTGAGAGTCCCACTCTCACACAAACAAACACGCGGTCATCACACACACACACGTGAGTCTTTTTATAGGAGTGTCGAGCACACTGAGCACTTGCTCTGGTGTGTTATCCACTATCGTTAGACACGCTGTCACACACACATACACGTGAATCTTTTTAGAGTTGTGTAGACACACACGGAGCGCTTGCTCTTGGCGTGGTCTCCACTGGCAAACACACACACAACCACCCCCGCCCCAACCTGGGAAGAACGAGCGTGCTCTATATCTGCAATCGGGGTAAGGTGTTTTTTTCGACAAAAATGCTGCACACCCGCTCTACCCCCCGAAAAGGGCTCGAAAAAGGGGTGAAGCAACAGGCGGGGGTGTTGCGCTGGAGAGAAAGAGGAATAAAAAGAGTTCCAACAGCACCCCGCACAGGGAGCAGCATTTTTGCATTTTGTTTGGGGGGGAGGGGGTGTTGAAGCAGTGAGGAGGGACGTTCACGGCTAACAGTGATGAGAGCTGCTGGGTTGCTGGATGCGGTGTTGACGTTCCTTCCGACAAACTGTGTCAACGTGGTGTGCACACAGCGGTCCCAAGCCCCTCTGCACCCCGAGAGACGCATTGTAGTTTCGGAATTCCCACCAACGTCTGACTGAAACGGGGGGGGGGTAGTGAAATCGAATTTGAAGGGAGCACAAGAATGATCACCCTTCACTCGTTATGCAGGTTAAAAAACGGGGGGGGGGGGGGGGGGGGGGCAGGCCTCTGGCTAATTCTGGGGCCGGACTTAACGTTGGGCCGGAGGGGGGGGGGGGGGGGGGGCCCTACCCTACCCTACAGCACGTCGGGGGTACCCACAACCCGACCCAACCCTACCCTAGGGTGAGGGTTGGGTACCCATAACCCGACCCAACACGACCCTACCCAACCCAGGGGTCAGGGCCAGGGTTGATCCTAGACCCAACCCAACCCAAGGGTTAGGGTCAGGGTTGACCCCAGACCCTACCCAACCCTAGGGTAAGGGTCAGGGTTGACCCTAGACCCTACCCAACCCTAGGGTTAGGGTTAGGGTTAACCCTTGACCCAACCCTAGGGATAGGGTTAGGGTTGACCCTAGACCCTACCCTAACCCTAGGGTTAGGGTCAGGGTTAACCCTAGACCCTACCCTAACCCTAGGGTTAGGGTTAGGGTTAACCCTAGACCCTACCCAACCCTCGGGTTAGGGTCAGGGTAAACCCCTAGACCCTACCCTAACCCTAGGGTTAGGGTTAGGGTAAACCCTTGACCCAACCCTAGGGTTAGGGTCAGGGTTAACCCTAGACCCTACCCTAACCCTAGGGTTAGGGTTAGGGTTAACCCTTGACCCAACCCTAGGGTTAGGGTCAGGGTTGACCCCAGACCCTACCCAACCCTAGGGTTAGGGTTAGGGTAAACCCTTGACCCAACCCTAGGGTTAGGGTCAGGGTTGACCCCAGACCCTACCCAACCCTAGGGTAAGGGTCAGGGTTGACCCTAGACCCTACCCAACCCTAGGGTTAGGGTTAGGGTTGACCCTAGACCCTACCCTAACCCTAGGGTTAGGGTCAGGGTTAACCCTAGACCCTACCCTAACCCTAGGGTTAGCGTAAGGGTTAACCCTAGACCCTACCCAACCCTCGGGTTAGGGTCAGGGTTGACCCTAGACCCTACCCAACCCTAGGGTTAGGGTCAGGGTAAACCCCTAGACCCTACCCTAACCCTAGGGTTAGGGTTAGGGTTAACCCTTGACCCAACCCTAGGGTTAGGGTCAGGGTTAACCCTAGACCCTACCCTAACCCTAGGGTTAGGGTTAGGGTTAACCCTTGACCCAACCCTAGGGTTAGGGTTAGGGTTAACCCTAGACCCTACCCAACCCTCGGGTTAGGGTCAGGGTTGACCCTAGACCCTACCCAACCCTCGGGTTAGGGTTAGGGTTAACCCTGGACCCTACCCAACCCTAGGGTTAGGGTCAGGGTTGACCCTAGACCCTACCCTAACCCTAGGGTTAGGGTCAGGGTAAACCCTAGACCCTACCCAACCCTAGGGTTAGGGTTAACCCTTGACCCAACCCTAGGGTTAGGGTAGGGTATAGGGTTAACCCCAACCCTGATCCGAGGGTTGGGTCGGGTCTAGGGTTCACCCTGACCCAAACCCGAACCCTAGGGTAGGGTTGGGTCTAGGGTGAACCCTAACCCTAGGGTCGGGCAGGGTCTTGGGTTAACCCCCAACCCTAACCCTCGGGTTGGGTAGGGTATAGGGTTAACCCTAACCCTAGGGTTGGGTTGTGTATAGGGTTAACCCTAACCCTAACCCTAGGGTAGGGTTGGGTCTTGGGTTAACCCTAACCCTAGGGTTGGGTTGGGTATAGGGTTAACCCTAACCCTAGGGTGAGGGTAGGGTATAGGGTTAACCCCAACCCTAACCCTAGGGTTGGGTAGGGTATAGGGTTAACCCTAACCCTAGGGTAGGGTTGGGTCTTGGGTTAACCCTAACCCTAACCCTAGGGTAGGGTTGGGTATAGGGTTAACCCTAACCCTAACCCTAGGGTTGGGTTGGGTCTAGGGTTAACCCTGACCCTAACCCTAGGGTTGGGTAGGGTATAGGGTTAACCCCAACCCTAACCCTAGGGTTGGGTTGGGTCTAGGGTTAACCCTGACCCTAACCCTAGGGTTGGGTTGGGTCTAGGGTTAACCCTGACCCTAACCCTAGGGTTGGGTAGGGTGTAGGGTTAACCCTAACCCTAGGGTCGGGTTGGGTTAACCCTAACCCTAGGGTTGGGTTGGGTTAACCCTAACCCTAGGGTTGGGTTGGGTATAGGGTTAACCCTAACCCTAACCCTAGGGTTGGGTTGGGTCTAGGGTTAACCCTGACCCTAACCCTAGGGTTGGGTAGGGTATAGGGTTAACCCCAACCCTAACCCTAGGGTTGGGTTGGGTCTAGGGTTAACCCTAACCCTAACCCTAGGGTAGGGTTGGGTGTAGGGTTGGGTTGGGTCTAGGGTTAACCCTGACCCTAACCCTAGGGTAGGGTCTAGGGTTAACCCTAACCCTAGGGTAGGGTTGGGTCTAGGGTTAACCCTGACCCTAACCCTAGGGTAGGGTCTAGGGTTAACCCTAACCCTAACCCTAGGGTTGGGTAGGGTGTAGGGTTAACCCTAACCCTAGGGTAGGGTTGGGTCTAGGGTTAACCCTGACCCTAACCCTAGGGTAGGGTCTAGGGTTAACCCCAACCCTAACCCTAGGGTTGGGTAGGGTGTAGGGTTAACCCTGACCCTAACCCTAGGGTTGGGTAGGGTATAGGGTTAACCCTAACCCCAGGGTAGGGTCTAGGGTTAACCCTAACCCTAGGGTGAGGGTAGGGTCTGGAGTTAACCCCAACCCCAACCCTAGGGTTGGGTAGGGTCTAGGGTCACCCGTAACCCTCGAAATCGGGCCCAAATCGCCAAAATGGGCACCCCTCGAAAAAAAAATTCGAAAAGGTCCCCCTACCCACACCTGGAAATTACCAAAAAATCTGGGACCCCGGCGGCCCCAACCCTAGGGTAGGGTAGGGTAGCCCCCCCCCCCCCCCCTCCCCCCCCCGGCACGGAGAAACTTAACGTTCGACCCGAATTAGCCAGAGGCCTGGGGGGGGGGGGGGGGGATGGGGGTGGCTGAAGCGCCACAGGCAGCACACACATCCGTTGATGGGCATGCACACCAACACATTTCCTCGGCAATACACCACAACTTGGCACAAAACCCCCCCCCCCACACACACCCCCTTCTTTTATAAGCCAGGCACACACACCCCTCCAACTCACCCCAACCAAACCACACCCTTTTCACCCATTCCTTCCCCCCATCCCCACCCCCTCCCCACCCCCCCCCTTCAACAGAACCCGCAGAAGGGAACACCCGCGCCACACCCAGTCACCCCCCCTTCTCGGAACTACCACTTCTCGGGTGTTGTGTAGCCAGGCATGTGTCGGGAGGTGAGGGTGGGGGTCGGGGGGAGGTAGGTGGAGGAGGAGTATGGGGACGCGCGCTGGCTCCGGTCGGAAGGCGACACGCACACGGGGACGGAAGAGGAGCGGCGCTTGTCGTGCTTCTGCCCCACACCCAGGGGGTGTGTGTACATCTGGTGGTCGAGCAGCTTCGGCGTCGAGATGGCGGACGACCCCATCGACGAGCTCAGCGAATCCGCCGTGCTCAGCTCCGACTCGCTCCGCAGCCGGCTCGACCTCCCACCCCCGCGCTTCTTCCTGCTGCGCAGCTTGCTGTTGATCTCCTTCTCCAACACCTGCTCCGCCTGGATGAAAAGATTCTTCCGCTCCTCCGTCACCCTCTCCAGCTCCTCCTTCAGCCCCTTGTGCACCCTCTCGCGGTCTTGGCTCTCCTTCCGCAGCGCCTCCAGCCTGGTATGCAACAGCCTCCTCTCCTTCTCGAAGGTCCCGACACGGTCCTTCGCCCTGTCGTTCTCATCCTCCAGCCGTGCGATCTCCGTTGTGAGCTTCTCGACAAGCTCTGCGTCCTTCCCGGCGGCCTCCATGCCTCCGCACATCGCTGCCTGCTCCCCGAGCTGCTTCAGGACAGCCCCGCGTGAGGTGTGGAGCATCGCCTGCAGCTCCGACTTCTCCTCGCTGACCTTAAGGAGCTCCTGCTGCAGCTTGTTGACGATGTGCTCCTGCTCCTGCTCCAGCCTGTTTTCGATGTCGATCTTCTCCCGCTTGATGCTCTCGAGCTTGCGCTGCAGGTTGTTCGCGATGTACTCCTCCTCCTTCTCCGCCTGGCGGACCAGCTCCTCCTTCTCCTTCTGCAGCGCGTCCAGCTTCTTGCGGAGGTTGTTCACCATATACTCCTCCTCCGCCTCGAAGCTCTGCTGCAGCTTCACGCGGAGCTCCTTCAGGTCGTGCGTCTCGCGGTCCTTCTTCTCCAGCTCTGTGTTGATCCTCTGCACGGCCTCCTCGCTCTCGCGCAGCTGCTGCTCCTCATGGTCTTTCTTCTCCTTCGCCAGACGCACCCGCTCACGTAGTGCTGCTATGCGCGCTTGCTTGTCTCCATCGGCCTCAGACATTCAGGGCAGCGAACGGAGTTTGGCAATCGAGAGAACAGCTGGGGGTGGGGAAGAGAGAGAGAGAGAGAGATAGAGAGGGGATAGAGAGAGCGCGTGTGTGTTGTGTATTGTATGTTCCTGTGTGTGTCAGGGGTGGTGGGAGTGTGGGTTGTGGCTTCGGTGGTGTGGTGTTGTGGTGTGTGTTCATATCAAAAGAGGCGGGTAGTGAGGGGGTGTGGTGCGCATGTGGCAGCGTGATTCCTTAGGGGCGGGTCAAAAAGGGGGGGTGGGGTGGGGTGGGGTGGGGACGACGGGAACAAGCAACTGCTCTAGCAAGGCACACTGTCACCCCACCAGAGGAAAACCACGATGCCCCCCCCCCCTCCCCCTGTGGCTTGCCGAGGGCTGGATAGTACAAACCAGCGTTTCGTTCGTGCTGACAGCACGGAAAAAAACAATGTGGGCGGAGGGGGGGGGGAGGTGCCCTTGACATCACCCCAACGAACCGCCCCACCACCCCCCTCCCCCCGAAGGTTCCTGTTTGGCCACCGCAGGAATTCTTTGCCCTGAAACAGCGTCGGCACCCCCTCCATCCCTGATCACCCCACTCGTCGCCTGAGCTTGACGGCTGAAGGTGGGTTCAGGTCAGAGAAGGCTGATGCCCACAACTCACACAAGGCATGGCACTGGAGCGGCCTGACCTTGGCCCTGCTGCAGCTTAAGAAGATGGAATATGAAGTGGGGCGGAGGGGCACTGTGGGCCTACTGGGTAGCATGGGTAGGGTTGGTGATGGTACCACACACAGGCAACACAGAGAGAGCGACAGGGTTGTGTGAAGGACATCTGATAAGTCCACACTCTCTGCTGCCACGCAAATTTTCTGCATGAAATCACATCAAGAGCAGGTGTTGTTGCTGCAGGTGATTCATACGTGTGTGCGGAGTGGATCTGATTTTGAAATCCTGCGCCCTGCACTCCCTCCCAAGTGTCACTCCCCCCCACCAACACCTTTCCAATACCGTAAACAGAATAAATCTGAACCGTAAAAAAGGTCCAATCCACCTCCAGACCCCCCCCGAGGTCCAGAATTTGTCCGGTCCAGACCAGTTTGGGGGACATGGCGATACATGGCGATTTCTCACACGGTGGACCCCCACCCCCTGGAGCGGGGGTCTGGGGCGGGGTCAGAGCGACCCCCGCTATTGGGGGTCTGGACCCCCGATATCGGGAGTCTGCACTGCCTATTATTGGTGCCCATACGACCCCCGATAGTGGGGTTCAGACCCCCACTCGTGAGGGTCCAGATCAGTCAAGGGGGCTGGGGAAGACCCGTTCACGCTTGTGAACGCTTCCCGCGGGAGCAGAAACCCGGTGATCTTGGGGGGAAACAGCAAACCACTCTGGACCGGAAAAAAGGTCCAATCGGTTTGGACCCCCGGGGTACAGAATTTTTACGGTCCAGCATTATTACGTCCAGGACTTCTTACGGTCCAGATTTATTCTGTTTACGGTATATTTCAGGGGATGTGGCGTGCCTGTGGGTATGACCGGAAACCGGGGATGCGGCCCCTCCGATCCGTCAACCCAAGCACAACACCCCGAGCCTGGAAATAACTGTGTTGGAATAGCCACAGCCACCGCAACCCACCACCACCACTACCACCCCCTCCCTCCACACCTGGCCTGGGAAAAATCGCAGCAAAACTGTGATTCGTTCCCCCCCCTTATTTGATGCGCTGACGACTTTCCACCAACAGGTTTGGACACCCAGGCCCTCACCCTCCAGCCACAACGAGGCAGGCCCCAGGCAGGCAAAGCCATTTCGGGGCTGCGTCACGCCAGACCCACGACTATGCAGGGGGCACTGCGGGCGGCGGGGGTTGTTGGCGCTCCACCTTGAATGAGAGCTCTAGGGTGAAGAGGTGCTTCTCCTTGTCCCAGGTGGTGAAGAATGTCTCGTCCTGCTGGATCTCGTAGCTGGGGATCTTGAAGGCAATCGTCTCGTAGGGCTCTGCCGCAAAGAGGAGGTATTGGTATGTGCTGTCAGGCGTCTCCTTCTTCTGCTCGAAGGCGGACATGATGCGGTGCTGCGGGGTCAGCCCCTCCTGGATCTCCGGGTAGTGCACCTCGAAGGACAGCCCGCGCTGCCCCGAGGCAGGGTCGGTCTTCTTCTTCACGCGGTACCCAGGCCGCCCCTGCTTGATGGTCTTCACGACGGCTATTTTTTTCGCAGCGATGAGGGGGACAGTCTTGTCCTTCGTCGCTTCCGCCTTCCGCGCCAGGTTAACCTGATGCCGCCTGCCCTGTGTGCCGTGAAGTGTAGTGTGGCGCAGTGTAGTGAGTGCGGTGCAGAGGTGGTAAGAGGTGGTCGATTATCACCAGACTGGCTGTGTGTTGCTGCAACGGCATACCTGAGAATGTGCCTTGTAGCTGGCCTCTGTCTTGTGCTGGGTGCTGCACAGCCTGCATTCTATCTGCCCCAATGCATTTTTGCTGAAGTACTGATCCCTGTCGAGCTCGTCTTGCTGTTGGGGTGTAGGTTGGGTGTCGGGTTAGGCCTTTGGATATGCGAACCCTGAGAAGCGCCAGTACCAATCAGCACTCCCCACGCACAAGGCACATACCGAGTACGCCGCTTCCTTCTGCTTGCGGTGCATCTTGCTCTCTCCTCTGCTGACACAGCACCCGGCCCAACCAGGTGCGGTTTCTGTGTCGCGTGTGTCGCCCTTCGGCGTGTACGGCCCAAGGGGCGCCTTGGGGCAGCTAGCCCCACCCCAAAGGAGACCTGTTGTGTTGGGAGTGCGGTTGAGTGTTGATCAGGGATGTTGGGGCAACAGGCTGTGTGTCCTCAGTGGAGATCGCATGGAGCGCAAGGGTGTGGTCGGGTGGGGGGCGGGGGGGATTCCGGTTCGCTCAGCACAGCTTCTTCACAGCTCAGGGCACCAGCATGTCAGTGTCAAGATGTCACTTCTTGCACTGTCTGGGGCCAATTCTTGCACCTCTCTGCAATACAAAGGGGCCCGACCTCGAGTTGATATTTTTTTCCGCTTCGTTTTCTTCAGGTTTTCACAACTGGTTCAACCCCCGTGTCCACAACAGGGGGTATGGTATGCACCGCTTTATGTGTTGGTGAGCCCGCCGTCCCACCTTTCCCGCTTTACGACACATCTGATAGACTTTCTAGGGTTGCAGGAATATCAGAGCCCCGACGAGTTGAAATACATGCCACCTTGTTACACAGGCACGCGCCGAACATGGCGGCCGATGCTTAGATTTTCCCTCTGACATGCTGTGATTGAACCCTGCGTGCTATTGTTGGCTCTCTTGCGCGTAGCCACTCCACGCCAGTTGTTGGCGTTTGCATCAGATGCCTCATTGTGATGATGTGTGGCAACAACCTAGACCTGAAGGGCAAATGGGGTCCAGTCAGACCCTCGCGTGCCTCTGTGCCCTGCTGTGTGCCCACCCCCAGCCTCAATAGCGAGCGCTGGGAGGAAAACCGGAACAGAATGAAAGAATGTATCGCAGAAACACACACAAACGCATTGTGCACCGCAAGAGGGCCACAGAGTGACCCTGCATTTTGCTTGTCGGAGCGCCGGGCGCACCGAGCACACTTGCAAAACACACACGCACACGCGAAAGGGGGGGATCCGCACTTCGGAACAATGTCGGTGTTTCGCTGTGCCACCACTCTTCTTGGCAGGGACAGCCAGCAGATCAGCACCCCCTTTCCCAAGTAGCAATCAATCATTGATTCGGTGTGGGGAAACGGTGCCCACGAGGGGGGGGTGGGAGGGTGGTGGCGCTGCATGTAGGTGGGGGGCAGGCACTGAAAAGCTCTCGTTTGACTCGGAGGTGCCGCAAGCGGCACTCTCCATAGTGGGGGTGGCGGGCACGCGGCATGCATGCCCTGCATGCCACAAAGCGTCCCTTTGCTCATTGCCACCGGAAATATTCGCACTTTTTGAACCGATTTTGAACAATGTTTCGACTGTGCTCGCTGGCATCCCCGCATTCCAGGGAAAGGTCGGTATCGGCTGTTTGAGGTCTAGACAGCATCAGTGTGAGCAGGACCCCACGCCATGGAGTGGCTGGATTTTGAGGGAACTGAGCCTGACTATTTGCTTGAGTTTCCCCGCCATCCCATTTTTTTTGCCTGGTCGGCGAATGCTCGTTTTTCGCTGCCGGGCGAACTATTTTGATTCCTTTGAAGGAAGTCTTTTGGATAAGGAGCATGCGGTGAAAACAACAATGATATTGGAGGGTGGGGGGGGGGGGCGGGGGTGTGATGCAGATGCAGATACAAATAAGCAAAGATGCGGCTTGACAGGAGGGGGAGGACCTGGCCTGCCCCCCCCCCCCCCCCCGACACCCTGACACACGAAACACTTACACATAGAATGGTGGCGGCGGGGAAAGAGCTCAACCGAGAAAGGGAATGACGAGGAGAACGAAGAACGAAAAAAAAGGGGGGAGGAGGCACAAATCAACATCACCATTTTTTTGAGCTGTTTGCTGTCAATGCAATTGCGCACTACTGTAACACATGAATGCAAAGCGGCACACAGCTCGGTGCGATTAACCTCTTGTGAGCCGCCTGTGAATCGTGCGTGAGTGGGATGGGGGGGTGGGGGAGAGCTGATCTTGGCTGGGCTGGTGGGTGAGAGAGAGCGAGAGAGAGAGACACACAGAAAGCTGGGATACACAAGTCATCATTGTTGGCGGCGTGGATGCCGCCAGCCAATCCTTTTCACCCAAGCCAGCCGCTGACAATAGTAAAAATAAGGCGAATATGCGCTCGACACACCACCGTGTGTCTATTAGTCTTAGTATTGCAGTTGTGCAGAAGACACGGAGCCCACTCCATATTGGCGCGACATCCACATCACTCCCACAGCGACTGACTGCAACAGACACACACATGTACAGGCAACATGCAGGGCTTATTCGGCTCCCAGGCGGAACACTACAAAGAACCACACACAAGACACTGCGCGATTGGTTGGGCTATGCTGACGAGCCGTTGCAAAAGCAATGCTCTAGTTCAGCGTCACCACTGATATCGTCGCCTGTCCGAGGTTGAAGGAAGGGGTGGGAGTTAGACGTGTATGGTAGCGGGCGTGGAAGCTTTTGCAAATCATTCGGTGCATTGCGGGGGGGGGATGGTGGGGTGATAAATGAGTAGCACAGTCAAACCCCACAAAAGCACGAAGAATCAAAAAGAAAGGTGGGGGGGGGGGGGGCGGAGTGCAAACATGCCGTCTCATCTCAAAACAGTTCTTTGAAAGAAACCGAACGGAAAACACCCAGGCATTGATGGCAGGCCTGAGTGGGGGGGGGGGGGGGGGGGCAGTGGCTGGGTGGGGTAATCAGGCTGGGGAAAAAACAACAAATCACAACAAATCACACCCGATCGTCAGCTGATTGAGGGTGTGATATGAGGGTTCTATCCAACAAGGATATCAAGGCGGCACTTTCAACGTCCTGCCAAGGACAGCGCCACGTGGGTGTGTGCTTCTGATATATGTTATGTCATCATGTGAACCCTCCCCAGCGTGTGCCAACATCCCTGACACGCTCACGAAAAGCAAATGGTGGTGTGCGAGCCAAGCATCACCCATGAAACACGGGTCTAGTTCAGGGGCTGGTCAGCGTGGCTGGGAGGCAGTCAGCCCACACCCCACCTACCCAGTGGGACCCCCTCCTCGGGTGTTCCAAAACCCCTTTCTTTTGAACGTTTGGAATTTTTGCGGATCACAGTGGGGTCACTTTGGTGGTGTACGAGCCAAGTTTCGCCCATGAAACGTGGGTCTGGTTCAGGGACTGGTCATGGGTGAAGGTGGCTGGGAGGCAGCCACCTTCACCAGCCCACACCCCACCTACCCACCCAGCGGGACCCCCCCCTCGGAATTTCCAAAAACCCGTTCTTTGGGATATTTGGGATCCGTGCGGATTGTGGTGGGGTCATTTTGGCCATGGGGTGCCTATTGACACCACTTACTGGGAAATGCCAATTGGGTAAAAGTACCCCCCCCCCCTGTACAGGTACAAGGGGGGGGGTCCTTTCCTACAGGTGCGGGAGGTAGCCAGTGTACCCCCCCCCCCTGTCCCCCACTTTGCGAGGGACCCCCCCCCCCCCGACCAGGGTGGGGGTCACCCAAAATTTCGAGGAAATCCTGCTGTCACCCTGAAAACCTGGGTCGCCAGCCTGACCTCAGCCCGCACGGTGGGATCTTGTAAATTTTACATGTATAACTACAAGTATAATACATGTATTTTACATGTATAATACTTGCATGTCAACTATTATGCATGTATAATACATGTATATGCCTGAAATATACATGTAAAATACATGTACCGTAAACGGAAAAAGGGTGGACCGTAAAAATGTTCCAAGTTCCCAAAAAAAGGCCAAACGTTCCATCTTTTTTACGGTCCACCATTTATTGGGACTGAATATGGAAAAGACAATGCGTTTTTCGCCCGCGGGCTGGTGGGTTGCGGGGCGCGGACTGCGGCCTCCACGCCGCAGACACCCACACGTAGGCCTCCCGACCTCCCAGCTTTGGACCCTCCCTCCACCACCGCAACCAACACCAGCAAGAGAAGCAAGTCCTCCCTGCGTGTGGAAAAGGCACGATCACCACCACTCACCTCGAGACTCACCCACCACCACACCTCGAGAAGTGTAGTACCATGCAAGGAGCATTCCGGTAGAAGTAAAAGTAGAACCTGCTGCACGAGCCCACAAATGCAGCCACAGTACGGCAGGGCGCGCAGACAGAAGCTGAGACCACCGGGCTCCCTCCAGATGTAAATTCGTGAATCAGTGCCCGGAAAATTAAGGGAAATCGTACTCCTTTAGTGTAGTACACCCTGCAGTAACTGTGGGAGAACAGTTCCCGGACGATGGTGAGCGCACACTCTGTGCTGAGGCCCTGTGGTGTTAATCCTGCAGCTTCAGTCGTACGATTTCCTTGGTTCCTTCGCGACTTCGTCGCGAAGGAACTCGTAAAAAAAACCGCCAAGTCCACGATCCCAACCGTAAAATAGGTGGACCGTAAAAATGTTCCAAGTTCCGGAAAAATCCCATTTGTTCCATCTTTTTTACGGTCCACCTATAGTACGGTTCACCTTTATTACGGTCCACAATATTTCCGTTTACGGTATATCAAGTAAAAATACATGTATAATACTTGCATGTCAACTATTATACATGTATTTTTACTTGATATACATGTATTTTACATGTATATTTCAGGCATTTACATGTATTTTACATGTATAATACTTGTCATGCAAGTATTATACATGTATAATACTTGCATGACAAGTAAAATACATGTATTTTACTTGCATGCAAGTATTTTACTTGTCATGCAAGTATTATACATGTATTTTACTTGTCGTGCAAGTATTTTACATGTATAATACTTGCATGACAAGTATTATACATGTAAAATACATGTATATTTTTACTTGATATACCGTAAACGGAAAAAGGGTGGACCGTAAAAATGTTCCAAGTTCCCAAAAAAAGGCCAAACGTTCCATCTTTTTTACGGTCCACCATTTATTGGGACTGAATATGGAAAAGACAATGCGTTTTTCGCCCGCGGGCTGGTGGGTTGCGGGGCGCGGACTGCGGCCTCCACGCCGCAGACACCCACACGTAGGCCTCCCGACCTCCCAGCTTTGGACCCTCCCTCCACCACCGCAACCAACACCAGCAAGAGAAGCAAGTCCTCCCTGCGTGTGGAAAAGGCACGATCACCACCACTCACCTCGAGACTCACCCACCACCACACCTCGAGAAGTGTAGTACCATGCAAGGAGCATTCCGGTAGAAGTAAAAGTAGAACCTGCTGCACGAGCCCACAAATGCAGCCACAGTACGGCAGGGCGCGCAGACAGAAGCTGAGACCACCGGGCTCCCTCCAGATGTAAATTCGTGAATCAGTGCCCGGAAAATTAAGGGAAATCGTACTCCTTTAGTGTAGTACACCCTGCAGTAACTGTGGGAGAACAGTTCCCGGACGATGGTGAGCGCACACTCTGTGCTGAGGCCCTGTGGTGTTAATCCTGCAGCTTCAGTCGTACGATTTCCTTGGTTCCTTCGCGACTTCGTCGCGAAGGAACTCGTAAAAAAAACCGCCAAGTCCACGATCCCAACCGTAAAATAGGTGGACCGTAAAAATGTTCCAAGTTCCGGAAAAATCCCATTTGTTCCATCTTTTTTACGGTCCACCTATAGTACGGTTCACCTTTATTACGGTCCACAATATTTCCGTTTACGGTACATGTATTTTACATGTATATTTCAGGCATATACATGTATTATACATGTATAATAGTTGACATGCAAGTATTATACCATACATTGGGCGTTATTCCGTTACCAGTAACGGTAATAACGTTATTTTTGCGTTATTTTTTGACCCCAAAAAAGGCAGCATTTCCCGGTGAATCTGACCCGAAACTCGGGTCCCTACCCCCCCTAAAAGAATTTTCTTGGGTAAAATATCACTCCAGGGGGCCACTCCGTGATGTCAAAAAATTGGAAAACGTTTTCTCCTAAAATAACGCGTTATTTTTCCGTTATTTTCATGAAAACTTGCGTTATTCGGACAATTTTGCGGGCGGATGGTGTAGTTTTTGGTGGAGATGGCCCCAGAACATCCCCCTGGGACCATTTCTGGGGTAATAACGCACGGACATGTCGATTTTCATGCCAAATTTTAAAAAAATTGTGATTTTGGGCCTTTTCAAAGCACATTCCCTGCAACCCCGCAGTATTCAGTGTTCACCGAGAAAATAAAAAGAAAAGTTACCCTCGCCGTAGACACAGAAGTGCCTCTTCCAGGTTCCCACGGAATCCCTGGGGAGTTACTGGGGGGGGGCAAATACTAGAGGGCCCCTCTATTATTCACCGTGCCAGCCGACGAAAATGGGGGTTTTCGGACCCCCTCCACTATTTGCTTTTTGGGGGGTGGAAATTTCGCGCTCTTGAATTTGGCATCTGTGCGGCTCTGAGTGTGGGGTCGTTTTGTCGGTCGACCACCTGATTTGATCCGAGTTTGGCGGGGCTGAGCGGTCTTATATGCCAAAGAAATCCACGATTTTCCAAATCGGCTGGGTCGATGTGTCAAACTTCATCGAGAAATGTGGGTCAGAGCTGATCCTCAGAGATGTGACTGGGGGCAGCGAACACCCCACCTACCCATCCAGCGGGACCCCCTCTTTGGGTGTTCCAAAACGATATTCTGAACGTTTGGAATTTGTGCAGATCGTAGTGGGTCATGGTGGTAGAGGTACCAAGCTTCACCCATGAAACCTGGGTCTGGTTCAGGGACTGGTAATGGGTGTCCGTAACCCCGTTCTTTTGAACGTTTGGGATCTGTGCGGATCGTGGTGGGGTCATTTTGGCTATGGGGTGTCTGCGAGCACCACTTACGGATGCAAAAAAAGGACTCACACCCCCCTCAATTATTCGGCCAGGTGCGCCGCCAAAACCGCCGATTTCCGTACCCCTCTATTATTTGACCCCCCGCTATTATTTGCCCCCCCCCAGTAAGTGTAATTTGGGGGAGGTGAAGGCTGTGAAAGGCAAATCAAACGAGACCGAAAGATGAAACCATACCAGGGAAAACAAACACCAGATGATATTTCTCAATTTGTACATTTAAATTTTTATGTTTCCCGTGTCACAGCGCAGTTGTGAGAATTTGATACAGTGACAAATGATCTGAAACCATTGCATTTGTCTGTTGCATTGACGCTTATGGGAAAAATAATCCTGCATTGGTTGCCTGTCTGGCGGGGCTGTGTACACGATCACGTTTGCTCGTAGCTCTGGTTGGTTGATTTCTGAAGAATTGCCAAGCAGCTGTCTGCACTGCATTGATGGGCGGAGTTGGGCGGTGTTCCGACCGGAGTTGGGCGGTCTTCTTGGCCAAAACTACGATTTGCCAAATTAGCAGAAATCATGGTGACTGTGTGTGCAATGATACAACCTGGCCTACCGACAAAGTGTACATATATATCTGTCTGAGAAGGACCTTCAGCGATTTGGAGACACTGGATGCGGCGGTGTTGGACAGTATTTCGGCCACGAACGTGCGAAGGAGATCGAACCTCTCGTACACGTGCGCATAACACGCATACCCAGTGCTCAGGCGCGTGGCGTTGGGGGTTTTGACCCCCTGCGTCGTCCCCGACACCCCTTCCGCGAGCGACTTGATAGCAGCGTCGATGCTGTCCAACGTGGGGGGATCTGCCACGGTTGCCCCGGCAGAGCGAACATCAGCAGCCCACAGGAGCAACCGGGGGGCCAGTTCAGCGTCCGTGAGGACGCGGTTCGCCAGGCCACTGCGTGCGTCACCCACACACTTCTGCAGGACCTTCACAGAGGCAGTGTGGGTGGCTTCAACCTCGGCGTGGTTCCCCTGCCACGCCACCCACTGCGTCCTCCTCCCCGAGCACATTTTCCCGTCGAAGACCCCCCCCAAGGCGCGCGCAAGCTGGCATGCGTCCGAATCCTTCAAGTGGAGTTCGGCGTACAGCTTGTCGACCACGTTCTTCAGAAGGTGCAAAATGCACTTGAAGAACGTGGCCTCGGTGATGGCCTCCTCAATGAGGCGCGACACAGCACCGTTTGCAGCACCTCTGTCCGAAAAGACGTTCATCGGCAGGGCAGACAACCCCTCCAACTCCGAGAACAGGGCCTTCAGCAATGTAGGACCCGTCCAGCTCTTTCCTGTCACGTTTTCGAAAGGCGGGAGCACACACCTCCACTGTTGGTGTTGGACAATCGCCACCTCCACTTTGGTGCCGAATGGGGTGAGCTGTCCCCCGTCGTGGACCAGGTGCAGCTGGCTGGGGTCGATGTCCTTCAGGCGACTGCTGATGCACGCCTTGTACTCCTTCACCAGGTCATGCAGACACTTGCGGCGGACATTGCGCTGCTGCGGCGCCTGTGGGAGGTAACGCGAGAGGCACAGCCGGATCTTGTCCATCTGCAAATCTGTTGAACCGGACAGCATCTGCGATAGGAGCAAGTCCTTCTCAAGGGCAGCTGCGTCGTGAGGCACAACCGTGTCAGGACCCATCGGCACAGATGCAGAAGCGCCAGCTGCTACAGCCACAGGCTCCGAAGCCGCAGACTCCCGTTGTCTATCCGGGTCGTAGCCGTGAGCCTTGAAGTGCTTGAGGAGGTTTGAGTTGTGATAAGTGGGCATCTGCGACCTGGGTCCCTTGCACGTCAGGCAGAAGAAGACATGCGGGGACGCGGCGTAGGAGTCTTGCACAGCTACGGGCAGAGAAGTCACGGAACGCACCTCTATGAACTGAGAAACGGTGGGATCACGCTTCAGCATCGCAGCCATCTTACGCTGCTCGGGGGAGAGTGACACTTTGGGCGCTGTGTTGAGACGGGCCTGCGATTGCGCCTGAAGCGTCTGCACCATTTCTTCCTTGGCGAGGGTACCGGCGGTCTTCTTCCGTCCCCTCTTCACCTCTCTCTCTGGCTCGGCGGATACCGAAGACATACAGTCCAAACAGCTCGACGAACCGCTCTCACGTGAGCCGCTGCGAGCCCGCTTCCCCCCCGACTTGGGGGGGCCGGCCTTCACAGCCTTCTTGTTGCCCTTCTTCTTCGCACCCATCGTCACAGCCGTGTAATGGAGTTGTGACCTGTGGCGTGCAGGAGCGGTGAGATGCCTTTCAACGGAAGTGCTCAGAGCGAGGGACACATCACCATGCAACAAAGATGGGGGAAGAGTGCGGGCATCACTGGCATTCGCAGGAAGACCGGATCTCAGGCGCGGAAGCGTCAGAGGATTTCTTGTTACCGGATAGACTTACCTCATGTCTCTTCGCGAGGCGGAATACTCCTTTTGTCAGCCGATCCGCCGGATCGGCCGATGATTCGAAGAAAACAGAAAAAATGAGGGGCTCCAAAAAAAAACGAGGTCGCAGCGTCAGGGCGTTCTGGGCTGGCTGGTGGTGGTTGGGACAAGACCGACGAGATTAGAAGCGGCACTGGTAGACGGGTTTTGAGGCCCCCCGCCCCCAGGTTCCCCCTGCCCACCTGGACGGACCCAAGTGCCTCACACCGGATCTCTCCCCACCCGGTGGTCCACCTGACGGATACGCAAAAAAAATCTGACATTTCCATTTCTTTTGGAAATTTCGGAAAAATATCGAAATTTTTGAAATTTTTGAAATTTTTGAAATTTTTGAAATTTTTGAAATTTTTGAAATTTTTGAAATTTTTGAAATTTTTGAAATTTTTGAAATTTTTGAAATTTTTGAAATTTTTGAAATTTTTGAAATTTTTGAAATTTTTGAAATTTTTGAAATTTTTGAAATTTTTGAAATTTTTGAAATTTTTGAAATTTTTGAAATTTTTGAAATTTTTGAAATTTTTGAAATTTTTGAAATTTTTGAAATTTTTGAAATTTTTGAAATTTTTGAAATTTTTGAAATTTTTGAAACCAGACAAATGAATCGCCCAACTGAATCGTGCTAGCTAAACTCCGGAAAGAAGTGTCTTTTTTCGTTGAACGCAGCCAAATATAAGGCCTAACCTGTTTTGGCGCACGGGTGTGATGACAAAAGGGAAAAGTGCTAGCACGAACATGATGTTGGTCTTCTGGTTATGTCTGGTTTCTTAGAACACTTAACGTGTATGCAAAAACCAGACAAATGAATCGCCCAACTGAATCGTGCTAGCTAAACTCCGGAAAGAAGTGTCTTTTTTCGTTGAACGCAGCCCAACCCACAGGGACCGCGTAGCGGAAAGAAAGACAAGGAATTGAAAGGGTACACCACACTTGAAATGTTTAACGCGATATGGCTGCAACCGCCGCGTATCTCGCAGGGAGGGGCGCCAGGGGGACAGGGCACGGCGATGCCACAGTGCCTCGGGTAAACTCGTCTGCTCTCTGTGCATGCGTAGGCACCCACTGAGCGGAAACGGAGATGCCCGCACCGTCCGCGGTGTCAAACAAGGCACACAACAAGTCATTCGCGAGGTAATTCTTGCTGTGGCCCTTGTTGATAGCTGCCACCGCTGCCGTGTTGTCCACCTGCAACCCCAACGCACAGCCCGGCCGCGTAGCGGCTGCGAGGCGTGTCGCCTGGAGCGCTGCGAAGAGCTCTTTGACATATATATGGTGGGCGAGGGGTTCATCAAAACAGCCCTGGACAATCGGCTCGGGGTCTAACTCCAGAAGGGCTGCCCATTCTGTGTCGGAAGCGTCAGACCACGCCGTGACCGAGGGCCCCGAAGCCCCTGCCTCAACCCACACATTCTGGCCCAGATCGGCCGAAATCAGAGAAAGATCAGCGAGAACAGAGGGGGGGATGTCGAGAGGGCGGTCCCACTGCTCCGGTTCCGCAACCAGCTTGGCCGCGGATCTCCTGAGGAAGGCGAGGGAGGCGCGGAAGTAGCAGAGACGCCTCTGGGTCGAGAACAGAAACCAAATCATACCGCCGAAAACCTTGTAGAACTCCCGGGAAGTAGCCCTGTTCTCGCGAACCGCCGCCACGGCCGCCGAGGCAAGGAATTTCGACACCCAATCGGGGTCCGACCTGAAGCGCTTAGGCGACGACTCCAGATCAAATTCCAACCCCAAGGCGATGAACCGCGACTGCGGTGTGCCGAACTCCGCACCCTCGTTGAGCTCGGCGCCCACCGACTCGGCCTTGCCGAGGAATCGGGCGTATCTCTCGGCTGCATCCTCCCGGCTATCTCCAACCACAAACCAGTTGTCCACCCAAGACAGCCCATCCTCCAGGGGGAGAAGCACGCGTGAGGCCCTCTGCGCGATGCACGGCGCCCAGCTCCAGCCCATGCACATCACCCGCAGCGAGGTGCGCCGAAACGGGCCCCGCTCCCCAGCCAGATTCACCCCGAAGAAGTCGCGGACCCCGTCCCCCAGGGGGAACTGGTAGAACCAGCTCTTCCCGTCAGCCTGCACCACGAATTCGGCCGCCAGGAACCTCCGGACCACCTCGTGGATCGACGGGAGGAGCATCGGTGGCGGGTCCCGCATCAGCCGGTTCAGCTTTCGCCCGTCGCATACCAAACGCAGCAGCCCGCTCTTTTTCTCCACGGTGAACGCCGGGAGGACCACCTTCGGCGCGTCTGCCAACCCCAGCACCCCCCACTCCGAGAGGTTATCCCAGTGCCGCAGCATGTGCCTCGAGGTCCCGCGCGAAAGAGGCCTGTCGCCCAGATCCACGCCCGGTCGCATGGCCCGCAGGAAAGCGCCCCGGTCCCGAATCACGTCGATAACCCCTGACAGGATCCCCTCGGAATCCAAAGCCTCTAAGGCGTCGAGGTTCAGACGTGACGTCGATATGGGGGCCAGCTCCCCCGTGGGGCCACCCCGCGCCGAGGGCGGGCCAAGATGCCGCCCCTCCACCGTCACCCGCGCTTCCCTCGCGTACGTCGCGTTGACGTCCGGCGAGTAGGAGTCGTCGCCGACCCTCCGAGGAAGAGGAGGAGGAGGGGGCGGCCGTGGCGGCGGTGGAGGCGGAGGCGGAGGTGGAGGCGGTAGCGTGGGAGGCGGCCTGGGCCGAGGGGTCGCCGGCGGGGAAGGCGTGCCTGGGGGCTCGTACGCCACGCACGCCGTCCTCAGGAGCTTCCCAGGGAAGGCAGGGCAAAGAGCGACCCCCGGGATAGCCCCCGGTCGAGCACCATTGATGTGGAGGCCGTCTGCCTCGCCAGCTTCAGCTTCCCCGCCGGGAGGTACCTGGCCAGGGCGTCCAGGGAGCTGTGGCGGGACAGCTGCCGAAGCGACTCCAGGCACAGCCCCTCTTGCAGGAGCTCCGCCAGAGCCCCCCGACGGAGGGAATGACCACTCAGCTCCGGGTCCTCCTTCTTCAGCGCCGCCACGATGCGCCGGTAGGTCGTGTCGACCACCAGCGCGCCCGCCGCCCGCCCCGAGATCGCCTCCCGCAGCACCTCCGTCCAGCACTCCGAGAGGAACAGGCCCGTCGTGACGCCCAGGCGGAACGGGTCGCTCTTCGTCTCCGCCCAGTTCACGGCGACAAACTCGCTCTGGAAAGCGATGTCCCCGCACTTCAGGCGCACCACGTCCGACACCCGCGCCGCCCCGCACCACCCCAGCACAATCGCGAGCTTCGTGTCGCGGTCGACGTCCTCCCGGCCCACCACTGCGGCCACCTGGGCGGATGCTGCTGGCTTCGCTTGGTGCTGCGGTCGGAGGGCCCCCAAGCGCTTCAGACCTCGCTTGAAGTCTTGGAGCAGCTGGGAGTCCACCACAACCCCCATGCGGCTCATCGCGGCGACCGCCCTCGATACGTACTGTAGGGCGGAGGAGGGCCGGAGTGGGGAGTCCGCTTCGGACATGAGCCTCTGCACCCAGTAAATGATGCAAAGATCCCACGGCAAGAGCACACCCGTGGTCTGCTCCCACTCGTGCCGGAACTGGAGGAGTCGCCGGTGGGGCCCCTCGAGCCCCCTCCACGTCGACGGTGCCAACGCCTCCCCCAGCGTCTTCACCGCGCGCTTGGCGATCCGCTGTGCCTCTCTGGCGGTCAGCGGGTCCTCCTGTGCCCGTCTCCTTCCCACCCGCGCCGTGGAGAGCACCCCTATGCTCTCCAGCATCGCCGTGAGGGGCGAGCTCACTGCCTGTGGCCCCCCCTCCTGCTCCGCTGGCTGGTGGGGTGGCCCTGCTGCGGCTGTGGCTGCGAGCTGCGTTGCTGTTGTTGTTGATGTTGATGCTGATGCTGTGGGTGGTGGACCTGGGGGGAGCGTGGCTGGCGGGCCCGTGCCTTCTCCTTTGCCGCCCGGAGGTACGGAGGAATCTCCGGCTTCCCGAAGAATTCCTCCTCCATCGCGGAGGCCGCCTCCCATCCGCCCCCCAACACGCCCTCGTTGAGGGCTTCCAGCCTGCAGAACTGGTTCTGCATCAGCCGGACCAGGAGGTCGTCGTAGTCCTCCGGCTCCTGCAGTGACGGCAGGCTCGTCATGATGAGGTTGATATCCCTCATCCGGGCCTGCGCCTCGTGGGCCTGCGGGCGCAGGGCACCCCCCGCCCGGGCCCCCAGCAGGGCGTCGTAGCGGCGCAGCTGGTGCAGGTGCACCAGCCCCAGCGTGGCCTCGTCCGCGTGCCACCACTCGTCCACGTCCAGGGGGTTGAGAGCCCCGGCGCCCCTGCGGCTGTCGCTGCTGCCGGCTACGCTGCCGGCCCCGTCCCGCTGCTCCGGCTTTCCGGCCCTCGGTGCTCCGGCGCCGGCTCCGGAGCCCGTCCCGTTTCCCCGCAGGCGGGCCAGCTCCGCCTGGAGGTCCGCCACCTCCCGCATCCGCCGCACCTCCTCCCGGAGGGAAGCCACCTCGTCCTGGGGGGCTGCAGCCCGGCTCGCACCTGCCTCAGCCCTTACCCTCGCGTGCTCCGCGAGGGCCGTCTCCCGCTGGGCCTTGGCCCGCTCCTCCATCACCAACGCGGCGTTCCGCGTCTTCTCCCTCTCGAGGGCCAGCTCCGCCTCGAGGCGGGCTCTCACCTCCGCGTGCCTGGCGGACTCCTCGGCGACCATGGCCCGCGCCTGCGCCTCCGTGACGGCGTTTGAGGCCGCCGCCTCCACCGACGCCACCTTCGCGTCCGACTCCGCCCCCGTCACCCGCTGTGCCGCAGCGGATTCCACCTTCGCCGCATGCGCCGCTGCATTCGCGGATGCGATGTGCATCCCCGCCGCCGCCTCCGCGTTGGCGGCCCTCGTAGCCGCCCCCGCCTCCACCCCCGCCGCGTGCACCCTCGCGTGCGCCTCCACCTGCGTGGCCCGGATGTCGGCCCCCGCGACCTCGCGAGTGGCCACCTCGCGGGCGTTGGCGGTGGTCACTGCCGCCAGCGCCTGCCCCATCGCCATCCCGAAGTCGCCCGCCGGGAGGGGGGCGGACAAGGCATCCGGGTTGCCCGCGCCGCGCCCCACTCCGGACAGCACCAGCTCCGAGTTCTGCACGCCAGGCATCGGATATGTCGGGGGTTGAAGGGTGGAGTAAAGAGAAGGGAGTAGGTGGGAGTGTTGAACCACGAAAATATTTTTCGTTGAACGCAGCCAAATATAAGGCCTAACCTGTTTTGGCGCACGGGTGTGATGACAAAAGGGAAAAGTGCTAGCACGAACATGATGTTGGTCTTCTGGTTATGTCTGGTTTCTTAGAACACTTAACGTGTATGCAAAAATTTTTGAAATTTTTGAAATTTTTGAAATTTTTGAAATTTTTGAAATTTTTCTCGCGTATCCGTCAGGTGGACCACCGGGTGGGGAGAGATCCGGTGTGAGGCACTTGGGTCCGTCCAGGTGGGCAGGGGGAACCTGGGGGCGGGGGGCCTCAAAACCCGTCTACCAGTGCCGCTTCTAATCTCGTCGGTCTTGTCCCAACCACCACCAGCCAGCCCAGAACGCCCTGACGCTGCGACCTCGTCGATTTTTCCGTTTCGCCCATCCGCCCAACTCCGCCAACCCAACCAGCCCTACCCTTTCTCCCAGTCAGGGCGGTACTCACACGAGCGGCAAAGCGCTGGGGGAGGGGGGGGGGGACATCAATAGGGGAGGGGAGGGGAGGGGGGAGGAAGGGAGGGGAGGAAGGGGGGGGGGGTTATGTTGTTTCTAACCCAGACCTGCTGTGCAGAGCCCGGGGGAGGGGGTGGCCAGCCCCTGTCTAACCATTCACAACGGCCACCTGCACACATCTATGAAAGGGGGGGGGGGAAGGTCCCGGGGGGGGGGGGGGGGGGGGGCAAGGCTGGCAGCAAATTTTTACTGCACTTTACTGCACTTTATTTTACTGCATTTTACTGCATTTTATTGTATTTTATTTTCCGGATTTTTGGATAAAGTGCATGGTCCTTAGTGGTGCCTTGGGCTTCGCATACGTACAGCTGGGAGGACCACTATGGACAGGCCAAATGCTGGAGTCACACCCACTTTACAGAGGTGCAGCCACGTCTGCAAGTTTGCGGACAGCCGCAAACCCGCAGAAGATGGCAAAAAGTACCGCTCCTGCACGGAGGTTCTCCTGAAGGTCACAGGGACGCACCAAGGCTCCGGCAGAGAATGCAGGCCGGGATGGATGTGCCCTGCCTATGTTGGGTCGGTGGGTTCGCAGGACCTGATCGGTGCGGCCTCCGCCTGGCTTCAGTCCTGCTTTGAGTGCTTTCAGTCCGCTCTGATGTCCAGCCTCCCCGAACGGGATGGTGAAGAACCCGTACGCCAGAGCTCAGCTGTACAACGTCCGAGGAAGGTGGACTGCCCACCGCACACCGCCGTGCTGGTCCGCCCTGCTGCGCCTGCGGTGCTGGGGTGCGCCTGCTGCCTGATTGGCCCCGGCACTCGGAAGCAGCATCAAGCATGCCGAACAGCAGCAGGGCGGGCCTGGCGGGGGCACTGCCTTGGTGGCCTTGTGTTGGCCAGAGTGGGCGGATCAGGGTCCCCTGGCACGGCAGGTCAGCATCCTGCCCACCGTCACGCCGAGCCACCCCTACAACACGCTCTCCTGCACTTTATTGCACTTCACTGCATTTTACTGCACTTTACTGCATTTTATTGCACTTTATTTTATTTTATGTTTTTTATTTTTAAAATGCAGCATTTGTCCAGCCTTGGGGGGGGGTGGTGGGGGTGGGGACGCTGCTCCGCCTACTCGCCCCGCTCCACCTCCGTCTGCAGCTTGCGCATGTAGACGCGCAGGCTGACCCCCGGCTCCCTCGTCTGGTTCCCGGGCTCGGCCTGCGCGCCCCCTTGCAGGATGCGCGCCTGCAGCCACTCCGCCGCTACGTCACCTGTAAATTTTTGAAATTTTTGAAATTTTTGAAATTTTTGAAATTTTTGAAATTTTTGAAATTTTTGAAATTTTTGAAATTTTTGAAATTTTTGAAATTTTTGAAATTTTTGGGGGACATCCGGACCGAGAATCTTTGCAGCTGTTGTTTGTCTGGGCTAGTTGGTACAGAATACAAGGTACAAGAGACAAGCAAGACAAGAAACGAAAAGAAGAAAGCGAAAGAAACACACATGAAAAGATCACACACATCAAACGACACGCCAAAAATGGCACAGCCTCTGGACATCCACTTAGCCAGCGAGGACCACACTGGTGACAGATTGCTCGTACATAACTAAATTTTTGAAATTTTTGAAATTTTTGAAATTTTTGAAATTTTTGAAATTTTTGAAATTTTTGAAATTTTTGAAATTTTTGAAATTTTTGAAATTTTTGAAATTTTTGAAATTTTTGAAATTTTTGAAATTTTTGAAATTTTTGAAATTTTTGAAATTTTTGAAATTTTTGAAATTTTTGAAATTTTTGAAATTTTTGAAATTTTTGAAATTTTTGAAATTTTTGAAATTTTTGAAATTTTTGAAATTTTTGAAATTTTTGAAATTTTTGAAATTTTTGAAATTTTTGAAATTTTTGAAATTTTTGAAATTTTTGAAATTTTTGAAATTTTTGAAATTTTTGAAATTTTTGAAATTTTTGAAATTTTTGAAATTTTTGAAATTTTTGAAATTTTTGAAAATCCGAGGCGTGGTTTCGCCCGTATTACCGTTATCGGTAACGGTAATACCGTTATCAGTAACGGTAATAACGTTATCGGTAACGTTATTACCGTTATTACCGGTAATACCGCGTTATTTTCGGTATTTTTGGGCAACTTCTATAGGGGGACCCTTTTCGAATTTTTTTTTCGGGGTGGCCAGAATGGGCTGTTTTAGGCTATTTGAGGCCATTTTCGAGCAAATTTTTGGGTTTAGAGCCACGCAAAGGGTCTAAAATGGGCATGCCAATCTCAAAAAATGCTCAAAATTCCGAGAGATTTCAGATTTTTCGAATTTTTTGACCGAGAAAATTCTGACCCCAAAATGTGGTCCTTGTGGTCTGGAACTGTCCGTTGTCGAAGGAATTGGTGAAAAAATCGTGATTTTTGGCCTCTGGATCACCCATGCCGTCCCAAAAATCAAGCAAAAGAGGTTTGGTAGGTGCATTTTTGGGTGAACATGAGCCATTGTGCCAACCTGCTTGATTTCACCCGAAAATTCCCTCCTGGCACCTCGCATCTTTTTCAGGTCCTGGGTAAGACGTTAAACTGCCTGGGGGGGCCGTCCCCGGACCATGACGGGTGCCTGCACCAGGAGTCTAGCACGGCCGTGGTCCAGGGCATGACCGAAAACTGCTTGGGTACCGAGGCTCCCCAGACCAGGAAGGGTGGAGACACCTGGAGTCTAAATAGTCACACCACGTCAGGCCAGACCTTCGCATTGCACTCCGCGAAGACTGCCACACAGCCGCGGGGCAGGTGTGCAGCCTGTGGAAAACCTCGTACAGAAAAGGGTCGGCGACCGCCCGCCCCCAGTCTGAGAGGCATCAGCCGAATCTCGGTGGAGGCGGGCACAAAACAAAAGGGAGAGTCGTCACTGTGCATAACAGCACGGTCCCGCCCTCTGTGCCAGACCAACACACCACCAAAGGAAAAGAGGAAGAGGCGACGTAAGGCAATGCCTCCGTGCGGCCAGGAGAACACGAAATAGCGACCCCCTCAACGGGGAATGCTACGAGCACGGCCAAAAATCGTTCAAATCGTTCAAATTGGAATCCGTTGAATATGGTTTCTGATGAAAATGTGAAAATTTTCGACCTTCTTCGCAGTTTTTGCCACTTCCTTGCCCCATCTTTCCCACCCAAAATCGAAGTACCGTGAATGGTGTTGTTGAAAGGTCCAAATTGCGTTGGTTGTGCGTAGTTCTGCCGAAATCGTGCACACGTTGTGCATAGTGCATGTGTAACGCCATTTGCGACCAAAATGTAAATTTCCTGCACCCGAGCGTTGACGCTTCCACACACCCTTACAAACCCACTTGCCTGATGAAGGGGGTGGTGTGTAGAGCACGTTTGGCAGGGCTGAATGACACTTTCCGCGCGAAGGTCGTGTGCGTAATTAAAAAACGGTCCGAGGGCCGGAGGCCCGAGGCCTTTTTTTACCTGCACGAGGGTGCAATTGAGGCCGATACGGGGTGCAGATGATGGTTTCTTGCACAACCCAGTCATGTTTTGCACATCACGACGAACTCGGAAATTCCTCATATTTGCACTCCAGGTCTCATATTTGCACTGGTGCAAATATGGGACCTGGAGTGCGTGCAAATAATGACTGGGGGGTGCAAGAAAGTTCAAATTGTGTAGTTCCTGCGTACTTCGTGCGTAGCCCGAGCGTACTTTGGGTAGTTCGTGCGTATATTGTGCGAAGCGTCTTTGACAGCACCAGTAACGGACTTTTGGAACGTAACTATTTTAGAACGGACCGGGAAAAAATGGGCACGTCGCTACTTCGCGCTACTTCGTCGCTCGTAACGAGTAAAAATATCAGGTGGTTTATACACCGCCAATGTGAGGTGTGCGGGTGTATTCCTGAAGGATTCACTTCTGCGTCCACACTGAGTGATTTTGCAGTGATTTTCACTCCAAATTTCACTCCAGGAACATTGGATGCTGCAAGGTTGCACGGGTTTCTGCAGTATTTGCCTTGAAAAAGCCAAAAAAACATGATTTTTTCACGAAACTCGACATGTCCGTGCGTTATTATCCAAAAAATGGTCCCAGGGGGGTATTCTGGAGCCATCTCCACCAAAAACTACACCATCCGCCCGCAAAATTGTCCGAATAACGCAAGTTTTCATGAAAATAACGGAAAAATAACGCGTTATTTTAGGAGAAAACGTTTTCCAATTTTTTGACATCACGGAGTGGCCCCCTGGAGTGATATTTTACCCAAGAAAATTCTTTTAGGGGGGGTAGGGACCCGAGTTTCGGGTCAGATTCACCGGGAAATGCTGCCTTTTTTGGGGTCAAAAAATAACGCAAAAATAACGTTATTACCGTTACTGGTAACGGAATAACGCCCAATGTATGTATACTATAGATAATACATGTATATACTTGTAGTTATACATGTAAAATTTACAAGATCCCACCGTGCGCGGGGAGCCCCCCCCCCCCCCCCCGGCCAGCCCCCTGCTTACAGTACCCCGGCGTTAAGCCAGCCACTGGGGGGGGGCTTAGTGTGAGAGCACGCTGCATCAGCAGCTCACGCTTCCCTCTTCCCCCGGGCTGTTGGGGGGTGTCGGGTGGGAGAGCGGAGCCGCTGGCAGGAAGGAGGCGGAGGAGGAGAAGAGTGTTACGGGTTACTACGGAGACGCATGGTGTGGTTGCGATTTCAAAGATCCCCTCCCCCCGGCCCACAACGCAACATGTGCATGCAGCTCAGGATACTCCGGCGATGGTCTGCACCAACAGAACAACCGAAGCCCTGATGAAATCGCCCAGACTGAGTGCGGGCTCACATTCCCTGTTAGTGGGTGAACAATCCAACCCCGATACAATTCTGCTTGTCTAGGCTAGGAAGAGCCGGCATCGAAGGAATCGAAAAAACAACGTCGCTATGAACGCTTGGCTGCCACAAGTCAGTTATCCCTGTGGTATTTTCCCGTCGCCTCTGTTGAGGTGGGATGGTTGTGTCGATGCAGGTCATGCCCATCTCCACCGTAGGTATGGTTGCTCCTGTTTTGAACGAAAGGGGGTGTGCCGACAGGCCAGAATGTGGCCTCCTTGTTGGAGGTTCCACAGAGGGAGCGATGCCTGGCACCTCTTTGCCAAACTCACTAAACTTGCACCTTGCACGGATGCAACAGCATCCACTGCACCTTGCCTTCTCTTTGATGTGTCATGATGATTTTTTTTGAACAAATTTTTAACGGGAGAGGGGTGGTGGGGCGTGGGGGGGATGGTGGATGTGAAGGGACACACACGCAATGCATTCTCTTTTGAAGTTTTTGCTGGAGGGGGTGGCACAGTTCAGCAGAGCTGCCCGCCATGTCTTTGTGGAGATACGGAAAGAAAGAGGGAGAGATGACAACCCTCTCACAACCCGACCCCCTGCAACCCCCCTGCCGTATCAAAGAAACTGGTGTGCGGTGCAACATAATATGGAAGAGAGCAGGTATTCGTCGATGAAGAGAGCAGGTATTCGTCGACTCGATCTACGCTAAGAACGCACAAAAATCAGGCACAAATGAAGGACACAAGGCAGCCCCACAAGGGGGGAGGCGTCGCTTCAATGGTTAACGGTTGTTGCACTACAGAAGAGAGAAAAGGTCAGTCGAAGCGTAGTCGAAACGCAGAGGGTTTGGTGACGAGACGAGAAGGGCCGGGGCCTGTCACTCACACTCCGTTCTGGTGCACAATAATTTGAACGGTTTCTGATGTTCCCCTGTTTCGAGATACTCTCAGTAGCGAACATCCGAGCCTCCTTTTGCCGGAAAATAGCGCGTTTTACAGAAAACTTGCCGAAAAGCGAAGACCTCTTTTCGACTCCAGAACCCGTTTTCCTCTATTTTTGTTTGCACACACCTGTGCGTGCTGTGGGTGCCCATACGTGAGCTGCCAACAGTCTGTTTTTTTTTACCGTGACCTGACACGGGCGGAAGCAAAAAAGAGAAAGCCAGCATGTTTGGGTGATTTTGGATAGATTTGCGAGGTGAGCATCCATGGCCTCCGCCGTCCATAGACACCCCTGCCGCACCACCACCCCCCTCCATGTGCCCGACTGACTATGGCGAAGCGACATCACCCGAGTTTCAAGAATCCAAAAAGAAATACATACAGTATCACGGCATCTGGGAGGCAAGCGACGGCCTCCGAGGAACGTTTCCACCTTCTTCATATTTTTGCTGTTTTCTCTGCTGTTGTTTCTACGGGCCAGGGAACAAAAAAATACCCTGGCGAACGGGGTTGCGACAAAAACAACATGGGGTTCAGTGTGGCAATCGCAAATTAGTGGCAATGGCCTCGCCGAGGTAACCAAGCAAAGCCACGCCAGTTGTATGTGGGTTGTGGTGCAGTTTGAACGGGGGGTGGGCTCCACTGTGTCAAACTGTCAGTGGGATCCTTCATTTGTGGGGGCGATCTCGCTGTTATGCACTGCTCTTAAAGTGCAGTGCCGAGTAGTGTGTACAAGGTTGTGCATTTGTGGGTGAAGGTACCGAACAGGTACATCCCAAGAGGGCGTTTTCAACGGGAAAACGGGCTGGCAATGCTATGGTTTGCATGCATGGTTCGAACAGTTCTGACAGTGGTACAACCACCAGATCATGAACTCAACCAGAGGCACCCATGTGGTGAGCTTGAGGCATCCCACCCTCAAGCACCCCAACTATATGGCAGGCATAGTTGCCGTCCCTGGTTCGAGTGCCGGCTTTTTTACTAGTAAATTTTTGGCTACCGTCTTTTCGTTGTTCTGATTTTCTTCTCTGATATTTCTTCTTTCACGGCTTTCAAGCAAAACAAAGCGAACCCCACTCTTGTCACCACCCCCTCCAGCACGAATCGACAGCGAAGTACCTCGGGGTCTACATCGATGCCTGCCACACGATGACAGACCACGTCGACCACGTCGTGACCACCTGCATGCGACGCCTGAGCATTCTGCGTATGTTGGCAGGCACTGACTGGGGCTCAAGTGGAGACACGCTGCGCCAGGCCTACCTGACATATGTCTACCCCATCCTGATGTACGCCGCCAGCGTCTACACCCCTGGCCTGTCCACGAAGAACCTCAAACGCCTGCGAGATGTCCACCGCATGGCAGCCCTGATCATCACGGGCTGTATGAAGAACACCAGCACGGCAAAGCTCCTCTGGGAATCACACCTGCGAGACCTCGACCTCGACTTCAAGGTCGCGGTGTGCACAGACCACGAACGCTTCCGCCGCGTGCCCCACTCCCCAGGATACCGGGCGCAACTAAACACCGGGAACACGGGAGGCAGCTGGCTACATCAGGCACGGAGTCTGGTGAAATCCTCGAAGGTCGACGGGCGCACCCCCCTGCTGGCCCCCCTGCATGCAGCACACCCCATCCCCCCCTGGGAATGGAACCTGGTGCTGCCACGAGTACACATCCTGGCGACGCTGCCGGGGCTCACCGCCCCAAAGGCCGCCACCCCGAAAGACACCCTCCGGGACCTGGCAGAGCAGACCATCCAGGCCCTCCCGACATGCGCCTGGCATGTGTACACCGACGGGTCAGTCTCCAACTCCACATCGCGGCAACAGCAGGGCGGCGCAGGAGCAGCGGTGTACAGCATGCCGGAGGGCCGCCTCAGGAAAAAGCTCGCCTGGCCGGCAGGACTCCGCTGCATCAGCTACCAGGCGGAGCTGGTGGCCATCAGAGAATCCCTCGCTCACCTATGCACCCTGGTATCCCCAGGCGAAACGATCGCCATCCTCACAGACTCGCAGAGCGCACTGAACGCGCTGCTGAGCGGCCCGCAGCGAGCGAGAGGATCCACCGAATGGGACATCTGGAGGTGGTTGAACGAGCTCGCCCAAACCCACGATGTCACCACCCACCTCCGCTACATCCCGTCACACGTTGGGGTAGCAGGGAACGAACTCGCTGACAAACAGGCGCAAATCGGTGCCTTCCGGCCGCAGATGGAACCGGTTAGCCTCGCGTCGGCTCGTGTCGTCCTCCGCCGACACATCTACAACGACGCAACGGTGCCCCGCACGGACAGCGTGTACGCGTACCGTTCGGGAATCGGGGAGACGCGACTGCAACGCCCCGACCTCCGCATGGAGGGACTCACCCGCTTAGGGGAAACCACCATCCGCCGACTCCGGGCCGACCACCACCGCCTGGTCTACGACCATGACATCCCGGGCACGGCACAACCACCTTGCCAACCCTGCCTGAAGCATGCGCCGGGCCACCCCCCGCCTGGGGTCTCACTGAAGCACCTCTTCTTCGGCTGCCCCGCGACAGCGTCGGCCCGACACCACCTCACAGCCACAAACGTGCACAACCTGCTGTTGCACAACTGCAAGGAGGCGCTGCGCTACCTGGCCGAGGCAGGGGTAACGGAGCACGGCGAGAAGGACTACCTGAACGCGTGAACCAAATAACATCATCAGAGAACAAGGGCTTCGGCCCGACCTCCCAGCACCCCCCCCCCCCCCATCCCAGCCCCACGTCACTTTCCACAGGCCGCCAGGCGCGTCAGCGTCGGCGACCGCCCGCCCCCAGTCTGAGAGGCATCAGCCGAATCTCGGTGGAGGCGGGCACAAAACAAAAGGGAGAGTCGTCACTGTGCATATCAGCACGGTCCCGCCCTCTGTGCCAGACCAACACACCACCAAAGGAAAAGAGGAAGAGGCGACGTAAGGCAATGCCTCCGTGCGGCCAGGAGAACACGAAATAGCGACCCCCTCAACGGGGAATGCTACGAGCACGGCCAAAAATCGTTCAAATCGTTCAAAAAACAACGTCGCTATGAACGCTTGGCTGCCACAAGTCAGTTATCCCTGTGGTATTTTCCCGTCGCCTCTGTTGAGGTGGGATGGTTGTGTCGATGCAGGTCATGCCCATCTCCACCGTAGGTATGGTTGCTCCTGTTTTGAACGAAAGGGGGTGTGCCGACAGGCCAGAATGTGGCCTCCTTGTTGGAGGTTCCACAGAGGGAGCGATGCCTGGCACCTCTTTGCCAAACTCACTAAACTTGCACCTTGCACGGATGCAACAGCATCCACTGCACCTTGCCTTCTCTTTGATGTGTCATGATGATTTTTTTTGAACAAATTTTTAACGGGAGAGGGGTGGTGGGGCGTGGGGGGGATGGTGGATGTGAAGGGACACACACGCAATGCATTCTCTTTTGAAGTTTTTGCTGGAGGGGGTGGCACAGTTCAGCAGAGCTGCCCGCCATGTCTTTGTGGAGATACGGAAAGAAAGAGGGAGAGATGACAACCCTCTCACAACCCGACCCCCTGCAACCCCCCTGCCGTATCAAAGAAACTGGTGTGCGGTGCAACATAATATGGAAGAGAGCAGGTATTCGTCGATGAAGAGAGCAGGTATTCGTCGACTCGATCTACGCTAAGAACGCACAAAAATCAGGCACAAATGAAGGACACAAGGCAGCCCCACAAGGGGGGAGGCGTCGCTTCAATGGTTAACGGTTGTTGCACTACAGAAGAGAGAAAAGGTCAGTCGAAGCGTAGTCGAAACGCAGAGGGTTTGGTGACGAGACGAGAAGGGCCGGGGCCTGTCACTCACACTCCGTTCTGGTGCACAATAATTTGAACGGTTTCTGATGTTCCCCTGTTTCGAGATACTCTCAGTAGCGAACATCCGAGCCTCCTTTTGCCGGAAAATAGCGCGTTTTACAGAAAACTTGCCGAAAAGCGAAGACCTCTTTTCGACTCCAGAACCCGTTTTCCTCTATTTTTGTTTGCACACACCTGTGCGTGCTGTGGGTGCCCATACGTGAGCTGCCAACAGTCTGTTTTTTTTTACCGTGACCTGACACGGGCGGAAGCAAAAAAGAGAAAGCCAGCATGTTTGGGTGATTTTGGATAGATTTGCGAGGTGAGCATCCATGGCCTCCGCCGTCCATAGACACCCCTGCCGCACCACCACCCCCCTCCATGTGCCCGACTGACTATGGCGAAGCGACATCACCCGAGTTTCAAGAATCCAAAAAGAAATACATACAGTATCACGGCATCTGGGAGGCAAGCGACGGCCTCCGAGGAACGTTTCCACCTTCTTCATATTTTTGCTGTTTTCTCTGCTGTTGTTTCTACGGGCCAGGGAACAAAAAAATACCCTGGCGAACGGGGTTGCGACAAAAACAACATGGGGTTCAGTGTGGCAATCGCAAATTAGTGGCAATGGCCTCGCCGAGGTAACCAAGCAAAGCCACGCCAGTTGTATGTGGGTTGTGGTGCAGTTTGAACGGGGGGTGGGCTCCACTGTGTCAAACTGTCAGTGGGATCCTTCATTTGTGGGGGCGATCTCGCTGTTATGCACTGCTCTTAAAGTGCAGTGCCGAGTAGTGTGTACAAGGTTGTGCATTTGTGGGTGAAGGTACCGAACAGGTACATCCCAAGAGGGCGTTTTCAACGGGAAAACGGGCTGGCAATGCTATGGTTTGCATGCATGGTTCGAACAGTTCTGACAGTGGTACAACCACCAGATCATGAACTCAACCAGAGGCACCCATGTGGTGAGCTTGAGGCATCCCACCCTCAAGCACCCCAACTATATGGCAGGCATAGTTGCCGTCCCTGGTTCGAGTGCCGGCTTTTTTACTAGTAAATTTTTGGCTACCGTCTTTTCGTTGTTCTGATTTTCTTCTCTGATATTTCTTCTTTCACGGCTTTCAAGCAAAACAAAGCGAACTTGCTGTTTTCAACAGCGTTGAGGCTCTTTTCCCTCTTCCACCCTCTCTCTGAACGGGGCTGCTTTTCCCGGGAGATACCGGTTATAAATTTACAGTTTCGAAGGCACGCGAGATCAGAGCCCCGATGAACAGTCGCCCCTCCCCCCCCCCCCTTTCCCCTCCCCACCCTCTGGCAGCTTCTGAGAAAGACATTTCGTTCTATCTAAACGCAGAAAACCGCCTTGCTGCCGGAAGTAAAAAATATGGCCCGATTGGTTCCACCGTCAATAGGTTTGGAGTCATCGGAGGACGGCAAGGTTGCGCCTGAGGGTAGGCACGATGCCAACCCACGTCCCAGGCGGCTGCCTATGGAACTATGATATGTAACAGGCCCTCTTCTCCACACCTCCCGCATGGGCAGGCATGGCAACGGGCACCCACCACGCGATGGGTCTGGCACTACCTGGCGTCACTTCCAACTTTTTCGAACGGTTCTGAACAACTTTTGCACTCTCAGCAAACCCCGTTTGGAGGGAGGTCGCTGATATTTCGTTTGCTTCGTGCAGGGCACACTGAGCAGAGCTCCGTTTCAGCCGACACACACACGCCGACACTCGTCCCCCCACCCCCCCCACACTCTATATATGATATGTGCCGAAGGGGGTGCCAGGCTGACAAGCATCTCAACGCCGTGCATCAATGCTGGTGTTGCCATCGCTCCACTTCACAGCTCTCTTGTGTTGCCCTGCTTGACAAACGTGTTCTACCACGGCCCCACATCTGGCTGTGGGGCCCCTCCCTGATTTCTTTTGGTACCGCCGACCACACCCCGACGCGTGAAACGACCGGAGAGTGACGTACACCGTGATTTCATTTTCAGACGAATCGGTTTGGGGTATTTTACTTCTCTCTCTTCCGCCTCGCCGCCTCGACACACAAAGGGCAGCACACACGTCACTTCCCCACACACACACACACCCCACTCGCACCCCGCCCTGCGTGCCAATGATGTCAATAGGACTCAACAAAAAAACCGGATAACAGAATCGAAGAAAATCAAGGGGATCGGGACATCATTGAACAGGGGTGGGGGGAATGGCAGATAGCCGCACGCCGGGCTGATGATGGCCGCGATCGGACCAACAGGGGCGTGGGGTGAGGGGGAGAGCCAGCAAATGTATGTGAGTCGAGAAACTGTCACATCTCTTCCACCCAACACTGCAGACGGGTGGGGGTGCCTCTGACACCTCCTGTTTGCCCACCTTTCTCCGGACACACACTCACACAGCCCCGCACTCTGACCCGGGTGGGGCCTCCTCTGGGATGGGGGGTGGGCGAGGGCCCGTGCAGGGTTAACCCACCTAAAAAGTGATCAACACACTCACACAAGGATATGCCTTTCCTCACCCCACCACCACTCCTCCCTTCCTCCCTCTACCACCTCCACACACACATTTCCCATTTCGTAGAGTGCAGGCAGGCCGCACCGAGTGGGGCGACCCCACCCCCCGCTCAGCCTGAATTCACAGCTCTGTGAAGTCATCTGTTCTGAAGGGGATGCCATAGACACCTGCCCACTTGGTGAGGACCTGGGAGATGTGCTCCGGGAGCTCGCCGCAGAGTACCATATGCTCCAGGGTCAGGAGGTTGGAAATATGGTCGCTGTCGACGTCTGTTTGGGTGGTCTGCACAGCGCTGGGGGCATGCAGCTCAGCGAAGCTGAAGATGTGGTTGTGCTTCGGCAGGACGAGGGACGCCGGAAGCACCCCGCTGCTGCCCCGCGTCGGGGGCGTGATGGGCACCGCGACGTGGGGGCAGGGGTTGAAGTAGCTCTGCGACGGCATGTGCCTCCTGCGCACCGCATCCAGCACCTCAACCTGCAGCTTCTTCCCAATTTCATGCCGGAGCAGGGTCCAGAACCCCCTCCCCCTCACGCTCTCTATGCAGTGCGCGAGGCTGTCCTTCGTCATCATGCCTGACGCCAGCACCGCACGCTTCACGCTCATCAGACGGTACTTCCTCTCGATCTTATCCAACGCCCCAACAGCAACAGCATGCCTCACCCCAAGGAACCTCTCCATGTGAGTCACGAGGGCGACCTGGATGACGGGGGGGACGTCGAATGACATCAGCATGTCCAACACCTTCTTCGCAACCTTCACCTTCGCCTGGTCGGAGGCCGGCGGAGGAGCGTCCCAATGGGTGTGGATCCACCAAGGCATGGGGAGGTCCTTCCAGATGTAGCGCGGGGTGAAGCTGCACTCCTTGCCGTGGAAGAGGAGGCCGAGGAGGGCTCCCAGGATGGAGACGAGGAGTCCACCGAGGGAGGCGGTGAAGGCCTCATCCCCGGCCCCGGTGAAATCCCCCACGTCGAGGAAGCTGATTTTCCAGCCGAACTCCTCGGAGTCGGAGGCGATGATGTTGCCCAGCCAGAGGTCCTGCTGGACAAGCCCCTCGTGGAAGAGGTTCCGCGCCGCCTCGACTGCCTGCTCCACGATGCGCGTCAGGTCGCAGAAACGCTCCTCCTCAGGGCTCGCGAGGTACCCCTTCATGGTGGCCTCCAGCAGGTCAGCCAGGCAGGTGCCAGGGATCTTCCTGTAGAGAATGGCAGTGTCTCCCTCGACGCCCTGTGCGAACACCTTGCGTGCAGGCCACGTCGCGACAAGCTGCGGGACCTTGCCCCCGATGGAGGTGGTGCTGAGCTGTGCCATCAGAGCTGCCTCGGATTTCGTGGAGGCCTTGAGGACCATCTCGTTGGAGAGGAACACCGTGGGGGATTTTGCAACCAGACCCCCCCTGCCGTAGTGCATGTGGTTCAGCATGGCGGAGGCCCATGGGAGCAGCTGGTCCAGCTGGGGTGAGGTGGAGGGGGCGGCAGCGGTGGTGGAGTCGGATTCGGCGAACTGGCGGCGGATGGCGGCGCCCTTCTCGGAGAAGGTGAGGGTGTCGCGGGTGCCCTGCGTGCTGTCGGGGCAGGCGAAGCCCTTCACGGCGGCCTGGGGGAGGGAGAGGATGCGGGTGTCGACGGGCTGCACCAGAGGCTTTCTCATCGAGACAGGGGGGATGAAGCACGGCTGGCGGTCAACCAGCACACAGTCCTGCGCGTCCACACGCATCGTCGCGGATATCCCGGGTGTTGTGGTTGCGGTTCGAGGTTTGTCAGACAGTCGTGTGTGTGTGTGTGTTGCGGGGGTGAGGAGAAGAAAAAATATATGATCAGACAAAAAAAAATGGAAGAAGTGGGAATCAAAACAAAACAATGTGTGATGCCGTGCTGTGTGTATGTGTTATGGGATTTGCTTTTTGGTTGTTGACCTGTATCACTCAGGAGACATCAACTGGGGATGCTGTGCCTGTAGTGTTGCTGTTTCTTTTTGTCGGAGTGGCCGGCTTTGACACCCAACCCCCCTCTTTTTTTCCCGCCTTTCTTCTCCCCCTCTACTCTCTATCGCTCCCTTCTCTCGTTCCCTTTGATTTCCCTGTTTCCCTTATCCTCTCTTTTCTTGCCTCTTCTGTGATGACAAAAATTTATCTACAAAAATGAAGGCACCCCTCAGTGATAGGTGTGTGCAAAGGGTGCCGGGGATAGAACGCTTTGAGCAAGAAAGGTTGGCGAGTGAAACACCTGGATGTGAGGTTCGGTGTGTGTGCAGCGAAGGGCTTCTGGGGGCAAAGGAAGGCAAAGAGGAGCAGGACGCAAGAGCGTGGTGTTGCATGCAGGGGGACGGGTGGGAGAGATCGGGACGGGGAAGCGTGTCCGGAGGGGTAGGGGGGCATGGTTTCCGATGGCACATCCACGAACTTAAGCCGCAGCGGCCACCGAAACCGTGTCACCCCACCCCGCCGAACATGCCTGGCCCCTGACGCCTTCTCTGCCTCACACGTCCTTGGCACACCCAAGCTCCCAAGCCAAGCCACGCAGCGCCGCCCGCAGCCCGCCCCCTCCCATCTGCAGCCCACGCCAGCAACCCTCAGCGCCGAGGCACACCTGACCAAGCGTGGCACACCTCGCAAAATGTGGGGACTCCCATATCCCGTCGGCCCCGTGAACCCGTGAAGAAGGGGTGGAGAGAAAGGTGTTTGGCTCAAGGCTCAAGAGGTTGAGACAGTGAGCTGAAGTAGTTTCGGCAACACCGACATGCATGAGCACAGCCAAGAAGAGAGGGTGATGTGTGGAGAGAGCATGAGAAGGCAGCGCGTAGATGAAGCTGCAGCGCGATACGGGGCATTTAATTTGCAAAACAGCCGATATGATAGTGGGGGGTGTGTTGGGATGCCATCTGGTTCTGATCCCATGGCGGCAGACCGGGCTGACAAAACTACCGCGATTCAGATGCCTCCGTACAAAAAAACATACAGCAGGAGTCCGTCTCTCAAGCCTTCCATCCAGATGGTTGTTTGTATTGATCGCTTCCACTGTGGACCGCCGACACACCTTTCATCAGGTAGCCTCCTGAGGCCTGTGCCCGGCGACACCTTCCAAGACATCCTAACACGGCCAATCGACCCCCCACCGGCTAACCGGCGTGGTCGCAGTGTCCGCCAACGTGCACGGGGGCGGGGGGGTGGGGGAGGGGGGGAGGGGCATTTGGCTGCTGTCGCGAGACTTGGCTTGGCACTGCTCCTATCCGTACCCCCCCACCCTTCTACGCAACACCACCACCCACCACCCTCCCCACCCCTCCTCCGGCAACGTCTTTTCTCTTTTGCGCGGTTCGAACGATATTTTTCCGGGGGGCGATCAAGGGGGAGGTCCTCTTTTCCACGGCTTCAGACACCGTGGAAGAGAAACGCGCGCGTATTGTTTATTCAGGGGGTGGGGGTGGGGTGGGGTGAGCACAGTGACCACCATCACCACCTGCAGTCTTTATGCAATCTCCACCGCTCGTTCCCTCCAACATACAAACACATCATCAGAAATCTTGTTGCAAAGTGTCAGTGGTATCAGTGGAACTTTTGGTCAGGGGGAAAAGGTCCGGTGTGACCCATCGCCATTCTCATAGTAAACACCGCTACCCTGGCACAAACACAAATCACAACAGCACACAGACAAATCACCCCCCAGCTTGGTCCTTGTGTGTGTGGGGGATGGCGTAACCTCGAGAAAAAGTTTTCTCCCTTCACTTTTTTATGCAGGGGCCTGCCAGAGGCAGAACCCGCAATATAAACCCGAAGTGAGCGAAAAGCCAGAAAAAACACGCCCCACCTCACGACAACATTACACACAACACGCCCCTCCCGGTTTTACCCACTCCACTCGACCCCAACCTTCAAACCCCCCCCCCCCCCAAACCCGATCACCTGTTGTGTGTGTGTGTAGCATCCCCACGGCCACGTTCCCACCGGCAGTGCTGGCCCTGCCCTCGATGAGGTGCTGCAACCAGGGGATAAGATAGGTCTGGTTTTCCGGTTTTCAAAACCAGGGTTTCCCGGTTCCCGGTTTTCTGGAAAAAAAAAAAAAAGGTCGGTCTCATTTTTGGCGGTTTTTTTTGTGACTTTGGGACAGTAAAACAGTCAGAAAAAACGCCATAAAAAAATAGAAAGTGACCCCATCGTGATCCGCACAGAGCCCAAATAGTCCAAAGAAGGCAGAGAAGCGGAGAAGAAAAAATGAACCTAGCGGGTGGCCCGGTGGGTGGTGATGCCCTCGTCATGCAGGTCTCTTCTGTTTTGAAGGTGCACACATGGTGGACTCCAGCCACCATGTCTAAGAGGGAGTCTAAGACTGCAGTCTGTACTGGAGACGGGAGTCTATTTTCCAGCTAGTTTACGCTCAGACTCCCGCTAGTTGAGACTCATGGGAGACACGGTGTACTCCAGCGGAGGTAGGGTAACCTCCGCTGGAGTTCACCGTGTCGTCTGCCTCTGTGCAGCGTCACTCGGTGCCATCGAATACATGGCGACAGCCCACCAACTCGAGACAGATCTGCTTGTCTGGAGGGCTGAGACGAGAACACGAACGACTTTCAAGCAGTCTTGAAGGTCGCCAAGCCTATTGGGGGCAACTAACAGATGAGATTTGTTTGTTGCCTGTCGTCACAGCTAGGTGCCCATCTCCTCGAAAACTCTCGTCTAGGCTCTACGTGGCGGAGATCTCGTGGACCCTTTGGCCATGACAAGGTCTGCCGTGCATCCACTCCACCCACAACGCACACCTGTCACGAGTGGTCGCTCCCACGTCCTCCTCCACCCTGAAGGTTGAACCCTCAAGGACCAGTGATCTCCTGCTGGCCGGGCTGCGATACAGTGAAGCCTTCCTACTTACAAGCGAATCCAGACTGTAGGGAACAGATGTTCACTACCGTGGCCTCCGGCGGCTGGGGGGCTCCGCCCCCCAGACCCCCCTGCGTAAAAACATTGCACCAGACCGGTTTTTTGGCCGAGAGTCCAAACTTTCAAAGCAGCTGCTGCGCCTGCCCCACCAAGCAGCCTCAGTACGACAGGACGCGCGCAGGCACTGGGCCCTCTCAGATTCTGGGAGGGTTTGCGCGGGTCGCGCGCGCCGAAGGCGCGCGCGAAAAATTTTCAAAACCAGAAAAACCGGAAAACGGCGCCAGAAAAAAAGTCTATCTTATACCCTGGCTGCAACCCAGGCTAAAATAAGGCTGAGTCACTGCGTCGGGGGGTTCTGCGGGTCTGGGCTGGCAGGGCGGTGTGGCGCAGAGCATCGCCCACAGCCGGAAGCACGGTGGGGAGGTGGGAGCGAGGGGGGCGCGGCGGGGCGTGCGGCGCGTGTTGGTGTGGCGTGGCGTGGCGTGGCTGCGTCCGCTGTGCTCGCTGATGTTGTCACAACAGGGGCGAGCAGGCGGCGCAGGCGCGCCGTGCAGCACAGAACGCACAGCATGCCCATATCGCACGCAGCTGCAATGGAGTTTGAGATGCGGTCGAGCAGCACACTTTAGATGGAGGACTTCCTCTCCAGGAACCGCTTCAGATAGTAGATCTGTATGATATGATGTGGTGTGAGGGTGGGCTGTGGTTGTGCGTGATTAAGGTAGGGCAATGCAAGTGTTTTTCCCGTGGGATTTCGACTGAGCTAACAGGACACAATCCGTTGATCCGGAGAACAGACGAGGATCCCGCTGCGGCGAAGGCAGACGCAGGTTCTGGGTGTTCAGTTCCTGTGGGGAAACCCGCGGTACGTGCACGACTGGCAACCGCCAGTCGCGCAGCTGCAGGCGGTGGCGGGGCTCAACCCGGAGGTCGAGGAGCTGCGCCCCCGCAAGCTCCAAAGGGGGGTGTTCCGGGCTTGCCTGGAGAACACACAGATGCACCACACAACCACCACCCCTTCCTGCTCTCACATACCTGGGAGAGACCCATCGCAACCAGCACGACAGCCTCGCAGCACGACCACCACAGGATGCGGTCGTTGGTTGTCTCGATCGTCTCACGGTGCAGCCTCTCCACCGCACGCAGGTGCTTCTGCTCCTCCTGCAGGTTCGACAGACCCTCCGACAGCGAGATGACAGCCTTCTCGATGGGGTCCAGGTGCTCCACCTTGGCGGTGTCCTGGCTGTGCCCCTGCGTGTAGTAGAATGAAACCCACTTGGGGGTCCAACGCGCCATCATGTTGGAGAAGCACACTTTGTAGTCACCCTTAGCAGTGGCAATCCAGTCGTGCCGCCCGTCCGCCACCGCCTGCAGCTGCTGGATGCGGCCGCCGGCAGGGTCGTAGATGTTGACGTCAACATCGAGCTGGCCACCGTGCGTCACCTGGAAGATGAAGCGCATGGGGGTCTGGCGCTGCTCGACTTTCTCCACGAAGCACTCCTCTGTGCGGGGCTCCACCTTGATCGTCAGGGCATGGGCGGCACAGACCACCCCCGCCAACACCGCAGCCCTCAGCATCATGGTGCTGTCGTGTGCTGGCCGAGGGGATGGGGTGTGGTAGGGGTAGGTGGCGGGTTGCGAGGTGCGTTGCGAATGCACAGAAAGAATGGGGGGGTAAGATGGAGACAAGGGGGGGTCAGGGGGGGAAAAGAGTAGAATGTAGAATTGATGGGGGGTTCAGGGGGGGGGGGGGGACGGCAGGCACGCTCTCTCTCTGCTGTTCTGATTAACTTTTTCTTGTTCACTTCTTCAGATATCGCCCCCCCCCCCCTCCCCCTCGCCGCTACCACCGCCCCGCCTCCCCCCTCTGCCGGGTTTCTTTGAGGGGGGTTGGGATGGGGGGGGTGGGAGGGGTGGGAGACACTTTCCTGTGTGGCTGTGGACCACATGGGCCCGCTCTCCACCTCCCATTCCCCCTCCCCCCCGCCACCCTCACAGAGTTGAGTCTTCCACTCAACAGGGGGTCCGTTATCTAAGGTCGTTGAAGCGTGGGCACTCTGTGCAACACTTTTGTGCTTTAGGAATAAAAAAATCGCCAGGGCAGAGGGCAAGCAGGTCACGCGGTTTGTTTTGTTTCGTTTCACAACAAAAAAGGTGGGGGTGGGGGGAGGGGTAATGGCGTGTGGGGGGGGGGGCAGTGTTGTTAGAAACCGAGTTTTAAACATTTTAAACATTTTAAACGTTTTAAAGTTTAAGGAGGATCCTTGAAATCGGTAGTGGACAGTAGCGGACAGTAGCGGACAGGGCGGACATTTCCTTGTGGAAAAAGTGCCCGAAAAAATAAATTCGAAAAGGTCCCCCTTACAGAATTCGCCTTTTTTCAAAAAATCGGAAAATTTCGGACCGCAATTTGTACCCAAGAAAGTGCCGAATTTTCGGACTTGGTCCGATTTGAACGATTTCCGTGCCTCTTGCAACCCCCATGAGGGGGGGCTGCTGTTTCGGGTTCTTCCGGTGGTACATGCTGGGGTGTCAGGACAGGGAATCCTGCTCGCTGTACCCGGTGATCCCTGACGCAGCCAGGAAGTGGAGAGCCTTGGAACCCTGGTTGAGGCCTGTAACACCCGGCCTTCCTGCCACTTCTGGCATTGTGGAGTGGAGGTGGATATGGAGAAGGTTCTCTCTCCGTCCGGTCGAGCACAACCGTCCTCTCCAGCCAGGGGCCATCTACTTTCCAAACAAGGGCCAGGAACATGCTCAAACAAACTAATTGATCAGAAAATCTGGCGACACGGTGGACTCCAGCGGGGGTAGGGTAACCCTTTTCGGGAGTCTCAACTAGGGGGAGTCCAACTCCCGCTAGCGGGAGTATAGACTCCCGCTAGCGGGAGTCTGACTCCCCCTAGCGGGAGTCTTTTCACCTATTTTCACTCATTTTTCCCATGATACCTATGCAATGTGGCACTCGTCACTGAAGTACAGCCACACCAAACGAAACGGACGTTTCCACCCATCCCAGCTCGCAGACCTGATTCACAAAAATGGGGAAGACGACAACGAAGCCGGCAGCGAAGCCGGCGGCAAAGTCGATTAAGAAGAAGAAGAGCGCAGAGAGTCCCGAGGCTGCGGAGGCGACGAACATTGTGCATGATTTTTGCACGGCCTTCCCTGTTAAAAAAGGGGGCAGTGTGCTGACACTGGGATCCATTAGAAGGCTCCTAGCAACGGTGTTGAGCAAGGAGCTCCACAAGCACAGCACCCAGGTGGCCAACGCAATCATCGCCATGTCTTCCCTGACATGGATAAGTTCGCTGTCAGGGAAGTCGCAACGATGCGGAAGGAGGGCGCTCTCCGTCATATACAAGGTGGAGGCGAAGTATGGCAAGGTGCAGGATACAAACGTGTCGTCGGGGGCAGCCTGAAGCCGCGAATGATCGCGACACGGGCGAACGGCTTGGCACCGTGGGTCTGGATAGATGCTGGAGTTCGGCCGGGTGAAACCGGAAGTCGCAGCAAAATTTGCCCCCCAGATTTCTTCCTCAAACCCACCCGTGGGCTGATCCGGCCTTGCACGGTGGACTCCAGCGGGGGTAGGGTACCACTACCGGGTTTAACCCTTTTCGGGAGTCTCAACTAGGGGGAGTCCAACTCCCGCTAGCGGGAGTATAGATCAGCAGTGGGCAACAATGAGGCGATGCGGGGGGCGAGGGCACCGATGCTCACTGTGCGACATCCCAGAAGAACGCTGGTATCAACAGGTGCATCGATACCCGCACCTGACTCTCTCTGAGATAAAAGAGGCTGGCTACCCCTCCCTCTTGGCAGGTGTGCTTCCCAATGCCCGCTACGTCACCCCAGCACTCCATGACTGCAAGGGGCTCGCCATGCGGCTGATCAGGGTACTGCATGAGACAACAAAATACTACGAGAAACACTTGGCCTCTATGCTGTGAGTGTTGCATTGGACGCTTCCACCTGTGTCGCAGAATGGGACAGGTGCTCAGTTCCGGAAGGTCGTGCTTGCCTGTCACAGGACACACCTACAAGGGCTTGTTCCGCTACCTCTTTGTCTCCCTTGCAGACCTCATGCATTTCCGGTATGCAGACATCCCCTGGCACTTCTGGGGATGCAAGGATGAGTCAGCCCGGATTCCCTTCTTGCGTGCTCGGATCTCAGGGCATATATTTCACTGGTTGATGGAGCATGCCGAAAAGGGATCAACGCGCAATGCCTACGTACACAGTCTCCATCATTGGTGGGCTCCAGAAGATGCAGTGCCTCTGCAGAACAACGACGAATTTGAAGAAGCAGAGAACGGACATCGCAAGAAAGATGCCGTTACAATCGCCAGCTCCGCAACTTACGAGAGAGATCTTGCGATGGCAGAAGAGAAGCGGCGCGCATCGGGCATGCCTTGGAAGGTTGCGCACCTGTCGCAGGACGGGATCCTCGGGTATAGAGAAGTCATTCTGTGTCCGTGTCTGCACACCCGACACGCTCATAGATTGGCTGTGTATGTTCTTTGCACACAGTTGACACAGCTGCAGAAGGGGTTTGTGCACTGCAACACACAGGACTTCGTTGAACCCATCAGCGCGCCCTACTTCCTGTCCCGGTTCCCCGAAGGACACCGCAAATTATCGCTCTGCTTGTGCAAAATGCCAATCCCGCTGGGGGCGACTTTCACACCATTCGTGTCATCCGAGGCGACTTTGAGCACGCTTGACCAACGCGCACAGCAGGAGGGGGATGACAGTTCTGACGAAGAAGATGAGGCCTGCAGGATGGCTTGTCTTGCCCAAGGTGTAACACAACTACGACAGGCGATGGCCGCACTTTGACACCTCAAATTCTAACCGCTCACCTCCGCAGGTGCAGCCGCTACCAGGAGGATAGGTAGGTAGTCCAGAGTCCGGGGAAACTGACAGAAGCAAAACAAGCCCCTCCCCATCCCTCTTCCACCATGATTTTACCCCCCACGCCAGTAGACTGTAACTATATCATGGGAAAAATGGATGAAAATAGGTGAAAAGACTCCCGCTAGGGGGAGTCAGACTCCCCCTAGCGGGAGTATAGACTCCCGCTAGCGGGAGTCTTTGACACCCGCTCAGACTCCCGCTCCCAGACTCCCGCTAGGGCCGCTGGAGTCCACCGTGTAGCCGTGGAATCATTGAGCAAAATTTGGGGAGTGATTGGTGCCCCATTGCTGCATATGACATGTCCATTTTTGACGATTTTTGGGCAGAATTTGGTGCGTGGGACCTTTCGATTTTCATGAATTTTTCGGAATTTCGTGGGGACCGGTACCCCATTTGAGGGCCAAAAATCTCATTTCCGAGGCCTGGGAATGGTCGCAGTGGCCTCAGATGTCCAAAAACGTTCAATTGACCTCTCCTCGAAAAAAAATTCGAAAGGTCCCCCCTACTGGCACCCCGGATTAGGACATGTCTCTGGGGGTGCCCGGGGGCATTTTTGGCCCATTTTTGGCTGGGGAAAATGGGCCATTTTTCACGATTTTTTCGGTTTTTTGTCCGGACCGGCACCGCATTTGAGGGGCAAAAATCTGATTTCCGAGGCCCGGGAATGGTCGCAGTGGCTTCATTTGGCCAAAAACGTTCAATTTACCCTTCTCCAAAAAAAAATTCGAAAGGGTCCCCCTACAAATCGCCGGTCTTAGGAAATTTTTTTTGGGCACCCAGATTTCAAAAATTTTCAAACTATTTTCTGGACCAAAAATCAAACTATTGAGGTCCTGGCCGGACATGTCCGGGGGGGGGGGGGGGGGGTCAAAATTGGATTTCCCGAATTTCCGGGTCCGGACATGTCCGCCCGGACATCCGGACACCAGAAAATGTCCGCCCGGACATGTCCGCCCTGTCCGGGGCGGACATTTCTGGATGTCCGGATGTCCGGGCGGACATGTCCGGGCGGGAAATTCGGGAAATGTCCGGGGGGGGGGGGGGGGGGGGGGGGTCAAAATTGGACCCGGACATCCGGACACCCGGATTTCCGGGTCCGGGCATGTCCGCCCTGTCCGCCCTGAAATCGCCTAAGGGGCCAGGGGAAATCCAGGAAATTCGGGAAATCCAGGAATATGAAGAATCCTCCTAAAACGCCGTTTTAAATTATTTAAAATGGGGTTTAAAACGGGGTTTAAAACGGCAAAAAACCCTGCAAAATATAGGGGGAGACTTTTCGATTTTTTTTTCTGGAACCCAAAATTGGTCGTTTTGGGCCATCTGAGGCCATCTTCGGCAAAAAAATCCAATTTTGAGGCTCCCTGGGGGTCCCAAATGGGTGAACAAATTCCCTGTGTGAAATAGCCTATTGCAGGCCTTTTGAGCATGATCAGGCAAACACAGCTGTGTGGCAGGGCTTTCTGCGAAAATTCGCCTCCTGGTGAAGTGGGCTACTTTTCACTCTCCATTCACCCTGGCCTCAACCCGTTCCTCTGCTCACCCTGACGCAAGCTCATGCCCTCATCGTTGACAATCACCCAGAAAAGATTCAGGATGGTACAGTACAGACTCGGGTGCACGAACGATCTAACGGTGGTGCCTGTTTGACTTGCTGGTGTATGGTTGATCATTGCTTGTTCCGTACATTTCGCTTTCTCAGCGCCCCCGCCTTCACCGAAACCCGATGCCCCAACACGAGCGGTGTGGCGCCCGTGGTACTGACCCCTTCGGACCTTAACTCCAGCGGTAGCCGCCGGTTTCTTCAAAGAAACTCATCGATGATGTCCCCCCAGAGTGCAGGTTCCTGCTGCCTACCCACGATCATTAGGGTGCCGAGAGAATGGCTAGGTGATCAATAATTGTCCCAAACACTAGCTTGGCAACAGCCAGAGCAACCCCAGGTGGGGCGCAGCCGAGTGCTGCAACCATCGTTCTGACAGCAACAACATCACCTGGCTGTCTTGTTGAACACAGCCGTGATGAAGCTGGCTGCACTTCCTGTTTGGAGTTCGTCGGGATCCGTTCTGCAAAAGTGAAAGTTGGAGGCAAAGAATAGATGACGAGGATGGTTACGCCTTTTGTAGGCTTCTCTCGATCAGAGAAGTCGGGCGTCCATAGGAGAGTAAAGGGAATACAGATATGCTCCTCTCAAAGAGGGGCAGGCCAAAGGTAGGCTCCAGGTGGCAACTGGAACTGTGCAACTTTTCCAGAAGGTGCTTCCAGGACTGTCGAAGGAGCTGGTGGAGTTCGCTGGGTCCATTGCCATCCCCATCATGGTGATCCGGCCTTCAACCTGCGACTTTGTATCATGGATTCAGCTCAAAAGGGTGCACATCGAGTGATGCAAGATGAAGATTCGACACTCCAGAAATATGCTGATGTCAAACTGCATTATTCCTGAGAACGGAGGGGGTGTGCCAACTGATGCCGGTGCGATTGATGCAACCCTCACCACAACGTCAGTGCCACCTATTTTCCACCAATAATGTGTCCGCTGTGACAGGAATGCAGGAATAATCACCCAGAATATGAGCTGGGGGGCCTCAGGGGGCATGGAAATTTTTTTTTGGCCGAAAAAAATTTTTTTTGGTGTGAAAACACCACAGAAACGCCCTGTTTTAACCCCCGTTTTAAACTCCGTTTTAAATTACCGTATACGTAAATATTTTGGAACGTAAATATTATGGAACGTAAATATTATGGAACGTAAATATTTTGGAACGCTGGTGGGTTGGCGTTCCAGATTTTTTTCGTTCCATAATATTTACAGGGCTTTCTGCGACTCGGGGACTTGGACCAGGTGATCGGACGGCGTACAGAGTCCCTGACGGGACCTACTCGTGCACTTTTCGCGCGATTCCTGACGCAAGCCGTCCTCACCACCGAGTCCCGAACTGGCCCTGTAAATATTTTGGAACGTAAATATTATGGAACGGACCGGCCAAAAATGGGCCCGTTCCATAATATTTACGTTCCATAATATTTACGTATACGGTAATTTAAAACGCGTTTTAATTTAAAACATTTAAAACATTTAAAACGTTTAAAACGTAAAGTTTTAAATGGGGGCTAACAACAATGGGGGGGGGGGGGGAATATGTCGTTGGCTCAAACAAAGAACCGCATGACCTGCAAAAAAAAGGTGCACTCCCTGCCCCGCCCTGCACCAAAGATTTGGACGGGGCTCGATTTTTTTGCGAAGGGGAGATACCATAGATACTATAGACCCTCATGCACATGTGTCGGTTGTGGGGCGGGGCGGGATCGGGAAGGGGATAACGGGGGAGGGACGTGTGTGGGAAGAAGTTCGGTAAAAACCTCCTCCCAGCACCGCTCCAGCTACACCCCCTGATCATCCCTCCCCACACAACAACAGCCGAATGTCACGTTCGGTGCACGGCAATATGCTCTTCTTCGCAACACTCATCTGGCGGTGGGGCGCTCTTCCATAGGTGGGCGGCCTGCCCACTCTGCCTGTAAAAAAGGAGCCTTTGTAGAGTCGCCAGAACCCGTCAAGGCGCCCCTTGCAGGCCACAGAGGGAGTGCCTACAGGCACTTCTTCCTCGCTGTCCCCTCTCCTGAGCCCCCGGGCTGAGTCTCTCTGGGAGGTCATCACAGGCCCACCCAGTAGCTCCGCCCGTTGGGGTTGTGGACAGGGCAGGGGTTGGGTGTCGAGATGCACCACTCGTACCAAACCTGTGCGGACGTAGCGGAGGTGTGTTTGATGGTGGGATGCAAGTTGATGCCCCCCCAAATAGAGTTTGGTTTGGCGCAACGACACAGCACAAAAGCCTAGCCGCGCTCTCCTCTGGGTGGAGCATACCTTGCCTGTGCCCTGCACACGCCAGAAGACAGCGGTGAGCTTGTCCCCCTTCCGGAGCAGCGTCGGGGTCTTGATGGGGAAGTAGATAGAGAACCAGCTGAACATGCCTTCGGAGAAGGTCTCGGGGTGGCTGCAAGAGGGGGTGGGGGTGGTGGAGGATGAACCAATACACCCCAGACGAGGGATAGACCTCAGGGATAGACGGCGGAACCGCAACACGATGCATAGGGGGGGGTGGGGGGTTTTGGGGTGAGGGGGGGGGGGGGTTTGTGACAACACTCATGGCGGTGGCATACATGCTGATCTCAACATCTTTGTAAAGAGTGGAGTCGAAGTAACCTGCGAAACCGTGGCACAGCGCATCCTCCTCAATCTGCAGGGGGGTGGGGGTGATGATGGTGGAGTGTGCCCCCCTGCAAAGACCTATTGTGCCCCCCTTCACGTAAGAAGCGCTCCATACAACCCACAGCCCCTACCCTACCCCCTCACTCAGCATACCTCAAACTCCACAGAGATGTTCCTGTCATTCGTCTGCGGGTAGGGCAGGGCAGGCTTGGGGTGGATGTACTCGAAGCACTGCTTGACGCGCGAGATGAGGTGGCCCGAGTGGATGTTGACGACGTAGGGTGTCTCGATGTGGGTCAGGTCGTCGTACGCCAGCACGTCGGTGTGCAGCTTGTGGCTCTGCAGGGGGGCGAAGTAGGAGCGGTACGACTGGGGGATCATGATGCCGTCCTTCGCGAGGAAGCGCTCTGCCCCGTCGAGGCACTCGGGGGACAGCTCGTTGTCGCCGAAGGAGCCGAGCAGCTCGCTGATCATCACATCCGCCTTGTCCGGCGCATCCCACACACGCATGTCGGTGTGCACAATCTCGACCCTCCCGTTCCAGTCCTTCGCGCGCAGCATCCCCTTGAGGGTGACGATGGCGTTGGGGTTCTTCTCGACGGCGTACACCTTGATGTTGGCGCCGACGCTCTTTGCTGCCTGCATCGCTGACTTGACAAGGGGCCCACGCCCCGCACCCACAACCATCAGCACAAACTGCCTGTCGCCGTCGCGCGTCATCAGGTCACGCAGGGCCAGAGCTGTCGCCTCCTCGTACTTTGCGTACTTCACAGGGTCCTTCTCGAACACCTCGTATGTCTGGCTGTCCAGGTTGTCCATCAGAGGCTGGAGGGGCGCCTGCAGGTAATCCTGGTAGGGCATCTCCTCGCGCTCCTGGTCTGTGTAGGCGATCTCCGCCTTGGTGTTGACGACGTAGTTTTTGAAGTAGCGCAGGTCCTCCCCGACCTTGCGCAGGTGCTGCGGCACAGGCCCCTTGAAGATGATCTGCGACTTGTGGCGGTGCATCAGCATCAGGAAGTCGAGGTGTGCCTGCGGCAGCTCGCAGCGCTCCGTGGTCTGGAAGAGGGACGTGTCGATCATCAGGCCCCGGATGGGCTCAGCCACCCACCGCGACAGGATCGCCGCCTTCGGCAGAGTCTGCGTCATGTCCAGGATGACGTTGAGGCGCGTGTGGTTGTGGCACAGCGTGCGCAGCGAGTTCCACAGCTGCCAGGCGGTGTTGTCGTTGGGGTCCGTCACCCCGTCGATGATAAGCGGCACGCGCACCCACACCTGCAGGTACATCGACTTCAGGATGGTGGAGATGAGGATGCGTGCCAGGTTGGGCGACGGCTTGGTCGGGAGGTCGATCAGGATGGCGGGCAGCGTGCTGTGCCCCGCGTAGTCGATCTCCTTCCGCAGCACATCGCAGCTGAGGGAGGCGATGCGAGGGTCGGTGCTGTCGCAGTCGAGAGCTGTGTCGCCATGCCACCGCGAGGCCTTACCCACAACCATGGTGCACCAAGAGGTCACCTTCAGCAGGCGCTGCGACCTGCCAAACGGCTCGAAGTCGTGGCCCTGCATCAGCGGCAGGCACACGAAGTCGCACTCCTGCGCATGCATCGAATTGAGCGCATCGTCCAACAGCGGGTAATCACCCGTGTCGATCTTCTCCTTCCCCTCAGGGCGGGGAGGCGCTTTCGACCCTAGCGGCGGCTCTTTCACGTCTATCCCAAAGTGGATGCTCTGTGCCATCGTTGCCGCTCACCTCCGATACCTGCATGGGGTGGGTCCTGAGACAGGGCCAAAGCGGAGGGATACACACGGCTCTCATATGCAAGGTAGGGGTGTCGGGTGGGGTGGGCGTTGCCATGAGTTCGCTGGTCCGGGCGTGTTCCTTCGATGTTCCTTCGCTCCCCCCCCCCCCCCCCACACCCAGATCCGCAGCTGAGGTACAACTCGGCTCGGCATGTCTGCCCGAATCACCCTGTCGCCTCAGGCAATGGGGGATAGATTCACAGCTAGCTAGAACACATTCAAGGCGAAAGGTGCAGAGAGCCATCCACAAATCGGCTTGTCCACCCCAGCCCGCACAGAAGCCATCACATGCATAAAGTGAATCGTTTTTGCGGCAGTGTAGAAGACACTGAGAGGCACACACACAAATCAGACGTTAGAACCCCCTTCTTTTGCCGCAAACACACAGCGGAGACAACACACACCAACCTTGGCGCTTCGGCTGTCACAACGGACAACCCTTCTAAGTAACCGCCCCCTCCCTCCCTCCCCAAAGCCAAAGGTAGGAATTTGGGAGCGGGGAAGCCAACGCTCCTAAACGGCACGATCGCATCGAGTGGCCAAAATCTGCTTCAAATTGAAAGATACAGGCAAAGCGCAATGGACCGGGAATGGAAGGGGCGGGGATGGGAGCGGGGGGCAGTGAACTACTCTGTGGTAGGGAGAGATAGAAGGGCAAGGCACTGCATGCCCCCCACCCCCCCAACCCACACCCGCCCACCCACATACATGTCGTGCGCTGGAGGGGAGGCCGGATGCCTGCTTTTTGGGCGATCTGAGCGGGTTCTGGTTTCCGGACCAATTCGGAAAACCCCGTAACACGGTGGAGGCCCTTCTCCTATCAGGCAGACTTACTTGTCGTTCTGACGGGGCTTTGAGTCACCACCGGGCTGCAGGGGCCGCATCACTTTGGTAAGGAACTCTTCCGGGTACACTCGCCACCTGCACCAAGGTATGTGGGGTTGGTAGGGTTGTGAGGGTTGGGTTGGGTTGGGCTGGCTGTGCTCGCTGCATCACACATGATGTGGTGTGAAAATCAGCAGAGGTGTCGAGGTGACGGCGTTGGGGGGGAAGGGGCGGATGCGTGCGTGGGACGCAGAGATGCTAGCATGGGGAAAGGAAAGTGTGGGTCGGGGGAGGGAAAGGACACAACGAAGGGCCTTACCGCACCAACAAAAGGCACAACCAAAGGGTTTGGAAAAATCGAAAATACAGAAAAGCGGCGGAAACACATGGGGGAGGTGTTGGTTCAATACGGAAATACAAAATGCGAACGGCAGGCTCCGCACACACGCCGAACGCAGACCAGCGGCGGAAACCGCCGGAGGGCGCCCGGCGCACAAAAGATCTACAATACACTCGGGAGGTTGACACGGGGGTGGGGTGGGGACTTCGCTTTCGGTCTGAAGTCCAGAACGACAAGGCAACAGAGTGTACATCAGTGTGCACACCACCACGCAACCCCTGCATCTGGGGTGAGCCCCAAGTTGCATACAACTCCACACGCATCCCCAAATACACCCTGGGGCTGCATGCAAGCATCCGAACCAAGCCCCCCCACCCCACCCACCCCCTCCCCCCTCACCTTTCCACCGGCAGCATCATTGTACACACCTGCGCCACTCAGCCACCACCGTGTGGACCTGCCGGATGCATGCCTGCTTGTCTGCCTCTGGGATGGCTGCGAGGGCCTCTTTGAAGAAGGTGATGATGCGGGGGATCCTCCGTTCGATGTGGACTCGGTACATGACCGCTTCTGGCGCCTTGGAGGATGCGTTGTGGAGCACGTCAGAGAGAAGGTGCAGCCGGTTGAGCCGCATCGCCCACGGCGTCCCCCGCAGCGACAGGGAGTCGTAGATGATGTGCACAACATCGCCCGCAGCACGCGCGTTGTCGATGCAGAACACCATCGCATCGCGGATCGACCCCACCTTGCCATCCAGCGAACGCAGCATCGTGAAGAGCTCCAGACGCTGCGCCTCATCGAGACGAGCTGTCGGCGGCTCCCCCAGGCCCGTGCAGGCGGGGGGCACCCAGACGGACCCACCGAGGAACATCTGGAAGGGCTGCATGCGCCACTTCGCCAGGGTGTCCCCCTGGCACAGCGAGTAGAGCCGCCACCGGTAGTATGTGTGCTCCGCAGTGGTGTGGGGCATGCGCAGGAAGGCGAAGTGTGGGTTGAACCGCTCCCTCGCTGAGATCCCGATCTCAAACTGCCGCCCGAACTTTGCGGCGAAGCGCGCTGTCGTGTCAATCAACATGCGGTGCTGCGGTGAGATGCTGTCGGCATCCACCTTCGTGATGGCGATGTGGGGGTACCTCTTCCGCACGCCCTCCTCGTCGTCCAGCCCCTCGAGGTCCACATAATGCGGTGTCTCGGGTGGCGGGATGCGTGTGGGTGCGCACTTCTCCGCAGTCACCTCCGCGCCGTGGAGGGTGGTGGAGGCCCAGGTGACGAGGGCCTTCTCAGCAGCAGCCTGCTCCATGAAGACCAGCACCACGTTCTCGCCTGTGCCGTCCTTCAGGACGTGGCAGGCGCCGATGGCGCCGAATTTGGAGGCCTCCTGGAGCAGGGTGGCATGCGGGACGGAGCCTGTGATCTTGAGGTACACCGTGTGGCTCTCCGTGGGGAGCGTGCCCACAGAGATGGGGTCGAATGCCTTGCGCAGGCCCGCAGCAGGCTTCTCGGGGGAGGGCGCAGCACGCTTGCGCCCGCGCGGAGCGCTGCTGGCGCTGCTGCTGCTGCTGCTCGACACAGAGCGGCGCCGCCTGCGCCGGGTGCGGGGCGGCGGCGTCCGGGAGCGGCTGGATTCGCTGCTCGAGTCGTCGGGGTTGGCGTTCGTCCCACGCCGCTTGTGCCTGGGTTCCTCCCGAGGCCTCTCCCTCTCGCCACGCTGCCCACCCACGGCATGGGGCGCAGGCGGGTGCGCCTGGTGGTCGTACCGCACCTCTTGGGGGTACGCGTGGTGGTGGTGGTGGTGATGTTGATGCGGCTGCTGATGATGGTGATGGTGATGATGATGATGATGATGGTGGTGGTGGTGGAAATAGGCAGGGGCCTGGTACGGCTGCTGCTGCTGCTGGTGATGATGATGGTGGTGGTGGTGGGAGTAGGCATCCGGAGGTGCAGCGTATGCCGGAGCGGCATGGTCCACATGGTGGTGGTGGTGGTGGTAGTGCTGGAGGTGTTGTTGCTGGTGGTGGTGGTGATGTTGCTGCTGCTGCTGCTGCTGGGGATGCTGGCCGTGATGCTGCCACTCCGGAGGCGGTGGCACGGGGTGCAGCCTGGGAGGCTCCACCTCGCGTGGTGCCTGGGCGGCAGGCTCTTTGCGCGGCTCCCTCGCCTCATCCTGCGCAGCCCCGTTGACGATCCGCGTGGCGCTGCGCTGAAACTTCGGCGCCTCGCTCCCCCCACCTGTCTCAGGCACATGTCACCCAGCACCGGCAGGACATACCGAAGTGGTTCAGGATCTCAGCCAGAGCACTCTCCTCCTCCTCCTTCTTCTTCTGCTCCTCGAGGCGCTTCTTCTTCAGCGCGAGGATGCGCGCACCTGTGAAGGCCAACACGACACATGACCCCGTTAGCCCAACACATCATCATACTCTCTTCCTGCTTCACACGCTCCGTCACTGCACTCAGGCTCGCAGGCGCATGTGCCGTCGCACGCATCTCCCTGAACAAAGGGGGTGGGGAGTGGGAGTGAGTGGGGGTGATGTGCTGTGTTGGATGTAAGAGCAAGACTCGGTGTCATACTCGCCTGCCTTCGCTATCCGCTTCGCCTCCTCCTCGACCTTGATGTGCGACAGCCTGGGTGGGTGTGGTGGGTTGCTAACCTATCTGTGCCCCCGCTGGATCATGAAGTGACAGCAAAAAAACGAGACAACAAACCAATAACTGCCGAAAGCTTTTTTTGTTGGAACGCAGGACCCCCAAACAAAAGCGTGACTGTGTGCCTACCTCGCGTTGCGCTCACTCTCCGTCTCCGACGGCGACCTCCGCCGCCTGCTCTTCTCAGGAGACCCTGAAGCGAGGCGCTTCCGCGCCTCCCTGCGCCCACCGTCATAGTCCCGGTCATAATCACGCTCCTCGCGGTGACCCCTATGATGGCTGTCCCTCTCCTTGTCTCTGTCCCCCTTCTCCTCCCTCCGCCAGTCACGGTCCCTCTCCTCGCGGCCTCCTCTGTCCCTACCCCTATCCCTGTCTCTGTCTCTGTCTCTGTCACGATCCCTATCCCTATCACGATCTCTGTCCGTGCCGCGGTGCCTATCCCCTCTGCTGTCCCCCCTGTCGCCCCTCTCCCCATGCGGGTGGTAACGCCTGTCCTCCTCCCCTCTGTCCCGCTGCTCGGAGCCCCTGCCGCGGTACCTCCCCTCGGACCGCCTGTGCCGGTCGTCGTCATGCCTGCGGTCCCACTCGCCTGCACCCTGACCGTATCCCGAACGCCGCTCTTCGCTGCGGTGGTGGTGAGCGTCCCGCTCGCCAGGCATCGTGGCAAGGCTGCTCGGCACAGCGCAGCATGCGCCCTGCCTGGAAGGGGGAAAGGAGGGTATGACGCAGCATGTTGTGTGGATGTGTGGTGAGCGGGGGGGGCGGGGTTTGTGTGTGGGCTGCCGGCCCACACAAAACCCACATCAACCCAGTGCACGCAAGCAACGGCAAAGCTGGTCGGGGGGGGGGGGGTGTGGGTGGGGATGGGAGGAGGGGGCGACGGCCGCATTTTATTTTCCACGAGGCACACCCAGCCGCGCTGGGTTTTTTCCTCCTGTTAGAGCTGAGCAGGGCAACATCCCTGCTTCCATGCTGTTTTGGTGGTCCAGACCCTGATGCGAGGAACAGGTTGTACAAATGACAGGACCGACGCGTGTGTGTACAGTAGAGACCGCAGCAAGAGCGCGATCGGGAGTGCGTTCTACACGTCATGGGACTGGGGTGAGGAGGGGATGGGGGTGTATGAGTCGACTGCCTGAATAGATCATGTAAGAGACGCGGATACACAATATATAGCCGCACAGACAAGGGTCAGGAGAAGGGATCGAGAGAAAGAGAGGGGGGAGAGAGAGAGAGAACACCCTCTCAAGGGGCGAGGAAATAAAATAGAGAAACGGGGGAGGGGCATCACATGTCTCGGATGGTGCGAGAGAAACGGGACAGAACACGGGGATCGGGGGACGGGGTCGCGGGGTGTAAGGAGAAGGAGTTTACCAAAGGGGGGGTATCCAACGATAGTCAGGAAGCGTTGTCGGGGGGGTGGTGTTGGGGGAGCCAGAACTCCCCCCTCCCCAGAATCATATCCCCCCCCCCCCCCTTTTGCACATTGCAAAGCCCAGCTGCCAAGGGCCTGCCATATCACGGGGAAAACCCCAAACCGATCAGCGAGGGGGGAGGGACATTCCGTGACTCTCGCAGCGAAATCTCTGAAGTAAAAAGACAATGAGCCGATTTTTTCCGATTTTTTTCGGGCCTCGGTATGCCAGCTCACCCCACAGCGAGAGGAGAAGCGGTGCGCGAGATTATGCCCCTTGGCCTTGCCAACGATTTTGAACAATTTTCCTCCCGCCTCTCTTGCAGCCCCAGGCGAGAGGAGATGTTCTAAATGCACCTGGCAGCACGGTGCCTTTGCACTGCTGTTCTCCGGTTTGGCCAAAATTCAGTTTTTTCTTTGTGGTTATTGTATTGGTGCCGACGATCACACACGGCTTCCCCCCTCCCTTCCCTTCTGACGTATGACCGCCAGCAAAATTCAGTTCATTTTTCTTCTTTTGCCCTGCCCGGACCAGCCGCCGAACCCCACTCCCACCCACCACCACCACCATCGTTCGCAAACATCGTTAGTTACCACCTCGAGATGTTACCCTACCCCCCCTGTGTATTTCTTTACTCCTCCTGAAACAGTCCCTTCAGACAACAAGGATCAGAGAGGTGGCGAGAAGGCTTCTTCCGCGACGCGACGTGGTGACAGGAGGATGGATGAAGAGTGCAGATCCCAGACAGGGTTGAAGGGAAAGAGGACGGCGAGGGGGGGGGGGGTATACCCTACAGGGCTAGTGAGAGGAGGGAGTACGTAGGTGACTTGGCACGCCGTACACACACACACACACTAACCCAATCGAGCCTCCCCCGCCTCGGAAGGTAGCAGACCTAAAGCAAAACCTACAGGCAGGGGGGGGGGGTAGATATGCTTTTCTGATAAGCGAATTTCTGTCCACAATCGAATTGCTTCTTTTCGAAGGGTGGGGGTGGGGGGGGAGCAGGAGGAGAAGGAGAAAGGGGAATACTGCCTTTTTGAGCTGCATCTTCAGGCCTCAGCGTCAAATCTCTCCCTCACTGCAACACACCAGGGGGCGGGGGGGGGGGGGGGGGGGCGTTGGTTCATCACTGGGGTTCCCAAACCGATTGTCTGACAAGCCGTGCGCGCCACTTCATACGCCTCGCAGCAGGTGGGGGTAAAGACGTACACACAAACAACAAAAAACCGGGAATCTGGTCCCCCTGAAGAGGCCAATTGACGTAGTTCTTCTTACGCGTTCTTTTGCTGGCTTTCAGGGGCACCACAGGGGATACTTTCGTGTATTCACCCGACCTCCATGGTTGTGCTCAACGGAGGTGATCACCCTATGTGTGTCGCTGTGTGGGGTGTCTTTGAAACAATATCAAAAAAAACTGCCAAGAACAAAAAATCGTCGGGGATTTCCTTCCTTGCCACCTGGTTGAAGTACGGTTCGCGATCTCTCAATTTTTTTTGTTTCACCAAACACACAATGATCGTGTCTCTTACCCGCATGGGAACAGCCCTCATATGTGTGATCCGTGACCCGCAAAGCTCCCTTCCCGCAGTCGACTGCCCTCGGCGCGATTTGCAAACCAACCGGCTCACAGACTGGCAAACAGCGAGGCAAAGGGTGTGCGTGCGAAATAAAATAGCAAAGATACGCCCGCCAGGACAAGGCTCAACAGACCCACTCCATTTGCCAGCACAACAACAACGCAACGTTGCCTCTCCACAGGCTGGGGGGCTGTGGGAATATTTTTTTGAAGACGGCAGTGACATAATCATCATGCGTGCGAGGTGGTCTGGTCTGATACACGGCGTTGCGTACACTATACTCTGTTTGGGAAGTTTCTTGTCCGAACCAACGAATATGAAACGTGGTGGGGGGTGTGTTGCCAAAAGCGAAGGGGGAAGAAAATGACACATCGCATGTGTGTGTGGGGGGGGGGAGGTGACCCTACGGACCCGCGGTCAGATAATACAATGCAGCATCTTCTGCACCACGGGTGGTCTTTTTGAATTGGGGTGGGGGCGGCCGTTATTGAGAATTTTCCGCCAGAAGCAGGGGGATCGAGAAGGTGGGGGCGGGGGGAGCTGTAAAGGCACCCAGTACGACGGGCGGTAGCTGCACAGATGACGGAGAATCCGAGTCGGGGGAGGAGAGCCGGCGACTCTGCTGCGCATCTGTGCAAACGTTTTGTGTCCAGAAGGACTCATGAATTTTCCAGGATCAACGGCTCTTGGGGAGACTGGGGTGCTCTGGAGCGATACTCTGACATACCGTTCGCAAAGCGTATATGAATCCGGACTGAAATTGCTGTCCCTCTTCAAAGCCGGAAAATCTTGTGACATATCAGGGGTAAAAGGGTACACTCGCCATCAACTGTGCCCCGGCTGATTTTCTTTTGTTTTGTTCTGCACTTCTTCTCTGTGCCACAGTGGGAAAGAAAAGGCCGTGCGCGCTGCCAGCTAGGATATTCAACACAAAAATCAACATTACCAACGAGACGAGAAGTTCTCATAACGGCGAAGCGAACGGTGGGGTGGGGGGGTGACAAAACAGGGCAACAAAGCGGCCGATGCGGCAAAAATAATAGAGTCGTGTCCGCAAAAGAAAAAGGAGCACACAACGCGCAGCGCTGAGCCCTGGGATAAGAGTTTCGACAAAAAAATGCATCAGTCCTATTCGTGGTAATTTACCCCCCCCCAAAATTTACCCCCCCCTTATATTACCCCCTTTTTCGGAAATTTTGGGTTCAGGCCCCAGAAACTTGGTAATTTACCCCCCCCCCCCTTTGGCTGGGGGGGGTGGGGGGAAAATACCCATTTTTTGGCTGGTCGGGGGATAAATTTACCCCCTCCACTGGGTGGTGGGGGGGTAATTTACCACCCCCTTTGCCTGGTAGGGGGGTAATTTACCCCCCCTACCTGGTCAGAGGGGGTAAATTTACCCCCCACCAGGCTAAGGGGGTAAATTACCCCCCTGGCCCTCCCCAGCAAAGGGGGGGTAATTTCTTCCCGCTCTTACTGGGGGGTAATTTACCCCCCTCCCAGGCCAAAGGGGTAGTTGCCATCCCTTTACCCGTAGGGGGGGGGTAAATTTACCCCCTTGTACTGGGGAGGGGGGTAATTTACCCCCCTACCCACCACCAGAGAAGGGGGTAAATTACCCCCCAGTAAGGGAGGGGGCAATTTACCCCCCCTTGACTGGGGAGGGCCAGGGGGGTAATTTACCCCCTCCCTGGGCAAAGGGGTGGCACATATACCCCCCTTTGCCTGGAAGGGGGGGTAAATTACCCCCCAGTTACCCCCCCCACTACCCAGTCAGAAGGGGGGTAATTTACCCCCCCTTTGCCGCCAGGGGAGGGTAATTGGCCGTGAGGTAGGCACCACACACCCCACCGCACGCATGTGACAGGACCAATCATACCGAACGAAGTGCCCGAGGGCCTGGGTGAGGTCAGGGTAGGTCACCCACAGGCCCTGGGCGCCCTCTCACCCCCCTGTGGCCTACCAAAAAAACCGGCCACCCCAGAACATGGTAATTTACCCCCCCCCTTGACCCGTAATTTACCCCCCCCCCCTTATATTACCCCCCTTTTCCCAAAATTTCCGGTCAGGCGACCCAAAGGGGGGGGGGTAAATGACCACGAATAGGACTGATCAAACAAAGTGGTGGAGATGCGATGCGTCTCACTGAATCATGACTGAATCCAGGAGGCTGCATTGCACCTGCATGCACCTTCAAAGGCAATTCGATGAAGAGGGAGGGTCCGGCCAGGCGTCCTGATTCCAGTGACCAGGCGAGCTCTTGCATAGAGATCGCTGATGCACGCGACATGAGGTCGCGCCTTGAGATAGCCAGGCCGCGTCAAATGGCTCAATAGAATCAGGGTCTGGGTGCCTTTGGGGCCTTTGGGGGTGTGGGGAAGGGGTGTTTTCGAGCCACATCAACACATAACAAAGTACATCCCACGCATCCAGCTATACCCACCCACACCACACCACCACCTCGGAAGAATGTGTGCCGGTCTACCCCCACTGCCCTTCTTCTCCCGCCCAACGGGGGATGCTCTCTGGTGGGAGCTGTGAGCCATCACGGCAACACGACGTGATAACTGACTTGGAAATCCCTGACACCCCCTCCCGTTCAGAACTTTTACGTTGTGTATCCGCCAGGGAGAGGGGAGGGTCGGCGGAGACGGGCACGCCTCCTCAGCCCCAACACACACGCCGGGCAGCGTTGGTGGGACACAGAGAACTACCCGAGACAGTTCCTGGATCAGGCGTGTGACATTGATTGACCCCCGTCGTCTCTCTCGCTTTCGGAGAGATTGGGAAATTAAGCAGAAATAACGCGCGTTTTGTGAGGAGCTGTGCCGGGGGGTGGGTGGGGGGGTCGTGCTTCACGGTGAAAAGGGGCGAAGCGCGCGACAGGCAGTACAACTCAGTGGCAGGGGAGTGGGGGGGCGCGTGTGTGTGAGAACCACAAAGGAGCGGAGAGGTGTGGCATATCTGGAGCGGGGGGGGAGCCCAGGCCCCTGCTGGGCCGAAAAAAAATGCCACAGCAGAATATAAGTACATTTGGAATGCGGCAGCAAATCAATCCCAACACCCCCCGTCCGGTTTGCAATTGCGGCATATGGGAGGGCGGGAGGAAAGGAGCACCCTCTCTTTCCCCCCGGACGTCCTCCACTGGTCGGGTGGGGTGGGGTGGGGTGGGGCCTGCTAAACAGACCCGATACCCGTGCCCGGACCCACCGCCGCCTCGCCGATAGCGGGCCCAGCTCAGACCTCGATCACACGCGTCTGGTTCGCGAAGCCTGTAAACCGTGAGAGGATAAATGAAATATTTGCATCTGACAGGGCACTTGGAATACAAATGACTGGTGCCACAGCCCTGCATACCGCTGGTCTCTGCGTCAGCGTGCACGAGAATCACCTTGTGGCCCTTCTCCAGGAAGTTCTCCTTCTGCAGGGACTGTAGAGGGAGTGCAGTGTGTGTGACGGATGAGGTGCACAGCAGGTGGCTGGGGCAACGCTATGCCTTGCAGGCAGGAGGATCAGCCAAACCATACGTCAAGGGCAGCGGAAATACGCTTCGTGCGGTCCGGGTCCTCCCCCTGGAACAGGAAGGTGTACGTCGCCCGGGTGACGGACAGCTGGCGGGCGGTCTGTGAGGCACGGTTGGGATACGGGAGTGCAGCGGCAGGCAACGCATACCCTGGCGTTCTTCGTGACGCAGAAGATGGGGCACGGCGGGCGGTACTTCGCGATCAGGCGTGCTGTCTTGCCAGAGTTGGTCAGCACGATGATGCACCTGCAACGGAGCTCAAAGGCAGAGTTCACAGAGCTCGCGGCAATCGACTCCTGCAGGGGTGGGGAGGGCAAGGGTGTCGCGTGGGTTCATTTGAAGGATTTGACACAACGCGGGGAGCACGAGGGTGGCTGGCCACCCTGCTGCTGCATCTGCCTGATGGGGGCAAAGCGTGACCCAACTGCAAGGCATCGAACATACCTCCGTGGCGATGGCCACCTGCAGGTGACGGATCGACTGGAACATCAGCGACTCCTGCGTCGCTGCCTGGGCCTCGCGGCAGATGTCACCCATCACCTCCACACACTGGCAGGGGTACTGGCCCTTCGCCGTCTCACCGCTGAGCATGACGCAGTCAGCACCGTCGAGCACCGCGTTGGCCACATCGCTGACCTCGGCACGTGTGGGGCGGGGGTTCTTCGTCATGGACTCGAGCATCTGCGTGGCGCAGATGACAGGCTTGCCTGCCAGGTTGCACTTCGAGATCATCATCTTCTGAGCGACGAACACCTTCTCCGCAGGGATCTCGATACCCAGGTCGCCACGTGCGACCATGACACCGTCGGATGCGGCGAGGATGTCGTCGAAGTTCTCCACACCCTCCGCGTTCTCGATCTTCGAGATGATCAGGATGTGGGCACCGTCCGGCCCCATCGCAGAGCGTACCTCCTCCACCTGTGCCGCAGTGCGGATGAAGGATGCGAACACCATGTCCACGCCCTGCTCCACCCCGAAGATCAGGTCCTGGCGGTCCTTCTCGGTCACGGCGGGGAGGTCCACCGAGCAGTTGGGCAGGTTCACACCCTTGTGGTTGCTGATGGGTGCGCCGTTGAGCACGACACACCCCAGGAAGTCGGCACCGATCTCCTCCACCTCCAGAGACAGCAGCCCGTCGTCGATGTACACCTGCTGCCCCTTCTGCACCACCTTGGTGATGTTCGTGTAGTCGACGAAGAACTTCTCCTTGGTACCCTTGTCGTAGAACGCACGGTCCGTGGTCAGCACCACCTTGTCGCCCTTGTTCAGGACCTGCTCGCCATCGGGGAAGTTGCCGGTGCGAATCTCAGGGCCCTTGGTGTCCAGGGCAATCGAGATGTCATCACGCCCCAGCTCCTTTGCGGCCTTACGCGCGTTGGCAATGGTGGTCGCGTGGTAATCGTGGGTGCCGTGCGAGAAGTTGTTCCGCACGCACGCAAGACCCGATTTGATCAGGGCCTTGATCGACTCAACGCTCTGCGTCTTGGGCCCAATGGTGCACACAATCTTGTTCGCACGGTCGTACAGCGAGGAGTTCAGGGGGTGCGACTTGATGTCCAGGTGGCTGTTGTGCTGCACCTGCGAGAACCCACGGGACTGCATCTTGAAGGGTCGGGGTGTCCGAAGTGCTGTCGTGGTGGGGTGGTGGCATGACAGAGCTGGTGTGTGCACGGGTGGCATGGGGTGGCGGGTAGGGCACATGCGATGCGCAGATTATAATCGCAAAGGGCAACCCACCTCCCGCCTGCACTCTCCATTCCTGTCGAATCGTCGTCAAGAGAAAGTCTGGCAATAGGATCACGGCAGAGCTGTGTGTCGCGCTCGTGTGGCACAACAGGGAAGAACATTTTCAGAAGAGTCACGGGTTGGTGCAGGCCTTAGAAAAGCCCCACACACTTCCTCGGTGTGCCTCCACTGACCCCCTTCGCACCAATTCGGCGCAACCCATACTATCGTCTTGGACACACGCTGTATAATACACCCCCAACCCCGACTCGGGAAATCATCGCAAAACTCTCGACTCCGTCCGCGATAGGGACGGGTGAGAGTTTGTGCTGCCCGTGACCCCATCTGAACCCAACACACACGCACCCCTCTCCAGAATCGGTCAAGAAGAACCGGACTGGGCGATATTGGTACATCCCACATCCCACCCACAGTCACACATTGGATTGTCACAAATGGGTTGAATGATTCTTCGCTGTCAGGCCTCCTCGTCAGTCCGAGACAACAGGGTGCCTGTGCCCTCTCTCTTGGACGTCATAGCAAAAAACGTTGCGAAGAGAAAATGATTTGCGAGACACGACAACAAGACCACACATACACTACGCACGCAGGGGGTGCCGGGGGAGCTTCTGGAGTGCCCATCATCGTTCCTATGTTCGAAGTGCCTCGCATATGGCACCGTTCATCATGGGAATGGATAAAGCAAGCGGGTTGAAAACCGCTCAAGCCGCTCAAAGCGCTCTAAGCAGGCACCCCCCCTACCACCCCTGTGGGTGGGCCTCCTGATCCACATAAAAAACGCAAATCAAAGCTGCACAGCGAACCATCTTCTTCTTCGGTATTCTTGTTTCAAGAGGCCTTCGCTCTGCACCAAACCGTGTCAGCATGACACCTTTTTTACTCGAGCGGTGTTGCTAGGGCGCTCAATTTTCTACACTTGAGCGAAAGGCCCGCCGGTTCCTCAGCAGGCTTGAAAGATTGAACGGGATCAATGGCACCGAAGGAAGACTATCTAAGTCGGCCGGTGGCCCTTCCTGCGTTGCTGTTAAAGGGGATAACCTATAGAATAGGCAATTGTCCCCCAGAGACTCGCACAATGTGAACGTCTCTTTGAATCACTTTTCCAGGACCTCCCCTTGGGTATAGGCGAGAAGCACCATGAAACCCAAATGGACATCCGTGTTCTATTCATGGCACCCTGATATGGGCTGTAGTTTCGGCGGCTCCTGCTCCGGCTCCTCGGTTAGACAGTGCCGTAGTTGGATTGCTTCTTGGACTCGGTGAGGCGCGAAGCGCTCGGCGAGAGGGACGTGCTGTGGTCCTGGTACTCCTCCTCGTGGCTCCGCCTGTAGTAGGACACGAAGCAGACGCAGAAGCACGTTGCGAGCACCAGGACGAGCACAGGGGGGAACATCGAGCTCAGGGAGTCGTGGGGCTGCACCGCGCTGCCCATGCCGGTTTCGTTCCACGAGGGGAGGGACATCAGGGTCCGACGGGCAGCGTGTGTGTTGGCAAACCCAAGCCTGCGGTTCTCTCTGTCGAACACGACGTAGAGGGCAGACATAACCGTGTCGCCGAAGATGCTCTGCGAGTCACCGATGCTCCACTCGTTGTCCGATTTCCCGCTCGGCGCCAGCCCAAAGCAGTAGTAAATCGACTGGTCCTCCGGCACCGCCCGATTCGTCGCCGTTGTGAAGTAGCTCGTCGCCGGAATCTCCGCAATCGCCCCGCCGCTGAACCTGATCTTCAGCACGGGGAACTTCTCCAGAGGCACATTCGTGAAGCACTGCCCGACAGAGAAGATCGTCTCCCCGTCCCCATTGGGGGACCACACATGCGGGAGGTCACGGTACTCCGTCTGCAGCACGTACTTGATCTCATTGAAGATCCCCCTGGGCAGGAAGCTGAAGGTTGTCCCAGAATCCACGATTGTCATCGCACCAAACGCAGCCTCGCTGCTCGCCACAATCCGACCGCCAATCGACATCGCCTCAGGATGCACGATGTACCACGTCTCGGGCTCCATCGGTGTGTACGACAGGTTGCCGGGGAAATGTCCCGTGTCCACCTCCCCGAGGTGCAGCACGCCCGACTCACCACCCTGCTCGCCGATGGACATCGCAAACAGGTCGGGCATAGCCTGCCCCTTGAGAATGGCGTCCATCAGGGTCGGGGTCTGCGTCGGCGCAAAGTTGAGATCCCGCCCTGCGATCCCCAGGATGCCGTCCACACCCAGGCGGGCGAAGCTGTCGGGGGGCGACTGCGTCCGGATCCTCCCGATGTGGATGCTGGCCGAGAAGGGGCCCCAGGTCACGACCTCCTCCACAATGTCCCCTGACTCGCCGGTCCCATCAGCGTACTGCACGGCGAACCCACAGGGCCCTGCAGCGGCGCACGGCCTCAGGTGGTGCGAGGGGCACTGCGTCGCATTGCAAGGCAGGGGTTCGCACGTCGGGGAGGCCTTCGAGACGTAGGCGCATGTCGGGCACCGGACCAGGCAGCCCGGGCAGAGGTCTGAAGGTGCGGCGAGCGTGCTGCTCCCTGTGTCGACAATGAGGCTCAGCGTGTTGCTCCCGATGGTGACGTTAGTGTAGGTCAGGACGTCGAGCATGCGGAGAGGCAGGTCTGTCCTCGCAGACACACGCATGCGGCTGATCCCCACCTTGTGCTCGGTCCCACGCACCTGGGACACGGTGCCCTCCTCCACCAGACCCTGTGTGCGGCTGATGCTGATCTGCACCGCACAGGACAGCCCCGCAAGGGCGACCGCAGCCAGCATATTGCCCGGCCAGGCGCAGGGATTCTGTGCGGCGTTGTGTGGTTGAGCCTCAAAAATGAGAAAGGCCACTCGGGGGACAGAGGGGGTGTGTGTGTGTGTGTGAGACCACACCACACCACACCACACCACACTACCGACAGAGAGAAACAGAAACGGGAGAGGCGGGGGGGGAAGGAGGGGGTCGGCAGGGTGGAGGGGGAGGGGGAGGCAGCGCATCTCCTCTTTTGACTGACTTTACGAATGAGATTTCTGACGCGAGAGAGGGAGGGTGGTGGGGGAGTAAAGTGGGGGGGGGGGGGTCATTGGGAGGGGGGGAGGGAGACGCCCGGTGTCGGACCCCTCCCCTCCCCCCGTCCCACATGGGTCATGGGGCACAAAACTGTCGGCAAAAAAAAACGCTGGTTTGGCAGGACTGTCAACTGGGCATGCCGGGCATGGGAGGGAAACCTGGCTCTGGCGTGTGCAGAAGGTTGCAGAAAATGGTGTGCTTTTCTGGCTGATCTTCTGATTCTCAGGGCAGATTCACACCCCCTCCGCACTCCTCACAGGGGGGGTGGGGTCGCACAGGCATGAAGCTGCGACATGGCGCAAGCCTGTCGTGGGAGAGAAGAGCGACGCAAACCCGTTTGTAGCCCAAAGGCGCTGACTGGGGCGGCACTGCTGGGAGGGAGGCAGGGGGGCTGCACGCAGTGCAGGGTGAATTGCCTCTATCCCTATTACGGAAGCCCGTTTCCTTTCACACGTGCTCATGGAGCGCAGTCTCGCTCCACAGTATGACCAAGCGTGCCTTTGGAGAGCCTCAAGCAAGGCTTCCCACAAGCATGACTAGGGCGGAGAGGCAGGTGACCCAGAGGAAGTCCTGCCAGCAGGTGGGAGGTCTGAGCCCGCGTGCCGCACAGTGGCATCCCTGATCGGCCACACGATGCCTCGCAGTCGTTGTGCATTGCCTCCGTCACGAACGGGTGGGGTCTAGGTGAGATGCAGCTCTACTTCGACTTGGATGTTGCGTAGTGCTTCAGCGCACCGTGCCAGTCATCCATCTGCAGCCCGTTCGGCGTGCGCCACCCCGTCACCCCGCAGGTGCGCTGCAGGTCCTCCACGTGGTCCTCCCAGTTGCAGTCGTCGAAGAACAGCATGTCGCTGTACTCGATGCCCGACGCATCGCGGAGATGCTTGAAATGCGTTGTCTTGCGCGACGTCAGGTGCCCCGACCTCCCAATCTCGTGGTGGTGGAAGCACGACATGATCTTGACGCCGGGCTCCACCTCGAGCAGGTTCAGCGCTGCGTGTGAATAGCTGGGGTTGAGGCTGGTGCTCGCTGCGGCCACCTTCACATCAGGGTTGCCCCGCAGCTGCTGCAGCGCATACAGCGCGCCAGGGTGCAGCTGCACCTGCTGCCGCCCGTCGGACGCGGCGACGATGCCCCGACGCCCGTTCCCCAAATCCCCCTCGATGGGCTTGTTGGGTGTGCCGTCCAGCAGGTACACCTCTGGATCCCACAGGCACGCGTCCAGATCGAAGACGATCATCTTGGGAAACATTGTAGTGTAGACGGGTCGTCACCCTCTTCCTGGTGGTCAAAAATGATTCGGGGAATTCTAATAAGGCTACTTTTGGGTCGGCACACACCCAGACGACTGACGGCAGAGGCCTTGCAGCAAAGCGAAACGGGGAAGCTTTCAAGCCTCCCGTGGGTGCGGGGTGGTGTGGTGGAGAAGCAAGGCACTCGACCTCCTTCGATCAAGTAGGCAAGGGCATAGCAGCGCTGATGTGAGTTTGACGGGGTGGAGGGATCGGGGTGGGGTCTTTTCCTGATGACGCTTCCCGTGTCAGCGGTATTGTGTGCGGTATGAAGGTGCATGGTAATGCACCTGCTTGACCGCGAGTTGCTAGAGGTCACTCGCTGCCGTCGACGAACTCGACCTCGTCGCCCTCCTCGTCCATATCAACCAAATAGTCGTCGCGCATCGCGACACGAAGGTACTTCTCCTCAGCAGCTACCCCGTCCCGCAGCCTCGCCTCTTGTGACTCGAGTCTCGCGAGGTGCTGTCGCCGCAGGTCCCGCTGCTGCATCTCTTTGAAGGAGACATGGTCACGCTTGCGAACCACTGATTCCTTCTGTACCTTCGATACGGTCGATGCAACATGCCTTTCCGAGACGGTGATTCCATCAGCACGGAAGTGCTTCTCCACTGTCACACGGGTCACGGTTTCGAGCTTTGTGATTTCGTCACGTTGCACACGCTCGCATCCCTGCACATGCAGGCGCTGGCTCTTCTGCTGCTGCGATGCACAGCGCTGCATCCGAACCGACAGTGAGTCGAGCGTCATGGTGCATCGCGAGATGAACTCTAAGCCCTGTCGCATGCGGATCTTCAGTTCCTTCCGCAGGTTCGCCTCCTTCGTGTCGATGTGGATGCGCCGCTTCTTCTCTGCAGAGACGACCGCCTTGTGGCGGGCACGGCGTTCTGCGTTGAGCACACGGTCCAGGTCGTCGAAGGCGTCCACCGCAATTTCCTCACGGGCATGGTGTTCCTCCAGAGTCAGCCCCTGCACCTCCTGTTGACGTGAAATGCGCTCCAGTACCTGCGACTGCTGGATGAGTGTGCGGGACTGCGCCTGTGCCATCTTGCGCTGGTGGATATGGTGGCGCTTCTTCATTGCTTCGTCTGCCTTCATCAGGCGGTGTGCGTTGCGGCGCTCCTTGCGGATGATCCCCGAGTAGGCGTCTGTGGATGCGATGAGCAAGGTGGTGCGGTCCTTGCCCTCCTCTTGGCAGCAGGCATGCAGCGCTGCTTCGCACAGCAGAATTGTACGTGCCTTGTCCTTCGCACGGCGCGCCATGTCTGCAGCATCCCCTGCCTGTGTGGCACGCTCCTGTGCGAACAGCACCAGATTGAAACCGCTGTATTCTGCGAGCAGCACGTGGCGCCGTGCATCCTCCTCACGATTCACGAGGTGCTGCACAGCCACACGCTGGTGCTCCTCTTCCAGCTCGCAGCAGTGCTCCACGACGCTCTTCGTGTAGCGGGTGCGCGTCGAGCACTGTGTCACCCCAGGCGAAGTGACAGGATGGCTGCGCTGCGTAGTGGTCGCTGCGCGGTTCATCTGCTCCTCGCGCTTGTCCTCATGCGCCTTGATGAAGAGCTCCTGCTTCAGGGTGTTGATCGCCCTCGCTGCAGCACGCTCCACAGAGACCCTCTCCAGGCGCTCCTGCTTGTGGGTCTCGTTCCGCTCCCCCGACTCAGCCTTCATGAAGTTCATTACAGACTTCGCATGGCGCCGCTGCGTGCGTTGGATCAGCACACGGGCCGAACTGATGTGCTGCATGACAAGCTTATCCCACGAGTGCAAGATCCCACTGTACTTACTCTTCGCAAACTTGGCGAGGGCATCCCGCGCAGCAGCTTCGTCGTACAGAAGACGGTCGCGCTCTTTGAAGTGCCGGATGTCTGCGAGGCGCTCCTCGTTCTGCACGAACTCTAGAGCGCGTTTGATGTCGTTGTAGCACTTGTGGCGATACCGCCCCCACGTCGCCTCGAAGCGTTGGAAATCCTTTGCCTCCTCCCACTCGATGTCGTGGCGCTTGGCCTCCTCCCACTCCACTGTATGCTGCAGCAGCACGTCACCGGCACGCATCCCTGTCGTATCGCTCTGCGCCTTGATAGTGTTCTCCGTGTCCATCAGCCGCCGTGTGGCAGTGAAGCGCTTGTCGACACTCACCTTGCGCTGCAGGGGGAGCGCGACCGACGGTGGGAACGGCATCAGTGGCTCGGGGTACGCGTGGCGCTGAGGCGGCTGCAGCAGCGACTCCGGCAGCCGTGTGGGGTCCAGTCCTCGCTGCGCGATCTTGATGCGCCGCCGCACAATCCGACGGCGTGGCGGGGGGAGCGTGGGGGCTGTTTGTGTGGGCGGGGTCGAGGTGCACCCCTTGGAGCCCATGCGGTGCATCCCTGTGGGGTAGCGCGTGCCCACATCGTAGTCGGAGTACCCAGAGGACGCACTGTCCGACCCGCCCTCCTGCGCAGCCTCGTACGTCGACACAGTCACCATCGTGGCTGTCAGGCGCTTGCCATGTACACCCTCTCCCCTGATGCGGTGGAATGGTGGAGGGAGTGGCAAAATTCGGAAAATCGAGCGGCAGTATGCTGTGACGTGAGAATCAAAGGGAAAGGCCGGGAGACAAGAGTCAGGCGTTGAGGGGGATGCCGCAGGCTCAGGTGTAAGTGTCTGCTATGGGCTGCCGCTGCCGGCAACGGCCTTCTGCGGATGTCGTGTGCGGCTCGTCAGCTCAGTTGCGGCACACATGATGCTGCTGTGCCGGGGCAGCTTGTACTGCTTCAGGCCAATAAAGACAGCATGCGACTCGACATCGCCCAGGCGCTCCCCATACACACGGTGCTGCATCAGGTCGTCTGTCTGCTGCTGGAAGGCAGCCTGCAGCTTGGGCGGGTGATAGTAGAGGTCCAGCAGGGCGGACGCAGGAAGCTCCAGCATCAACGCCAGGTGGTGCTCTGCCGCAAAGGGATCGAGTGCCGTCGCTGCAGGCAACACAAGCGTCCGCATCGTATCCTCCCGCAGGCGTGCGTCAGCCTCGCTGCCGAGGTAGTGCGCAGGGAAGCCCTGCGGCAGGGCAAGCCCCAGGCACACGCGCAGCTCGCGTGCCATCACCTCAGACTCGCATCGCAGTTCCCGGCAAAGGCTGTCAAACCAGCGTGCAGCTTCGTGCATGCCAGCGGCAGGGGGCGTGGAAACGCCTGCCCTGCCCCCAGCAACCAGCACCCACCTGCCCTGCAGCCGCACGGATGTGTTCTGCAGCGTTGCAAGCGAATCGCCCTCCGCTTCTCCAGGATCGCCCGCGTCGCAGAGAAACTCGAGACAGGTGTCGTGCGTCGCGATGCTGCTGCACACCACCCCCGTGCTGCGCGAGGCACACCGCCGCAGCGTGAGCACACCCGCAGCACTCCCCACCACCCACGTCCGCACCACGCTCGCGGGGGTGCTGTCGGCAACCTCCTTCAGCTTGCACAGCACGCCCCCGAGGGCGCTGCGCAGCACCGCCCAGCTGCTGCGCCCACCCTGCAGCAGCATCAGGCGCTGCGTCAGGCAGGGCGCGTGCTGCAGGATCCCCCGCCACCGCTTGGAGGCACGCAGCAGCCGCACCAACACGCTGTCGGGGAGATAGCGTGCCACACGCGCCACTGCCTCAGGGCTGTGCATCACAAGGCAGCGGCTGCGCTGCACCTCACGCTGCTTCCGCACGACACTCGAAAGCTGTGCGCGCGCCACGGCGAGGGACACCTCCTTGACCTCCCTGCAGGCTGTGATGGGGGCGCCCCGCAGCGACCTGCCGTTGAGGCACCCGGCATGATCATCGTCGCCACGCTCCATGAGGAAGCGGTGGTCATCCACAGCCTCGAGGGTGTCGAGCTCTGCGTAGAGGGCGTCCTTCTGCCGGCGGATGCTGTTCAGCGTCGCCTTCGCGCTGCCACGCATGGCGAGGGCATCGAGGTGGCGCCACACTTCGCTCGCCAGCTTGGCACACCCGCTGTCCCGCGTGTCCTCCAGCAGGACCAGAACCTCCAAGGGGTCCTGCAGCCCCTCCAAGGCACGCACGACAGGCGCCCACCCCGAAGGGCTGCGGTGCGTCCCCGCCTGCACCCAGGACCCCCTCTCCCACCCCCTCACGGTGACATGCCACTCCGCAGCAGCATCCGCCGGCACGCTGCGAGCCTCCAGTGAGATGACCCGGTCGACAACGAGGCGTGCATAGCCAACCGAAATGATGACGGTTGCATCCACGCCATCGGCAGTCGGCACCGTGAAGGCATGGGCTGTATCGGTGTGGCTCGCGGCAATCATCCAGCCCTGCGAAGGTGGGGTGGGAGGGGTGGGGGGGCGCGGGGTGAGACTTTCAAACACTACGGTTAGGGTTGGGAGAAACCGCACCACCCGCCCCCCCCCCCCCCCAACTGCCACCCGATGTGCGGCCAACGAGGCACGCGGTTGCCTGCTGGGAGGAGGAAGGGGGGGGGGGGTGGGCTGGTTGGCGGTTGGGGGGACTGCAGACGGGCTGTGCTCAGTAGTTATACGGCGGGTAGTCAGGAGTGCCGATGCACGCCCTGCAGTGCCGCTCCTCGATGGTGGCGAGCTTCACAGCGCAGGAGTCGTCGTGGGCATTCCGCTCCGTTGCGGTGATGTCCTGCTTCCGCTGCTTGAGCTCCCTGATCTTGTGGAGGAACTGGTCGTCGGTGCGCTGCCGGTACATCTGCGTGTTGGACTTCCAGTAGCTCACGACACGCTCCATCTCCTCCTCCTGCAGGTGTAGTGTTGGTGGTGTGACAGAGGGAGAGGGAACAGCAGAACGGGAAGCTGCATAGCTGACAGCAGAGAGGCGAGGATGACACTCCTCCCACACGCAGGCCGTGTGGGGGATGAATGCAACGGACCTCTGCCTGCCATATAAGGAGGCGTGCCTGCCATACCTCTGCAGCCTGGATCTGGAGGTCCTCCTCTTCTTCGATGTCGGCAAGCGCCTGGCGCTCGTCGTCCAGAACCAGGTCATCGTCGTAGATGCGCTCCATGAGGGAGATGATCTCATGCCAGATGCTCCCAGTGTACCTGCGTGTGGTGCGGTGTGAAGGTGTGAGGGTGTGGGAGAGGGGCAGTGAGATGCCCCCACACAGATAGATGCGTGGCATACTTTGCAATGTCTTCTGAGAACAGCTGCGGCGTGTCCTTTGCGATCTGCTTGTCCCCGCGGTACCACATGTCCGCCTCGACGAAGAAGGACGAGGGTTTGCACCGCAAGGGCCTGTCGCAAACAGCACGCACCGCCACCTTCTGCAGACCCAGCAGGAGCCGCTGTGGCCACACCCCCTCTTGCGAGGCGCGGGTGCGCAGCACCTGCTGCAGCAGCTCCATGCCTGACCCCTCCTGCTCCAGCACGAGCTTGATGGTTGCCCCGTTGGTCTTCTTCATGCAGCAGGTGTTCTGGTCCACGAGCTTGAAATAGTGCAGCGCCTGCTCCTTCTCCACCCCCGTGAGCTTCTCGCGATGCTCAAACACCGCCCCGTCAGACGAAGCACTGACGACTGCCGACACGGCTGCTGTGTCACACGTCCACATCGACGGTGCCATCAGCGCATCGGTAGGGGTGCATGTGACAACAACCTGCCAGAACACAGCTGATTTCACATCCAGCTCAACGTAAGGCGTGCCAGCGATGCCAAAGGGCTCTGTGTTGTCGGTCCGCAGCTGCGCCCACGCCCCGAACGAGCTACCTCTGTTCCTCTCGAGCTGTGCCCCGATGCGCTTCGACCACACCGCAGAGCACACGCTGGTCCCATCCACCTTCAGGTCCACCACCTGCTCGTTGCACCGCGCAAGGTAGTACAGCTCTGCCGCCCCTGCCTGCGAGATGCCCTCGTTGTCCCCCACGTCGAGGCTCGTCAGCGACGGGTGCAGCAGCAGCGCCTGCGTCAGCAGATGCATCGAGTTGTTGGTGATCCCGTTCCCCCTCAGGTTCAGGCTCCGGAGGTTGGGCAGCAGCCGCACCACCTCGATCAGCGGCTTCAGCCCGTTGTCCCCCAAATAGTAGGCGGTGGGGGGCACCTTGGTGGCATCCGCTGCCAGGCTCAGCTCCGTAACGTCCTCTGGGAGACTTTTGATCAGCGTCAGCAGCGCCTTCCGGGGGGGCTTCCCTAAAATGGCGTTGTGGTGGTGGGAATAGATCTCGGAAAAGTTCATCCCATCCTGCACCGTGTGCTGCGACACGTCGAACTGCAGCGCCTTCATGAAGCTGCGGATCTTCACGACGAGCTCATCGATCATCGCAGCCTGGCCCTGGTGGACAATGTGGAAGCACTGCTTCTGCATCGCATCGACAAGAGGACTGCCGCGCCCCACCACGTCCTGCATTATGATAGGAATCACAATGGGCGTCGAGCAGACGTACGACCTCCTCAAGGCATAGTAGAGTGCAATCATGCTGACCCCACTCCGCAGCCAGTCGCTGGTGACAATGCAGATAAACACGGAGGATCGCTTCAGAAAGCGGATCAACTCCCGCCGCCACGCAGTCCCGCCTATCTCACTCGTCTGAGGCACGGTGCACTGCACGCCCCCCAAGAGGAGGCGCCGCCGCAGCGACTGGCAGAAGGCGACGATGTCAGGGCTGGTGGGGGACATGGAGATCATCGCGGTGCACCGCCCTCCGATAGGGGGGCCGTCATCGCTGGTGACGCTCCGCGGTGAGTTGAGGGGCGCATCCCCGCTGGCAGCCCCGCCTGCTCTGGACATGGCTCAGGTCGGGTGGGTGAGCGGGGGGGGAGCAGAGCCCAGCAGGGGTGGTGGTGAGCTGGGTGTATCCGTCTCAGCTGTTTAGAGGCGGGCAGAGGCGCTTCGCGATTTGCATCCCGGGTTGCGGGTGGGGTGTGTGGTGTAGGGTGTGGTGGTGGTGTGTGCCCCACCTACACACACCGCCGGCAGGATGAGAAATCGAGAGGTGAAAACAGAAAAATGTTGCCCCACCCCCGTGTAAATGATTAGGCGGGGGGAGTGGGGGAGGGCAATGTGTAGGGGAGATGACCCGCTTGCCTGTCATAGGGTGGTTGCGTGGCGCATTGGGGGTGCGGGAGGACTGCACTGCAACTGCGATGCGCGGATGCATGCGTGGGGGGGGGGGGGGGGGGGGCAGGTGCGGGTTGTTGGTGACAATCCCACACTGGGTAACACAACGATGCCTGCCAGCCTCCCCTCCTCAGCTTCTATGCCCCTGTGCACCCCTCTAAGGCGGCTGGCTATCTATCGCTTTGTATTGCGCCCAGGGCGTTCGCTCGGGGAGAAATAGGGGCCTATTTCGTTAAAAAAATGATTCTGGGAAAACCCTTCTCCCACCTCTCTCCCGGGCATTTCTCCCAAGGGGGAGAAATTAAATAAAAAAAGTTTCTCGGAAGTTTTTGCCTCAGGTGGGAAGGGGTTCTGAAGGAGAAGGACAGCACCCTCTCGTAAAATTGATACCACCACGCTTCGCACGGAGCGGAAATAACCCAAAGAAGCGAGATCTGAACCTGGGGACCGTCGGAGCTATTGCCGGCATCAGGCCGATGTACCTCTTGAGCATGCTGTCTCAAGGTGCACGTTGTCTGTATGTGGTGTTCGACTATGAAGCGGTCTCGGGGACGAGGCTGACCAATGTTGACTGCCGTGGCCTCCGGCGGCTGGGGGGCTCTGCCCCCCAGACCCCCCTGTGACCTGTGAAGTCTGTCCAACAGGAACTAACGAGCGCATGTGACCGTGCCCTTCCTTCTCGAGAACGGGTATCGGCGACGGTCCGTGATCCTGTTTTGGGTTCGTCACCAACTCCCGAAGTACTCACTGATTGCCGCAAAACTTCCATTTTGCAGCCGCGAACCGCGAAATGGGCCCCTTGCGCCAAACATATATAGTACCCTGGTCTGGACCCTTGAGGCAATTTGTCTGAGGGGCCGATGTTGCATGATTTCGCGCGCGCGAAGCGCGCGCGAAAAAAATTTGAGGCGGCAATTTTACCCCTTTCTCCCACAGTCTCTGAGGAAGGTGGGAGATAGCGAACACCCTGATTGCGCCCCCCCCCTCCCAAGCTTCCATCAGGTATGTTGCAAAACCCGTGGGGCAGCAACGAATGGACGCCTTTACTCTGTGTCAGCAACTGCATGCAGCACATCACCAAAATCCTGACGGTGAGAAGCTCGCTGTTCCGAACTACCGAGTGAATGCACCACCCCACCACCCCACCCATCCCCAAGACAAATCACTTCAAGGTTAGGAGAGAGAGAGAGAAAAAGAGGGGGGGTCAGCGTACAACAAAAAGGAAGGTACTAGCTTATATCTATCGTGGTAGATCCAACAACCTACACCATGGTGGTATTGACATACTGCTTTGGCATTGACATCATCAAAGACACGTGGGGGGGAGGGGGGGGGGAAAGAAACGAAACGAGGGAGGGGAATAAGGGTGAGGGGCACAGAAATGGAAAGAAAGAACTCAGCTATCGGGAGTGGGGGGGATTGGGGGGGGGGGGGGGGTTGTAGTTTGCCAGTTTGCCAGTTTGCTAGTTTGAGTTCTTTTTTGACAGCCTATGGAGGATTCTTCATATTCCTGGATTTCCCGAATTTCCTGGATTTCCCCCGGCCCCTTAGGCGATTTCAGGGCGGACAGGGCGGACATGCCCGGACCCGGAAATCCGGGTGTCCGGATGTCCGGGTCCAATTTTGACCCCCCCCCCCCCCCCCCCCGGACATTTCCCGAATTTCCCGCCCGGACATGTCCGCCCGGACATCCTGACATCCAGAAATGTCCGCCCCGGACAGGGCGGACATGTCCGGGCGGACATTTTCTGGTGTCCGGATGTCCGGGCGGACATGTCCGGACCCGGAAATTCGGGAAATCCAATTTTGACCCCCCCCCCCCCCGGACATGTCCGGCCAGGACCTCAATAGTTTGATTTTTGGTCCAGAAAATAGTTTGAAAATTTTTGAAATCTGGGTGCCCAAATTTTTTGCTCCTAAGACCGGCGATTTGTAGGGGGACCCTTTCGAATTTTTTTTTGGAGAAGGGTAAATCAGGGTATAAGATAGACTTTTTTTCTGGCGCCGTTTTCCGGTTTTTCTGGTTTTGAAAATTTTTCGCGCGCGCCTTCGGCGCGCGACCCGCGCAAACCCTCCCAGAGTCTGAGAGGGCCCGGTGCCTGCGCGCGTCCTGTCGTACTGAGGCTGCTTGGTGGCAGGCGCAGCAGCTGCTTCGAAAGTTTGGACTCTCGGCCAAAAAACCGGTCTGGTGCAATTTTTTTACGCAGGGGGGGTCTGGGGGGCGGAGCCCCCCAGCCGCCGGAGGCCACGGTAGGGAACATCTGTTCCCTACAGTCTGGATTCGCTTGTAAGTAGGAAGGCTTCGCTGTATCGCAGCCCGGCCAGCAGGAGATCACTGGTCCTTGAGGGTTCAACCTTCAGGGTGGAGGAGGACGGTGGAGCGACCACTCGTGACAGGTGTGCGTTGTGGGTGGAGTGGGTGCACGACAGAATGGCCAAAGGGTCCACGAGATCTCTGCACACATTCCGTTATCGAGGAGATGGGCACCTAGCTGTGACGACAGGCAACAAACAAATCTCATCTGTTAGTTGCCCCCAATAGGCTTGGCGACCTTCAAGACTGCTTGAAAGTCGTTCGTGTTCTCGTCTCAGCCCTCCGGACAAGCAGATCTGTCTCGAGTTGGTGGGCTGTCGCCATGTATTCGATGGCACCGAGTGACGCTGCACAGAGGCAGACGACACGGTGAACTCCAGCGGAGGTTACCCTACCTCCGCTGGAGTACACCGTGTGTCTCCCATGAGTCTCAACTAGCGGGAGTCTTAGCGTAAATTAGCTGGAAAATAGACTCCCGTCTCCAGTACAGACTGCAGTCATAGACTCCCTCTTAGACATGGTGGCTGGAGTCCACCATGTGTGCACCTTCAAAACAGAAGAGACCTGCATGACGAGGGCATCACCACCCACCGGGCCACCCGCTAGGTCCATTTTTTCTTCTCCGCTTCTCTGCCTTCTTTGGACTATTTGAGCTCTGTGCGGATCACGATGGGGTCACTTTCTATTTTTTTATGGCGTTTTTTCTGACTGTTTTACTGTCCCAAAGTCACAAAAAAAACCGCCAAAAATGAGACCGACCTTTTTTTTTTTCCAGAAAACCGGGAACCGGGAAACCCTGGTTTTGAAAACCGGAAAACCAGACCTATCTTATCCCCTGGGTAAATTGAACGTTTTTGGCCAAATGAAGCCACTGCGACCATTCCCGGGCCTCGGAAATCAGATTTTGGCCCCTCAAATGCGGTGCCGGTCCGGACAAAAAACCGAAAAAATCGTGAAAAATGGCCCATTTTCCCCAGCCAAAAATGGGCCAAAAATGCCCCCCGGACACCCCCAGAGACATGTCCTAATCCGGGGTGCCAGTAGGGGGGACCTTTCGATTTTTTTTTCGAGGAGAGGTCAATTGAACGTTTTTGGACATCTGAGGCCACTGCGACCATTCCCAGGCCTCGGAAATGAGATTTTTGGCCCTCAAATGGGGTACCGGTCCCCACGAAATTCCGAAAAAATCATGAAAATCGAAAGGTCCCACGCACCAAATTCTGCCCAAAAATCGTCAAAAATGGACATGTCATACGCAGCAAGGGGGCAAACCACTCCCCAATGCTCAATGATTCCACGGCAAGCCAGATTTTCTGATCAATTGGTTTGTTTGAGCATGTTCCTGGCCCTTGTTTGGAAAGTAGATGACCCCTGGCTGGAGAGGACGGTTGTGCTCGACCGGACGGAGAGAGAACCTTCTCCATATCCACCTCCACTCCACAATGCCACAAGTGGCAGGAAGGCCGGGTGTTACAGGCCTCAACCAGGGTTCCAAGGCTCTCCACTTCCTGGCTGCGTCAGGGATCACCGGGTACAGCGAGCAGGATTCCCTGTCCTGACACCCCAGCATGTACCACCGGAAGAACCCGAAACAGCAGCCCCCCCCCTCATGGGGGTTGCAAGAGGCACGGAAATCGTTCAAATCGGACCAAGTCCGAAAATTCGGCACTTTCTTGGGTACAAATTGCGGTCCGAAATTTTCCGATTTTTTGAAAAAAGGCTAATTCTGTAAGGGGGACCTTTTCGAATTTTTTTTTCGGGCACTTTTTCCACAAGGAAATGTCCGCCCTGTCCGCTACTGTCCGCTACTGTCCACTACCGATTTCAAGGATCCTCCTATCTAGCCTGAAATATGAATCTAGAGCCCATCCCCGTCACCCCATCACCCCCCACCGTGTGAATAGAAGAAAGGAGCTGGCTTGGCTTGGCTTGGCTATAGCTGGGGGCGGGGTGGGAGGGCCGTTCTGAGAGAGGCAAAGGCATCCAGTGATGTGCGCTGCACTGCAACTGCACAGCACTGTGGCAAAACTGGAGGGCAAACTGGACCCTGTGCGAAGCGCCCGGAGGAGGCTGAGTAGATGGGGGACACCGGCTTTTGGCACTCTGGTGGGGAGAAGGGTGATCACGTCGAGAAGGGTGAGGACGCACCATCAGCCTGTGGTGGCGGTGACGCCAGGATCTCCCTCGCCCTGTTAGGGATGTTGAGCAACGCGAGGAACTCGTCGTCGTCCTCCGACCTCAGCACCTCGCGCTGCTGGTTTTTGATGAGCTGCTTCGTGTCGAGTATCTCAGCCTTCAGCCGCTGCTTCGCCTCCTTCGTGCGCTGCTTCTGCTCGTCCATCTGCCGCTTGAAGCTCTGCAGGTCCTCCTCCTTCACCACCAGCATCCCCTCCGCCTCCTTCGCACGCGCCTCGGCAGCTTCTCTCGCGCGCCCTGCCTCCTCACAGAGAGACCGCATCTTGTCGTACTCCTCCTTCATGTCCTTCCGGTCCTTCTCAAACTCTGTGCAGAGCTCTTGGCTGTGCAGGCTGTAGAGTGCGGGGGGGGTGTGACGCGTGTGGTGATGCCTCAGCATTCGGGGCAGACCAGCCCCAGCAGGGGTGAGGTGTTCTCCACGCGACAAGCGTCAGCGTATCACAATCACAAACAAGTCAACCCCTGGAAAGGGCACAGTGGTGACGGGGTGTTGCCATGTTGTCTGCATACAGCGATTTTTTCAGAGATGTGCTCAGCGTTGATATCGCACCGCTTGCGGTGCGCTTCACCATCGCCAGCTCCTCCCGCAGCTCGTCGGCGGACTTATCCTGAGGCAGAGCGGAGGGTGGTGGTGCGGCAATATGCACAGTCTACAGAGGGGGCAGTGGCTGCTCGCATGCAGACGCATGCCAACACGGCAGGACAAACAACTGCCCCCATTTGCAGGGCCAACCACGCCCAGGAGGCATACCGACCCTTCCTGCTCGAGGGTGGTGGACGGGATGGACTCGCGTCGCCCCTCAGTCTCACGGCGCGCTGCTGTGATCATGGCTTCGGACACCAGTTCGCGGTTCTCCTCCTGTGGGGTGGGTGGGGTGGAAGCGGGAAGGGGCATTGAAACAGGAAGAGGGCCGAGGTACAAAAGAGGCACAGGGATCGGGGCTGTGCAGTATTACAAAAGAAGCGAACACAACATACCTGGAGCTTTGCGATCTCCTTCTGAGATGCATCGTACAGGGCTTGTGTCTCGTCGAGAGATGTGCTCAGGATCTGCATTGTCTCGATTTCCGCACGTCTGCTCTCCAGCAGTGCCTCGTACTCAGCAGCCCGCCGCTCGAGCAAATTCTCTTGCGAGTTGTTCAGGTCCTGCAGCTCCTTGATCTTCCTGCAACAGAGGAGGAGGTGCGGTGGGCTTTGGCACAGACCATGCAAAATTTTTCCAGCCCGTTCTCTGCAGCACTGGCTCTTTCCACACAACAAACAGCCACGTGGCTGACGTCGCCACCAACACCTTTGTACTGCCCGTGCCTTCCACCGCTTCTTCCTTGCAGGGATTCCTCTCGGACACCACGTCGGAATATCTTGAACAGTACAAGTGCGAGGGAGGGTGCGGGGCGAGGGGTGCGGATCACACCGCGCGCTACCATCTGAAGGAAAACATTCGTTTCCCGCACGTCCTCGTGGCAACTTTTGGCCGCTTCAAGGTAACAGCCAGGCGGACAGCCGACGGAGTGCTAGACGAATACAGCCCGGTTCACGGCTGAGGAACAGGTGACTGTCTCGGGAACGTCACACGATTGGCAGGATGTATCAGCCCAGTACAGGCTAGTTGCTTGTACAAAGCATATGGGGGGATCATCTCCCCACTTTGGCCACTACATTTCTTGCTTGTTTGAGCAGGAAGATGGCCGCGGTGATCGGACCCCGTGGAATTTCAACGACAACGTCGTGACAAAGACGGGTCGTGACTTTGACGAACTGACTGACATGCTCGACAAGAGGGCCACGGATGGCTACCTGTATTTTTACGTTAAAGAACGTGAAACAGGGGCCCCCTTGATGAATGGATAGCCTGACGAATGAGTGTGTAGAGCACAGTCAGGACAACTGGATGGCACCTTCCATTCGAAATATCGTGAAAAATACATACTGGCGTGAGCAGGTGAGGTCCGAAACCGCCGCATCCAGCCCCGACTGGAGCCGCTCCACCTCCGTCTCCACGTCGACCCTCTCGTCACGGGGGTGGAGGCGCTTCAGCTCGCATGTCATGAACTGCAGCTTCTCCTCACGCAGCGCCGCATTTTCCCGCCGCAGCTCGTCGACAGCCGCCTCCAGGAGGTCCGCCTTCTCTGCGACATCCTCGCGGGGCGCTGCAGGCGGGGGCCTGGTGGCCAACTCGACCTCCAGCTCCGAGAGGGTCTGCTTGAGCTTCTGGCGCTCCTGCTGCAGGCGGAGGTTTTTGAAGCGCGCCTCCTTCAGGTCCTTCTTGTGCCGCTCCACTGCGGAGTCAAAGGCGATCTGCAGCTCTCGCAGCTTCTCCTGCGCGTCGCGGTTTGTGGAGCTCTGACGGAGCTCTGCGTTCTCCTCCTGCATCCGGAGGAGGTCGTCCTTCAGCTCCATCACCACAGCCTGCGTCTCATCCAGGAGACGCGACTGGTGCGAAGCAGTGTAGCCGTGCCCGCTTGTCGGGGGCGATGCCGCTAACGACGCTGCATCGTGCCCACGCTCGACTGACCGAGATGCCGATGCAGGGCGCTGGGGCCAGGCATCACTCATCCAGCCTCAAGCCGAGCCTGAGTGCAGGCCCGACACAGGGATGGCCAGGGGGTGTGTTGCCCCGACCAGCCTGTGGGTTGGGAGCGGGTGTGGTGGAGGACAGCGTAGGCAGCACAGGAGGGGAGAGGGGCAGCAATACCCCGAACATTGCACGACTGCGGAGTTGTGGGTCAGAGGGTGGGGCGGGGTGGGGTGGGGGGAGATTCCGCCGTCTCACGCAATGACAGGTGCCCGCGTCCCCTCCGTCTGGGAGGATGCGCCCGTGTGCCTGTGCCTGGGGGCGAGGGCGGGGGAGGGGGCACAGGTCAGACGGGGGCACGGTTCGGGGGAGGGGGCCAGAAGACGTCCGTTCCGACTCGGGATGCTCTACCACCGGGTTGGGGATATGACGGGGCAGCAGGGGGCGGGTTGCGTCACGCGCTCGCCCCCCCATGCCGTTGGGACCTGCTATGTTTCGGTTCGTTCAATTCTTGACAACGTGCTGCATGACAGTGCGAACACCACGTGGATGATTCACTCTCACTCCTCGAAGTACCCCCAGCCCGGAAGGGCCTGCTTCTTCTGCGGCTGCTCCGCCTCCTCGTCCATCAGCGCGTCCATTGTGCCAAGCGCTGCGAGATCCAGCGGTTTGCTCTTGTCCTCCACACGGGCCTTCAGCTCCTCCAGCAGAGGCTTCTTCTTCTGCTGCTTCTTCGGCTCAGGTTCCGGCATAGGGACGCCTGCTGCCCGTGCGATAGATTCCTTGAACTCCTTCGCGCTCTTCCCTGTCAGCTTCTTCCCCCCTTTGCCGACAACGACCCATTTCGAACCGGATGATTTCCGCTTCTTCCCCACCACGCCGCTGTTCTGCTGAGAAGCTGTGCGCTTTGCGTCTCGCTCTCGCTCGATGCGTTCTTTTTCCTCTGTGATGACAGGATAAGAATAAGATGATGTGACGGTGCAGATCCGAGGGGCGAACAGGGGCATGCCTCGAGGGGCGAGCAGAGGGAAAGCAGAATGTCAAACACTCCAACTTCTCTTCATCGCTTTCCGGCGAGATTCTTTTGAAATGCCGGACGATGGGGGCCCTCGCTACCAGGTGTGAAATAGTGAGAACAAGTGAGCCACGGCCCATTTCCCCTCACTGACTGACGACCTGTGACGAGCTGTGACTGGTAGCGAGGGCCCCCGATGCATTTCTGCTCGTCCACAGCACACTTCCAAACCTTCTCCTGATGAACAACACACAAGGGGCGGTGTACAGGATGTTATGTCCTTGTTTGCCCAGCGATACCCCCCTCCCATGGCATCGAACCACAACCCGCTCCCTTTGCTACCCGACAGCCACCCTCCCCGCCTGCAACACACCTTGTTTCCGGTTAATCTCCTTCCTCACCACGGCACGCTGCTTCCCACGCTGCCGCTCGCTCTTCACCTTATATTTAAGCGATGATGACACCATTGTTCAAGGGCAGCCCCTCCGGACGGCCGCCACAGCACAGGCCTGTGTACCCACCTGCTGACGGGCGTGATTCATGGGTGCTTGGCAGCAATTTGGCTCAAATGGCGAAAAGGACCTCGATGCCCCTCGGAAGACGGAGAAGGTGCTGAAACCGGCAAAGGTGGACACTCTGGAAGAATGATGCTGGGTGGGCTTGGGGTTGTGGTTGAGGCCACACCCCACGTCTGGTTCGCCACCATGCTCCGCCAGAATTCGGGGTATTTTGGGGACGGGTGGCTGTTGCTGCTGGCTCCCCCCCCCCCCTCCCCCATCACCACCGCCACAGACCCTCCACCCCGCCTCATCGTTAGACCTGCAGGAAAATCTGCATCTCCCCACCCCTCTAGTTCCCCCCCCAAGGATTCTAAGGCCCCAACAACATCGCTCTGGAGAAAGAGATGTGAAAAATGTTGGGGATCGATCTACACTCAAATCATCTACACTGTACCCTACCCCCCCACTGGTGATGGCTTGCCCGGGTTGGGAGCAGGATCGAGAGACAGAAGGTGCGTCGCCCCTGAATTGGTATATCAACTTAGTTTCGACGACACACCAACCTGATGTTGGAAACAAGACGAGGCAGCGGGGCACAATGCTGTGTGCTCCTGTCGAACTTCTTCACTAAAAAACCACACAGGTGGATGCATCCGCCCCTGCTGCTCAACTATGAATCGATCTGCTCTTCCGAAATGACCACCACCAACACTACCACCACCCCCTCTCCCTGAACTGACGGTTTTGTTGTTGTTTGAGGGAAATTTGACATTGCCGGCCGACACACACACACACACACACCCTCCCCCCCTCCCCTCCCGCTGCAGTTAGCTTTTGAGTAAACTGGCCTGACGGGGGGCAAGGGGGGCAGGGGCCTCTGGCAGGCATCACCCAGGAGCCACGCTTGCTGGCATCTGTCGAGTGGTCAAGACACTACTCGTACGTCAGCTGCTTCTTCACAGGCTCCTCAGGAGGATCGAGGAAGATGTTGTGCTTTATGGACCCCGGGGGTCCGTTGGATGGCGGGATAGACAGCTGGCGCAGGGCACGCGACTGCAGTGGAAGGGTGTGTGAGTGTATGTGACTGAGTGAGTGCCGCAAGAAAAGGGAGCCCCCCCCCCCCACCACCGCCACCGCCACCCCACCCCTGCCCCAACATACCGAGGCACGCGACGCCCCTGTGTAGAGCACCGTTTCAGGGGAGAGGGGGACGTGCTCCGACTTCCACTTCGTGAGGAGGCCACTCAGGCTCGCCATCAGCTCCGGGTGCTTCCCGCAGAGCTTTTTGATCTCCTGCCGTGCATCCAGCACCTGGCCCAGGTTCCGCCTCTTCGTGCGGTACTTCTCACCCAGGCGCTGCGCGTCGTGTTCCCTCTTCTTCGCCGCCTGCTCGCGCAGCTCGCACTGCACCTTCATGTCGTCCACCGCACTCTGCGCCTTCCTCCCCGCAGCAGTGCGCGACGCGACATCCTTCTTCAGAGCAGCAACCTCCTCCTGCAGGGCTACCCGCTTCGCCTCCACCTCACGCAGGCTGGACTGCGCCTCGGCACACGCAGCCCGACTCTCCTCCAGCTGCTGCCGCAGGGCATCCGTCTGCTGGGCGTGGGGGTGGGTGTGGTGGAGGGGCGGGGAAGTCCCTCCCACGCGGCCCCTACCACAGTGAAGTGGGAGGCAGCAAAAAAGGTTACGTGTGACAGTTGGGGGGGAAGACCAAAACAGGGCAGCAGGGAGGCACACCTGGTCCTCCTCAGCGTCGTCGCGCTTCCTCTTCTTGGAAGAGGGAAGCTCCTGTGCAGGTGCAGGTGCAGGCAGGTCCTCTTGAGTGGGAGGCGCTGCTGGGAGCATGCGCTTGTCGGCCAGTGCGCGCCAGCACTGTATTTCGCTGAGCATTGCACCCATCACCTCCGTCTGTGCATCGCTGTGCAGGCGGGATAAGGCTGAGAAGTCAGCCATGAATGAGACATCGTCGTCCGACATCTCGCAGCCTAGGCAGGGGTAGGTGTAGGGCGGCGAGGGTGATGACCTAGTGTGGCAGAGTGGCAGCAGCATCCGTGTGAGCAATCACGATGGGGTGGGAGGGGAGGGGTGGTGGGGGGTGGGGCAGCGTGCAACCGAGGCATGACTTTTTTTCAACGAGGCTCAGTGAACCGTGATGATGGAGGCGAAGCGGGCTTACTTCAGGTTCCTCTGGCCACCGGCGTGGCGACCCGTGCGGCGGGCCGCGATCAGACCGGCCTTCTGCCCGGGCGGGCACGCGCGCTGCACCGTCGACGGGTGACCAATGTGCTGATGGTTACCACCACCGTGAGGGTGCTCCACGGGGTTACGCGCCACACCACGGATCGTGGGCCAGCACTTCCGCTTGGCCTTGGCGGCGTGGTGCGCGGCACCGGCCTTCAGCAGGGGCTTCTCGGTACGGCCACCACCCGCGATGATACCAACCTGTGGTGGGGTGGGGTGGGGTGGGGTGGTGGGTGCTGCAGCATGCAGTACGATGCCCAGCCTGAGGCTGGAGTGAAATCGGGAGTCTCGACAAGCAGGTGTCACACCCGATTGTCGGGTGCCATGTGATGATCTCATGAAAACTCATCGTGTGTACTGTGATTCCTTCTTACATCTGGAATCACAAGTAGGTACTGTCACTGCGGACATACCATGGCACGGCAGTTCCAGGAGATGGACTTCTTCTCACCAGACGGCAGCTTGATGCGCGTGCGCTCCTGGTCGGGGAGCTGGGAGATCACGATGCAGTACTCCCCCGAGGAGCGGGCCAGGGCACCACGGTCACCCGTCTTCAGCTCCACGTTGCACACGATCGAACCCTCAGGCACCATCTTCAGGGGGAGGCAGTTGCCGAGGGCGAGCTCAGCGCGCTTACCGCAGTACAGGAACTGGCCGGTCTGCATGCCCTCCGTGGCGATCATGCGGTACTGGACACGCTTGTACTTGTACGGGTGGCGGAACTGCACCAGGGCGATGGGCGCACCACGGCCCGAGTCGTGGACAATCTCACGCACAGTCCCCTTCACGAACCCACGGCGCTCCCCGAAGTCCAGGGGACGCAGCTTGGCGGCACCCTGTGTGGAAGAGGTGGTGACATCAGAGCACACATGGAACACGGCATACCTTCCGCTTGTGGGTGTGCGCGGTGAAGATGCTCCCCGCACCGCGACGCTGGGCCAGAATGCTCTTCCCCATTGTTCTTGCCGGTTATTCACTTGCCCCTGGATGTGGTGTGTGGATGGGCTGTGCGATGAAAAGGTGTAGGAACACACATCGGTATTCACTCTGCCGACGCTGCACGACAAAACGAACATCTACGAACCCGACCCTGCCCCCCTCCGGGTGTCTCTAACCAGACCCAAAACCTACGCCACCCACGAGTCTACACCACACGCCATGCTCGAGGCCAGAAACACCCTCCAATTCAACCGCGAAGCGAGCTGAGCACGGGATTCCCCATTTCCTGCGCTCAGCCCCCCCCCCCCCTCCGGGGTCGCAAAGCCGAGCTTAACTGATGCCCGACCCTCACAATAAGCTACGCCACTTCTGATGGTGTGGACCCAGTATCCCCCCCGCCCCCCCTGGGGGCTCCCTGTCTCGGGTCCTCAACGGGCTACACCTCCGGGCCCTCGCTATTGCGAGAACCCACATCCTCCTGACATCTTCGCCGAGGCGGGACAAGGCACACACACCCCCACCGCGAGGAGCCACCGCAGTCGCAACAGGAGGCGGCTCGCTGAGTGGTGGCATCCCGAGGAGGCTGGCCTAAGGCTGTGCCAAGTCAGGACAACCCAACAGCAGCGAATAGCCTGGAACCAGCTAGGAGCTCAGCAGCACGGCAGAGGTGAGGTCGTGTGACGATCCCTGTGACTGACTGGCATCGCAGCGTCGGGTGGGGTGGATGGTCTTTCCTCAAGAGTGCCGACACCGAAGGAGAATGTAATTCGGCATTTCCAAGACCTTTGGACAGCTTGCTGCCTGGGCATCTGCATACACCGGCACTGCACGGGTGGAGGGATAAGGGTTGGTGTGGAGGGGGGAGGGGGGAGGGGGGAGGGGTGGGGGAGGTGAGGTGAGGCGAGGGGGAGGGGGTCTCGGCGGCAGTTTGTTCCAACGCTTTCCTGACCTGATTCGGCGGGCCTGTCGGCGAGATGACGATCTATGCTGCAACGCAGCTCGCTCGATGCCCCGTTTGGCGAGATGACAAGATGCGACCCCAGAGTGGCTGGAAACGGCAACCACTCGTGTGCAGAAAGATGACCATCACGTCATAGCCTTGAGACCACAAGAAGCTTACTTCAGGTTCCTCTGGCCACCGGCGTGGCGACCCGTGCGGCGGGCCGCGATCAGACCGGCCTTCTGCCCGGGGGGGCACGCGCGCTGCACCGTCGACGGGTGACCAATGTGCTGATGGTTACCACCACCGTGGGGGTGCTCCACGGGGTTACGCGCCACACCACGGATCGTGGGCCAGCACTTCCGCTTGGCCTTGGCGGCGTGGTGCGCGGCACCGGCCTTCAGCAGGGGCTTCTCGGTACGGCCACCACCCGCGATGATACCAACCTGTGGTGGGGTGGGGTGGTGTGGATTGAAGGCATATGATATCGAGTGCGGTGTTGTGGTGGCATCCGCAACACGGCGCGTTTGCCCTTTTGTCTTTCGACCCATCAGCCAATGTAATGCAATGGTAGAGGGCTGGCGCTGCGGGACATACCATGGCACGGCAGTTCCAGGAGATGGACTTCTTCTCACCAGACGGCAGCTTGATGCGCGTGCGCTCCTGGTCGGGGAGCTGGGAGATCACAATGCAGTACTCCCCCGAGGAGCGGGCCAGGGCACCACGGTCACCCGTCTTCAGCTCCACGTTGCACACGATCGAACCCTCAGGCACCATCTTCAGGGGGAGGCAGTTGCCGAGGGCGAGCTCAGCGCGCTTACCGCAGTACAGGAACTGGCCGGTCTGCATGCCCTCCGTGGCGATCATGCGGTACTGGACACGCTTGTACTTGTACGGGTGACGGAACTGCACCAGGGCGATGGGCGCACCACGGCCCGAGTCGTGGACAATCTCACGCACAGTCCCCTTCACGAACCCACGGCGCTCCCCGAAGTCCAGGGGACGCAGCTTGGCGGCACCCTGTGTGGAAGAGGTGGTGGCATCAGAGCACACATGGAACACGGCATACCTTCCGCTTGTGGGTGTGCGCGGTGAAGATGCTCCCCGCACCGCGACGCTGGGCCAGAATGCTCTTCCCCATTTTTAGTCCTTTTTTTGCCTCTCTCCTGCAGGGTGTATGTGTGTATGTGCATCGCCGCACCCAAGCCACTACCCCACGCCTACAACAATCCACACTCCAAAGGGACGGGAACTGGGGAAGGGAACAAGGCTGCAGCACTACTCTCTCCTACAGTGGCGAGACCACTGCCCCATAACCACTATCCAAGAATCAGCCGCAAGGCGGTGCGGTCCCCAAGGTGGTCGCAGAGGCGTTTGAACGCCTTCGCCGCCTCCAGCATCTGACTGTGCGCCTCACGCCCCAGCGACTGCCGCAGCGCCCCGAATGCCTGCGTGGCAACATGGAGGAACTGCTGGAGCTTCGCGGTCCGCCTGCGCACCTTCTCCTCCGCCTGCGGCTGCCCGGCACACAGCTCGAGGGAGAACCACGTGTTGGGCACCTTCGACAGCTCATCCGCAAGAACCCCCGCTGCCTCCGCCACGCAGGGGAAGGACACGAGGGGCTTGCACAGCAGGTGCGCCGCAACACACCCCAGGGCCTCCTGCACAAACAGATCCGCCGCAGCCTCCTCCGGCAGACACCCCTGCAGGACAGACAGGTTGTCCGCCAGCTTCAGGCACAGCCCGTAGCGGCGCCGCGACGCACGGTAGGCCGAAGGGAGGTCGGCAATGAGACCCTGCGCCTCGCCCCCGGCGGAGACATCCTCCTCCCGGAAGGCAGGCGCGCCGGGGCAGGGCCCGAGGCTGGCCACAGCCTCGCGCACCGCGCTGCTGACACCGCTGCACAGCTTCTGCATGCCGGCGGGCGTCGTCATGCCTGCAGCCTCCTCCACCACCGCGGCGAGCCTGCGTGTCTGCGCCTCCGACAAAGGGTCGTAGGCTGCTGCAATGTAGTCAGCGAGGTGCGGCACCACCATCTCTGCCGTGACGTAGCTGCGGATGCCGGAGGCCATGCCTGCCTCCTTGCTGTAGGGCTCCAGCGCGCCGACCCACGGCAGCGAGCTGAGCGGCGTTGGCGACGCGGTGCACAGCGGGTCCCACCCCGCGAGGTCCATGCTGATGAAGGGCTCGAAGCACAGCACCAGGCTCGGCTCCGCCACGCTGCGGTAGCTCTGCTCGTCGGAAAGGCGCCACTGCTCCAGGTGGCGGCGCACCTCCTCGATGGAGCCGTACTCCGCATCCACGCCTGCCATGAGGGAGGCACGCTTGTCAGCCACCGCGCTGCTCTGCCCTGCGAGGCTCTGTGCCACGCCCCACCCCGCGTCGCGCCGTGCGACCCTCTCCATGTGTGCCGCGTCGGGGGAGAGGACCGAGCCCTGCAGCAGGGCGTCCATCTCGCGCGCCTCGTCGGCGCTCCACTGCTTGCGGTTCGCCCTGCCGGAGGCGTGGCGCGCAGCGCCCTGCTCGCAGCAGAGGGGGAGGAGCTGCTTGATGTCGCCCATCAGCGCCTCGTAGCAGGACCCCAGCGACTCGACGTAGTCACGCATGCCCTGCAGGTTGTAGTAACGCTTCTGCTGCTGATGCGCGCGCTGCTCCAGCTCCTCGATGCTGCGGCGCGTCACATCCAGCATCTGCTGCAGGCGGCTGTCGCCCTGCTGCGACACGGAGGCGCGCTCCCGCATCCGCACGGCCTGCTCGCGCAGCTTGTGGAGCTGCGCAGGCATGGAGAGGTGCGGCAGCGCCTCCGGCAAGAGGGCAGCCGGGACCCCGCTGCGCACCTCTGCTGTGTCGTGTATCACCACGCCCTGCATCGCGGCGGCGCGCTGCATCTGCTGCTCTTCGAAGGAGAGCCCCACATCGTCGCTGGAGGAGTCGTCTCGGAACTCCCGCTCGCGTTTTGCCTTGCGTTTGTCGACTGCGCCGCACATTGCCATGCCCTGCCGCTTGCGTGTGACTTCTGCCTCAGCGTGCCTTGTGTATTCGTCGTAGCGGTCTTCCTCCTTCAGCTGCGCCGCCTGCTCCGTCGGTGCCACGTCGGCAGCAGCAGTGTCAACGTCGACACCGCCGAGCAGCTCGGGGGCAACAGCCTCAGGTGGGGGCAGGTCGTCAGGCAGAGGCACGTCGTCCTCCACCGCCTCCGGCACAGCCTGCAGGACCTGCTCGTTGTCGGCGCGGAGCTGCGCGAGGTAGTCCTCACTGTAGACGTTCTGGGGCGGCGGGGCTGCCTCCTTGCTGGAGGCCTCGTCGGCCACGGCGGCGTAGTTCGGCTTCATCCTGCCCATCCTGCGCTTCTTCCGCGACGCGGGCACGTCGGCTGCCCCGCCGCCGGCGCCGCCGTCGTCGGATCCGTCATCAAATGACAAAGCCACCTTGGCCCGCTTCTTGCTTTTGTCGGACTTCTTGGATGGCATTGTTGCTGTGCCCCTCACCCAGAAGGGTTCCGACTGGAGATGGAATGGCGTGGTGTGGCGTGGGGGGTGGTGATGGGTGGGGGTGGCGTGCACTAACACCACGCCAAGACAGTCCTAAAAACGCGTTGCATAAAAGCGGGGGAGGGGGAGGGTCGCATCCGGTGGGGGGGGGAGAGGCATCTGTCGGCTGCGTCGGGGCGCCTTCAAGCGGACCCATTCCCTCCTGTTCCGCATGGCAGACACCCGCCCACCCCCCCCTGGCCAGACAACGCGTGCCACCTCAGAGCTACCAAAAGCGGCACCGGAATTCCATTTCCCACAGCGATACACTGATCCCTCCACACAACACCACAAGGCACACCCTCCGAGAGGCCTTAATGAAGGGCACATGGGGCTAGTGTCCCCGCAGAGGGCGGCGGGGCTGCTGTGTGGAGATGGCCATATGGCTGCTGTGCGGTTGTGGCATGCCACCTCTTCTGCGCATATATATATACACAGATGGCGCGGAAAAGTTTCACGAGAGCCTTTCGGCCTCTCTACTGAGATGCTTCTGCCACTGCGGGCTGCAAGAGAGCCCGCCTCGCCCTCTGTTCCTCCCTCCCCCGTGCATCACTACCCGCTACAGCGCACGGACTGTAATGGTGACCATGACAGCATCCTCAGGCGTGTCGTCAGGCCAGGAGAGTGCGTGCCGCATCTTGCTGAACATCGAACCGCGCAGCAGCACCGCATCCCCGCAGGCCCGGCGGATGCATTGGTGCAGCTTGTGCTGGCCAGCGCCGTTGAGGATCCACACGTCGCATGCGCCTGACACCTGCAGCATAGCCACGGCGTCGCCCAGGCGGCTGTCGTCGGTGTGGGGTGTGATACCGACACGCTTGCCCTTCAGGAGGCCTGTCCCCATCCTGCACCGCGCGTGGTAGTAGGCGTGGATGGTGGCGACAGTTGGGTCGCGGGTCTCGCCCAGCTGGCGGAACACGCGGCACAGAATGGCATGCGAGCGGGGCGGGATGGGGTCCGTTTCAACGATGTCCGTGGTGCCGTCTGTCCACCGCTTGCCGTACCACCGCAGGGCGCGGCTGCCCCGCTCGTCGAGGCCCTGCAGCATCTCTGCGATCAGGGTGGCCACTTCGGCCTCAGTCACTGCTGATGGCACCACCACCACCTCAGGCTGGGCACGCCGCCGCCAGCAGAGCCACAGAAGAGCCGCGCCCGACACACATCCTGCAGCACAGCGCCACATGGCTTGGGGCTGCATCCCACTGGCTGACGAGAGGCTGTGGGCAACGGGGTGTTGGAGAGCCCCTTGGCCCCTTGGCCCCTTGCACTCACCCACCCACCCCGTGCGGCCCCCGTCTGTGCATCTATTTCGAGGGACTCCGGAGAAAAGAATCACGCAACAAGGGCAAGGGTCGGGGGGTTGGGCGGGAGGGGGTGTGGGGTATGGGGGGCTGGGGCACGTGCTGCATCTTCTCCACGAAAGCGGCCGCGACAGCAGCCCCCAGCAAGACGGGCTGTCATCTGGAGTAGGGCGAGGCCCGAGACCATCGCAGTCCTGACTGACGCACACAGAAGACACACAAGAGATGGGGGGCTGTCTTGGCCGACGCGGGATTCAATCTCTGATTGGTGCCAGACACAACAGCAGCAAAAACAGCAAAAAAAAACAGCCACGGGAAACACGGGAAAGCGACCTTCACTTGTGAGGCCCAGTGTCTGGGGCTGGAGTGAAATGGGGAAGCACCCCGAAATTCGGGTGTGCACCAGGCTCGAGAGGCTATCGCAGCCTCAGGGGCTGGACCTCACAGTGATGTGACTTCCAGCTGCTTCTGGGAGAGGGAGCTGTGCTCCTCAACCCCAAGAATGCGCCGCCAAACTATCCCTGCACTGGTGGGAGAGAAAAAGGGGTGCGAATTAAAAAAGTGTCTCAAGGAAATGGAAAGTATGCACAGCTATTAGCCGACGTAGCAATATCAGGCTCCCACAAGATGGGCTGGTGGCGTGATTCGCTTCGTTTTGGTTTGCATACAACAGAGGTCTTCGGGCATAATCCGTCTTCGAGGACTCGCGTTGTGTTTCGCTTCTCGACTTGGGTGCAGATCTAAAATGGCCCTGTGCAGTGTGTGACAGCCACTCATTTGCTTCATCGTCTCAAGACTAGAAGAACGCAGGGCCGCCGGTGGTAGGAACCTTCTGGGAGCCCATCCACGCAAACAGGAGGGCGGTGGGAGGACCCGGCGGAGGCGGAGCAGGCTCGGCCCTCGTCCAGACAACCCCGGTGCTCCAGGTGATCTTGGGCGGGTGGGTGTCGTGGACCGCGTACACTGTCCCATGCGCGTTGAAGAAGGCGAGGGTGTTCGACGAAAAGAACCCCTGGCCAATGGAATTGGCCGGGTCCTCCCCGAAGCCGGAAAACAGCTCGTAGACACCGTCGCTCGCTGTACCGATGGTGTACGTGTAATGCGCAGATCCGTATGTGAACCCCCAGTTGCCATTGAAGGCAGCTTGGGTGACGGCGTTCGCCTGCAGAACCAGCAACGCCACACACGCAAGGAGAAGCCCCCTTGCCATCGCACAGCCTTTGATGTATGCGGTCGTGTGTATCTCGGAAAATCCTGACAGGGTGGGGGTGTTGGGATGTGTGAGAGTGTGAGCGGACAAGCGTGGCAGCACACGCGGAGACGGGGTGCAAGATGCAGACTGCAAGACCGCAAAAGAGCGGAAGAAAGAGGATGCGGTGAGTGGGTGTGGGGTGCGGGGGGCTGAGCAGGCTGCGGTGTCGGGAGGGGCCACAGGGCGTGTCGGTGATGGCGGCCCTGCTGCAAAATCCCCCCCAACATCCCTCGGCGCTGGCCGAGAGAGGCGTAACGAAGTAACCTGGGCGGCGGGAGCACCCCTTTGCTGATTGGACATGAGAATACAAAAACCTACCCCCCCCCCTACTGGGGGGGGCTAAATAGAAGCCCCCCCCCCTTGTATTCGGCGTAGGATCGAGTTTTTTTGGGGGTTTTCGAGGGCCCAAAATTTTAGCCAATTTTTGCAGTGGGTGGCCAAATAGAAGGGGGGGGTCAAATACAAGGGGGGGGGGGGGCTTGTATTCGGCGGAAGCCGAATTTTCCAAATTTTGGTGAATTTTGCCCCAGGTCACCTCGTGGAATCGCGATTTTCGCCTTCCATTGCACTATTCGGAATCCGTGCGGATCGTGGTGGGGTCATTTTGTGGGTGGAGGTGCCAAGTATCACACATGAAATGTGGGTCTGGTTTGGGTCCTGATAATGGGAGGATATTCCCGGGAGTCAGCAACCTGCGAGGACCCCCACACTGGTGTCCAAAAACCCGTTCCTTTGAATGTTCGGATTCCGTGCGGACCGCAGTGGGGTCATTTTGACCATGGGGTGCCTGTTATGACTGGAAAAACCGGTTGAAAATTTGAAATTTGGCTGAAATTCGGCTTCCGCCGAATACAAGCCCCCCCCCCCCTTGTATTCGGCGAAAAATTTTATGGATTCCGAATTTTCAGACCCCCCCCTTCTAATAGGCCCCCCCCCTTGTATTTAGCCCCCCCCAGTAGGGCAGTGATTAAAAATTCGTGTTATTCGAATACCTGGGACCCCCCGTGTTTAAGTCCCCCCCCTGGAGGCGATTTTCGGCCGGGGGGGACTTAAACACGGGGGGGGCGGACCTAAACACAGGGGGGGCTTAAACACGGGGGTGGCACAGTGGAGACCAAGAAGACCTCTTCCTCTGCTGTCGTAGGGGGGTAATTCCGGTCCGGATGGACTTTTGGCACCCCACTTTCGACTCTGACAGCACCTGGAGGGCCTAGGGGCCACCTGATGACCCTCCAGACCAGCCCACCCCCGTGTTTAGGTCCCCCTGTGTTTAAGTCCCCCCCCTGCCAGACCCCCAGGGGGGGACTTAAACACGGGGGTAAGGGGGGGGGACTTATACACGGGGGGTCCCAGGTACGAATATTATTCGAATAATTTCTCGAAAAATTTTCGCCACGAATAATTCGCGAATTATTCGTGGGGTTTTACTGGGGTTTCTCTGCTAGGAATAGGGACCTACTGCCCACACTCGGGTCGTGGTCGTGGCCCACGACCCCAGTGTGCCCTGAGGAGGCGTGCAATCACTACATTGTGATGATGCGACGCCGAGAATCATCATCTGCAGTGCCTGGAGGAGTACGCTGCACCGTGCATTGAAGACAACAAGCGCTAAGGGGAGTGGGCACCGTCGCGCTGGTGGGACCATTATGGTGCCAGGCGGCCGCTGTTGCACCACGGGGCTGTACCTGATGGGGAAATCGTCATCCGCGATCCCTACCGAACTTGCGTGGAGGGAGCGGAGCCACCTGGGGCACTCAAAGGTGGAAGCACTACCCCGGTGCCCGAACCTGGGATACATTGTGCGTGCTTTATGCTGTTCCTGTTGTGCAGTTGGTGACTGGCAGGATAGCAACTGCCTCCTTCAAGATCCCTGTGGTGGAGACCTCCACGCGTGAGTGAGGTGCTGCCGATGCAAAGGGATCACCACACCTGTGTACCGTACGGTCAGACATACGTGTGATGATTCATGAGGAAAGCAAAGCCTGAGGCGCTCTGCGGCGCTTTCCCTCGGTTTGCACTGGAATACACGTGATCTGACGCCTCTGCCCCTACACAAACCCACAGAAACTTCACGAATAATGACCGAATAACACATGGCCATTTATTCGCGAATAATGCCATTATTCGTATTCGAATACGAATATTATTCGAATATGTAACTCTGAAAATCGGAGATCACGAATTATTCGCGAATAGTATCTTCACTGCCCTAGGGGGGGTCATAAGCCCCCCTAAAAACGTACAAATACCAAAAATTTCAACATACCATCAGAACCGCCCTAATACCTGATCTGACCCGAAAATCCGACCCATACCCCCCCGGAAACCGTCTGGAGCCCACTTGTGACACCTGATGCGCACTTTTGTGATGATTTTTTGGGGTCCTAAAAAATGTACCTCAGTTTCGTACCTTGCCTTTGTACCTGAACCACTCCCGACCGCAATATTTCGTTCTTTGCCTTTTCTGCGGTGGTTCCGGCTCAGGTGGCACGATGTTGCCTCCCCAGTGCCTCGGCAAGGTCTTTCTTGTACCTGATTGGTGGGAATGTTGTGTTGTTGCGCCAGCTGAATGAGTTCAGCCACCTTCTGGGTGTAGTACACCACGCAGTCTCAACAGCACGTATGAGAGTGTACCATGTGAGGACTCAACAAAGTCATTGGATAGGCATCTGCCTGCCGACTCAACCCCCACAGTGCGACCGCAAGATCGTCAGGGATGTCTCAACGCCAGGGGAATACTCTCCCCTGGCGTTGTACAACCCTACTCTTAATCCTCGGGTCCTCTCCTGGAGGCGGTGGTGGCGGGCCCGCAACGCTTCGTACTTCCGGTACGGACTGGGGTAGTCTGCCCGGCTGACCCGCTCATCGCTTCCTAGATCATCTGCTGCTCTGGAGCTGCCATCACTCACTGCCCACATCAGTTGGTGTAGGGGTAGGAGCAGGAGGAGTGGGAGGAGTAGGAGTGCAGGTGACATCTTTCTTGGCCAGCAAGGAACGCCGCTTTTCGCACGTGCGTGCAGTTGATGCACCACTGCATATATCTGTCGTCACCACGTCCCACTCGCTCTCCTATGTACCCAGCCCGACGGAGCGCCCGAAATAATGTCGCCTCACGGATGTCGTGTGCCGTTTTCTTCTGACGCAGGTCTGCCACAACGCTCTCTGCCGGGACCCCGCACATCTCCCGTTTGGCGAGCGTCTTTCGAGCAAGGTACCCCTCTGCAGCAGCATCTGACACCTCTGCGAGGCCCTAGGCACACGGCATGTGTTGCTCGGCGTGCTGGGTGAGCGTAGTGATACCCTTTCCTTGCAAAGAACGAAATACTGCGGTCGGGAGTGGTTCAGGTACAAAGGCAAGGTACGAAACTGAGGAGGGTGTCCGGTTCTCCGGATTTTCCTGATTTTTCCCGATTTTCCGAAAATTTTGCCACTGGTTGACACAAGGGCAAATTTCGAGCAAAATCCGAAAATCAGGAAAAATCGGGAAAAATCAGGAAATCCAGGGGGGGCCACCGGAGACCCTCCCCGAAAAAATCCGATTTTTTTGGGTCGAAAAAAAAAATTTTTTTCCGACCCGAAAATCTGTATCTGCGGACTGCCACACTCTGAAAAACCGAAAAATTTCCGAAAAAAATCGAAAATTTTGGCCTTTCCTGGCCTATGTGGTCCCAAAGGGCCCAGGTTGCCCGGTTTTTCACCCAAAAACACCCCAAAAAAAAAATTTTTTTCGCGTATCCGTCAGGTGGACCACCGGGTGGGGAGAGATCCGGTGTGAGGCACTTGGGTCCGTCCAGGTGGGCAGGGGGAACCTGGGGGCGGGGGGCCTCAAAACCCGTCTACCAGTGCCGCTTCTAATCTCGTCGGTCTTGTCCCAACCACCACCAGCCAGCCCAGAACGCCCTGACGCTGCGACCTCGTCGATTTTTCCGTTTCGCCCATCCGCCCAACTCCGCCAACCCAACCAGCCCTACCCTTTCTCCCAGTCAGGGCGGTACTCACACGAGCGGCAAAGCGCTGGGGGAGGGGGGGGGGGACATCAATAGGGGAGGGGAGGGGAGGGGAGGGGGGAGGAAGGGAGGGGAGGAAGGGGGGGGGGTTATGTTGTTTCTAACCCAGACCTGCTGTGCAGAGCCCGGGGGAGGGGGTGGCCAGCCCCTGTCTAACCATTCACAACGGCCACCTGCACACATCTATGAAAGGGGGGGGGGGGGAAGGTCCCGGGGGGGGGGGGGGGGTGGTGGGGGTGGGGACGCTGCTCCGCCTACTCGCCCCGCTCCACCTCCGTCTGCAGCTTGCGCATGTAGACGCGCAGGCTGACCCCCGGCTCCCTCGTCTGGTTCCCGGGCTCGGCCTGCGCGCCCCCTTGCAGGATGCGCGCCTGCAGCCACTCCGCCGCTACGTCACCTGCCACCCTGGGCGAGAGGGGGCAAAGGCCATAGCTGGGGTGGAAGCAGTGCCTCCACGCCTCGACGGTGCGGGGGATGGCTCCTCCCATCGAGACGCAGGGGGCCATGCCGCGGGCCCGCGCTACCACCCCCTCGGCCCAGACACGGGACGCCGCAAGCTCCTGCAGAGCGGGGATGTTCGCCGCGGGCGTCTCGTCGTCCCCGTAGGCGTCGATGGCCTGGAGGTCGTCCTCGGGCTCCCACACGTTCGCCGGGTCGTCGTCGAACTCCATGGGGCCCGCCGCGTCACCCTGACGCAGCTCCTCCAGGCGTCTCGAGGACGCGGCCGTCCGGCTGCGGCGCTGCCCGTCCCGGCGGGCCTGCGCGGCGTTGCGCATCATCGTCGCAGCAACCCCCTGGATCCCGCCAGCCCCACCGGGGGCTGTTCCGCCAGAGGTGCCAGAGGGGGCTGTGTTGAAGGTGTGGGAGCCTCCGCCCTGGCGGCGCCGCGCGGCCTGAGCGGGGCCAGACGGCTGGGCGCCTGCCGCCGTGACCGGAGCCGCAGAGGGCACACCAGAGGGGGCTGTGTTTGAGGTTTGGGAGCCTCCGCCCTGGTGGTTCTCTGTGGCCCCCGACCCCGACGGCGGGCACTCTGCATGTTGGGCCTGCCCCTGCATGGGGGCTGGGGCAGCCCGGGAGGCACTCTCCGCCGGGGGCACGCTGTGGCCGTGGGTCGCGGAGGGCGCACCAGAGGGGGCTGTGTTTGAGGTTTGGGAGCCTCCGCCCTGGTGCATCTCCACGTCCTGGCCGGGAGCGACCGGCTCCTCCGCCACTTCCTCCTTCACCCGCGTTGGATGGTGCGCAGCCCCCGACGAGTCGTGCGGGGCACTCGGCTGCCTGGGCCCCATCGGCGTGTCGTGCATGCGGCTCGGGATGGGCTTCCGCCGGCGGGGGCGCGCCCGGGCGGACTCCAGGACCTCCCGCAGATCCGGGGTGACCGCGGGTTGCTCCGCAGGGTCTGGAGCGTCGACATCCACCGCCACCCGGTCAATGTAGCCTGGGCACCGCTCACCCCGCACTGCGCATGACGCGCACACTTTGCGCCAGCATCTGCCACACGCGTGATGCCTCGCGGAGCGGTCGAACGGGCGGCGGCACTTCTCGCACTCCTCCACCTGGCCCGCCGAGCCCCCCTGACGCACCATCTGCATGGGACTATCACCATCGCACCCCGTGACATCCGCTGCCATCGGCTTCGGGGGAAGACCCGCCAGGTGCTGACGCATGGGCTCCGGCGGAAATTTTTCCGCCGCCCTTCGGGCGGCGGATTGGCCGCCTTCGGCGGCGTCGTCGTTTCACTCTGTACTAAGGACGTCGGTGAAGCCGAGCTCTTTGTACAACCGTTTCACTCTGACTTCTGTCTGTCTGTACTGTGTGCCATCAGTGTGTCCCCGTTACAGTGATTCCGCTCCATCCCATTGAGTGTCTCTCAGTTCTGCTCGTTCTGACAGTGGAGGTGGTCTCCTGCGACTGCGTCCGTTTCTTGGCTGCCCCGTGTCTGCAGTTCCACTTGTGTCATGGACTCGTTGTGGTTACTGGTGCTCTGCAACATTTTCGCTGCTGCTCGTTAGTTCCGTCCCGTTTCATTCCCAGCTGCTCAGGGAGAGCTGCCCTGTGTTTGCCGGAAAGGGCGCTGCTGATCCTTGTTCCTCATCGCGTTGTGACTCCCATTCAGCCTGGCGGGGCAGTCTTCAGCGTTCAAACTACCTGATAGTTCCCGAAGTTCGCGGATTCCGCCGCTCATCTTGCACCATATGGGCACCAAGCCGGCAACGATAGCCTGTGGCGTTGAGGCGCCATCGGCTGTCTCCCGGAGCATTTCCAACCTCACATCCGTGAGGCCGGCTACCACCCAGGTTTGTGGGTTCCCTAAAGAACTCAGGCGGGTGCCGCTCTCGTACCCCCGGATGCCTCTCCCGCCGCGAACGAGGGAGGCCGCCACGCATGAGGAGCTTCTCTTCGCCACCTCCCGCTGCTCGTCAGTCAGGGAGCTACACCCCGTTTTTTCGGTTGAAGTTTTTTCTGATCAGAGTTGCACCCACCGTTTCTCTCCGTCCAGCCCGAGAATGTCGAACCCTGAAAAATCGACAACACCCCACATCCTGCACCTGAGACGCGGCTTCCTTATCTGAGGGGCCGCGTCCAAATACACGGACTTTGCTAAACTGGACCCAACTCCCCACACCCTTTTTTTCGCCATTTTTTCAAAAAATCCCCCAAATTTTTCCAAATTTTTCAAAAATTTCCTAAATTTAGGACACCCTCCTGAGGTACATTTTTTAGGACCCCAAAAAATCATCACAAAAGTGCGCATCAGGTGTCACAAGTGGGCTCCAGACGGTTTCCGGGGGGGTATGGGTCGGATTTTCGGGTCAGATCAGGTATTAGGGCGGTTCTGATGGTATGTTGAAAAATGTGGTTTTGTACGGGCTTATGACCCCCCCTACCCCCCCCCCCCCCACAAGGCAGCCGTGTGTTCCGGGCTAGGCTGCCTCCGCTGCAAACAGAAATAGAATCGCGGGTGCAGATGGGGGGCTGTGTCAACGGCATGAAAGGGGAGGAGGCAGGGGACCCCCCCCTCCGGTTTGAGAGATTCACTTTTTTACTGCTGCCTTTTTTTCGATGCGCTTCCAAACGCGGGCCATACCCGGGTGACTCCCCCCCCCCCCCCCCAGAAACACATCACAACTAAGCACCCACCCACCCACCCCCTCCCCCACACACGGCTATGCCGACTTCCTCAGGCCAACAGCGTACCCGACAGCGAAGGCTGCCGCTGCTGACATCAGAGCTGCGGAGAGCGGGCTGCACGACACGGCGCTGCCGGCGGGGGACGCACTACCGCGGGGCGCCGTCGCCGCCGCCGCCACCACCCCTCCCTTGGCCGGGCCCGCCCCTGCCACTGCCCCACCACCGGACGCCGCAGCAGCCTCCTGCGCACGCAGGGCCTCCTCCTGGCGCCGGCGCACCTTCTTGATGATGCGGGGTCCCTCAGGGTTGGCGCGCCCCTCGCGCAGGTCATCCAGCGGGCGCGGCAGCACCTCCGAGTCGACGTACTTCGCCAGCGTCTCCGCAATGGTGGGGTTGCTGGACAGCAGCCCGATCCAGCTCCGCCGCAGCTCCCTCGCCTCCGCCTCCCCCAGGGGCTGCCGGCCGACGATGTCGACCACCCTGCTGAGGGCGAGCGCCGCAGCAACACCCACGTTGAAGGAGTCGGTGAAGCCGTGCATCGGGAGGTAGACCCGCAGGTCCGCAACGGCGAGCATCTCCTGCGTGACCCCCTCGGCCTCGCTGCCCATCACCAGGGCCAGCTTCTCGGGGATTGTCTCGGGGCAGTCTGCGCTGGAGGCCAACTCGTTGTCGAGGCAGACGGCGTGGATGCTGAGGTCTGTCGCCCATATGGCGTGCCCTTCGCTGCGGAGGCAGGCGATGCACTCAGCGCTGGTGTCGAAGTATTTGCAGGAGAGCCACCTCTCACACCCCGAGGTGACGTTGATTCCGGCGCCCCACTCAAACTCATTCGCCGTCCCATTCTTCGCCCTCTCCTTCTGCTTGTTGGCAGGCCGCTTCGGCAGCGTCGGCTTGACGAGGTAGACGTGCTGCACCCCCATCGCCTCCGCCGTCCGCAGCACGGCCTTCTGGTTCATCTCGTTGGAGAACTTCTCGAGGACAAGCGTCACGTTGTTGAGCCGCGACTGCAGGACGCACTCCGCGCGCCGCAGGCGGGACGGCTCCTCCTCGGCAGGCCCGGCCGCCCCCTCTGCATGGGGCCCTGTGTCGGCAGACATCGCTCCTGGGGGAGGGGAGGGGGTGTGGGCCTGTGGTGGGGTTGCTAGTGGGGAAAGGGGTGGCCGTGGCGGGGATATTTATTTTCGAATTTTTGAAAAACGACACATGTGTTGGGTGGCAGGCACTACCAGAGAGGTCGCATGATAGCGGGCCAAACTGAGGCACGCCCCTCCTGCAAACTTTGAACGAAGATCGACGGGACGTCGAATGGCAGTAAGGATATTCATCAAAAAGATGCCTCCATCGAGGGTCTGAGGGTGGGGAGAGGGGGCGGGCAGACCTCTGGTCTCGCGAGCAGCTGAACTGAAACACCCCCCCTCCCCTCCCCGAGAACTTGATGCCTCTCTCCCCACCCACCCTTGCATGCCTGCAGTACGGCAGGCATGACACCCACCCCCCACCCCCACCCCCCACCCGAGCTGCATGAAAGCGCAATAACACCAAAGAACGGCAATATCTGGGTACCTGGGACCCCCCGTGTTTAAGTCCCCCCCCTGGAGGCGATTTTCGGCCGGGGGGGACTTAAACACGGGGGGGGGGGCGGACCTAAACACAGGGGGGGCTTAAACACGGGGGTGGCACAGTGGAGACCAAGAAGACCTCTTCCTCTGCTGTCGTAGGGGGGTAATTCCGGTCCGGATGGACTTTTGGCACCCCACTTTTCGACTCTGACAGCACCTGGAGGGCCTAGGGGCCACCTGATGACCCTCCAGACCAGCTCACCCCCGTGTTTAGGTCCCCCTGTGTTTAAGTCCCCCCCCTGCCAGACCCCCAGGGGGGGACTTAAACACGGGGGTAAGGGGGGGGGACTTATACACGGGGGGTCCCAGGTACACTACTCATGGTTTGACAGATTTCTGCCAGAATTTCACAGATTCTGGCAGATTCTGGGGATTCCAGATTTTTCAGAATTTTCAAAATCTGAGAAAATCTGTCCAGATTCTGGACAGATTTTTCCAGATTTTTCAGAATTCTGGAAATTCTGAGAAATCTGGAAAAATCTGAGAATTCTGGAAAAAATCTGGCCAGATTCTGGACAGATTTTTCCAGATTTTTCCAGATTTCTCAGAATTCTGGAAAATCTGAGAAATCTGGAAAAATCTGAGAATTCTGGAAAAAATCTGGCCAGATTCTGGACAGATTTTTCCAGATTTTTCCAGATTTCTCAGAATTCTGGAAAATCTGAGAAATCTGGAAAAATCTGAGAATTCTGGAAAAAATCTGGCCAGATTCTGGACAGATTTTTCCAGATTTTTCCAGATTTCTCAGAATTCTGGAAAATCTGAGAAATCTGGAAAATTCTGAGAAATTCTGTCAGAATTCTGGAAAATCTGTGGGGGGGACCTTTTCAAAAATTTTTTTTGGGGTGGGCCTATTTTGGACATTTGGACCCATTTTCAAAGGAATTTTTGAATTTTGAGCCCATTTTGAGCCCTAAAATGGCTCATCGAAATATTTCTGCAAAAATCCGGGCCAGAATGCCAAAATCTGAAAAATCTGAGAAAATCTGGAAAATTCTGAGAATTCTGTCGGAATTCTGGAAAATCTGAGAAATCTGGAAAATTCTGAGAAATTCTGTGGGGGGACCTTTTCGAAAATTTTTTTTGGGGTGGGCCTATTTTGGACATTTGGGTCCGTTTTCAAAGGAATTTATGAATTTTGAGCCCATTCGTTGCCCTAAAATGGGACCGCGAATATCTAGCTCCTGCTGAGGACCTGGGTACATGGCCAAATCAGCCAGAAATCTCAGGTTTTCGTATTGCAATTTGGGTTCGCGTGCTGGTATCGCAGCCTGGCCCCGAGGGTCCATACCGTGAGTAACCGGGCCCGCTATCCTACACTCGTTTTTTCCTAGGTTTTCGTCAGCTGATTGAGGGTGTGATATGAGGGTTCTATCCAACAAGGATATCAAGGCGGCACTTCAAAGTCCTGCCAAGGATAGCGCCACGTGGGTGTGTGCTTCTGATGTATGTTATGTCATCATGTGAAACCCTCCCCAGCGTGTGCCAACAATCCCTGACACGCTCACGAAAAGCATGACACGGAGAAAGCAGGTGCCGAAACAACCTGCCGAGCACACGGGTGGTGCCACGTTGATCCACGCAGCGATCTCCCGTGACAGGAAGCCTTGTCGCCACGGCAGAGTGCCGCAGACTGTGGGAGAGGTGTCGCCAGTCCTTGAGGTTGCAGTGTAAACCCGTGCCTTGTTCACCCTGTTGTTCACCCCTGTGAGGTTGATCCCATATCGTTGCCTGCTTTGGGGCCTGAAGGACATAGGGGTCCAACCGGCACTTGAGCATCGCAAGGCCTGAGCGGCTGTGTGGCAGGTTTTCATTGAAGGGCCAAACCCCCCCTTTTCTGGGTGAAAAGTGTTGTGCGTCGTTCAGTATCTTGCGCGAATTGCTTTCGACACCACCATCAAACCACCGCAAAAGAACAACCCATCTTCTGGAGTGTGATCTCTGGTGGCGGGGTGGGATGGGTGAGTGGGGTGTGACGGTGCAACGACAGTCGAACTTCTTCGAACACAGAACACCCCACCAACCTGCCGGGCGTGTGAAGTGTTCGCAAGGATCCGCACGGTGAAAAGTTTCCTGAGTTGGCTACGCCGAACTTACAAAATGGCAAGGTGTGAGTGTCGCTTGTTACGACCCACTGGCTGGACGAGTTCTCTTTTTGGGACAAGACCACACACAACAAGAAGGTTGTCACAGGGGGTCTTCGCTGGTCGTTATTCTTCGTCAATCTTCGTCAGTTTTCACTATTTCAACAGCAAATACACCAAGATGCACTGACGACCATCCGGTAGCGAAGACCCCCACAGTGAAAAAGATAGTTGGCAGCGCTTTGGGTGACAAACACAATCTACCTTGCCTTGTTGTTATGACTGTGCGCACATTCACACCAACCTTCATCAGCCAAACCACGTGAGGTTTGTTCATCCGGGTTTGGCGCACACACAACGACTTGTCTTTGAAACGTCCAATGCAACACTCACAGCATCGAGGCCAAGTGTTTCTCGTAGTATTTTTCGGTTTTGCTCTGAGTGAGCGGATATAACTGGTGAAAATGGGTACAGTGGCTGAATCTGGAGGTTGGGTGCGGGTTGTGTGTTCCGCATCATCCCTACAAATCAAACCAAGCCGATTGACACCGAACATTTTGTCTGACCTGCACCCATTGTTTCCTGCCTGCCTGCCTGTGTTGTGCTGCACCTGTGCCTCCCTGTTCTGTATTTTGTACCCTCAGCGGGTTCACGATACAGGGCAGTCCACTCCCCCAAAAATCACGGTCTTGACGCCCATTCCATCCACTTTCAGTGGATGTGTTTGGTATTTCCGAATGGAATTTTCCAGCGTCAAGATTACAAGAACAGGGTCAGTCACTTCTACCGTAGCTGCGATGCCGGTAGTTGTGCAGAAATGATTTTTTCGACGGACGCGACGCCTCCCCAGCTTGCCTGTGTCTGTGTTGCCATAGCCATGTGACAGATATTCACATAACGAATGTACTGTCACACCGCAAGGGGCTTTGGACAACGTTAAACAACAGTACACTTGCAGGTTTGGGTCAAAAATTCCAATTTCCGCTGGTCACGGGCCCCTTTCAAAACATTGACCACCTTTCGAGAATTTAGTTCTGCACCATGGATTCGAGGGACTGCGATGATTCGGAACCGAGGATGAAGACTACTGGGAAGGAACTGTGTGCTCTCTTGAAGCACTGGAATCGGCGAACTTGGACGGAACCTAAGCGCGACAGGTGAAGGGGCATCCCGAACAAAGGCATACAAAGTGGCTCTGGAGATATTGTTGCATCTGCGACACCCTGTCTTACATCCCGCCTGGGCTCTGATCTTCACCTATAGCAATGACTAAATCCCTATCATGGGTACATGAAGCTTTTGTAGGTACATTTAAACTTGCGAACCTCTCAACGACCTGTTAATCGCCTTGTACCGAAATCTGACCCTGGGCTTCGGCCCTCACGGCATTCAGCGGGTGACCCGATGCCGGTGTGGATGGAGAAGTGCACAGTTCTGAAACAGTGTGTCGACGAATCCGAGGAATCCAATCAGAGTAGTCCCGAGATGAAGTGGTGCAAGAACTCAAAAACTGTTTGCCTTTGGTCAAGGCCCCCTTTCCAAAAATTTGACCCGCGCAGTGGTGGCCAGTCCTGAGAACCAACAGTAGCATAAGCCTACGACTGGTCCAGGACGAGGCCGACCCTGTACATAGCCTGTGTATGACTACCCTGTCATACCAGGCTGCTGCTAGTTGGCCACAAGCCCCACTGGCAGAATTCTCAGAATTCTCCCAGAATTCTCAGAATTCCCCAGAATCTGACAGAATTCTGTCAGAATTCTCAGAATCTGCAGAATTCTACAGAATTTCTCAGATTCTGCAGAATTTAAAAATCTGGAAATTCTGGGCATTTTTCTGTCAGAATTCTGCGAAACCATGACTACTAAGTACATTAGGGACAGCACAGCTGTCCTGAATACGGGGTGGGGGAGAGGCTAGGTTATCCGGGACACACGGGGTGTCCTGTGTAATGCCTGTGTCGCACGGCTGCGCGACGGGCTGGTGTGCCCTGGCGGAGGGACCCAAGGGGCATGGTTGATGAATGTGTTTACAAAGCACTGCGACGGCGACGACCGACGCGACCGTGCTGGAGACGCCCTCCCGCTCATGGGCGTCTCATAAGCCGAAGGCGAAGGGAGCTGCTGTGGCGAGTTTGACATCTCGCTGTACGCCTGAGATGCCCTGTAGCTGGGGCGGGCAGGTGTAGGGGACCTCTCGAGATACAGCCGCTCTTCCAACGGCTGCAGCATCCCCAGGTTGTGCGACATATCCGTCGAGTTAACCAGCTCGCGCATGCGCGGCAGCACGGCATGCAGGTCCTCCACGGGGATGGTGACGCCCCGCCGCGGGTGCACCCCCGGGAAGCTGAAGGTGCCCTGCACATGCAGGTCCAGCTCCCTGATGATGGGGCGCGCCTCTCCGTTGACGGTGTACCGCAGGCCGCCCTTCTCCGACAGGGCGAACATCACGCGGTAGCCTGTGGTGGGGTCCTGGAAGCGGACCGGCTCGGCCTTCTTCGTTGCGCGGCTGGCAACGAGGCGTGAGATGGTCTGCCGCCTCTCCTGCACCAGGCAGCCGAGCTGGAAGAAGTACCTTGCGAGGAGGAGGCGCCACCACGAGCTCTCCATGCGCTGCACGCCCTGCTTCTGTGACACGCGCCGTGTGCCCCTGGCAGACCAGACGGTGTAGTAGCGGCGGAGCAGGCGGGTGTGGTTGCGGCTGCCGCCGACCAAGGCGTGTCCGAGGCACTGCGTCATGGCCCTGTCGTAGCGGATGTTGGCGCGTGTGGCCTCGCATTCGAAGGACCACTGCATCCATCCCCGGAGGACGGACTGCTGCAGGCGTGTGTCGCGGGAGGCTTCCAGGGCAGCCCCGCAGTGGTCGGATAAGTTGCTCATCTGCAGGCGGAGGCGCACGATGGTGTTCAGCAGACCGCGTGTCTGGATGTTCTGCGACCAGGCGTGCCATCTGCGGAATGCTGCGCGTCGCCTGTCGCAGTCGAGAGTTTCGGCAGATGCGGCGACGAGGTTCTCGCACTGCAGGCGCAGCCGGTTGGCCAGCACCTTCAGCACGGCCTGCTGGGCGATCTCCTCCATATCGAACCCAGGCGAGCGGCGGCGCTCGACAAGCAGCTCGAAGGCGCGCAGGCACCGCAGCCGCATGACGGAGTCATTCTTGTTCTGAAGTAGGATCGCTGTCCGCAGCATCAAGGAGCGGCTCATCACTGTCTTCATGCGCCTCTCCTTCTGCATGGCGACGAAGCGCATCCATGCGACGTAGGGCTTCAGCATCCCTGCTGTGCGGGTGCGCCGCCTGATGAGTGCTGCGTTTCTGCGGCGCTGGTCTCTGCTGACACCATGGGCCTCGAGGTAGGCAATGCGCTCCTGCTGCTCTGCCATGACGGACGTTCTGCACGCCAGCTCCGCCGTCAACTCCTCCACCTGCCGCCTGATGCCCACGCCCAGCTGGTACTGCGCGGACTGCCGCTCCGTCTCCAGCTCTGCACGCAGGCGGTGCGCCTCCGCCTCACACGTCGCAATGACATCCTTCTGCTTGTCCACCAACACGCCTGTCTGAGAGAGCTGTGCCTCGAGCCGCTGTGCGTACGTCGCATGCACCGACAGCTCGTGCACAAACCCTTGACGCTGCCGCTCCGCCTCACGCAAGGAGCGCCGCAGCGACACGACATCACTGAAGTCACACCGCTGCTGCTGCGCAACAGTCCCACCGAATTCGCACACCTCGGCAACCGATGCCTCCAGTGACGGCATGGCAGGGCTATCACGCACACGGATGGGGGTGAAACTTGCCGCCTCGATGCTGAAGGGCGACAAGGGGTCCGACACTGCAGGCGGCATCGTGTGCAGGCTCTGCTGCTGAACAGAGCCCTGCCGCGCGGCAGGCGTGCTGAAGCCGGAGGCACGCTGAAGGGACGCTGAGTCCGTCGGCACCGACAGGTCCCGCAGCATCTGGTCCGCAGTCACGTCGTCACCGAAGGGGTCGCTGCGGCGGAGCTCCGCATGCCGCTGCCACCGTGCGAAGTAGCGCTGCCGCAGCAGCCCCGCCGTGAGGCACAGCAGGCTGCCCGACACGGCACAGCGCTGCCTCTGCCGCCCACCGTGCCTGCTGTGCCGCAGCAGCGCAGCATACGCACCCCTGAGGACACCCACACGGTGCACCCTCTCCAGCAACCCTGCAATGCCCCGCACATGCTGCAACGCCTTCACGCGCGGCACCTCCGGCACGACAGGCACCAGCGATGGGGTGCGCGGCGGAGTCGAGGGCGGCGGCGGGATGGACCCAGTGTCCTCCGTGTCGCTGCCCCGGCTGCCGGGGTGGGGCGAGGGGGTCTCACACGACCTGGCGAGCGCACGGCGGGAGGCAAACACGGAGAGCGACGTATAGTAGCGCCTCTGGACACGCTGTGCCACAGCATGCGCCAGGATCGCAGCTGCCGAGGCCTGGCAGTGCAACGCCACACGCGCCTGCACGTTGCCACGTGTCGCTTCGAGGGATGTGAGCTTGATGTGGCTTACCGTCTCGGCACGCAGGTGGCACAGCCGTTCTTCGGACCGGGCCAGCTTTGCCCGGAGGAGCTTGTTCTCCGCACGGAGGCGTGCCGTATGTTCGGATGCATCCTTCACAGCGTGCCCGCAGTCGCGCGCGACCTTCTTCGCCCACCGCCACCCCTCCTCGTCTAGCGCGTTGCGCACGTGCTCCCCAACCCCCCCGTCAGGCTGCAGCTCGTAGAGGAGGTTGCGGAACCCCGGCCACGCCTCCTCGTTGCCGCGGGCTGGGGATGGGGACATGTGTGCCCACCCCACACACGCGGCCCCTCCTGTTGGGGTGGGCGGGTGTGGACACAGGCATCGCAAGGCATGAAGGGTGCAAAGCCAGCCCTCATCAAAGGGATGAGGGGAGTGTCCCGAGCAACAATTCATAGGAGCGGGGGGGTGGGGGGCGGGGAGGGGATGCGCACCATGCAATGTCTCGAACTCGATGTCCGATCGGCGTGCCTTTGGTGTGCTGGGAACACAGGTGGGATGCATGCTTCGGTGTGGGTGTGCCCATCCGAGGGCCGATCGATTTCCCCCCCCCCCCATACAGTACCTCCCCCACCACCCCAGACCCACCCCCCACGATGTGCGAGAGGGCCTTCGCAGCCCGCAAGCCCACAGACGCACCGCACCCCCCTTCCTCCGGCAATCCCCTCAAGGCATTACCTCCGGAGGGTCCAGAAACAGCCAGTTTCACCGGATAATACCACAAAGGGGTGGAGGTACTGCGCGGGGCTTCCCACCTTCCCCCCCGCCCCCCCCCCCCCCCCGTCCGGACAAACAAACGAACGCAAAATTCTTCCTCCCGAGCGACGTCACTGTGTTATTTTTCTTTCTGGGCAAAACCACAGAAGAAAAAAAAACCACCCGGCGAAACCGGGAAAGGGGTCGGCGTCCCGCCTGAGAAATCTGAGAGGCAGCAACCCGCCCCCCCTACCTACGGACCCTCTTGAGAGGCCGTGGAGAGGGGAGGTGCTGTGTTGTCTGGGGGAGGTGGTGGGGTCTGTCCCAAGGCCACGGTTGGCTGCGGAGGCCAGTGTGGGCCACCACTGCGCTCTGCGTGGAGGGGGGGGGCGGGGGTGTGGCACAGAAGAGCCGTAGACAACCCGAGAGAAGGTTGCGGATTACAGAATAAGAAAAAAGCGGGGTTAACTCACACCGGTGGCGACGGGTTAGTGAAATAGTCGCGAGATTTTTCCCGGTTGAACTGCACGACCATGTCCATCAGGCTCTGATCGCCGGCACCAATTGTCGGGCCAGTCTGTGACAGGAGGTGGGTGGGGGAGGTGGTGTGGTGTGGTGTGGCTGCATGATGTGGGCGGCCTGTTGCTGTTTGCCCATACCAGTTCCTTCATCATCATCTTCTGCATCTCTGCCTTCGACAGCTTGTTTCCCTTGACCTCCTCCACCTGTGCCAGGTTCTCAACCTTCGCCATGGCCTGCCTGCGGTAATGGATGTCTGGCGCCATGTCCAGCTCCTCCACAACACGCGACTTCCCGAGGAACGCGTCAACCTGGGGGGTCTTGTCCACCTGCGCCACAAGGCTGGGGACCTTCTCCTGTGACACTTCGAAAAACTTCAGGTAGGGGAAATGCGCATATTTCTTGCAGAGCTTCTCGACAGCAACGGACACGACGGCGCAGGCAGGGCAATCGGCTTTGACATATTTGAAAACCACAAGCTGGTCGTTTGAGGCGGCAGACTTCTGCACCTCAGTCATCTCCGACTCCGACCCGATGACGCGCACGCACATGTTCTTCTTCTCGAAGCTGTGCGGGGTGTCGGAAAAATCGGAAGGGCTCGCATCGGTAGATGCCTCCACAGGCGCATTTTGAAAAAACCCAAACATCGTTGCCCCGTGGATCAAAGGGCGTCGCAACACGCACTCCACACCACAAAACCCTGAGGAGGAACTGGTGGTGGCCGTCAGAGGGGAGGGCGGGGCGAGCGGGGGGAGGGGGGTTTTCTTATCAATTTCCGCTGCCTCTGCGCCAAGCTGTCAGTGCGCGGCATGTTGTCAACAAGGGATCCCATAAATAGTAGAGTTCAAAATAAAGCGCGGCAATGCGTCCATACTATCTCCGATTGCCCAAGTCAGGCCTCACGTGTGGGACATCCTGCTTCGGTGTTGTGAACGTCGGTGTCGCTGCGTTATGAACGCCCCACGATTCGAACCGCATGCCACCATTGTCCATTGTATGCAAAGCCAGGAGACGGGATGGGGTGCCCTGCCAATGAATACACTGCCAAAACTAAGTCCGCAGTGCCCTTCCCCCCCTGGTGCAGTGTTGCAGTTTGCAGTTGGGAGACATGCACGGGACAAGAGGCAGACTTTTTGGGGACAAGGGACAGTGGCCACAAGGCTGAGGCAAAGGCAGGGTATGGAGGGGGTTGGGCATGGGGGATGAGGTGGCCTCCGCTCTGTCCGTCGTCTGTACGGCTTATTCGCATTCTGTCTGCTTGGTTCCCCCCCCCCATCTGCTGTGTGTGCGCACGGCTGTGGACTTTATTTGCTTCGGTTCTGCTTTTAATGTCTCGAGATCTCCTTCGATCTGAGGTGGCATGAAAGCCGTTTCAGATGGACTCAAAAGAGGATCAAAAGAGAAAGGGGGCAACGGGCAGCGGCGATGTTCTTCAATCGCTGGCCCCTCCCATGCAACCTTTCAGGCTTGTGTTGTGGGTTGTGTCGGTCCCACCATGAACCAGCTAGCTTCCGTTACGTTAGCTATGCCGAAAAGACCTTTTTCAAAAAGATCTGTCGGCAGGGCAAAAAATATCAAAAGCGGCGCGAAATGAAGAACAATGCACCCACACACACACACCACTTCAAACCCGCGGGCCGAGGTGCTCGCGGGACAACAGCATCTCCTGGGCCAGCCAGCACCAGCAAAAAGGCCCAATTTTAAAAATCTACACCAACGCTTGAGGGCGTTGGGGCCAGCGCGGCAGAACACAAGGAGAAAACGAGCAAAATCCGCGCCATATTGGGCACACACGGAGAACCCATACACCGCCTTGCAAGGGCGCCTCAAGAGAAGCCCCAGTGAAGGCAGGAAGGTCTCACAGGGGGAAATGGTCTCAAATAAACAGGTGGGGGGGGGGGAATGGCCTTCGTTCCGGCGCCGGAAAAAAAACGGCCCCCGAAAACAAATAGAACAGCAGTGGGAAGGTGAAAATGCAGGAAGGCCCGCCGTGTTGTTTAACAGGGAGGTTGTTCAAAGGCAACCCCCCCCCACGCTCCGCGCCCCCCCCCCCCCCCAACTCTCGACGCTGGTGACTGGCTGCCGAGAAATGGGAGGGAGGGAGGTGGGGGGACCCCCGAAACTAAGCAAGGACGGAGGTGGGGGGGTTGCCTAACACACAAGGAGGCGGGCCTCCCAATAACGGGGGAGGGAGGAGGAGAAGGGGGGGCGGGGGGTCAAATGGAGAAGAAAGAATATGGTGCTTCGGCATTGCTCTAAGCAGCCCACTCCACACCCCACACACACACCCCACCTGCACTGGATGTCTGCTCGGGCAAAAAGCAAACAGATGCAGGGTGGGAAATCGGGGGAGGTAGGGGCTTATGATACCGAATCTCTGACCAGCCCAACCCCCCCCCCTCACGCCCGCATGATCTTCTGAAGTCGGAAAAGCCAAAAAGGGAGTGAGAAGAGATGGGAAGGAGCCACGGGGGCGAGGAGGGGGGGGGGATATCAAAGCGGAGCAACCGTGCGTGTTCCCTTTCTTCCTTTTTATGTGGTGCTTGGCGCTTCCACTAAAATGTAAAGAACAGGGCCCGGTTTTTTTTTATGTTTGCATTTGGATGGAACGGGAATGAGGGACAGACATTAAGGAGGGCCCGAACAGGAAGGCGGCACCAACCAAGGTGTCGACACCTTCTGCGGAGAAAACGGCAGATGATGAGCGGAGTGGGAGGAGAGAGGCGGGGAGGGAGGGGGGAAAAAACGGCGCATTTGCTAGCTGCTGCAGTTTTTTCTCTCCCTCCTCCCCGCCACATCATCACGTCCCCCCCCACCCCGCGCGCGTTAATACAATTGCCTTCTGCACAACACGGGGCAGGGTGACACACCCCTCTACCACGGGAGGCGAATCTGCTTCGCCTCCGCAAGCGCCTGGGCCTCCACCTTCTGGATCTCCGCGTAGCCCTGGGAGCTGACGGGGTTGAGGCCGGAGGAAGCCTCCATGCTGGAGTCCTCCTCCTTGTAGAGGGAGTGGGGCATGTCTGTCAGGGCCTGGAAGTGCATGTTGCCCTTGTACAGCTCCAGCTTGACTGTGCCTGTTGCGGATTCCGCGAGCTGCTTGATGGCGGTGAGGGCTGCCTGGGTGCTGGGGTCGAAGTAACGCCCGTCGTAGAGCTGGTCGCTGACGTGGGTGGAGAGCATCTTGAACAGGTCGCTGCTGCGGCGGTCCAGCGTGCCCTGGTAGACGACGTCCATTGCAGCGCCCAGGAGGGTCATGCCAGGCGCCTCGTACACACCGCGCGACTTGGTGCCCAGGAGGCGGTTCTCCAGCGCGTTGGAGAGGCCGATGCCGTTGCGGCCTGCAATGGTGTTGGCCTGGACCATCGCCTGCAGGGGGGTCACGTCCTTCCCGTTGATGGCGACGCAGCGGCCCTTGACGTAGCGCAGGGTGACAGGCTCCGCCTCGTTGGGGGCGTCCTTCGGCCAGACGCCCATCAGCGGCTCGACGATGGTCATGGCGCTGTCGAGGGACTCGAGGTCCTCCGCCTCGTTGGACAGCCCCGCCAGGTTGGAGTCGGTGGAGTAGCGCTTCTTCGTCTTGGGCAGGGTGTGCGTGATGCCGTGCTTCCCGAGGTACTCAATCATCTGCACACGGCCAGGGAACTCGACGAGGAGGTGGGGGTCGCGCCACGGGGCGTACACCTTCATCTCGGGGGCGATGACGTTGGTGTACCGCTCGAAGCGCATCTGGTCGTTGCCACGCCCGGTGGCGCCGTGCGCCAGAACGGTGATGCCGCGCTTCTTCATCTCCTTCACAAGGCCCAGCACGGTGACGTGGCGCCCGATGCCGGTGCTCTGCCAGTACCCACCGTCGTACTTTGCCTGTGCCATGATGGCCTCGAAGCACCCCTCCGCCATCTCGTTCTTCAGGTCGACGATGACCGTCTCCTTCACGCCTGTGGGCGCCATCTTGGTGATGACATCCTCGATGTTCTCCTCGTCAGGCTGCCCCAGGTCTGCCGTGAAGCACACGACGTTCACCCCCGACGCAACGAGCTTGTGCCCGATGCTCTTGCTGTCAAGCCCACCGCTGACACAGGCCCCGACAACATCATCTTTCGTCAGCCCAGTCTGGGCATTGAAGGGCCATCCGGTCGACATTGTGATGTGCTGTGTCGGAACTGGCCTGGCGGGTGTGATGCGGTGTGGCAGAACGCCGTGCAATGGGGAATGCGATGCGGAGGAGAGAAGCGGGAAACAACAGGGAGGGGGCGGGCAGCAGCAGTCATGACACAGCTTCACGATTCGTTCGTTCCTGCCGGGAGGCCACCCCGCTGCCTGACACAACCTCTGTCTGCTGGTAGGGCCCACCATCCCCAAGCACAGAAGGCTTGGGGAATCCGTTTCTAATATTACTGTGGGGCACTCAGCCAGCTTGGCGACAGAAACTGCGGCATGGCTCACTGAAGCAGCTACACCCGATATGACATAGAGGCAACACACACGTGGGCCTCATTATTGGGGCCCTCGCCAATTGTTACCGTATACGTAAATATTATGGAACGTAAATATTATGGAACGGGCCCATTTTTGGCCGGTCCGTTCCATAATATTTACGTTCCATAATATTTACAGGGCCAGTTGGGGACTCGGTGGTGAGGACGGCTTGCGTCAGGAATCGCGCGAAAAGTGCACGAGTAGGTCCCGTCAGGGACTCTGTATGCCGTCCGATCACCTGGTCCAAGTCCCCGAGTCGCAGAAAGCCCTGTAAATATTGTGGAACGAAAAAAATCTGGAACGCCAACCCACCAGCGTTCCAAAATATTTACGTTCCATAATATTTACGTTCCAAAATATTTACGTATACGGTATATCTTTCTCTTCACAGAATACACACAACACACAAGGCTAAGAGGTACATGTACAAAACGGGATCTCCCCAGCTTCCTTCCTCCGGCAATTTTGGTATACACGACCACCCGACGTGACAGGCAGTCAATATCTGTTATGGTTTCATTCATGCTTCGCGGCCACCACAGCACATTATTCTTCGGGAAACTCACTTTCCCCGACAACGGCCGCTGCGACTAAAATACGCGATTCTTCGATGGTATCGCTTGGGATGTTTGCAACGCCCCTCCCCCTTGGAAGCCTCTAAGTGGATCCCAAGGGGCAAGGGGCACACACGGGGCCGCTCACCCCAGCCGGTTCGCGAAGCTGGAGTTCCGGAGGATCTGCGCCAGCGACTGCACCACCGCATCCTCCCCCACGGGGGGCCACTCCTCGCGCTGCACCACGACGGTCCTGGCGGCGGCGGGCGGCAGGGTGTCGCGCTTTCGCTGCGGCAGCGGGGGCGGCGCTGCGTGGCAGCCCGACGGCAGCTCGTCATCCAGCTCGTAGCAGAATTCGGGATCGGCATCGCCGTCACCACAGGGGGGCAGCGTGGTGGTGCCGACACTGGGGTAGGCGGCATCGTCGAGGAAGCCGGACTGCGTGTGTGGCGAAGGCGCATCACCCCAGATGCGCTCCTCCACAGCATCCATGCAAGCCCGCACACGCGTCTCCGACTCCTCCGCCTCACGGAACTGCCGCTGCTGCAGAAGCCTCTCCTGGCGCTGCAGGGTGGCTGTCACATCCTTGTACCGCCGCTCCAACACGCGGATCTTCCCCTCCTTCTTCTTCTCGGTCTGCCGCGTCTCGTTCACCTCGTGCCGCACAAGGGACAGCTCACGGGACAGGCCGTCCACGACATCCTTCACCTTGCCTGACTCCGCTTCCAAAGCGCTGATCACACGGTCTTTCTCGCGGATGCGCTGCGATGCCAGGTCCCTCACATCCTGGAGCTCGGCCTCGAGCTGGATCTGTGGGTGTGGGTGTGGGTGGTGGAGGGCGGAGGGGGCGGCGGCAGGCCTGGCGGAAGCCTTGCGATGGTTTTGATCCATCCCGCGAGTGCAGGGTGGCGTGTGATGGCAGCCTCCCCTCCCCGTCCATCAACCGCATCTCCCCTTGCTGCACGATACCTTTGCTTGCATCAGCTCCTGCGCTGCCTGGCGCCACTGCTCGGACTGCTCCACCAGCGGGCCCCGCATCGACTCGGCAGCCCCAGCACGGGACCTGCAGGGGAGTGTGTGTGATGAGCAACGGGGCAGAACAGAACAACGCACATTGCACCCGGCTTCCCCCCCCCCTCCACCCACCTCGGCACGGTGCAGAACATACCTCTCCACATGCAGCGCCTCCTGCAGCACGGCGACTGTGTGGTTCTTCTTGTCGAGAGCCTCTTGGATGCGCTCACGCTGCGCGGCAAGCGATGACACGACCGCCTGCTCCGTGATGATGGTGGTGCGTGCCTCAGGCAGGCTGCCGGGGTGCCGGGATGGGCTCTGCTGCGGCACCTGCTGCTGCTGCTGCCGCTGCTGCGCAGCGCGCTGCAGCGCCTCCGCCTTGTGGCGTGCCGCCTCGGCAGCCTCCTCCTCAGCAATGGCCTGCTGCACGCTCGCATCGCTGTCCAGCAGACGCCGCGTGTCCTGAAGGCACTGCTGATAAAGCGTCTCCGAATCCGAGGCGCAGTGGCGTGCCGCCTCTGCAGCCTCCTCCTGTGCGATGGCCTGCTGCACAGTGCACTTTCCTGCCGGCGTGGGGGGGTGCGCCACGCCGTGCGCTGTCGAAGTAGCGCTGGGGATGTCTGTGAGGAGCGGGACGGAGTACATCGACATCGGGGACACGCTCACCGTCATGTGCGGCAGGATCTTCCACGTGCTCCCCTCCGTGCCCTTCCACCGCCCCACCAGGTGCGGCAGCTCCCCGTTGTGCCTGCAGGACACGACGTAGCCCCACCCGGTCGCAAAGTGATCCGGCTTGTCTGTGATGGTCCACAGCCCCTTCGGGCTGGAGTAGAGCCACCGGTCCTCCGCCTTGCGCCAGTAGGGGAGACCGTTGGTGGTGCCGTGCAGCAGGTAAGCTCCGTCGGTGCGGTCTCGCCCGTCTCCCGTCGATACGACAACACGCTGGGGCACGTCAGCCATGGATAATGCGGGGGGGAGAGCAACGAATTGCAACAAAAATAGATGCTGAAGCGATTGATGTGGGGATGTGTCGTGGAAGAACGAGAAAAGTGATATTTTCCCTGACAATGAACTCGTCAACAGAGAGCTTGGGTTAGGATGCATCCACCCGAGTGTGCAGTGTTGGGAGGGCTTTGCGGTGGGCGAGGGGTCGGGGGATATTTCATGCTCCCGAGTGCGTGGCGTCTGGCCCGTCTCTGCATAATTCATTTTGATTCGGCGAGTTGCTTGCTTCAGGACATTATTCTGAGGCATCGCCGAGTCTCGCAATCACCGCCAGAAGGCGTTTTTTTTCTTTTTTTTTCTGGTCACAAGAACCGGGCGTGGGGAACGGAATCAAACAGGGGAAACAGCAAATCTACGTACAATGAAGTCAAGGGTAAAACACGTACCTGGGACCCCCCGTGTTTAAGTCCCCCCCCTGGAGGCGATTTTCGGCCGGGGGGGACTTAAACACGGGGGGGGGCGGACCTAAACACAGGGGGGGCTTAAACACGGGGGTGGCACGGTGGAGACCAAGAAGACCTCTTCCTCTGCTGTCGTAGGGAGGCAATTCCGGTCCGGAGGGACTTTTGGCACCCCACTTTTCGACTCTGACAGCACCTGGAGGGCCTAGGGGCCACCTGATGACCCTCCAGACCAGCCCACCCCCGTGTTTAGGTCCCCCTGTGTTTAAGTCCCCCCCCTGCCAGACCCCCAGGGGGGGACTTAAACACGGGGGTAAGGGGGGGGGACTTATACACGGGGGGTCCCAGGTACAACAAATAATAGGTATATCGGCGCAGAAGAAACGATGATCCCCACGCAGCACGGAAAGAGCGATACCGCTTCGAAAGCACACATGACAACAAGTAAAGATGTTAGGAGGCAGGCCCCATCACTCCGAAGCCCTCTCCCGTGCTCAGCGCAACCCGGTCGTCTTTATATATTTTGCAAGGGTGTCAATCACAGGGGCGTATGCCCTGTCCTGATCCACCCTGCTCGCAGACTCAAATGGGTCGCTGAACTGCTTCGACTCCAGCAGCGACGCCGCGGCACGGCTGGGATGCATCGGGAGGGTCTCCCCCTCCCCGAAGATCTTCCGGTCCAACGCGTCGACCACCTTCTGCATGTGCATGCGCTCCAACTCCTGGTTCCGGCTGGACACCGTCTCCAGGGCCTGAGATGTGAACCGCAGCTCCGCCTCCGCATCACGCACCTGCCCCTGCAGGTCTTCGAAGCGGGACTGGTTCTGGAGGTCCTTCCTGTGGGAGTCCTCGACAGACTTCTGCGACGACGTCAGCATCTCCGTCAGATGCGCCACCGCCGCCCGCAGCTCGTCCGACTCCCCGCGCAGCTCCATGATAGTCCTGTCCCGCATGCGAATCTCCCTGTCGTTGACCTCCTGACACATCCTGATCTGGTCCTCCAACACATGCTGCGTGGTGGTGTTCGTCTCTGCCGTCCTGCGCCAGTGGTCAATCTCCGGCTTCAGCGCCTCCGCGTTGCGCAGCGCCTCGTCAGAGCGCTTCTTCTCGTGGTGGAGGTCGGACTCCAGGGCGGCAAGCCTGTCCTGCTTCTGGCTCAGCTTGCTGTTCAGGTCTGCGATGTGCTGCCGCATCTGCTCCGCCTTGCGGTTCTCCGCAGACAGCTCGCCCTTCAGGTTGTCGATGCTGCGCGCCATCTCGAGGCGCGACAGGTTGTAGTTGGAGAGGAGGGTGGAGAGCTCCGCCTCCTTGATGCGCAGCTTCTCCTGCAGCTGCGGCATCACATGCTCCTTCTCCTGAAGCACCCGGTCCTTATGGCGCAGGGCCTCGTCCTGCAGGCGCAGGTCGTTCTCCTTCTTCTGCATCTCGATGCGGACCTGCTGCACCTCCATCTCCTTGCGTGCGATCTCCTTCTCGTACTGCGACATGGCGACACTCATCTGCCTCTCCTGGGTCATCAGCCTGTCGCTCAGGTCACGCTCCTGCTCGTGCATCTGCTGCAGCTGGATGCGGTTGGCAAAGTCCTGCTCGGTCCGTTCCTTGATCTGGCGGATCTCGTCTTCCTGCAAAGGGCAGAGGGTGGTGGTGTGCCTCACAGGTGGTGTGCCTGACAGGGTTTTGCATATCAATCTCGATCTTGCCTTGGCCTGCATAGGTGTGCTTTACACAACCTGATCCTGACAGTCAGACAGGCGCAGTGCTCAAGCAAAGCAGGAAGGGAGGCATACCCGCATCTGGTTATTCCGCTCGGCATCACGCCTGCACTCATGCTCATGCTTCAGCCGGTCCAAAGCACGGTCCTGCATAGGAGTGGTGAGCTCCGGCGGGGCTGGTGCACATACATAATCCTCACGCTTCTCCTGGTGCAACGTCAGCAGTCGTTGGTACTCTTGATCCTGTTCAGAAGCGCAGTATGTCGGCGTTGCAAACGGAGAAGGGATGCCATGCATTGCAGAACACACACACAGGCACACCCCCCCCCCTCCCACCCCTGCCCCCCCACCATCACACCCTCCACCACACACACCTGTGTCTGGCGTCGCTGGGCAGCCTCCGCCTCAAGCTGCTGCAGGTGCGTCAGGGCATGGCTCGTCTCTGGATGCAGCGGCGCCTGGTGGGATACCGCCTGCTGCTGCTGTTGGGTGCGGTGTGGCCATGACAAAACACAACACACACACCACCACCACCACCACCTCACCCTCACCCCTACATACCTGTGGCTGTGCAACATGCAGCAGCTGCGGTGGTGCTGGCGGGGCCAGCCCCAACGAAAGCGGGGGCTCGACCGCCGTCGGCTGCGACGGAAGAGCCTGCGACGCCTGCGTTGTCTGGGAGAACTGCGACAGCGGAGGCACCTTATACGCATCATCCGGCTGCGCAGGCCGCGGCCCACGCATCAGGCCCTCATAGGGCTGCGGGGGGTAGGACCCCACCTTCGCCAGCAGCTGGCGCTGCTTCAGGTCGGACACCTCCCTCTCGCCCTGCATGTCGAAGTCTCGCTGCTGGCGCTGGTGATGCGTCCGAACTCTCTCCAGCTCCTCCTCCTGGAGGTGCATGAACTGCATCGTCTGCCCCTGGCGCTTGCCAAGCTCGTCTGCCTGACGTGCCTTCAGATTCGCAAGGTGCGCGTCATGATCTGCCATCACTGCACGCACATCCGCACGCTGGCTCTGCGCCACGGCAACAGCTTCTGCCCGGTTTGACTCTGCAACCTGCAGCTGCTTCGCATGCTCCGCCTTCATGCGTGCAGTGTCGCCGTTCAGCTGCTCCAGCTGCGTCTCGAGGTATTCCTTCACCTTGTACACCTCCACCTCGTGGCGGCGCAGCAGCGCAATCTTGTCCTCGCTGTGCCTCTGCGTCAGAGTGGTGAGCATCCCCTCCGTCTCCTTCATGTGCACCGACTCCGTCTCCATCCTCTCCTCCAGCTTGTTCTGCATCACGGCCTCGCGCAGCGCCTCCTCTGTGGCAGGCGAAGGGGCGGCAGCGGCAGGGGGCCCCGCCGCTGCTGGCGCCGGCCCCACGGCGGGTGTCGTCACAGGGACAACCCTCCTGTCGAAGGCGTCGGGGCGGGTCGTCTCGTCGCCGGGTGCCCCTGTGGTGTTGCTGCGGTGGGGGAAGATCTCGGGGACCGAGAACGGCGGCATCGACATCGACGAGGCATTGCTCATTGCGCTGCACGGGAGGGGGTGGCAGCCGGCACAGAGGCAAGGGCGTGTGCCGATCCTGATGATGGTGGTGGTGGTGGGTGGCACCGTCGGGGTGGGTGCCCTGCTGGATGAAATCGTGGAGGGGAGAGGGGGTGGGGGCGGGGTGCTTCTGTGGCTCATATCTCCTGTCATTCGTGTCCTTCTACTGACGTAAAGTCGGTCTTATTTTTGTTCAATTTGTTTTTGTGTTCTTCTTTTGTTTGGGATCGATCAGCCGCCAGCCAGACGGCGTGCGCAACGGAAGGTTTCTTTTTTCTTTTTTCTAGGTTTCTTGAGCATTTGAGACTGTTGCCCGTACCGTATTTTTTCTTCCATCCCGGAATTCACCCCGAGAATATTCCTTCCGTTTTCTTTTGGTTCAAAATGTTGATGGGGTTTTGGACATGTTGCTGTGGAATGTAGAAGGAAAGCTGAGGATTCGCCTCTGTGTTTTGTCTATCCCTCTTCTCTCGGTTTGCTGAAAAACCTGCCACACTCAATCAAAGGGCTGCTGACTGTGAACCGGACCTGTGTTGTGAATATTTAATAGCATCGCACATTGCTCCCGTCGCCGACCAGAGGCAATCAGAACGCCATCTCCTGATAAGATACCCGTACCATCTCCACACGCAAGCTGTTCTGAAAGAGAGAACAGGGAACCGTCACCGAAGTGACCGACGCTCGATGCGAGGCTGGCCCTTTCGACGATTTTCGAACAGCGACACATCGCGAAGGCCCCGCAGTTGTCGGATGTTACAATCATCTGCGGGAAGGGAGCCAGGATGCTCGAATAACGCGGCATTCACATGACATGCAGGTACCGACAACCTCCAACATTACGTGAATTACTTCGTACCGTTGTCTGTGCCGGAGTCCAGATCACACTCACTTTGCTTGTTGCCGCGGCGTTCCCTTGAGTTTCGTTCTGCGGACACAATGGTGTGATGTGGAATCAACCATTCAATGGTTGGAAAGGAGCAGGCTTCCGCGTGTTTTATGATTCCGATATAAGGGCAGTGTGCTGCAGCAGGCGCTACACTCAGTGAGATGATCAGCTGGGTTCCCAGCGCACATAATCTTGCTCGCTTGACGAGCCTTGTTTGCGGAAAACAAGGGAACAAGCGCTGTCGCCATATTTTGGAGACAAACACAGAGCCCATTGCAATGTTCCATATTTTGCTCAATAGGGGCACGACCCTCGACATTCTAAACCCTGAGTGCCATCATTTCAACATGGCAGCCACGCAGGACACAATACGCATTTCGGACCAGACTCCGACGTTCAGTGCACACCCCTTCTCTGCAACAAAGAGAGGAAACCATCACGTGCACTATGTCGTGCGTGCGTGAGATGAGCGGATTCGGGGGGGGATCATGTTGTAGAACACCCCCTCCCCACCACCCACCAAAAGCAGGGAGGGAGCTACTCCACACAGGGGTGGCCATGAAGGGGTGCTAATCCTAAAGCTATGATTTTCCTTTCGCTGCTGTGTGACTTCGATCCGCTTCGTCGCTCGAAACGTAAGCAGAAAAGCCGGGGCATTTTTTTTTGGGGGGAGGCATCTGATCTGCAGGCAACCACTGTGGCACCTAAAGGATTGCACCCAGACCCACACGCCCTTTCAGCGCATCACAGGCAAAATCACTGTTCTCTTCTCACCCTGGGGGGCCCTCACGCACCCTCACCGTGTCACTCCTCACGTCAACTTCTCTTGTTGAGTGAAGGTTGCACCGAACGAAACTCTGATGCCCTGTCAACAAACAATATGATTGGCGGTTTGTTTGTGCGCACTACTGGGATAGCCATTGTATTTTTTGCCACACACACACACACCCCGAATAAAAAAGGCGCACACATCCCCACCCCGGCAAAAACCGAACCGCACACGTTTGTCGCGTTGCGAAATACTTGCGCCTTCCCTGAGGGAGGAAAACGAAACGAATCAAGCGCCTGAGCTGGGATGAAGGAACGGGGGACACTGACAGAGGGAAGAGGGAAGGTGGTGAAAGGCGAGCGGGAAGAGGCAGGGGGGGCCTCGGCCCGTGGGAAACACCCGCAGGACGGGATCCGAGTGGGTCGGGATGTGGGGTTGGGGGGTTGGGCCAACGGGAAAGCACATCAAAAGGTAGGTGTGCAAAAGGGAGCCTTCGCCAGCGGCAGCTTTTTCTGGCAAAGTTTCGGCGGTTTTCCCCTTTTGAAACCATAGGAGGAAACGCACCGAAGAACCATACGAAGAAGACGCGCCGTTCCCAGCACCGTAGCGAAGACCCAATAAACGGCCCACTTCGCGCGGCCCCTTCCCATCGGGTCGGGAAACTGCATGTGTGCGAATTGCAACTTCAGCCCCCTTCTCTTTGAAGGGTGATGAAAAAAAAGTGCCAGGTTGCAAAATGCTTCGCCACATAACTTGAATGCTGTCGCACCGTCGTTGGATGACAGTCGAGAGGGGAAACAATCGAGGATGTAGTTATTATTGGGAGGATTTGAACGATTTTCCTGATGATTTGTGTGCCAAGCCGGCTGTGCCGCCATGGGGACCTGGCTACGGGGGGTGGGGGGGGGGGGGGCGCCAATTGCGCTGGGGTAAATGGAAGGGGGGTCTTCGCTGTCGGCAATATTTGGCTTTCTCCTCCCACTGATAGGGAGGTGAAGTGCACCAAAATAAATGCACCATTTCGGCACCCCGTAGCGAACAGCCCACCGTACTAAAGAAAAAGCGATCGCGGCACGGGCACGCAAGCCGCACAGCAAAATCAACACAGACGCAACGCACAGAGAAAAAAGGCATCGAAGGTTGCGAAGGGAGAGAGAGAGAGGTACAGATGGCATCATCACTGATGGTACTGCGTAGACAACCAGGAGGCGGGGTGGAGGTGGGGGCCGTCACTCTGTGCCAAACCGACGTGTCAGTCTGACACACACACGCGACCACTTGTTGTTTAGTGTAAGCTGCACAGAGCAAACTCAGAGGATACCTCCCTGTCCTGACTTACACAATGTGTGTGTGCGTGGGGTTTCCATACTTGCTACCCCCTTGCATTGGGCCCCATCCCGAAAGATGGGAAATCCCACACACACCCTCCTCGCCTCGAGAGATGTTGCATTTGGATTGCTGGCATCTCTTCAGCGTTCACTGTGTAAACGTGCCGGAGGTGCCAGGAACTGTTTTGAAAGGAGGGCGGCGCAGCTGTCTGAGGAGGCCCTCGCAGAGCATCTCTCGAGAGGGAGGGAACCACAGGAAATCACCTGTCGGATGACGTATGTCATATATACTGCGTAGACTGAACAAAACAAACCAAACGAAGGCTCCCACCGGAACTAGATATGGAGAAGGCATGCGATCTGCTGGATCATAAAGTGACAGCAAAAAAAATGAAAAAAACCGGTGGGCAGCAAAACATGCGATACACGCCTTGTTGTAACCAGGCCTGGGCGGGGAACCAGCCCTTTTTCCGGGTTTTTTGGGTCGGGGAACCAGGTTTTTTCTAAGAATTTTTACAAGGGATTTTTTGCTCACCCCCCCACAGGTTTCAGGCGCGTGCCCGTCAGGCGGGACTTTTTCTATGATTTCTACGATGAAAACCACCCCCCCGCCCCCACCCCCCCCCCCCCCTTCTAAGAACGATGATGGCTCACTCGGAAGTTTCGGCGTCCGAAACGTACGCCCACTCTCCCCAATCCTCCTCCATGTCGACATCGATGTCGACATGGACGCGGGCCCTTTTCTCCTGGGGCTCCTCGGGGTGCGGCCCAACCTCCCTCCTGCGCTCTGCCGGTGCCGCCTGTGTGGGAGGCAGCTGCGGCGGTTCTTCCGGCTGAGGTGTGGGGAGTGTCGATGGGGTGCCCGGGGTCGATGAAGCGGGGAGCTGGAAGGTGACATGTTGCAGGGTGGCTGGAGGCACGACGGGGGGTGCGGCATCTGCAAGCAACGAAGTGAGGAAGGGATCCTCAGGGACTTCCTCCACGAGGCTGACAATCGACAATGCATCGGCGTTGTCATCTTCCCAGCTGCCGTCCGATTCCTCATCACAATCCTCCACGCCAGCAAATAGAGAACCCATGGCTGCATCGAGGTCAACGAGCTCCACGGTTGTCAGAGTTGGAAGAGGCGTCAGGGAACGCGCAGTGAAGCGGCGCTTCTTGTTGGCGAGGAACGTGTTGACTGTTTCTTCAACGATGATCTTGCGCGCCGCGTCATCATGTGACAGCTCTAGAGTGATGCCCAGTTCTTGAGAGATGCTTGCGGCAGAGAGTGCCTTCCGGAACGATCCCCTCATGCGCGTTACAACTGAAAAAGCAGCCTCCACAAACACAGTCGAGGGTGACAGTGCCACCATGGCCTCAAGCACTATCGCAAACGTCGAACTCTCGGATTCCAGCAAGAAGTCGACGACAAACTCTTTCAGAAGGTTCCCCCTGAGATCTGTGCATTCCAACCGCAGCTTCACCCACTCCATGCCGATGCTGAGAATCTCTGCCTGGTCGTAACCCAAGCGAGAAGCGAGCGCCATGAGGCACTCGCACGTGCTGTCCTTCCCACTTGTCGCGAAGAAAGAGCTGAATGAGCGGCAGGGATACTCCTCCCACCTCTTGGCCAGGTCCTTGTAGATGGTGTGGCAGAGCTTTGAGCGCCAGGAAGTCATCTCGGCAACTACCCCCGGAGGCAACGATGTGGTTCCCTGGTTCTCATAGAACTTGGCTTCGTGCTTGCCAGGCTGGCGCGCCAGCACCTTATGCACTGTCAGTGCATTCTGCAGGATGCTCTCCATCGACGAGAGCGACAGGTCTCGCTTCTGCAACGCCTCGCTCACCCCTTTATTGATGTCGAAGACGTCAGCCAAGATGCAAGTCGAGAGGGAATACTCGGGGGTGAGCTTGTGGAAGAAGAACGGCGGCGGCTGGATCTCCCCGAGCATAGCGACAGTGAAGTCAAAGTTCACCACAGCCGCGTTCAGGCGACGGAACGTTGCAGCTGCCCAACGCACGGAGTGCTCCTTCGGGAAGGAGAGACATTTCCCACCGGAAATGATCTGCAGAGACTTCTGCCTGGCGGTTGATCTGAAGAAGGCAAACCAGTGTCGGAGGAGGCGGCTATGTTCAACAACCTTTCGTGTCTTCTTGATGAGGCCGACGGACAGCTGGTGCATGTGGGCAGCATCATGCACATCGATGAGAGTGCATCCCCACGCGATCTCGAGCTTCCCCCTGAGACTCTTCATCGTTGATGCCCCGTCTGCCGCGAATCCCTTCAGCGAACGCCGCGCCCACTGCGACAGCTGGAGGCTGTCGAACAACTTGACCAGCTCGTCCTTCTGCGACTCTGCGTCAGCTTTCTTCAAGTCGACTGTGCCCACACACCAATCTTTCATAGCACAATCCGTCCTGCTGATCCCCGAAACGATGACGATCATCAAGTCGATGCGGGCGAACGTGGTACCGTCCACCTTCAGGGTTGCCGCCCGACACGCACGCACCGCACCCACCACTCCCCTCAGGAGCACCTCCCAGAGTATCGTCTGGAACTCCTTCGCGACTTTTCGAGAGTAGTGGGTGTCCAGGACATGCAGCCCCTTCCGCTTGTCGTCCTGCAACCTCGCACCCACACTGCTCAGCCCCTCCGCCCGTTGCGTCGCCGTTGCCACGTTGTACACCAGGTTGACCAGACTTGTGTACTGCTCGCTGGTCACCTTCACCTTCGCGCACAGCGTCTGCTTGGGGATATCTGTAGCTGTCACATTGGTGTTTTCACTCCCAGGCGTGGACAACTGCACTGCTCTCTTGTGCGCCGCACCACCCATGTGGCGGCGGATATTGCTTTGCTGGCGCCCAACTGTCGTGGCAGACATAGACGCTTCGCCGCGTGCATACCGGAGCAAGTGGGGTTGCTCCGAGAACTCCCCCTCCAGCTGCACCAAGAACGGTGCACACGTGGTGCACCTCCACCTCCCATCAGGGAGACGCACCACACAGGAGGCTGCAGCGTGGATCTTCCGCTGCTGCTTCTCCTGTATGGCGAGCTGTGCCTGCCGCTGCTGAATCCGAAGGAGACCGTTCACCATTGAGCCCTCTGGCACGTACTTCTTGTTTGCTGCCATCAAAAGAAGGAAGTGCGCCTTTGCTGTGTCGAAGACAAGCCGCAAGGGGTACTGGGCCATCAACGACGGAAGAAGCAAGCCGAAGGTGCGAGGCTGTGTGGTGTCGACGATAGAAAAGTGAACATTTAAACCGCGGGATGTGCGGAAAGTCTGCAGGGCCACTGACGCGGTGTTGGTGTCCAACTCTTCGTCCACGAGGAATCTCGTATCCATCAATCGCGGACGCCTGAGCTTCACCGTGAGGGCCTCCGCTTCGGGGGAGTCAACGCCCTCCAGAAGCGCCGCAGCACTGGTACGCGTCGGCTCCGTAATGGGAATTGACCTTGCTAGGCAGTCAAGCACTCGGAGGCAGTAGTGTCCAGAACTGTATAGATCCCGTTGAACCCACCCTGGTACAAGCCCAATGTTGACGCCTCCGGTTGATTGGGCGAGCTTCATGGCGGTCAGCCATGGGAACAGTCGCCCGGCGCTGTCGAACGCGGCGACGTGGCACGCCCCTTCCCCGGTGTAGAAGGCGGCGTGGGGTGCAGGGGCGACAGGGGCGGCGGTGGTAGCTGCAGGAGAGGCGGCCAGGGGATCCGGAGGAGGAGGCGGCGGCGCATCATGCGAAGCATCGACGTCGTGCCCGTCACCGTCCGATGCCTCACGTGCGTACAGCACGAGTGCTGGCTTCGCGTTCGCACGATTGAACGGCGCCACAGAGCAATCCGTCACACGATCAGTCGTGATCGACTTCCACTTCAGAGTGGTGGCGGGGCCACGAGCGCACAGCGTCTCCCAGGCGATCCCCTTCGCGAGGGTCAGCCCGGACTTTGTGCACGATGCACCGACAAACCGGTACCGGTGATTCACCGGCTGCACCGTGCCCACCTGCACCACCCCGTTGCCGTCAACGCCAAGCTCACGAAGGGCGGAGAGGTCTCTTAATTCCTTGACGTTGACGGTTTCCGCAAGCTCCGTCAGGTGCTTCTGCTTCTCGCCGGATGCAGAAAACCGCTGCGTCGAGAGGAACAGGAGGTGCGGGGCCTTCTCGACGCAGAACTGCGCAGCCCGGACAGCACCACATGTGCACGGACCTTGCTTCTCCATAAATTGAGAAGCAACGCGCTGCACCTCGTCCTTCACGACGCCCAACATCACAACCATGCTGTCTGTAATAGCTGTGCGGAACTCACCACAAGATGGGCAGCTGTAGACGGTGGCGCTTTTGGTGGTGCAGAGGTGCTTCAGGTGCGGGTGTTTGTGTCCGAGGGCGGAGAGACTGACGTCAGGGTTGGGTCGCTGCGGGTCCTGCGAGGTGATCATCTGGGGCTCGTTCTCATCGGGGGTTGTGCTCCGCAGGGACTGGAGGAGGTTGCTCAATACACCTTGGCACTCCCGCAGTACTGTACATGCCAGCAGCTGGAGGATAGTTACAAAGCTGCCACTCCCCGACGCCACCCCCCTACTGGCCCCTTCAGGCCTGAAAGCCCAAAAGCTCCCGGAGATTTTTGCAGTTGTGCGCACCATATTCGCGGAGTACGTGAGGTTGGGTGAGTGTGAGGTCAGGGTCCTGTCGAAGGGTAGTCGAGTGGGAATAAATAGGGAGGTCCTCAGGAGTGCAATACAACAGCAATACACAGGCAACACACCAGCAACACGCAAACCGAGGCAAGAGGAGGTGGGCGGGGTCATCCTGCGGAGTCTCCAGTTGGCCAGCAAGGCGAACTGTACGGGGGAGAGACTTCCCTTCCATCCTTGTGTGCGCCCTGTCGACTGGGAAAATCTTAGAAAAAAAAATTTCCTCTGCGAAAAACCCTTAGAAAAAAAAATTTCCCTTACAAAATTCTTAGAAAAAAACTTTTTTTCCCCGTACAAAAGTTCTTAGAAAAAAAGTTCAGAATCCTGAAAGTGGGGAACCAGCCCCCCAGTTAGGAACAGCCCTGGTTGTAACGCAGACTCTTTTTTTTTGGGTTTTGAGTTGGGAGCCACAAGATCCCAGCACAAAGGCACAGGAAGTAAATTCTCCCTTCAGAGCCACCGACATCATGTCTGAAGACCGGCCAATGTGGAGAAGGGTGAGGATATTTTGATGATGGGGTGGCCAAATTTTTCAGCTATGCGGCCCTTTCCTGTCTCCTTATTTTTTTTTGATGCGATGCGGCTTACAGGCACACGCCGATCCTCACGAAGGCGGGGGCAATCGGTTGGCAGAACTGAAAGCCGCTTTCCGCGCGCGAGTTGTGCGTCAACAAAAGAATATTTTGAGAATTCCACTTCTTCCAACGGTGTTGGGTAGTGTACGGAATCCTGCCACGAACCCTTGCTGATCCCGTTTAAGTTTAGTTGACAAGGTAGGGCTGACAACGCAGGATGACCAGACGCACAACACCGCCTGAAGCGCAGCATCCTACTCAAGAGGGTCGTGGTTAACAGACGGAACGTAGACACTCTATGAGGATGTCTGACGACACGGGGTGACAGTATCACTGCCAGCCCCGACGGCGTTGCCCAGATCGAGAAACAACGCGCAGTAAGAGATGAGAGAGAGGAGGGGGAGGGGGGGAAGGGGGCGGAAGTATGAAGAGCGGAAGACAGAATAGGATGGGGCTGATTTGAAGAGTCGTATAACTTAAACGGATGGGGGGAGCTGTTGGGTGCTGAACCTCCCCACCCCCCACCCCACCCCCTCTGGTGTTCTTCTGGACAGCGTGGCGTAGCGCTGCCAGACTGCGCGCACGATGCCTTTTTTTTGGCATTTCTGAATGCAGGGCCAGGGGCTTAGCTTGGATTTTGGGGTTGGGGCCGAAACTCGGTCAGACTCGGTCACAGTACACACAGTTGAGTTGCCCCCCACCACCCCGTTCACCCAGAATTCGACGTTGCTGCCTTCCCGGGTCCCCCCCTTCTAGAACACCAGCTCAGCAACCAGGTCTGCAACCTGAGTTTGCTTTGTTGCCTTTGTAGGTGCTGCATTGGCAGTTCCCCGCCAGTGGCGGGTGCAGTCCCGGCAGCGCAAATAGTCCTGAAGTGGGCCGACAAAGAGCCTTCTTGGTGATCCCGTGAACTTTTCTACCTCGCAAGAGTGGCTACGGAGATACCCTGTAAATCTTCGCGACATTCCACTCCCGCAAAGAGTACATTTGCAAGGCTTTTGCTGCTCAGTTGGCGAAGCCTGGTGGAGACAAAGCGGGGCTTGGAAACAAGCATTCAACAGAAGCAGTGCCCAGCACTGCCGTTGTCGATGCAACATTTCTCCTGTAGATGCGGACAGTCACGGGAGGTGAAGATTGCAGCGAATACGCAGCTGCAGAGATGGGACCCTATCTCATCAAGGGTCACTTCTGGGCGCTTGTTCATGGCAGAGCAGGGCGTGCGAGGTCAAAGCATTCCTGATTAGATGCAAGCTGGAGTAGCTTGCACGTGAGAGCGAGGTTTCCCGAGGTAAACCGCCGAATAACCTCCTGCAAGCCCAACCTCCGAAACTCGGAACAGACACCCGGGCTCCTGCAGAAGGGCAGTCTTGTGCGCCTGTGCCCACTTCAGTGGGTGTGCTGCTGGGGCATTGAAGTCCGGGCAAGGGTACGCGCCAGTGATCCCCGGGAGAGGTGCCAGGCAATGGTCAGCGATGTGGCCCAGAGCCTCCTGCACCTGCGTGCCCACCATGTTGCCGGGAGACGGAATTCGAGACTGCTGACGTTATTCGCGGGCTAGCGACGAATCCGGGACAGAAGGAGAATGGGGTGTTCGCGTTCCGCTCGCACGCGTGCTTCACCTCCTGTGCTGCTGCACCCCATAAAAAATCCGATTTTTTCGCGGAAATTTTTACCTTTTTTTTTTTGGGCTGACCGAGTTTTTTTCCGGGTTTGGCTGAAACTCGGTCAGCTGACCGAGTTTCCCCCCCCAAGCTAAGCCTCTGTGCAGGGCATTAGTTTGACCTTCCCGACGGAGCCTGAAACCTGGTTACCCTGGTTATGACCCACCAAATTTTTTCGCTCGGGCGCTTCGCGCCCGAGCGCCTCCTGCGCCGTTGTGACCGTGGCGTGCTATTATCTGTCTCCCCACCCCCAGGTTATGTATAGTCTCTACTTCCCCCGGGTTTGTGAGAGGTGTCAGACACAGCACACAATTCGCGCTGGTGCCAGGAGGATAACCCATCTACACGCGTGGAGTTGCGCCCCGGGTTTCCCACCACCCATGGTGTTGCACCAGTCAGTGGCGAAGGACACGACGCGGTTCCAGAAGCTGTCCCCAGAGATTCTGTCTGCTCCAGCAGAATGCCGCAGATGTTGGCCGCATTCCGGCTGTTGCAGTCTTGCGGCACGTTACGGGTCGATCACACACGAATCCGGGTCGCATGCTGGCTCACCTTCGTCGTGGCCTGGGTTTCGTCGGTGAGGGACGGCGCAGAAGGGGGCTGTGCAATCTTGGCCTGCATCTGCCGCCGAATGACAGATGCAGGTCGTGTCGTACTATTGCTGCTTGGTGGGGCTAGCGCAGCAGGTTATTTGGTAAGGGAAACCCCCGGTTCCGAGCCAGATTTTTGACTTTTTTTTATATTTTACAATAACCAGGTTTCTCCAAATCCTGGTTATCATAACCGGATAACCAGCCCAAACTAATGCCCTGCAGACTGAATGATTTCGTATAAAAAAAAGATATCGCAAGTCTTTTGGGGAGGAAGCGCACCAGAAATAGACAACCGTTTGCCAACAAAAAACCCTCGCCGCACACACGCCCCCCTTGAATCCCTTGAAGCTCCCCTGGGCCCTTCCGGTGAGCTGCTTGTTTGCTCTGTTGATAAATATCACACCAACAAGCCGACCTGAATCACTACAGCAATGCCTTCTCTTTACATCGTTCCCCGAAATACCACGGTGCTGTGTTGCCAGTCGACAAATCTTGAGGTGTAACGAGTAAAGTGCAGGCTTGTGGTATCCGACGCTTGTCTTCACTCGCGTGTCCGGTGTGATTGCGCTTGTTGTGCTATTATCACCCCCGCCCCCCGCCCCCCCCTCGCTGTGCACTACGTCGCTGTAGTGTTGGACCGGATGTTGGTAAACAAAAAGGCATGCAAGCGTGTCAACTGCGTTCGACACACCAAGGCATGCATAGGTATATGGCTGTTGGGGGGTGGGGTTATCCAGCAAATCGAGTGCGATCACACGATGCGGTCTCCACACCATCGCAGGCAAGGAAGTTGAGCAAATAAAGAAAGGCGCTGCCAGTGTGCACAATGAAGGAAAATCCCCCCTCACCCTCCCCCACTCCACCTTGCATCATGCACGTGCACAGCTCGCCCCGCCACGAAGGGAAATGATTCGAGATATGGGCTCGTTCGTAACCCCCAAGTAAGACACCGGACATTCTGACCCCTGTTACACATCACTATTTGCGCACACATGAAGCGGACATCCAATGATCAGCTTTCGCCGACCAAGAACGTCAACCGGGAGATGGAGGAACTCGAGCAACTCCGGGACGCAGCAAAAGGGTGGTCGGTTTGCAGCCGGGAGGGGATGGCCGCGGGGTATCCTTTTTGGGGCGTTACGAACGATCCCATGTAAACGTTGCTGTCACCACGACAAAAAAACAGTACCTGGGACCCCCCGTGTTTAAGTCCCCCCCCCTGGAGGCGATTTTCGGCCGGGGGGGACTTAAACACGGGGGGGGCGGACCTAAACACAGGGGGGGCTTAAACACGGGGGTGGCACAGTGGAGACCAAGAAGACCTCTTCCTCTGCTGTCGTAGGGGGGTAATTCCGGTCCGGATGGACTTTTGGCACCCCACTTTCGACTCTGACAGCACCTTGGTTGAGTTGTGAACGCAGGAGCGGCAGTGGCTTGTCGTGCTGTGATATGTGGCCCTGATTCTAGCATTTGGTTCTAGGCACTGCACGTACCTACTGACTCTCTCGCATTAACAAACAAGCTTGGTCAAAAGCAATACAAAGCTATCACGGGCATGACACGCGTGACAATGCAACCGTTGCTGAACTCCTGGTATGTACCGGGGTGGCATCAGCACGGCGCCAAGATGAGGCTACCCAGGGCGCATGTTGTCCCACCTCAGCCATCGCTCTTTCCGGAGGGGTCACGGCCTCAAGACACAGCGCCAAGTGTGCCCACGCCAAAGCCCCCTCCCTGTTCTAAAGTTGGGGCCCGCAGCAAGTGCCAGTTGTTTCACGCCCGCCCGATGTGTTTGCTCGTTCGCACCGCATGAACATGGCTCGCGGTGTTTGGTCCCACAGAACCGGAGGGGAGGCGCCCCCTTGGTACACTGAGGTGTGACCATGCTTTCAGAGCCCCAGAGGACTGTCGATTTTCATTTGTTCGAAGCACATGTGGCTCAATGACGGTGGAGTATACGGCTTTCAAATCGGCGGAATGACGCCATTGAGGCCTGCCTGCTCACTGCAAAATCGCCTTTTCAAAGAGACACTTCAGCTCTGTGATAGGTCACGACGACACTCAAAGTTGACGGGCTGACAGGAGACTGTCTTATCCAGAGCCCTTTTGGAATAATTGTGTGTGGGTTGTCTCTAGCATACGTAACGTAACAGTTGGACTTTCAACATGGCTTGGTTTGTAATCCATGTACCCCACAAAGGGTGGCACACGTCACACTCAATAGTGTACGCGTGAACAAGACTGAGACCAAAATCGAAAGTATCGGATGGTATAAACACAGGCGGGGAGGAGGGGGGTTTGGGGAAGGTTAGGGTATGGATTTGGGTATTCTGTTAGCCCATCTGTACACGTGGTGTCACAGGAACCAGCAGGGCAAATACCCCGAAACATTTGCACACCACACACACACGCGGGACACAATCTCCACAAACCCGCGTGTTTTTGGTGGGAGAAGTCAGACTTTTTACACAAGTGCGCTTGACAGTGGCCGTGAGTCATATTTTGACACATGTTTTAATGCACAGTCAGTCAGAGGCTGTTCGCTTCCGGAATTCTGTTGATCCAACTATGCCATGTGCTGAACGCCAGAAGCGGACATGACAGGGCGGTTTCGTTCGTCCGTTAAGGAAAATCCTGTTGGTTCTGCTTGATCAACACCGGGGACACAGCTTGGATCGTGCGAGTTAAGGTGTTAAGATTCATGGAGAAGACGAAATGATGAACGGAGAATAGGGATTTCATTGCTGGCGCGATCACAGGAAACGTCTGCAAAGAAAGATGTGTTGTGCGAATTAGCAGGCACAAAAGCTGTATGCGAAGGCCCGAAACAAACACACCTCGTGGCACCTCACCTTGACAAAGTTTCGTTTTTGTTGATGTAGAAAGAACCAGAGGAGATAAAGCGAAAGCACAGCCAGGTACGAAGGGGGGCTGTTGATGTACCGCTAGGGTCAGTTTGGCCCATGGGGTAACGCCTTTCTGGCGTGGCGCACACCATTGACACCACCAAACCTACTTCAATTGGTCTGGTAGATGCAGTGCTGCTGGCTCGTCGCTAGTCAACCAAAGGTCCATATGATATAAGACGCTTCATTTTATTCAGGCTCTCTTGCACCCACACCCCTAGGCACAACGCTCCGAAAGACTCACACGATACCACGTACACTTTCCGGAGGGTTTCTGTTACGGAATTTAGTTCTCGAAGCCCATCACGGTTGCACCGTGCGGTCGGAGTTCGCCTCGTTTCTGTTCGTCGTTCACCTCGGCAATGAAATAAAAGCAGGGTGCATCGTTTGCCACCACTGATGCATGTGCCGACATCCCGAAAAGTGAGACAGGCAGCCAGCCCCCCCACCCCGCCCTCCCACCTAGCGACCACCACCGCCGTGCAGCCCCCACCCCACCCCAACCCCACTTACCGATTCTTTCCATTGAGTACCCTCATGTGCCCTACTGGACAACAACGCAGATTCTGTCCCTAAGGTGCGTCTGCGGAACAATCAGACTGCGTCGCTGAGAGGACCTCGACAGACCGCCGGTACTCACGGGTGTTTGGTGCCATTGGGGCCGGGGGGCTGCCCCGGAAATGGTCCGCGTCAGCGGGGTGGTGTCGCGACGCAAGGGGGTTCCGCCCGCCACGCAGGATGCTGGCCGGTTGCGGTGGGCACACATCGATCATCGGATCGCCCCTTGCCGGGTGGCAGTCGCTGCCCTGCGAGCTGTCACTTTCCCTCTTCCTGCCCACGTCGTCGTTGTAGAGGCTGTCACGGCCGATCAGGCCAAGAATGGCAGGCAGAACGAAGATACCGTGGATCAGGCCAAAGAGGATCACAACCAGGAAGACAAGGAAGAAGTATTTGAAGACATAGGGAAACTGAGACATCGCCAGCATGCAGAAGGACAGCAGGCTGGACACCCCGCCCTCCATCACGGGGACGAATGTCTTGGAGATGCAGTTCGCAAGGCGGTCCCTGCGGTTCCCCTCGAAGGACTCGTAGCCCACGACGACGTGTGCGGAGAACTCGACGAACATCCCGGTTGACATCAGCAGCGTCACCGCCACGAGCGACGAGAAGTCGAGGCCACACATCATAATGAAGGCAGCAACCTCCAGTGTCCCGCAGACAGACACCGCAGTGATGAGGAGAGCCCCCCTGAGCGACACTGACAGCAGGAGGCAGCAGCAGAAGATGATGGCCGCCGACACGATGAACGCCTGCGTGAAGTACTGCCTGAGGGTGGAGAACTCCTTCACCTGGAGGTATTTCGAAGACGGGTGTGGGAAGACCTGGTCGGTGCCGAAAAATTCTTCGGCGAACTTCTCGAAGTCGTCGATGTGAGTCAGCCACTCGTCCGTCGTCTGCAGCTTCGTGATGTCCAGCGAGTAAGCGAAGAACGTCATCTCGATGGTGTTGTCAGGGTCATAGGACTCGGTACCCCACCGGTGCGCAAACCCATCTGTGAGCTGCGAGGTTGTAGAATAGATCTGGCTCGCAACCGGATCACGCCACTGGTGGTACCGTGGCAGGACCGGCTCTTTCGTATACACAAGCTTGTTGTAGTTGTACGCCTCTGCCTTTCCGGTCTGGTTGAGTCCTGTGACGTCCCAAACCTCCCCGACCTCAGAACCAGCAAGGTACGAAAAGTAGAAGTGCAGCCACAGCTTTGTGTTCGCTGAGAACCCGGCATCAGAAGTCCACTTATTCGTGGAAATCAGCTCGTAGAAACGCTGCAGCAGGAACTGCCCGTGGCGTGTATTCACATCGACAGCGCTTCCCTTGATCACAAATGAGTGCTCCTGGCGCTGAGACAGCAAATGCTCCTCCACATCCTGCATGTGAGACGGAGACGGGTGTGGCACGGCCCTGATTCTTGCAACCCCCACCATGCCCCCCTCCGACCCCCTCCCCCCAACCCCAAGGCCTCGGCCATTGCATACCGCAAACCCCTTCGAGAGGTAGGACCCTTTGGGCGTCAGGTCTGTCATGCTGGAGCCAAAGTCCAGCGGGTACACAACCATCAACGACACGATGCACCAGATCACAAGGCCGATGCCCAGGAGGGTCCCGAATATCTGCACCCCCTTGTGCTGCAGGAAGGGGATCCACTGCCTGTGCACGTGCCCACTGAAGGAGCAGAATGACTTGGGCTTCTCCAAGTTGGTATTGTTGTTCTGCGCGAAGACGGGGGGGTGGTGGTGGGTTGGGGTGTGCGTGTGTCGGGGAGGGGCCTGTGAGGGAGAAAAGAACCACCCGCCCTGTCACACACCCCCGTCAAAAGAGATGTGGCAGGTGCATGGTTTGGCACCCCCCACCCCCCACCCCCCACCCCCTTCTCGGCACCCAGGCACGTCACATACCCTCTTCGCCCGGTCGCACTCCCATGCCAGCCACCCCGGGAAGGCAAAGATCATCGTGAAATAGTTGAACACGACGATGATCCCCGCAGATGCGAGGAACTCCCTCAGCGCAGGGATTGGAAGCATCATCCCTGAGAAGAAGGCAGCAGCGTTGCACACAGACGTGAGGGTGACCGACACGCCCCCCTCGCGGTACAGCTCGCTGAGGACCTCCTCTGTGGGGCGATCCTTGTCGGGCACCTCGCGGAAGTAGTGGAGGAGCAGGAACATGTCATCGACACCAAGCCCCAGCGCCAGGAAGGGGAGCGCCTGCAGCATCGCATGGTTGTATTTGATGCCCAGGAGTGCGATGAAGCCGTAGGCCCCAACGTTGCTGAGGACCACCAGAAACACGCCCACGATAGCAGCGCGTGCGAGCGACTTCTCCTTGTTCATGGAGAATTGTGTCAAGACTGCGATGACGAGGATGATGACCACCCCGATGACCAGCTGCTCCCCACGCGCCTTGGAGATCTCTTCGAACATGCGCTGGGGGGACGACGACATGAAGACACTCACCTCCACCCCATTGTAGCTGCCCTCGTCGTTGTCGATGCCCTCCAGGAGATCCGAAACTGCGTCGTACCACCGCTGCAGGGAATCATCCACTTCACGCTCTGCCATGTCGTTCAGCGAATCCTTGTAGAGCTGTGGGGTGGGGTGGGGTGGGATGGGTGCGTCGTGGCGTGGGGTGCTGTGGCATACCTTGGCACGGTCCGGCGCGTATGCGTAGAGGACGGCGTTGAGCTTCTTTGCATCCACAATCATGTCCTTCGAGTCTGCTGTGGCGGAACCCAGCAAGTACTCGCGAGAGTGCGACAGAGTCTTCACCCAGTGATGGCACTTATCGGGGTAGCCCGAGATGAGGACATTGAACTCCTCCTCTGTGACGTTGAAGAGGGACGGCTTGTCGTCGTACGTCCCGAGCGCGTCTTCGACGTTCATGCTCTTCACGAGGTCGTACTGCGTGCGGAAGTTTTCGTGGCGGTGGCTGCGGTTCCCCGCGGGAGGCAGGCGCCCACCGCTGACATCATCCATCACCCACGCACCCTCCAGGAAGCAGTCGAGGATGGAGGGCACGTAGCAGGGCATGCCGCCCCAGCCAGGCATGTCTGTCGAGGCGCAGAAGTCCTGCATGCCGAGCCAGCCACGGGTGCCGTTGTTGTAGGTGGCCTGGATCTTGACACGGTACACCTCCTGCACAATGGTGAGCAACTGTTTGGCAGTTTCGATGGTCGCTGCGTTGCCACCCCCATCCCTGCCGACCATTATCACCGTGCGGCTCCGCTGCTTCGAGCTTTCGGTCCACTTGTCAACAAACTCGAGCTGGCGCTCGAGGCTGCCTCCCCTGGCAGCCCAGTCTGTTGAGAACTTTCCGTGCTTCTGCACCTCCGCCATCGGCATCCCCGTCGCAGCGAAGAGCACCACACCAGCAATTGTGACAAACGCAAACACACGCGCGTTGCGTGCGATCGTCGCACCCAGCCTGGCCATCAGGTCAGAGGCATCACGCCGCTTAAAGATAACCCCCCTGTAGGTAAACACGACCCAGATCAGGAACAGCAGCAGCACGATACAGACGACTGTCACCACCGTGATAAGGAAGTAGACCCGCGTGTTCGACGGGGATGAGCAGTCGAGGCTTGCCCCGGAGAGGGTGCATTCGCTGCACATCTTCCCATCCTCAGGCTCCTGGCAGTTCAGCTGCAGGCACCCCTTGGGGCCGTTGCACCCGCGCTTCCTGATGCGAATCGCCTCCTCCGGCCTCCAGACGCCGGAGACGGAGCGGGTCCACTCGATGTTGTCGGGGCCTGTGTTTTCGGGCTTCATCATGATGTTCTCCTCACGCGAGGCGAGGGACCGCAGCACCACCGTGTCAGTCGAGCAGCTCAGCTGGGGGGAGACAGACCAGTGGTCGTCGCTGTGGAGGAAGAGGTAAAGCGTGTCGGGACCTGTGACCTGGATCCCGTCCTTCTCGCTGAGGCGCCAAACGGAGACGTTTCTGCATCTGCTGTCCAGGAGAGGGGTGTAGCGCCCACCAGCTTTGCTGACGGTGCGCGCATTGTCAATCAGGTACATTGGGGATACATCGGCTGTGGCAGAGCACGCCCAAAGCAGCGCAGCCCACACAGCTAACATGGTGAGGTATCCTGTGGGTGTGGGTGTGCGATGGAGGGGTGGCATATTGGTTCAAAGTTGCTCAAAAAAAGATAAGGCTGTTGTTTGTGCGCCAAATCCGGAGCGAAAAAAATCAGAAGAAGTACATGGCAGGGAGGGAGGGGGCTCGGGGGGGGGAGGGGCTTGGAGATGCGACGTGCAGCGCCCGTATATTTTGACCACTATTTTTTCCCCCCTCCCTCACACACACACCATCCCATCGACTCTCAGCACTTCTCCTTTTCGCGTATGTATTGCCCGCCCCCCCGCCCCCTCCACCCCTGTTCTTCATGTTCTCCTGTGGCTATGCAACAGAGTTTGAACACACTTCCATCTGCAGAGCAGGGCCTGTGCCCAGTTTGATTGCTGCTTCGCTCCCTCTCCCCCCTTCCCCTTCTGCACCACCTCTTTTCGGGTGTTCGCGACGACTTGCTTGTGACGCTTGGAGGACCTTGGTGCCAGACGGGGGTGGGGAGGTGCAGTGAAGTCCGAGGCACACTTTGCTTCTGCTTTTTGCCGAGTGAAGGTGGCCAGTCTTATTCCTAGTTTGCAAACGATTTCGCTCTCGCCCGTGTTCCACCTCGTGATCAACAAGCAGAACCCGTCGACCTGTCAATCGCACCGTTTTGTTTGTGCGCACTTTGCACTATACCTGATTTTGGAATAATGCATGGCGCACGCTGCCAACAGTTTACCAACACAAGCAAGAATGTTTGCGAAAAGAAAGTCGCTCAGGAGGACACAACCCCTCACTTCACTCAATGAGTCATACGGGCAGCCGAGCTGCTGCCTGTCTCGGGCGGGCGGAAGTGGGGTGTGTGTGGAATCAATGGGGTGTGAGTTGGTCAAAAGGAAAAATGAAAACAACACAAAACAAAAGGATCCATTCAAAAAGCAAAAAAAAAGGCGGTCGAATTGCGACTCGCCTGGAAGGAAGGGTGTGGTGTAGTAAGGACCCCCACAGATCTCAGTGCCCGCTGCCCTACACACAGAAGGGGGGCTGGGGGGGGAGGTGGCGGCACGAAAAGTACCTTGGCCCTGGGTCACACCTGACGAGGCCGACACCACACAGTTGCTGTGCCTCTCCAAGGGCCTGTAGTGTAATATGTTCAACAGGGCAGAACAACTTGGCCAACTCAAGCAAAAAAAAGGGCGCCCCAGCCAACGGAGGGGGTTCCTGTCACAGACAGGCTGCACCTTTTCCGAGAGGGCAGGGGGGGGGGGGGGGGGTAGGGGTGGGTCACTGGGGGAAACATTGGCCAATTTTTGAGATGTGCGTTTTTGACCCTAAAAAGGTGATTCTGCTGGCAGAAAGTGCCCAATATACTCCGGAAACTCAATTCCGCCCACTCCCAGGGGGTGGTATGCCCCCGACGATGCCGTTTTTAGCAATCAAATTTTTTGGGACAGAACTTGTACCTGGGCTGCACTCCACAGGACACATCAAGCAGAGCAACCACACCTCAACCTGCCAGATGCACGGAAGAACTGTTGTCGTTGATTGTTCTGAAACATAACAGCTTCTCGGTGCCCTCCAGAGGCCAAAAGGCACGCCAATGTGAGGTGATTGCACCAGGAAAAGCTGTGGGAGCAGTATGGTACAGTTCGTGTCCCGTTTGACGCTGTTCTTCGGGAGCTTACGGCAGCTGGGTCTGTGGCACGGTGCATCCGTTGCCAGGGAGCGCGTCCTTGGGTGTGGTGCCTCACCTGTGAGCATGTGGTACAGGGACGCCATACGAGAGTCTCAGATGCCTCCTCTGATGGGAGGCAGCGGACTGGAACAGGCACCTGGTACAGCAGGCACGGGTACAAGAAGTGGCCCAGAAATAGCGCTCAGCAGAAGCGCAAGATTTGCCCGTCTCAGCTTCCAGCCCCAACTTCTGCTCAACGGTATTGTCGGGAAATCCTCAGGCATGTCTGCATTGTCAAATTTGAGGCTGATTGAGAGCCACAAATGTCTGGATTGAGGGGGTCGACGGAATCCACAGTTGAGATACAGGCCAGTCTCTCAAAGGAAGAGGAAACCAGATCTGATTGCTCTCGCGGACGAGCAAGACGTTATGTAGGACGCAGTTCATGTACCAGAACTACGGACGGACCTCCCGAGGGCCATCCGGCGCCGCTGGCAGTCCCAGAGGGTGATACAAAGGGCACCAGCGGAAATTAGCAGACTGCACAAATAGCCTCAGGTACAAGTTCTGTCCCAAAAAATTTGGTTGCTAAAAAAGGCATCGTCGGGGGCATACCACCCCCTGGGAGTGGGCGGAATTGAGTTTCCGGAGTATATTGGGCACTTTCTGCCAGCAGAATCACCTTTTGAGGGTCAAAAACTCGTTTCTCAAAATTTGGCCAATGTACACGCTTTTTTAGGTGCAGTGACCCACCCCTAGGGGGGGGGGGGCGAAATAGTCCAGTTTTTTGTTTGTCCGTACGAGCGGAGTTGTGCTGTTTTTTTTTCTCGTGTATCAGTTCTCTGTGCAGCGGTCTCCCGTGACTTCTTCTGGACGATGAAGATGCACGAATGCAACATTGCCAACGCGTTAGCCGTGAACAGATATTTTTTTCAGATCTTCTTTTGGTGTCTCATAACGTGCAGACCCTTTCGCTATGACGAGCAAACCTGGACCCACACAACTAGGCAAAAAGAACCCCGTGCAAGTGTATTTTTTTTTGGTGTCGACAACCACAGGCACTGCGAGAGCTAGGCTTCTGCGCAGACCCGTTCTGTATTTTTCCTTGTTTCTGTTTTCTTTCTCCACAAAACAATGCAAACACCACCCAACAGGAATTCCCTCGAGAGAGGGAGAAAGAGAAAGAGCTCATTAGCAGAATGGGTAATGTGGTGGGGCCTGCGTCGGAAGGCGGGGCTCCACGTTGACTGTGGGCATCGTGTTTGTGCATGTGTGGGGCGGGGTAGGTGGCGGTAATGCCAAAGAGTAGTGACAACGACTGCTTGTGGGGGGGGGGGGGGGCCACGGAGGAGAAAACAAAGAGGAGAAAGGAAGAGGAGGGGGAGAAAACTAATCTGTGCCCACCCACCCACCACCCCCCTCCTCCACCCTGCTGGATCGTAACGTGACAGCAAAAAATGTAGAGAAATGCGTCGGCAGAACCCGATGGGTGTCTGCAATTGCCTTGTCCCTCGTTGTTGGAAGGCAGACACTCTTTGTGGTACACAACACGCCCTTCTACCCTTTCATGAAGCGGTGTGCGTGGGCGCCGCAACCAGCGATTTCACTGGGAAGATTTTGGGGTAAAAATCGGAGCATTTTATAGGGGGTCTAAAGTGAGGCCAATCCTCACATTTAAGGAAAAAAAAAAGATTTCCGGGAAAAATCCGGGGTGGTGGTGGAAAACTGGTGGCGGCTGGCAGCCTCGCAGATGAGTGGACTCATGTTCAGTCAGACTGCGAGCAACTTACCCGACCGGTTTTCTGTCCAGTTTCTTTGTCAAACCCCGAGAAAACGCAGGTCGCGAAGGGACGGACGTTCACTACCGTGGCCTCCGGCGGCTGGGGGGCTCCGCCCCCCAGACCCCCCTGTGCCGTCTGCCTGTCTTTTTTCCAACACCCTTCGGGGTCAATTGGGAATGGAATACAGACCACCCCGGGAGGATGCAGGCAGCTCACAAAATCGTACGGTTACAAGGAACAGATGCTCACTACCGTGGCCTCCGGCGGCTGGGGGGCTCCGCCCCCCAGACCCCCCCTGTGCTGTATACCTGTCTTGGACCAAACCCTTTGGGGTCCCATCAGGGAATGGGATGCAGCCCACCCTGTGTAGCCCCTGGAGGACGCAGCCAGCTCATGCAGAATCTGTACCCACGGAAGGAACAGCCCGGGATCTGTACGCCCGGAAGAAACAGATGTTCACTACCGTGGCCTCCGGCGGCTGGGGGGCTCCGCCCCCCAGACCCCCCTGTGGCATGTGCATGTATTGTATCCAAGTCCTTGCACGCCCGGGTCTGCGGCAGATCGGTCCCGAGATCCATTTTTTGGACTAACCTCCGGCACCCGAGGCTGGACCCGAGCACGGATCCCTGAGAGAGGAACCGGGAGGTGACCCATTCACCACAAGACTCGCTTGCCAGGGGGTCCGCCAAAAAATCGGGGAACGCCTCACATTTAAGCCCAAATGAGCGTAGATTTTGCCCCTATAAAATGCCCTGGTAAAAATCATCAAAAAAAAAAAGCCCGGCCACCCAGGAAGATTTTCTTCCTGCACTATTTGTGGTGCGGGGGAGGCGGGATGGGGCAGGGATAAGGTGGGTAGGTGCGCAGCGACCCACACTCCACACACCCACACCTCGCCTCTGCAGGAAGATGCCAATGCAGACACAAACCACACTTTTTAGATCTCGTCCAGAGAATAAAATCGTGCGAAAGAATTATGAGACCTGGACAACCCCCCCTGACGTATGCCTGTCGACCAAGCCCTTTGGGATCATATCAGGTCATGGAATCCAGAGACCGCCCTCAGGAGGACGCACCCAACTCACCACAGAATCTGTACCCCACAAGGAACAGGTGTTCGCTACCGTGGCCTCCGGCGGCTGGGGGGCTCCGCCCCCCAGACCCCCCTGTGGACCTCTTTGCATTCTCTGGACCACCTCTAAGGGTGCACCACTCTTCTCCAGGGTCAAACTGCATATTCCCACGTTTTCTCGTGTTTCTGAACGGGGTCTAATAAAAGATGGACTCATCCGCAGAACACGTCCGGGGGCACCATGTATTCCAATGTTCCGAAACATGCCATTTTCGGGGTTTTTCGGGTCACCTGCGGTGCCCACGGCCCAAAAAATGGGGTGAAACGGGTCACCGAAAACCAAGAACGACTGAGTATAAGTACCGGGGTTTTGGCCGCTTTTTGTCAGAAGCTTCAGGTATGACTGTAGGGGTGCGGGCTTGTGATTTGTGTGGTATGTACGTGCCCTCCGGGCGCGCGAAGCGCGCCCGGAGGGCGCGCCTCGCCTGCGCGAAAAAAAAAATCCTGGCAGTTTAAAAAAATCTTCCTGGCTGTGGACCCCCCTGGAAGACCAGTGAAATCCCTGGCCGCAACGTCCAGCAAAAAAAACGGCACAGAAAAGTGGTTCCCCCAGTTGCGAAACCGAACTCGGAAATATAACCGGTTCCCGCGCTCTTTCAAGCAGGCCTTGCGTTCCGTAAAACAGTGTGACACATGGCAGCCGCGTAGACCCGTGTGGCATGGCGGAGTGTGTTGTGGAGCGCGGGGTTCTCGCGTTGTGGACCCTCACTGTCACTGAACATGCAATTGTCACCTAACTGAGAGTGCAGGAGGGGAGTGGAGATAAGTAGTGGGGACTCAATACGAGGGTGGCATGAGGAGGCCCGAAGGAGCCCTTCGCATGCGGCGGCACAATTTCCATTGTTTCTTCGTGGCTTCGCTTCATCGCTCCGAACTTCGACTCGCCTATAAAAAAAAGCAAGTTTGAGTATGTCATGCTGCAGATCGAATCGTAACAGGAGAACACAACAACTCTCACTCCCCTGGGGCGGGGTCGGGGGGATTGAGGGGGGGGGGGGTGGCGATTGAGCAAGCAGCCAACACAAAACGGGGGGCCCACTCTCGGTGGGACTTTCTCAATATACGGCGTCACCCTCACACGGCTTTGGCACGGAGAAGCTGGCAGCGAATATTTTGTGTCGACAGCCACACCCTGACGTGCAAGACGGGCACGGCAGTGGTGTGCACATGGTTTTTTTCTGTACCTCTTCTCCACCGGAAGGTGGTTCAAGAAGGTGTCCATATCAGACTCACAGGTTTCGGGGGCCCACAAAGTGCCCTCTTCCGATTATTTTTGCGCCGACACAAACTTTTTGACCGAGCATCATCAGGCCGTGAAAAAAACGATGATATCCCCCTCCCTACACACGCATCTTAGGGTTTGAAGTGGCCTCCTCCGTGCAGGAGGTTCCACAGAGCAGTGTCGGGGAAGATTGCGCTTGATACGAGGCCGCGTGGCACTGTGCGGGGCGTGCCAATTTTATTTTGCGGAGGTTCACCGAGTGGCCTTGCTGCGTGGCCACTCGCTAGGTCTGAAACAGCACACGGGTGTGAGTCTTGCAATAGTGGTGGCGCACACTTTTTCTGTAACGCATGATACTGTTCAGTGAACAGCCCGCCAGTGAAACGTCAGCCACCGTTCATAATACATGTGCACAGCCCTGCCACACACATCATGGCAATGATGATCAGGGAAGAGCGCTTTGAAAGAAACAATACAGCAGCGGAGAGGGTGAGTGGGTGGGTGGGTGGGGAGACGTAGAAACACTAGATACACAAAAGCTTCAGCAGGCAGCCACACAACGCCACATATGCAGAGAGAGGGGTCGGGTGTTGTTCTGGTAAAGTCGTCGTAAAGCGGGCCCTGCACTCATGGCGTTGGCGTTGGGGTGTGGGTGGGGGGCGCTTTTGTGGTTGGCCCTCTCCCTGAGAGCCACAAAAGGAAACCCCTGTTTTGGAAATGGTGCAGGCCAATCGATTTTGATTGCAATATTCTGAGCCCGGGGGACTAACAAGCCCCTGTGTGTGGCAGACTTTCTAAGAAACGGGCTGGGCCAGATCATCGATGGGTCCGTTTGAACTCTTCAATGCGAATTATCCTGCCCAACACTCACGATTGCTTGTGGCAGTGAATCAGTTGTCGCAGCTCCCTTTGGTCTCGGTGCTCTGACCGGGTGCTAAAGGCTGGGGCACGATGGAATGTTGGGTCTCGCCGGGCAACGGGGCAACCTGCTTGACAGATGTGGTGCTCTCTTTTTCGCCGTTTTCATAGGTGTCTTGAGAGCCAACCAAACCCACCAGGGCAGGAAGGAACACAAGCCCGTGCAGCAGCCCCACCAAGATCACCAACAGGAAGACCAGGAAGAAGTATTTGAAGACGTATGGGAAGGGCGAGAAGGCCAGCCAGATGAACGAGACAAAGCTGGAAATGGCCCCCTCGCAAACGGGGACGAATGTATGGCAGATAGCGTGGTGGAGGCGCTCGTTCTTCGACCCAGTTGCATGCTCGTATCCGACCACGACGTGGGCAGAGAACTCAACACTAATACCCATGCCGATCAACAGTGCCACGCCGACCAGACTACTGAAGGACAACCCTGACAGCATCAGTAGCGCCGCAACCTCGATGGTGGATGTGCATGCTGTGAAGGCGATCACACAGGCCCCTCGCAGGGACACGGGGATGACGATGCCGCTCACAAAAATGACACACGTTGCGATGGTGATGGCGGACCAGAAGGAGGATTTCAGCGACGAGAACTCTTCCACCTGCAGGTACATCCCGCTGGGGTGCGGGTATGCGTTCCCCTTCCCCATGTAGCTCTCCATGAGGTCGTGGAACTCGTCGGTGTGCTTCAGCCAGTCATCCGGTGTCTCCAGCATCTTCATGTTCAGCCTGTAGGAAAGCTGCATCATCATAATGCGATTGCCCTTCGCGGGGTTGTCCATGCCCCAGAGGTAACCCAGCCCGTCTGTCAGCTGCGCAGAAATGGAATCGAGCCCGTTTGCGGGGTCACGCCACTGGAAGAACATATCGTAGAAGTCTGACGCGTTCATGCTGTAGTCGTTATGCACGAGCATGTCAGGATTATACCCAGGAACCGGTGCATTCGGGTTGTGGAAGGTCAGCTTCTCTCGCTTGGCCACGAAGCTGAAGAAGTACTCGAGCCACACTGTGAGCTTCCCAGAGTCAAGAGTCTTGTACCGGCTGCGCATCAAGTGGTCGACCATTGGCACCCAGGAACTCTGCGTCGTCGGGAAGTCAATGCTCTCAATCACATAATCGTGGTCGAGCACCTGCTTCCGGATGTGCTTGTCGATATCCTGTGATGAGGGAAAAGGGCGTTGTGGGTGGACATCGCGGAAGGCACCGTAACACGTTCTCTGTTTTGTTGCTTAGTGCAGGCCGCACCGAGTGACACTGACGCCACCTCCACATGCCGCACACAAAAATACTCCCTAATATCGCCACAGAGTCAGCAGCACGCCATACCTCAAACCCCTTCGACAGGTAGCTTCCCTCTGGCGTCAGGTCCACCAGGTCAAAGCCAAAGTCCAGCGGCGCCACGGTGGAAAGGAGAATGACAAACAACACAAACAGGAACACGTGCCCCAGGGTGAGGGCGACCTTAACAGGCGTTTTCTGCATCACGGGCGAGTAGTAGTTCACGATGAGCTTCTGGATGCTGAACCCGCCACACAGAGGCTTCGGCACGAAGGAGGGGTCCCTTGATTCGAGGATCTGCCAGGGGGTGGGGGGTGCGTGGTGCGTCATGCTGGTGCTCATACCTTCCTGTCTTTGTCAGATTCCCATGCCAGCAGGGCGGGGAATGCCAGGAACATAGCGCTGTAGTTGAACAGGACAAGCAGACCTGCCGCCGTCAGGAAGTCGCGAAGCGCTGGGATGGGGATAATGGTGCCCGTGAAGAAGGACAGCGCATTGCAGAAGCTGGTCAGCGTGACGGACACACCCGCCTCGCGATAGAGGTCACCCATCACCTCGTGGCTTGGGCGCAGCTTATCACCGATGCCTTTGTAGTAGTGAAGGAGCAGGAACATGTCATCGACTCCGAGACCCAGCGCCAGGAAGGGGAGCGCTTGCAACATCGTGTGGTTGTATTTAATGCCGACAAGGGCGATGAAGCCACATCCGCTCGTGCATGCAATAGCGACCATGATCATGCCGATCAGCGTGATCACGCAGTGGTTTTTCTCGCGATCCATCGAGAACTGCGTGAAAAGTGCGTAGATCGTCATCATCGCCCACCCGAACACAATCATGAAGATCTTGCTCTTCCCAATTTCGGAGAACATCTTGTCGAGCGTGCTGTCCATGTAAATCGTGATACGCGCATTGGGGAATGATGTTGAGTCACCTTCCATGGTCTCAAGTGCGTCTTGGAGTGCGTCGTACCACCTGTGCATTGCATCGTCAATGTCACTCTCGTCGTACTTCGCCATGTGCGGGCGGAACTCCTGTGGGGTGACGGGGTGACGACACATCAGCAATCATAATTGGGGTGCTCCCAAAAACAGATACCGCCAGCTGGCGTGAAGGATGCTGGGGACACAACATTAACATTTGGGGAAATTATGTGCATCAGCGCGTGACAGCCTCGGCGAGGGTGCAGCGCGTATCAAGCTGGCTCAGTTCGCAACAGGAGGAACCACTGTCCCCAAAATTTCGAAGAAATCATAGCATACCCTGACACGCTTCGCAGGGTACTGCCGGAGAATCGCTGTGAACACCTCCGCAGAAAGAAGGGTTGTTTCATTTGCAGGCGCCTTCGGGATGCCGTCCTCCTTGAACGTCCCGAACATGCGGCTCCGGCTCAGTGTGGCAGTCACAATCCAGTGCTGGCAGTTCTTGTAGTTCGACACGCGTTCGAGAAGCTCCTGTTGGGTCAGATCGTTGAAAGAAGGCCTCCCAACGTAGGTCTCAATCTGCCCTGGTGCGATGGCGCGAGCCACCTCGTAAGCCTGCTGCAGGTTGCGGAACAGAAGGGGGTGGTCCTCCTTCGGAGGTGGTGGTGGCCTGCCACTGCTGACATCCACAGTCTGCCACGCACCCTCGTAGAAGCAGTCGAGCACAGAGGGGTTGATGCACGGCTTCCCACCGGGCATGATCTGGTCCAGTGCAGGGTTGTCGACAGACTGGCAGAAGTCCGCCCACCCTGCCATCCCGCCGAACGTACCGTTGCGGAAGTAGATGGGCACCTTGACCTGGTAGAGGTTATTCAGGACGCGCAGCATCACACCCAGGTGGTAGTGGGTGATTGCACTGCTGCCATCTTCAGGCCCGATCATCAGGACCATCGTGTGTTCCTGTGTCGTTTCCTGCGTCCACTTCTCCACGAAGTCCAGCTCCCTCTCGATCCGGCCGCCCTCCGGCACCCAGCCCCTGCTGCCGGACTCGATCTCGATGAGTGGCAGCCCCGTGCCTGCCAGTGTCAGCAGTGTGATCATCACAGAGGCAAAGATGGGCACGCGGTGTTCAGCGACGTTGGCGCCCAGCTTGCCCATATAGCGCACCACAAACCTCCGATAGGCCACGAGGATGGCAGCAACCCGGTTGCGGATGACGCGGTCAGGAACGGGAGGGGGTGGCAGCACAACGCCCGACCCATCACGGCCACCTATGTAGACGATGTTGCATGCCACAACAAGCACCGCCACCACAACGACAATGATGGTCGAGATGGTGCGCAAGCTCCCGTCGTCGTCGTCGCAGATCATCTGGGCGTCCTCCGCGCGGCAGTCAGAGCACAGCATGTCTTCCGGCGGCTCCAAGCAGTTCTCCTGCAGGCACTGCGTCTTGGTCGAGCAGCCCTTCGGCTGGAACCGCACAGGACAGGGCCCGGCCCAGCCGGTCCCCGCCCTAACCTGAAGGTCGATGTACGAAGGGCCCACTGTCTGGTTGTGCGGCACGTCGCTCCGGATGATTTCCGTGAACTCCTGGCATATCGACGCATTCGTGCTTCCCGCATCTGTCAGGAGAGATGGTTAGTGGCACTTGCATCAATATGACAGGAAGCGTGGCAATGCGGAACAGCACATACTCGATTCGTTCAAGACCCGTCCAAACACCGGATCGACACCACCGACCCAGTAACCACCTCTGTTAGTGTAGATGTAGGCGGCAGAATACTCGGCTTTCCACACGCGGTTCTCATTGCACATGATTGTGTCGTTCTGCACCTCATAGACGCCACCAGGGATGGGGTGGTCCTTGTGCTCGATGACGTAGAGAAATTGCGGCGGGTTCTGCAAGGGTGTGTGTGAAGAAGCGCAGGCAAATTAATCACGTACTTACGGATACGGAACAACGGTTAGGACTGCGGCTGCAAACAATTATGCAATCAAACCAGCCCTGGCAATACCTTCACGATGGGAGGGATCCCCGGCTGGCAGAACTTGCATGTCTTCGGGCAATAGTCTTCCATCGACTTCTCAAACACTTCCTGCGTGACACCCAGAGACTGCGCCGCGTTGCCGAAGATGCACGAACGCTGGTTTTCCTCCCACAGCTCCTTGCAAGACTTCCCGTAGGCGACACTGATGAGACTCTCAGAGTCCCTGCAATCCCTGCCAGGGGGCCAGTCGCACACGTCACACGCCTTGGCGCACCTGAAGATAATCTCATCCATCTGCAGGGGAGTGAGGCCCAGCGTCGAAAAGTGAGGGCCTGCCATGTCGCACGTCCCCCCGTTCAGGTCGACCAGACGGAGGCACGACAGCCCGAGGCCGAGGTTCTCTGACAGGAAGTGGTCCTCGTTGACACAGCGTCTTGCATCCATGCAGGTGCGGCAGCTCCTCTTGCAGACTTCGCGGAAAGCCATCACCTCAGTCCCCGAGAGCTGAGACAGCAGCGGGCCGTATGTGCTGCAGTATCCGCCGTTGCTTTCAACCTCCAACCTGCAGGTCCGGAAAGTCGGACGAATCAGCTTCAGACCCGCGTCATCGTCAACGCACGGGGGAGGGGGTGTGCACCTCCCGCAAGAGCGCGGGCACGACTCGACGAATGTATCCACCTGCGCGGGCGATATCCCGAGGGCATCGGCCTGTGTTCAGGAGTGTGTTGTGTGGGGGTGGCAAGGTGTGTCGACTGTGAAGGACAAGCTTGCGGCACTGCCATACCTGGCTCAGCACGGCACCGTCCATCCGGCAGTGCCCGCCGTTCTGTGCGACACCGAGGGCACATGTGACACTCTGGATCGTGATAGCAGCGTCGGCCTTCTCGTCAAAGTCGAAGCACCGGATGGGGTCTGCACAGAGCTTGCAGGTCTTTGGGCAGCTGTAAAACACGTATTGTAGTGTTGCAGCGTCGGCAATGCCTCCTGCGATCAGCCCCTTCGCGGTATCGCTGTTCACAGAGCACAGAGCCCCGAACATCCCGATCAACTGGGCGCAGGTTTCTGCTGTTCCGCCAGATGCTGCGACTGCCACGGCGTCGATGTCAACACATGCCGACGAAGCAGGGCCGGCCATGAGCACTGCTGCGCATGCTGCGCACAGTAGTGCTCGAGAGAGCATTGCGGAATCCCAGCGTTGTTGTTTCAGAACTCTCGAAGTGTGTAAGGAATCCCCAGAAAAAGAGGGGGGGTTTTTTGGACAAAAGAAACAGAGAGGCGGTGACAAAGTGTTCTGCACGTGGGTGGTGGTGTGTACGTGAAACCAGGGTTTGCGTAGCGCACCCATCAGAGTCCCAACCGCACTAGCCCCCTCGCAAAGCCGCGAGCAACCAAGAGGGAAAGAGGGTCAGGCACCCACTTTCGTTTTGCATCTAGGCCATAACTCTACACCCCCGCCCCCCTCTATCCCCCTCCCCGCCGAAGTGGTGAACACCATCGTCTGTAGGGGAAGAGCCCCACCTCTATCGATTGACTCTAAAAAGCCCTGTCCCACCCACCCCACCCCACCCCACCCTCCCTCCCCTGTTGGCTTCTTCTCCCCAGCTCCCTCCACCACCACCCCCCCTGACTCGAGGCTAGGATGCACGAGAAGGTGAAGAATGCACAGAACCGACAGTCGATGTACGTGCTGTCATGCCAGCCTCAGACCTGTTCAGCACGGATGCTGCGCCATCCTTGTGCTTGACAGACTGCCGCTGGTAGGCAGAGAGGTCGATAAAGTCGGTATTGACAATGCGCTCCGTCTGCCTCTGCGCTGCAGTGCGGGCGGCTTCAATAGCATCGTCACGCCTCATCAGAATGCTCTCAAGCATCCAATGCACGCTACCGTGGTGCACATCGTAGTCCGCGTAGAGAACCCATTCGTGCAGCAGACCCAGCAGAACCGACACCACAACCAAGTCGATGCAGAGCATGCTCCACAGCCCGAGGGTCTCGTCGAACTGGCTGCGGAACGATGTGTAGAGTGTGATGGCATGCACGCCCCCTGTGGCGACGGTGTTGAGCGCCACAACAAGGCTGGTGCACCAGAAGAGGATCCCCCGCGCCACCGTCTTGAAGAGCACCCGGCGCATCTCGAAGTGCAGCAGGCTGCTCACCTTCGTCATCAGGGTGACTGTGTACACCTGCTCCTCCACGATGCCCTTCATCCGCTCCCGCCCTTCGCACATCTCGAGCATCGCGCGCTCAAGCTTGAGGTTTTCATGCTCCAACCCGCTCATCTTCCCCGTCAGCTCCGTCGCCACGGCGTTGAGATGCGATATTTCGTTGTCCTTCTGGTGGGTGCGCTGCCGCAGGAGCTCCTCCTGCTGCTTGCGGAGGGAGGGCGGCACGTCGCTGTCCTTGCCCTGCATCTCGCTGATGACGCTGCGCCCGCGGGACAGGCTGCGGGTGGGGCTGCGCATCGGCGACTCCCCTGCCGGGGACATGCTGTCCTCCCGCATCGACAGCGAGTGGGGGCCGTGCGCAACCTCGGGCCCGAAGGGGTCCTCCTCCACACCTTCGCTGGCGAGCAGCGCCTTGAGCTGCCGCACCGCAACCTTGATGCGGTCGCTCCGCCTGTCCTTCTTGTGGGCCTCGTAGAAGTGTGTCATGATGTCGAGCCGCAGCTGCGCGCTGAGCAGCATCTGCTGCCTCCGCCTCTCGGCAGGCGCAATCCCCTCGTAAGGTACGTTGGTGTCGTCCTCCATAGACTTCTTCAGCTCTTCGAAGACATGCACGAAGTCAAGCACTTCGGCAACCACCTCCTGCACTGTGTCGGGGCGCAAGGGTGTCCACTTCCCATTCCATGCCCGGCGTGGCCCCCGACTCCGTGGGGGCAGCATCCTGGCGGATGAGGGTGTACCCACCTGTGCACTGCAGTGTGGTGGTGTGGTGTGGTGGCCCCTTCCAGCTCGGTGTGGGAAGAGGGTCACTGGGTCACTCTGCCATTCCCCCCCCCCCTCCGGTGGCACGCCCACCGCAAGCTCAGGTAGGTTGGGGCGAGGCGGGGGGGGGGACGGGGGATGGGGGTGGGTTGGGTTGCTGCGAGGGGGGGCATTTTTGTGCACTCCGAGACAAGCAAGGCCTCTCACTGCCACCCCATGTGCACACACCACCACCACCACCACCACGTGAAGCTTATTGCTTAGTGTAGGTCGACACATGGGCCACACATGGCCCAACCCCCACCCCCTCAAGAAGCCAGACCAATACGCACCTGCACCTTGTCTCCGCCGCCCTCCTTACCGCGGTGCATTGTCTTGACAGGCCGCTTGTACACCCAGGAGGGGACTGTCACATGCGCAGCCTTGTCCAGGACAGCCTCCACCTCCTTGCTGACTCCTGTCGACCCCAGGCTCTGCTTCGTCTGGTGGTGCTTCTTCGGGTCCGACACCTTGGCTGGGTCCGACACGCTCAGGTGCATGAGGGCGCGGAGAGGCACGGAGCTGACATCGTACTTCATATGCCTCCGTTTTGCAGGAGGGTGCTGCGCCTTGGCCCGCTCAAACCACAGCCGCTCCTTCTGCGGGTCGGTGAGGGTCATCGATGCCGACGGTGTAGGGGACTCCGACACGGGATGCACCTCCTCCGCCCCAGAGGACTCGCGGTCTTCTTGGGCAGGACCCTCGCTCTGGTTGTCGCTGGGGGTGCGCCGCGTTGGGGCATGCGCATCGGGCTCGCTCTGCTGCATGTTGGTGGCTGCGGGTTCCAGCTCAGGGGTGATCATCCGTGAGGAGCAGCGGGAGTCCTTCCCGTGCCCCGAGATGACGCCGTGGCGTCTGTATGCCGCCGAGTCGGTGGAAACGATCTGCGGCGCGCGGGTTGCGAGCTGCGCCAGCTCTGTATCGCTGCTCCAAAAGAGGAGGGGCTGCGGCACCTCGTCAACCACACAGGCCTTGACCCAGTCGTCGTAGTCCGCTACTGTGTCGCGGGTCCACGTCCCATGCATCAGGTCGAACACCCCTTTGCGGAGGCACTGCGAACGCTGCGCGTCTTTCCGCTGCGCCTCCGTGCGGTACCGCGTGACAGGGGCCTTGTGCAGCACGCGCGGGGGCTCGCTCGACAGGTCGGGGTAGCAGTACCGCACCCGGTGCTTCGGGGCTGCGCTCTGCTCCTTCCCCTTGCGCTGGGAGCGCTTGCTCTTAGGAGGGGCGGGGGGGATCAGCGCTGCCTTCTGTGCGGCCAGCACCTCCGGGGGGGGCGCGCCCAGCTTGCTGGTCAGATCCGCGATGCTGGGGATGGGGTTCGACTCCACCAGCTCTGCGGGCACACCCAGCAGCTCGTCCGACCCGATCCTGTCGGATGTGCAGTACTTCCGGGCGGTGTGTGGCACCAGGGCACCTCGCCCGCGCTGCCGCTCATCGAGGGGGCGGGCTGACATCGGCTTCCGTGAATCCAAATCGTTCGCACGCCACACATCCTCGAAGGTGATGTGGTGCAGGGGCCGCTCGGGCAGGACGCGCACGGAGGAGGGCGCGGCCACCTTTTGCACATCCACCGCAGCCGAGCTGCACTCCTTCTGCTGCACAGTGGTGTGGTCGACGGTGTGGTGCACGGCGTGCATCGACTGCGCCAACTCATCCAGGGCATCGCCCTCCACCTGCAGCAGCGTCACCACCACATCCTCCTCGGTGTGCGACAGCGACACCATAGGGGGCTCCGACTCGCTCATCGCCTCCAGGAGGGTTGCAAAGTCTGCATCGCTGACCCTTTCGAACAGCTCGGCACACCCTGCGGCCTCGGTGTATAAGGCTGTTTGTGTCGCGACCCCACCGTGCGCCTCGAGGTCCCTCAGGAGGCTGTCCCTCCGGTAGGCATCGAGGCACACCTTCGCGTGGATCGAGTCGCGGAGGGGGGCACGCACAGGCACCTCGGACAGGCCGAAGCAGCGCAGCACAGCGCCGTTGAGGGAGCAGAGGAAGAGGTCGGACTTGACAGACCCACACAGCAGGCGGGTCGCGTCTTGCACGTCCGCCACGGTGAGCACCGTGATGTTGCAGTCGAAGAGGCGGAACCCGGCCCGCTTCACGATGTGGGTGTGGTCGATGGGAGGCGGCAGCACAGAGCTGGGCATGCAGGGGAGGGCCGACAGGTCGTACACCGAGACGTAGCCGTGCACATCACCCGTCACAAGGGTGCACTGCCCTTCATCCAGCCCCATCACATGCACTGCGTCACCCAGCTTGTGCACGGCGCTGAATTTGAACAGCTCTCCGTCCCCATCGCTCTGGTCGGTGGGGCAGGACCAGAACCCGACTGTGCCGTCCCCCCGGGATGCGACCACGACGCTGCCGAGCCGCGTGAGGGGGAGGACGCATTCGATGCAGGAGTCGACAGACTTCCACTCCTGGTGCCCTGCGCTGCCGTCGGGCTTCTCTGACAGGGGCGGGGCGGCGTGCAGGGGGCCTTTGAGGATCCCAAACCACTGGCAGGGCTCCGGCAGGTTCGGCAGCACAGCCGGCTTCATCATCTGGTCCTTGTTGAGCACTGCCACACCGTGGCGCGTTCCGAGGAGGATGCAGATCGGCAGCGCCGAGCAGAGGGAGAAGATGCCGTGCACCCTGAGGTCCACCTCGCGCACCACCAGCCCACGCTGGTTGTTGTCCTCCCTGTTGTCCAGCATCACGAGGCGCTTGTTGGCCACCACGGTGATGATGAGGTCCACGTTGGGCTTCTCTGCGGTGGCGTACATCACGGAGCTGATCTCGACACACCGCGACTTCCTCTCATACGCCTTGCGGCAGGTGAAGGTGCGGACAAGCTGTGCGCTGACGTAGTTCCACACGAGGACTGTCCCATAGATGGTGCCTGTGATGAGCTTCGACTCCGTCGCATCGAGCACCGCAGACGTGATGCCCGCAGGAACCGACCACTGCACCAGGAGCGCAAAGGAGGCTTCGTCCCACACCAACACCTTCGTCTCGTCTGTAGAGACTATCTGCTTGTAGCGTTTGCTGTGGAGCACCGCGACCATCCCGCTGCGGTGACCCGACACGCCAGGGGCCTGCCCCGAGCTCTGCCGCACCACACCCCTGACGAAGAGCCTGCTGGAGGCCGTCACAATTGTCGCCTTCTTCGGGTCATACGCCATGGCGTTGAGCACCTCCTCTTTGTTCTTCAACACCTTCACACACTGCCAGGTGCGGAGGTCCCAGATGCGCACGGCGGAGTCGAAGGAGAGGGACACCAGCTGCGAGTCGTTGTCGTTGAAGAAGACATCTATCAGAGGGGAGCGCGACCCGGTGAGCCGCGTGAGGGGCTTTGTGATGAAGGGGTTCCACAGGACGATGTCCCTCTCGGCACCGCACGACGCGATGATGCGGTGCTGGTCGGACCACGCCAGGCCGTACACAGCCTTGCGGTGCCCCAGGTCAACACCCTGGTCGTCCATCCCACCCAGCGCGCGCAGCAGACATCCCCTCTCCATGCTGGTGAGCCGCAGCGAGCCATCCACCCCGCTGGTCACAACACTCTCAATAGAGCTCGCCATCTTCATCGCCGTGATGGGCCCCTGGTGCCCGGGGTACCACCCGAGAACGCGTTCCCCCTCGAAGTCCGACTTGGCGAGGCAGGGGACAGCCCCTTCGGTCCTCCCGAGCTCCCTGACGAGATCGTAGAGGAGCATGTGCCCCGCATCTGTCCCGACCAGCACGCCGTCGCGATCCCCCAGGCAATAGTGCCCCACCGCGGTCGGCGCATGTGTCAGCCCCTCCAGCGGGGTCACCTCGATGGCCTCCTTCTTCTTGAGATGCGCCAGCAGGGTGCTGTCCGACTCGTCCTCCCCCAGGTGCCGGAAGACCTGCTTGTTGCGGCGGGGGATCCGCCTGCGGTATATCACATCCCGCTCCCCTTTGATAAGACCCCGCTTCAGGCCCCCGCGGAACACCTTCAGGGTGTCCCCTGTCGATGCGTCGTATAGAGAGAGCACTCTGTCGTCCGTCGAGACGCACAGCACATCGGGGTTCGTTGTGAGGGGGGCCAGCCCTGAGATCCAGGCTGTGCTGCTGTGGATGGTGTGCTCATAGCTGAGGGTACTGCTGTTCCACATCTTGACGGTGCCATCCTCAGAGCTGGTGAAATATCTCGGGAGCCTCGAGTGGCACACTATGTGTGTCACAGGCTGCTGGTGGAACGCATTCTTCACATCAGAGCTGGTGAAAGGGACATGGTCTTGGTCGAACGCCTTCGACTCCTCCGCGGTGATGGTGTTGCTGCTCCTCCCGAAGAGGAGGAACGACGCGACGTCGGACCACTGGATGCGCCCCGTCCCCCGGACATCGATCCTCATAAACAGCAGACGGAGGTCCAGATCCCCCAGCGCACCCCTCAGCAGGTCGGACACGACCTGCGTGAATGTCGCCTGGTCCAGCCCCTGTTTACCTCGCTCTGCGAAGGCATTCTGCAGCTTCTCCAGCTTCGCGATGTTGAGCACGACACCCAGGTCGATCTGGCGGGACTGGGCACCGGGGAGGTCGCCAGGCGCCCCCGGCGGTGGCGCAGGCGTCGGGGCAGCATCGCCCTGCAGGTTCATTGCACCGCTGTGGGTGCAAACGCTGCTGCCGATGCAGGGGGGTCAGGGTCAGATCAGTAATGTGAGAATGTACCCCGAAGGGTTGATCCCGTTTGGCTCTCCCATGTCAGGTGCGCGGCACACGGGGGGCAACGCAGCGCAGGTGATGCTGTGTCACGAGTGTGCTGCTGTGTAAGGCGCGCAGCGCGGAGTCATCATGTGTAAATGGCTGCGATGGGGTGGTGGAGGGGTGGGTGGGGATTGAAGAATATCGAAACCGCAAGTAAAATTCCTCCTGTATTTGGAAGCCGGGGGCTATTTGGGTTCACCTCAAAGAACCTTATGTGACGCTATGTGACCCAAAAAGGCTGAAAACCCACCGATTGGTCACACGTGAACCCAGATAGCCTAAGCCGTGAATAAAGCGTCGTGAAACCTTCCCGCCCCCCGCATTGAAGTGCGCTGATTGCAGCCTGAAATACAACCGGGTGGGGTGGGGTGGGTGAGTGGGTGGGAGGTGGGGTGCCCTCTTCCGCCAGAGGGGATGTACAGTCTGATCACTCTCACCCCTTGTGGGGTGACGGCCTGTCCCCATACATTCGGAGAAGCGAGTATGCGGCGGTTGCACACATGGGTCCCATTTGGGGCGGCGTCTTCTACACATCGACATTCTCATCTACGCTGCGCTGCGGAGCACAGCCTCGTTGTCCTGCCGCCAGGAAAGGCGGCGGGGTGCCAACTGGGTACAAATCTCAACGCATATGGGAGGAGGGCAGGACGGTTCGTGGTGAAAGGTGAAAGTGCATGCAGCATCCCAGAAAGAAGCCCGAGCCCACCACCCACCCCCGCCCTTCACGCCCAGCTGCATTTGCTTCGATTATTGTCTAGTTGGCTTGCTTGACGTCCTGACTGCGCCAGTTGAGCTGGTTGGCGGCAGGCCGCCAATGGATGCTGTTGTATTGCAGCTACGCTGGATAGTTCCTTTCTGGCGGGAAGCGGGGGGGGCGTGCGCAGCGCAACGTATTGAAAAAAAAGGGGGGGGGGGGTTCTCTGGCACTGCACAGGGCGGGAGAGAATCCTGAGGGGGTCTAATATCTAGAAGGCGTACAGAAGAAAACAAGTTGGCAGTCGCATGGACAGGCAATGGAAAGACAGGGTGTGGTGCTTAGGGGTACGGCATGGCGGACATGGCAGAGCCGCGGCGCTGCGGCGACAGCTCTTTGATGCGCGACATCAGCGTGTGGTTGCTGTGGCTGTATGTCGAGTCGCCGTCGTCGCGGTACATCAGATGCACAAGGCGTTGGAACTGATAGAACCCGAGGTATCCACGAGAGTACGGGTCCACAGAGGTGAGGGCGTCGTTTGCATCGTCATCGTTGGGCTCAGGCCAGCCCGCTTCTGCCAAGGCCATGAAGGCCTCTTCAGGCGACACAAACCCGTCGCCGTTGCTGTCTGCGTTCATGAACAGCAGGCGCAGTTTGAACTCGGAGCTCTCAGTGCGGCGCTCTCTCTTCTTCAGCGACGTCAGCAGGTCATTGTCGCGTGTGCTGCTGCGCCGCTGCCACGTTTGCTGTGCGGCCTCGTGCTGGCGTGATGGGACCTCAGGAGGCATGGTGTGTGTCTGCGGCAGGGTAGCCGAGTGGCCTGGCACGCTGGAGAACTGCTCGCTGTGGTAGCTCTGCGGCGGGTCTGTGTCGGAGCGGCCTGACCAGTCGCGCTGGCTTGCCGAAGCGTTCATCACTGCCTCGTGTCGTGCGCGCCGCTCAGCTGCGAGCTGCTGCTCCAGCTGCTCCTTCTCTTGCCGTTCACGCTCCAACTCTGCATGCTCGCGCTCAGCGCGTTCGCGTTCCTGCTCGGCACGCAGGCGTTCACGCTCTGCCCGTTCCCACGCAATCCGTTCCCGCTCGCGTTCTCTTTCAGCTTCCCGCTCCGCTCGCTCAGCTTCGCGTTCGGCACGCTCTGCCCGTGCCCGCTCCCGTTCGGCGATCTCACGCTCCGACACAGCCGATGCAGAGGCACGCTCCCGCTCCCGCGCGACATCCATCGCCTCCCGATGTCGCTCCAGCTCCGCACGCTCTCGCTCCTGCCGCAGCATGTCGCGCTCTGCCATCTCAGCGCCAGCCCTCTCCAACTCGCGCTGCGCTGCTTCGCGTTGCTGGCGCTCACGCTCCACCTCTGCTGCATGCTCGCGCTCGCGCTCAGCCTGCAGCTGCTCGGCTCGCGCGTCCTCCGCTTGCTTGCGCTCCTGATCGATCCGCATCATGTCGGCAGCACGCTCCTGCTCCTCACGCAAGGCCTCAGCGCTCCGCTCTTGCTCCTCCCGCAGCTGCGCCTGCTGCTCCTCGAGGCGGCGCTGTGCCTCGCTCACATGCCGCTCATGCTCCTCCTGCTGCTGCCGCATGGCGTCGAGCTGCCGCTGGTGCTCGGCACGCTGCTCCGAAAGCATCTTCTCCAGCATCTCCGACTGCTGCTTCCGCTGCTGCAGCTGCTCGTCGAACCGCCTCTGCTGCTGACCCAGCTCGCGCTCCAGCTTCTCCTTCTCCATCTGCAGGTTGTGCGACACCTGCTGCTGCTGCAGGATCTCCATCGAATGCGACGACGTATCCGCTACAGGGCCGGCCGACGCAGGACGATCCATAATCGCCGCAATATTCTCCTGATGCGACGCCACACCCTTCGACCCCACCGACTCCACGGGAAACGGACTCGCCTGCCCACTCCGCACCTCCGGCTGCAGCGAGCCGCTGTCGAAATACTGCGACAGCGACGGCAGGTCCTGCCTCGTCCGGGGCGACCTCACCACCTGCGAGCCAAACGCCGACGCAGAAGCCGAATTCACAGGCGACACAAACGCCAGCACTGTGGGCGACCCCCTCGGCGACCGAGGCGACCCCCTTGTTGGAGACCCACGCGGCGACCCCCTCGGCGACCCCCGAGGCGAGCCCCTGGGAGGCGACGCAGGCGAAGGGTGGAGCCGCGGCGCCGACTCCAGCGCAGCAGACATCGTACGCTTCTTGGTGCTGCCAGACCTCGACAGCGCCCTCCTGCTGCTGTCAGACGTGCGCCGCGACAGCGTCTCCAGGATCCCACGCTCCTTCCGCTCCTTCGCCTCCCGCTCGCTCCGCTGCTGCTGCCTCTGCTCGATAGACTTCTTCTGCTGCTGCCGCTTCATCTGCTCATCCTTCTTCGCCGCCCACAGCTTAAAAGCCTCGCTGTTATGGCTCCGAGGGTCCGACACAACAGGCTTGCTGCTCGGCGACGGCCTCCGCACCACTTTCTTCGGCTTCGCTGCCTCCCTCTGCGGGCTCCGCGACTTAGACTTCGTCCGCTTCACCTGGGGGGACACCGGCGGGGGCGACTGCAGCCCGGCATACGGGGGCCGCCACACAAACTCCTGCGACGAATCCGAGCGGTACCCATCCAGCGCGCTGTTCATCAGCTTGGTGATCTCCCTGTCGGCGGCGATCTTGCTCCACTTCTGCGCCCGCTCCCTCTCCGCCTCGCTGAGCTTCTTCTTGAAGACGAAGCTGCGGAGCACCTTCTCCTCCGCGTCGCGCTTCTTCAGCGCCTCCTGCTCGAACATGATCCTCCCGGGGCTCTTCAGCTCCGCCACACCCTGCGCCGGAGCCTTGGGCGGCATGCCACCACCTCCACCACCCCCTGCGGGGGACAGCACCTCTGCCCTGCCACGCCTGTCACCGCCACCATCCCCCCGAGCCTGCCGCTTCCCTTGGCTGGCAGACCGACCAGCAGCACTCTGTGAACGTGCCTTGGAGGCGCCCTGGGGCCCACGGCCACGTGCTGAGCGTGATCTGCTGTTGGAGGAAGCGCTGCGGTGTGCCGGAGGCGGTGTTGTACCACCGGCATGAGGTGCCTTCCTGCCAGGCGATCTGCGCGGCTGCGCGGTGTAAGGGCGGGGCCCGCGGGGTGACGTGGCTGCCACGGGGAAGGCGACAGGGCGTTTCTTGGGGGGTGCATTCTCCGTGACTTTCACCTCCCACCCCTCCTCCAGCGCGCGCAGCTCATCAGGGGTGCGTGTGCCGGGGGGGCGTGCGGTTTTGACGGAGGATAAGGAGGCTGACTGTGCCTGCAGGCGTGTGGGGGAGCGTGAGGTGGTGGTGTTGCGGGGCGGGGTGGCTGTGGATGCGGCGGGGCGGAAGAAGAAGTTGTCGATGTCGACGCGCCGCCCCGGGGAGGGGGAGGAGTTGACGGAGGCGAAGGCGTCGTCGTCGTCGTCGCTGCCGAGGGCCAGCGGGGGCCGGTTGGAGGGGAAGGGCGGGCCCTGGCCCCGCACCCTGTGCTGCACTATCGATGCTGCCTCGGCGCGGATCGCAGCCTCGTCCACCTCGCTGTCGGAGTCATCAGCCCTGACACCCCGCCGCCCGGCACCAGCCGGCGCAGGCATCCCTGGGTGTGGATGGGTGGGTGTGGGTGTGGGGAATAACCGAGCAGAAAACGTGATATTCCTGTGTGCCTGCTGGCGCTGCTGCCGGGTGAGCGAGATAGCCCTCGAGCAGGATGATGCGAAGAAGCTGGCAATAGACAGGGTCATGACGGCTGGTCCTGAGATTAGCCGTGCAGACCACACTAGAAGCACGGGGCGAAACTCGCTGAACTGAACGCGGATGTTCAAGGCGTACGAAAGTACATACGGGGCGACCGCTGAGGAGGGATGCCGAGATGGGTCTCAAGCCTCCGACACGTCTCAACTTCGATGATCACGCTGATCACCGATACTGGCAGGTTCAATCCTTCCTGCATCACTGTGCCAGGATGCATCTGACGCAAAGAATGGATACAGTATGTCAGCGAACAACGCGTCGACATTCACGGGAAAAAACAATGGAGGCAGCAGGTACAGTACGATGCTATCCGGCAGTACGCCCACCCGTGGACAATCGTCGTGACGATGGCCCGTGCTCGGGTGCAGCACAGCACATTTACCGTGCTTTGCAAGAGGTTCATTACAACTTGTATGTTGACTTCTGCCGCGAGGGAACGGGGAAGGTGAAAACTGCCCAACTCGACAACACTCAAGAAGTGAGTCCATTCGTCGCTCAAATCTCTCTCGCAGCGTCCGCAATATTACTGCGCTGGCAATCGCGGTTCTCATGACGGAGTGCCATTTCGTGTCACAGTGCTGAGTCAACAGCCAGCGTGACGTCTTCTGTCACAAAAAGAACTGCAGTGGCGAAACAAAGGCTGTGATCACGGTTCCCTCCAATTCAGCTTCACGGTGCGGGAGGGGGGCTCGGACGGGTAGGAGTGGGGGCAGCAGCGGGCTTCTGAATCAAGGCTCGTTCGATCAAAACAGCTCGAACACCCCACCACCCAACCCTCCACAGAGGAGAGGTGTGGGGGTGTGTCCAAACTCGGGTATCGGAGACGCACAGCAGGTATACCCCCATAGCGCATGTGTGGGTGATTTTTCTTCGTGTAGCATGTGAACCATTTTCTGAGCAGTACCAATTGTCGAAAGCGTAAGACCATCACACACACCTGCCTCACACTTTCGAGGGGACATACTCACGGGATGCTTCAAGCGAATTATCTCACACATGCGATGTGATAGCCCACTGTGCAACAGAGACGGTAAACTATTGGGGAACATTCAAAAAGCTGCCCCACCACAGAGGTGACGGGCAGCACACACAGAGCTCACTGCCAAGCCCACGACGAAGAGAGGAAGCGAATCGCAGAATGAGACACACCCAGGGAGGGGACATATAGCAGAGCAGGTCTGACCGCTCTTCACTCACTCTCTGCAGGCAGGGTGCCCGAGATCGAGTGCTATGCTCGTCCAGAGGACGGGGGAGGGTGTTGTGAGTCACGAATGCGAACGGCATGGCAGCCTGGAGCGGGTTTGATCGGGCAGCTGCAAGACGAGGTCAGGCCACAAAATGAAGTGTGCCAAATAGCCTTGCTGTGCAGTGCCAGCCAAACCCTGCCTCCGGGCCGCCGGGGGATGGGGTGGGGTGGGGAGCAGGGGAGTGTCGCAGGCAAGTATCGCGCTGCTCAGGGGGGCATACTGTACAGGCAGTGTCAGCATCACGCCTTGTACACAGCAAAGGGGCCGGTGGCGTCGGCGTAGTAAGCCTTCACCTTCTCATGGTTGGCCACGGCATCGCGGTGGGCCATGATGTGCTTGAACCCATCCAGGCAGGTGGTGGGCACGCCGTCCAGCCAGCCCGTGCGGAGGAGCTGGAGGGTCGTGAAGATCACGGCGTCGGCCAGCGTGAGGGAGTCGCCCACGGCGAACTTCTTGCCCTCCAGCTGCTTGTCGAGGTAGACCAGCCACTTGTGGAGGTCGCCACCCTCGGCCACCATCGCGCCGTGGAACTTCAGCTGCTCCTCGCCCTGCATGCCGAAGGACTTCGCGATGACGGACACAGCATCGCCGACGTAGTCCGACAGCTCGTCAACACGCAGAGCCTCGAGAGGGTCCGAGGGGTACATCCCCGCCAGCTTCGCAACGTAGCGCGACTGAGCTATGCTCTGGCCGTACGGCTTGCCGTCCACGTACAGCAGGGGCAGCTGCATCGGGGTCAGGTCGCCCTTCGTCGCGTTCCACTCCTCACGCTCGATGCGCGAGTCGTCCACCTCCAGCCCACCGACAGCGGCGCAGAGGCGCGTGGCCTCTGCACGGCCAGGCATCCCGAAGTACAGAATCTTCAGAGCCGGTGCCATTTTGAGATGATCGGTCTGAGGTGTCGTCCTGTGTGCAGGTGTGGTGGTGGTGTGGTGTCATGGCGTGGCGTGGCGAACCTCAGAGGCGGCGCACGATGAAGGGTGAAGAGGAGAGGGGGGGGAGGGAGAGGGATCTCTTTCCAGGCAGGGCAACCTCCCCCCCGTCGACACACCACCACCCCCCCCTCGTGGCTCTGTTCTGCAGGCCCACCCACCCCCCTTTCCCCCCCCCCCCTCCCCCCCGTCCCCGCTTCCGGAGAATCACACGGTTCTCCCGCTGAACGAGCAACCGAAGGAAGAAGACGCCCCGCCCCGCCCCGCCCCACCCCACCCCACCGCAGCTCAGGCCCCGCCCCCGTCCCACCCCCTCGCCACACCTACCGACAGGCTGCCCTCCGGCTCAGCCTGACTGATGGAGGAAGGCTATTGCAGGCAGAAAACGGTTCTGCCCCAATTACACACACTTGCGTGTGCGTGTGTGTGTGTGAAGTTTATCAGCAGAAACTAAAAAAAGCGAAAAAAACGGTGTCTGTCGTGTGTGGCAGGGGCAGTGGGCGGGGAGAGGGGGCAGGGGTGAGGGTTTAGCAGGCGGATAGCAAAGGCGTAACGCGAGACGGGCCAGCCTTCCCACCCCTACCACCGACTTGACTAAACGGTTGAGCCATCTCCTGTTTTGTTTGAAACGTATTGGAGGTTCCCCTTTTGAGGCTTCCGCTGCCGACGGCGCGTGAAATCAGAAAGTGCATGAAAAAAATTGATCCTGTGGGCTTGCCTCACGTCTCAGGGAGTCAGACCCCTGGCACAGCCCTCGCGCAACACCAAACTCGAGAAGACCCCAGGACAGGCGTGTATATGGTTTGCAACACATCTCCACATCACACACTTTTCCAAATCCCTTTGCCATATTTTTCCGGGCAGGACCCGTTCCACCGACGTGGGCCGCCTTCACCATTTGCGGGAAGGGAAACGGGGGGTGGGGGGGAGAGTGGATGGGGAGATGGGGACAACGGACCCGGCGTCCGGATCGGCTTGCCGCAAAAGTGAATTATTTCATATTTTTTGGGGAAATACTACGAGAAACACTTGGCCTCTATGCTGTGAGTGTTGCATTGGACGCTTCCACCTGTTGAACGGGCTCCACCTCTTGCACTTTGAAACCCCCCCCCCCCATATTTTTTTTTGATTTGACAACTCCGGTTTGGTGTACCTCGATGAGCTTACCTTACCTTGTCGTCGGACACAACATATCATCGTTGTCCCAAACCCCGTAACCCACGTGAAGTGGATCATCTGAAGTGCAGAATGAGGTGGAGCAGGTGGAGCACGAAACATAAGTAAACCATAGCAAGAGAGGCCAGCAGCAGTCCCGAGTCCATCGCGTTCCTCGTAGCATTTCCCGTACCACACAGGTGTGTTATGTGCACAAATAAAAACCCCCCAACGCCCGCCCCCGCCCCCCCAGCACCGCAAGAAAAAAGAAAGCGTCACTTCTGCGCGGGGGTGTTCTTCTGAATCTTCATACCTTTTCCCGCTCATCCGCTCTACTCTTTTGCGGTGTGCGCTTCCGCACGTGAATCCTTTTGAATGATTTCCTCTTTTTTTTTGCAGCAGCGTAGAACACGCCGAGCACCTGCTATTGAGGCGATCTCCACTGTCACACATACTCTTCTGCTGAAGGTTGGCGCCATGAGTCAGGAGCACAATGCCGTGAACAAAGCGCGTGAAACTTTCCACCCCCACATTCAAGTGTGCTGAAAATGTCACACCAGTACAGCCGCTCTTTACTCGTATTTTGTTTGTGATGCGTTGACGCTTCCACACACAAAACCTCAACTCCTGTGATGGGGGAGGCTAGTGGTGTGCGGAGCACGTTTGGCTGTGGTAGAGTGACATTTTCTGCTCACAAGTGTGCGTAAAAAAATATATAACCCTTGGGGCGGGGGGGGCTCCGGGAGTCGGGGAGAAGACGTATGAGGGATCAAGTGAGAACACGCAAGACAAGAAGGTACATCACCCCACCCCCACATCACACCGCACAAATCACGCACGCACGCACTATGTGAGGGGTCAGCACACCTCACCTGAACCCATACAAATACAACCCCATCTGCTGTCATCTCTGTGATGTGACATTTCACCACCGGCACAAAGCACATCACGCATTGTGCTGCGAGGGGCAAAAAAATGCGCGAGAGTTTCCCAGCAGAATCATATGCCCCCCCCCCCCCCACACACAGTGTCACACAGGTGAATATATTTTGCAGCCCAGTGTCGAAACACACCGGAGCACATGCTCTTTATGTGATCCACACCCACACCACAACCTGAACTATTTTTGGAAAGTGTTGGCACTTTGGTGGGGCGGGGGGCAGGCCAGCCTGGAGCAACCCGTAGCAAACAATCCCGCCCTGCTTTGGGAGAGCCAGGCATTGCGCCATATGCCCTGGAGAGAGAAAAGAGAAAAGAGACATCTCTAACAACTAACCACCGCCGGAGCTGTGGCACCCTCCTCACGGTATGATGAACTTACCTCCTTTTCTTTGGGGGAGGGTCCTCGATCCGGTGCCGAAAAACGGTGTGTTTTGGGGTGAATTTCCTCCGATTTTACTGATTCTGACCCTCCCCCAGAAATTATTTAGAGGTGACTTGCCGCCAAACTTTTGCCGCATGATTGCTGATTTTTAGGGAAGAAGACCCCCCCCCCCTCCGAAGGGTAAGCTGCACAGAGCGAGCTCCGATGCCAACTCTCGCACATCAGCGAGCGGTTTGTAATTGTATTGATTCTTTTTGACACGCACATCATCAAGCTTTCCCTTCAGAAATGAGGACGCACACAGCATTTGAATTGCGGGAAAAAAAACAGGGGAGCGGGTGGGTGTGTGGGGCAGTGCGGTACCCCAACTCAACTGCACAGTTCCTCATCCCCAAACCCACCTCCCGGGTGTGGGTGTGGTTGTTGTGTAAAACAGAGCCCCCCCCCCCCCCCATTCTCTTCACGCCAATACACACACCCCCCCCCCCCGGTAAAAACCGGGAAAATCACAAACCGCCAGGGAAACAACCCAAAAACCTCCTCTCGGAAAACCCCATGAGAGCAACGGTGACGGAACTTGTCGCCGCAAAAAAGAACAACCCCCACCCCCCCCCCCCCACGGGCAAAGCTTGAGGCACACAGTGTATCACGACCTGTACTGGCCTGTGTAGCTCTGCCTTGTGTCACATGTGCATCTCAGATTGGTGCAACCGTTTGTTTCCGTTGGCACCCTGTGATTGCAATGCGAGCGTGGGAGGGGAAGAGTACCCTAAACAGCAGCCAGCGGGGCGGGACGGGGTGGGGGGCTACCGGGGGACTTGGGGACTTGGGGCGGAGGGGAGGGTGGGGGTGTGAGATCAGAATAATCCCCGCCAGAAGTATCGTCAGCCCACCAGCCCTTGGCATGTTGCGATACGAACCAGGGCCAGAGGATTAATAAAGGTTTGCCGGTTTCGTTTGCTTTGGTGTCACACAACTCCAGCCCCCTACTACCTCTCACAGGCACTGTGAGCTGAGAGTCTGGTGACCGCACAGGCCCGTTATTGTCCCACTCCCACTGTTACTTGAGATAATGGTGTGCGGGACAATCACAACAACTGAGCCTGATCTGTCCTGTTCACGCCCCTGAATGGATTTCCTCCAGCAGAGCAGAGCAGCACGCCGAGGGGTTCCGCCCCGCCCCCATCCCGAATCGGCATGATCAGCAAGGACCTGGCGGTCTCTCGATAACTCACCTCAGGGCGATGAATGGTGAATGGGGTTGGTGGGCTGCTGTGTGTGGGCCACAAAAATACACAGCGCTGAAGGTATCGTGGAATTCGGGTCGGGAGATTCATGCAGTGTTGTGTGGCGTGAAGAGATCTTATAGAAGAACGGTTTGTTGACTTTTTTTCTTGGCTGCAATTCGAGCAGCAAATTTTTTTTTTGCGCGGGGTTTTCTCCTCAGGGAGCTCAGAGCATCACCCGCATCAGTCGTGTCAAGAACATCGGGAGAGAGAGAGAGAGAGAGATAAAGGGATGGAGAGAGGGAGAGAGGGTAAATAAAATGGCTGAAAACCAATATTACCGTATTCGGAAAAATACTGGAACGGAATAATGTTCCAAGTTCCAGCCGAGACCCCATCTGTTCCAGTTATTTTCCGTTCCAGAATTGTTTTGGGGGGTCTGCGCGGACTTGGCCATTTTCTGAGAGTCGGGTACTTTCCCAAGGGTATGCTGGGCCCACCATCCTCCACCATGGCATGGGGTGGGGTGAGGTGGGATTTCGGACATGTGCCCCAAAAACTGACAAGTACCCGTCAATTTCCCCCATATTCTAATTCTGGAACGGAAAAATACTGGAACGGAATAATGTTCCAAGTTTCGAAAATCCGGGTTTGTTCCAGTTATTTTCCGTTCCAGAAAAAATCCGTTCCAGCATTTTTCCGTTCCAGTATTTTTCATGTGTGTTCGGGAAAATGCCATTTTGCAGGACGGCTGGGAGGCCCTGCACGTTACGAATAAGCCGAGATCGCCGTATGGAACAGCCACCCGCCCAACCATGGGCGGTGCATATGTTTGCGAGCTTCTGCATGTCTCTTGTCTTGTGGCAGTGCGATGCACGCTGACGCATGATAACAGGCGGGTGGATGTGTTACATACTTTCCCCCGACAACAACATTGCTCTGTTGGGAAGGGGAGTGGGGGGGGGGGGGGGGTATTGAAATCGAAGTAGAAGGAATCACAAGGATGATCTCCCTTCACACGTTGTTGGGGGAGGGGGGGGGGGGATCCATGGAACACCGAATCGGGTCGCAGCCATAGAACACAGATGCGGAAAAAAAATGAACATCATCATTGACGGCGGTGGGAGGCAGGGCGCTGGGGAGACGGCCTGCTTCCCCAACCAGGCGCGGTTGTTTTGTTTGTTTGTGTTTTTTTTTGGCAGACAATAATGGGAGGGGGGGGACAGTTGTATCTCGAGTTCGGAAACGGTAGCTGCGATTCTCCTTGACCCCCTCGCACAAACTCCCACATCCGATGCAGCGGTGTGGAAGGGAGGGGGCCAGAATAAAGTAGAATAAGGGGAGGGGGGGGGGGGGGGGGGGAATCGGGCGCCGGCGCTATGATTTGTCGGGGGCGGGGTGGAAGAAACTAGCCGCATCTCCCCCCACAACACCCTCCAGCAATGTGGCGGGGAGGGAGGGGGAAACGTGGCAATTTGCCCCCCCCCCCCCCCACCACCACCCCCCAAACGCCCCCATCCACAACTACCCCCCGAATAACCAAATGCCAGAAACGCCCAAACTGCGCAAACTGCTGCGAAGGAAAAAGGAGTGGAGCGTGTGGGGGGGAGGGGGGGGGGGGGGAACAGGAAGATGGGGGGTGCGTGGTTTTTCCGAGGGACGGGAGAGGTCCCCAAAGCCTCGGTTCCCCACCGCCACCCCCCGCTGTGGTCTATGTTTGGTCTCTGCTTGCATTGCCAAAAAAAATCTCTCCGCCGGCTGAACCGTCGGACTCGGTTTTTTCTTTTAGTCATGCGTGTTCGGATGTGGGCACGCCAATCAAATTCCTGCTCTCCGTGACCCTAAAAACAAGGTGAGGTCGGAGCCCTCGAAGAGCAGGGGTTTCGTGTCTGTGTTGTGTTCCATGTTCGTCGAGACCTGCTGCCCTCACAGAGGTGCCTGTTGCAGCCAGAGTGAAGGCCCTCACTGTGTAGGGCAGCGTCTCAGAAACCGTTTGTCTGAACAAGTGGTTGCCCCGACTGCGTGTGTGGCAGGCATAGGTTCGGGCAATTGACAATACTGTAGACAAGGGAGGGAGACCCCCTGCACTGGGTACACGTGAAGATATATTTTTTGAAAACGGGTAGAACGTAATCGTGATCTACTACAGCCTACTCATGATGCGATCCCGACTGCACATCGCACGCTAATGGATTCGATTTGTCCTGCGTGCTGACGAAAAAATACTGCCTCCTATGTAATTTACTCTAATGTCGGCACCACGACATCGTTCCTACGTCTACGTGAGGGCGCATGATGAAGAAGCGTCCCATATTAAATGTTGCAAGGCCTGGTGAACAGAAAACAAATCCTACCACTTGTCGCATTCATCCACCAGGCTGTATTGTTCTAAGATTTGGTTTTCGGTCCATCAAAGAGCATCGGGCAGGAAGGCATGTCTCCTTGTTTTAGCTTTGGGGCTGCAACGGCAAAAAAAACAGAGCAGCCCGACCCCAACTCAAGGCGAGGGAAAATGCAGGGGGGAAATTGTATCCTTTTTGTGTTGGCTGCAACGCAAAGACGCGGGGGTGTGGTGTGCGCAGCACAACCGAATGATGATCATCAAGCGAAAATTGGGGGTGGGTCGGGGGAGGGGGTGGGGCAAGGGAGGCATATTTATATTGGGTGGGTCTTCGCTTTCGACATGAAAAGATAAAGGGCGTTGTTTGTGCGCCAAACCCGGCAAAAAAAAGGGTGAGAATCGGCGAGTTAATTGTCGCACGTAAATTCGGCTGCAACAGTGTGCCACAGTCTTCCGACACACAGTGGCACGGAGCAAAGGCCCATTTATTCTGAATTCGTATTGGAGCACCACAGCAGCAGACCCTTCGAACTTGACTCAGGGGGGCTGGACTGGATGCCTTGTTGCGGTACTTTCTTGCTTTTGAACACGGCGCTGAAGTAACCACTGTTACAAGTGGTTTTACAAGTGGTTTACATGTAAAAATTTTTACATATAAATTTACAAGTGGCACTTGTAAAATTACATGTGCCACTTGTAAATTTTACAAGTGGTACATGTAAAATTACATGTGCCACTTGTCATTTACGAGCTTTCCTTAACACTGGCGAGCCGTGTTGTTCCATTTGTTTATCCCCCGCGACCCCAGACCAGCACATACCCTGCTGCACACACACACCCTCACTTACAAAAGGACCTTTGCACCTCCAACATGAGCAAGAGAACGGCAACCACAACACCGACGCGCAACAGCAAGCGGACGAAGAGCGGAGATCTGGGGAAGGAGGATGAGCGGCATGAAAGCCAGCTGCAGCAGCTTGTGGAGGACTTTGTGGCCCTGTACACCACCAGGAAGACGGGGGAGGTGTTAAAACACACGGTGTTGAAGGAGATGCTGCAGAAGGTGCTGGTGACCACCATCCCCCCCAAGAGTGGAGTGATAACAACGATGCTGAAACGCAAATACGATGCGCTGGCTTCCTACAAGTCGCTGAAGGATGTTTCCGGCGACCTGTACACGGTTCGGATCGAAGGAAACCGTGAGATGGCCATCCACGGCATCGCGCTGAAGCCCTTCCCCACGCCAACGCAGAAGAAGTCGGAGGGTTTCGCGCGCCTCAAGCTGGTGGTGGAGGACCTGGACAGCATGGATATGGTCAAGATGTACAAGGCATCGGCACAAGCCTCCACATCCGAGACGCGTCCGAAGAATAAGGCAGTGGCGGCGGTGGCGGGCGATGCAGCACATCGTTGTGGGCGAGCACGACCAGGAGACCGGGCGCTACTATAGCGTCATCGTCGAGAATGGCTTCGCCAAGCTGGTGACGGCGACGCTGGAAGGGGTGCAGGTCGACTACACCTTCTACAGGGACCGTCCTTCGGACCAGTGTGAGCCAGGTGAATACAGCGGCTCGCTCGTTGTGCCGCCTCCGCATTTTGTGGATTCAAGCAGAAATCGGTGAAATCATTCGACAACACAGGGCAGAGTTGGGCATGTCTCTGCGCGACTGTGAACGGCTGGGCTCACTCGTTCGCAGAGAGACAGGGATCTCGATGGGGCTTTCATACCCCCTCCTCGTAAAGCATGAAGCTCCCCTCCGGCTGATGACGCCCTCTCTGCTAGGGAACATGCGGGGGTGCCTCGAGTTTCTGCTGAGGGCTTTCCCCATCCGCTCGGGTCGCCCCCCACCAACAGTCATGGTCACGGGTGATGGCTACACACCCGGTAGCCTTCAAGGAAAGAGCAGGCAGCGACTGGCAATCGCATTGACGGACGGGATCACCGCGTCCCGCTTTCTGACAGTGTGTGACCGCCACAAGCCCCTGTTCTACGAATGGTGGATGCTCCATGCCTTGGGGCAGATTGTGGCAGTTCAGAAGGGGATCTTCACGAAGGGGCCTTGCTCCTTTTCCATCACCCAGTTCCGGCTTGGGGGTGACCACTTAGAGTTGTGGTCACTCTTCAAAGGTGTAGGTGGGACAGGGCATCGTTCTGCCTTCTGCCTTACAGGAATCGACGAGCGTTTGGAGTACCTGCATGACTGCCACCGCTGTAATATCCAAGAGATGGATGCCGCAGGATTCACTTGTAGCATCGCTTCAAAATTCTCGAATCCTGTCTACACCGTGACGCCCCCCCCCTTCACGACACGAAAGGTGTCATGCGCCTCATTCTACGTACGCTGCCGGGATCAAAAGTGGTGGAGGAAACCATCCTTGGAAAAGTGGGCAAAAAGTTCACTGGGAAGCACGCAAGAGAGATACTCGCTGCTTTGAAGGCCATCACCGTGGGGAATCAGCGGACATTGTGCTGCGCAATGCAATCACTGATCTTCTTCCGCTACCAAGACATACCAGTGCGATACTTCTCAACAGGTTCCTGCCGCAAAGAGTTTCTATTCGCTGTGATCAGCTATCATGTGCTGATTTTCTTGTTGGAGTGGGCAAATCCCGGGATCACTCGCTCGGCATATGCTCATTCTCTCGAACACTGGTTTGATGAGCAGGATGCGCACAGGGTCACCGTCTCCGACGAGCTCTTCGAACAGGGCAACGGTGAGCGCAAGAGGTGGACACGTGGGGGATCCCCGCAGACGATGGAGTGTGATCTGCAGATCTATGAACTGAAACAGAAACACTTGACGGATGAAAATACCGTGCGCAAAGTGCCTCCACTGACTCCTACCATCGGCGAGCGGCCCCAAATATTATCTTACGATTCCATGCGCCTGTGCAGGTGTGTGATCACTCACAATGATACGTGGCTCAAGTATCATTAGCTGCTCGTCAATTGGTGGTCCGCTTGGACAAACTTGGCCTCGGGTCACATGTGCGCCGCAGAGATGGTCACGGACAAACATTTCAGGCAGAACCCGGCAACAACGGCGATGTTTTCCTGGTTTGCATCTGTGACGAAGAACCCTGGGAGGTGACGGAGGTGACGCCCCCTGCACAAGGAACCACCGACGGGGAGGAGGCTGGTGATGGCGGCAACCTTGCGAGTGACGGCAATAGCGGCGAGGCTGGTGATGATGATGATGATGATGGCGACGAGACATCCGCCACAGAAGAGTATAGCTGCGTTGTTTGCCCTGACAAGAGCTTCGCGCGGGTTTACGGGCTCTACGCCCACTACGACGGACAGCACCGGCCGAGGGCGCAGTGTGAATGTCGAGTGTCTTGCCCCTTGTGTGAGAAAACGGTGTTCAGAAGTGGACTTAGCCAACACGCCCTCTACGTCCACCAGGATGAGCTGGACATCACGACCTGCCCTGTGTGTCTGCAGGAGTTTGCTTCACAAGAACTGAGGGATATGCACATGTCGGACGAACACCCTGCAGTCTGAAAAAATGAGACTCGTCGTCGGCACAAAATACAATCAGTCCACTCGATCCGATCTCGACAGCTGTTGCATTGCACTCCCACCGTTTGCTGGTCATTTCTCCCCCCTCCTTGCCACTCCGCTTGCCAAAAAACCCCCCATCACAGTGTAGAGTATGAAGGAAACCGCAGAGATGACAAGTGGCACATGTCATTTACATGTAAAATTACAAGTACCACTTGTAAAAGTTACAAGTGGCACTTGTAATTTTACATGTGGTACTTGTAATTTTACAAGTGGCACTTGTAACCACTTTTCACTTGTAATTTTACATGTAAAACCACTTGTAATGTAATTTACTTCAGCGCCGTGAAGGAGTGGATAGGGGGGGGGGGGGGTGGCGGGTGGTGTCACCCAAAAACATGGGGAAATGGGGGCCCTCGCTACCAGTCACAGCCCGTCAGTCAGTGAGGGGAAGTGGGCTGGTGCTCACCTTTTCTCACTCAGTCACATCTGGTAGCGAGGGTCCCATAAAAATGCCCCAGGCATAATATCATTGTGTTGTTATCTGAAACAATAACTGTGCCTCGCTGGGGAGGGGGGGGGGTTTTTTTGGTCGTCGAGAGCGAAAGAAAAGGCAAGTCTCCCAGCACCTTCTCGCAGTGTGTTGTCCCTTTTGTCACCACACCAGATATGCTGTACAGAGTGGGGGGGTAGGGGGGACCCGAGTGTGGTGTTCGTCGGGCACTAGGGAGGGGGGGGGGGTCACAAACAACTCGGGGCTGTGGGAAAGGGAGAAGAGGTGAAGTTTCGGGCAAAACAAAAACAAAAGCAGGGCAAGAATATCAAAGACAGGCCCCAGATGGTTTGGTTTGCATTTTTTTTAAAGATTCTTCGGGCATCAACAGCCACAGCCCCCCCCCCCTCCGTCAGACGGCCAGAGCAGGGAACAAGATAAAGTCGCCAGATTTTTTTTGCACCGGATTTGGCACACAAACAACAACCCTTTATTTTCTTTGGGGGGGGGGGGGGGGGACAACCAACTGGGTAACCAAAAAAACACCTATCCATGGGAAGGGGGGGTGCGTACATTTGCCACGGGGGGGGGGGGGGGGGGAAAGGCGGCGTATCAAGGCTGTGGTACATCGGGGGATAGGGGCACACATCAAGGAGGAGGGAGAAAGGGAGAGAGGGGGGAGAAGGCAGCGGATAAGTCGCACTGGGGATGACGACGCACCTTTTTTTTTTTGGTGGCGGTTTTTACACAATGTCAAACCCCTGCACCCACGCGCCCCACCCCCTCTCCCACCACGTGCAGATTGTAAACGAAAGTGAATGCGTTATTTCCTTGGTCGCATTCTTGTCGGCGACAGTGCTGCCAGCAAGGCCGGATCGAATTCAGGTGATTTGGCTTCTGTTCAGTGCATGTGCCCGAGGTAAAGAAACCACACACGCCAACAACCTACACACGGCGAGGCTAGCTGCCGTGGTGGTGACTCATATAGCACAGCACCACCATCGGCTCAGGAACTGCTCTCAATACTCCCGGCTCGTGTCCAACCCGGTTGAACATTGTGCTCACATCGGGCAGGGGTCGGAGTCCAGGTCAATCAGGTCGCCGCGCTCGCCCATCTTCGGCTTGCAGTTGTTCATCCAAATGCGGCAGCCGAAGCGCGAGTGTGCATGGTGCACAAGCGAGGCAAAGTCAGGGTGGGTGACCTGTTTGCAGAGGGGGCGTGTGTGGAAAGAGATAAACCCGCAACAGCCCAGGTGGCAAGGTGTGGCATACGTCGCTGGAGAAGTGGAACGTGATCTTCTTCTTGTCGATCTGGTACTCCGCCCGGTGGAGTGTGATGGGGATCTGGTTCTGAATGACGTACTGCGTCATCGTCTCCAGGGCCGTGTTCTCCTCCTTCACCAGGGCCTTCCACATCGTCACGTCTTCGTCCGAAGCGATGCGGCGCACGCGCCACTTATCGCCCACACGGCCCCCCTGGCGGAGACCCACAACCAGAGCGATGTCGAGACCATCCGGGTGATGCACAATCACATGGTTGCCTGCCTTCACACACAGCTTTGATGCGTACTCCCCGCGCCTTCCGTGTTTGAACAGAACCGCAAGCTGTGGCAGGGAAAGGGAAGTGGTAGTGGGCACAGTGGGCTTTACTGAGGTTTGCACACGCCACAGACAACCTGGTGAAAGGGGCGTAGATCACCGCGAGCACAACCGGGAAAGACTTTCCGCTCGATTTGCCGTGTCCGTGAAGAGAGAGAGAGAGAGAGAGAGTGTGTGTGTGTGTGTGTGTGGCCTCTCTTCGGTGTGTTCATGCCCGAGAGCTAGTGTGTGCGGTGTGTTGCCATTGCGGGTTGCGGGGGTGTGTGGTGCATACCCGCATGCAGGTATCGCCGTGCTGGCTGTCGTCGTCTTCCTTCAGCAGCTTGTGGAGACGTGCAAGGTAGTCGTGCTGCTTGCTGAGCACATCCGACTGGTGACCCACCTTCGGTGTGAGGTTGGGCATCATCGGCTGTGCGCCCACCTGGGGAAGGCCCACTTGGGGCATGCCTGTGAACCCCGGCACCATGCCGTTCATGCCCGGCATCATAAAGTTGAGGCCGTTCGGGTGCTGCAGGCCCTGCCCGACGTGCATGCCTTGTGCCCCGATCTGGATGCCGCCCTGCTGCTGCATGCCCTGCACCCCGTACTGCTGCATCTGCATCTGCTGCATGGGGTCCATGTGGTGCATGTGCTGCTGCGGCATCGGAATGTTGATGGGCTGCATGTGGTGCTGCTGCGGCTGCTGCTGTTGCCGCTGTTGCTGCTGCTGCTGGGGTCCTGCTGGGCGTTGCTGGTGTTGCGGATGCTGGTGGTGGTGCTGTTGCTGCTGCTGGTGCTGCTGTTGCTGTGCCAGGCCATGATTCTGTTGCTGCTGCTGCGGCGGCTGCTGCTTCTGCTGATGTTGCTGCTGCTGCTGGGGTTGGTGCTGCTGGTGGCCATGCTGCTGGTGATGGCGGTGCTGCTGCTGCTGCTGCTGCGGCTGTTGCTGTGTATGTTGCTGTTGGTGCTGGGGCTGCTGCTGCTGCCGCGGTTGAATCGGTTGAATCTGATGAGGCTGAACCGGAACCGCCACCTGGGGCGGCTGCGGGGACGGCTGCAAAGCCGGCTGGCTTGACTGCCTCTGGGGTGGCTGCTGCTGCGGCTGCGGCTGCTGCTGCTGCTGGGGGCGGGCACCATGCTGCTGCTGCTGCACATTCTGCTGGAGAGAGGGAGCGATCGGCGACACCGGTGTCTGCTGTGCGTAGGTCATCCCAGGAGATGTCGAACACGAGATTGACATGTGCCGCGTCTCATCGTTGGCTGACGTGTCGCTGCACGCATCACTGCACACCTGGCTCCCCTGCCGCCACGCCAGGTGCGCCCCGTCGGCAAGGGACGACAGGAGGGTGGGCCGGCTGCAGTCTGTCACATCACTGTGAGTCGAAGGACTGGGCGACGCAGGCACATGTGCCGGGTACGAGTACATCGGGTAGTCAAGGCTGGCGTTGCTTCCCTGGGAGTGCACGTCCAGGCTGGCACGCGCACCAGCATGCGACGATGTGGAAGTAAACGACGAACAGAGTGACGACGCGTCCTCATCCGTGGCGTACGGGTTGTGGGCATACGACGTCGACCCGCTCATGACACTGCCACTCCGGTCACTCCGCGTGTCCATGTTATTGGCGCCGTTGGTATTGCGCATGAAGTCCATGGTCGCCAGCTGGTAGTCCTGCTGCCCGGCAGGCAGCGAACCAGGGACCAGCGGCAGGCCTGCCGCCTTGACGCGCGGGTTGGCAGCCACTGACATCAGCGCCAGGTTTGTCAGCATCTCCTTCCGCACAGGGCCAGTCGGCTGCACAATGCGCGCAGACACGGGGCCAGACGTCAGCGTCTCATCGTGATACCTACAGGCGAGTAATGGTGGCAACACACAGGGCAGGCGGGGGGCATACTTGAGGACGCTGCAAGCAGGGATCTCGATCACGCCGTTGGCCCACCACTCCAGCTTGTCTTCGTTGGAAAGACGCAGTATGCTGGTGTCGCCTTCGGTGTCGATAAAGCGCACCTCCTGCAATGGATGCAATGAAACATAACATACGCAGCACAGCACAGGACAACACAACACAACACGCCAGGGTGCATACCCGAACAACAGGCGACGAGGGCTCCGGCGTGCTCACAGGCTGTGCCTGCACTGGCGACTGCGCAGGAGGCGGGGGGGAGTTTGCCTGCGGTGGCTGGATCGCTGGTGGCGTCGTCGACACAGGGGGCACCGGCGGTGTCGTTGACGGGGAGACGACGACGGGGGACGTCGAGGGGTGCGGTGGGGTGGGCTGCAGCGGCTGCGCCGAAGGCGTCACCTCTGCACTGGGTGTCTCGGGCGACTTTGCCAGCTGCGGCGACGGCGTCTGCTTGGGACTGGGCACTGGCAGCACGCGAGGCGTCATCCGCCCGCCCAGAGCCTTCATATCAGGGTCGATGGAACGCGTGCTTGCACCCAGCCGCCGCATCGGCACCGGGAGACCTGCGGTCATCACCTTGCACTTGGCAGAGAGCACCGCCATGTCGCGGAGCAGAGCATCACGCTTCGGGCCCGGCTCCGGCGTCTGCACCACTGCTGTCTGCGAGCTGCTGCTGGTGCGCCCCTCAAGCACATTCTCGCTGAACTTCAGCTCCGTGATGCCCTCCTCCTCCTTGTTGCCGTCCACAAGCCAGGCCAGCTTCCCGCCCACAATCTTGAGCGTGATCTCAGACCCGTTGTCCGTGCGGAACGTGACAAGGTCGCGCCGCTTCGCAACAGTCTCACCTTCCACCTTCGGCCGCAGCTTGTGCGCACCAGACATGCTCCGCGCAGTCGGGAGGATCGACGTCGAGGCACAGGGCCACTTCCCCGTCTCCCGCCACTTCTGGATCTTCAGATGCGGTGCAAGATAGCCGTTAGGCTTGTTGAAGCTGCCGGCAGCGGGGTGCCGCTTCAGGTCAGTCGTTGGCGCGACACGGATCACCTCAACATCATTCTTCGTGCGAGGCTTCCGCGTGTAGTTCAGCGCGAACACAGGCTGCAGGGGCCTGTTGCTGGGATTACGGGTGTCAGACCGCATCTCCAGCATGATCGAGTGCTCCTCACACTGCGCATAGGGCTTGAACACCACGTAGGTGCTGTCATCAGTCTCCTGCACGAGGATGCGCTCAACATCGACACACCGCAGGACACGGTTGATGTTTGCCGACAGGTCGCAGACGAAGAGGAACTGTGCCGTGATGGCGAGCACCCGCTCCTGCTTGCGGTCCCCCTTGGAGGAGAAGCGGATCTTGTCAACAATGCGCCAGCAGTAGCACCCCACTTTCACCATGTCGGTGAACTTCTCCGCAAAGTCCGCGGGGGGGGTGACGCGGTTGACGTTGGGCCAGGTGTCCTTCCCGTCGGGCGACTTTGTCGTGATGCACTCATAGGGGATCTTCATCAGCATCTTCTTCGGCTGGATGGGTGAGATCACAGCATCGATGTGCACGCGCGCAGGCGCTGGGGACGCCTCTGCCGCCGGCGCCTCGGCGGGGGCGGTCTTCAGGCGCATCAGCTCTTCCTTCAGCTTTGCAAGCTCCTCATCCTTCGCAGCGAGCTGTGCGAGCAGGGTGGACTGCTTGCCATCGTCACCGCCCTCCATCGCGAGCTGGCAGGTCGCGACGCCCCCCCCACTCAGCAGCGATGCTCACCTGCGGTGTGTGTGCCGCGTATCTTCAGAGAAGACAGCGCGCAGCCTGCAGGGTTGGAGTGTGTCGAGACAATGCGACGAGCCACCATAGTACAACCACCGATTGTACAACACCCAGGGGGTGGTGGTGCTCACGGGTGTGTAAGGATGCGAGTGTGAGAGCTTCCGGTGGTTCAAACAGCCCCTGGGGGAGGGCGGGGGCGGGTGGGTTGGGGGGGTGGGGGATCGTGGTACTGAGCTGCGCGTCTACCTCCCATGCAAAAGCACTGTTTTATGCCCGCACCTTCCCCTCCTTGCGTAAAGGTCCTTGCCGGGGCTGAAGGGCACGACAGGGGGGCGGGCGGGACGGCTCTTAGAACCCCCACCCCTCCCCACCCCGCTCTCCATGTGCGGGCCGTCGACACACATACACACGTGGCTATATTTTGGAGAGTTGTCAATTGCACTGTTGGTCGCAGGAATAAACTCCATGGGCCCTCTGCACGGAACCCCCATTTGCCATCTGTGGGTGTCACAAGGCTGTTGGTGGCACGACAGATCCCCACGACCTCAGAGCAGAAAGCAAAGTCATGGAGCGGCAGCGGCGGGCCTAAACGGTGTATTCAGCAAGGCAGTTTTCACACCAAGAGAGCAAGAAACCTGGCGACAGAGACGAGGGACACAATCAAGCCCACAACCCAAATGCAGGGCAAGGTGTGCTGGGTTGCTGACTTCTTTGGGGGTGGGCAGAAAATAGAGAGAAGAGAGGGGGGGGGGGAGGGGGCAATAGCCTTTCACGGTGGGATCTTGTAAATTTTACATGTAGAACTACAAGTATAATACATGTATTATACATGTATAATACTTGCATGTCAACTATTATACATGTATAATACATGTATATGCCTGAAATATACATGTAAAATACATGTACCGTATACGTAAATATTTTGGAACGTAAATATTATGGAACGTAAATATTATGGAACGTAAATATTTTGGAACGCTGGTGGGTTGGCGTTCCAGATTTTTTTCGTTCCATAATATTTACAGGGCTTTCTGCGACTCGGGGACTTGGACCAGGTGATCGGACGGCATACAGAGTCCCTGACGGGACCTACTCGTGCACTTTTCGCGCGATTCCTGACGCAAGCCGTCCTCACCACCGAGTCCCCAACTGGCCCTGTAAATATTATGGAACGTAAATATTATGGAACGGACCGGCCAAAAATGGGCCCGTTCCATAATATTTACGTTCCATAATATTTACGTATACGGTATATCAAGTAAAAATACATGTATAATACTTGCATGTCAACTATTATACATGTATTTTTACTTGATATACATGTATTTTACATGTATATTTCAGGCATTTACATGTATTTTACATGTATAATACTTGTCATGCAAGTATTATACATGTAAAATACTTGCATGCAAGTAAAATACATGTATTTTACTTGCATGCAAGTATTTTACTTGTCATGCAAGTATTATACATGTATTTTACTTGTCATGCAAGTATTTTACATGTATAATACTTGCATGACAAGTACCGTATACATAAATATTTTGGAACGTAAATATTATGGAACGTAAATATTATGGAACGTAAATATTATGGAACGCTGGTGGGTTGGCGTTCCAGATTTTTTTCGTTCCATAATATTTACAGGGCTTTCTGCGACTCGGGGACTTGGACCAGGTGATCGGACGGCGTACAGAGTCCCTGACGGGACCTACTCGTGCACTTTTCGCGCGATTCCTGACGCAAGCCGTCCTCACCACCGAGTCCCCAACTGGCCCTGTAAATATTTTGGAACGTAAATATTATGGAACGGACCGGCCAAAAATGGGCCCGTTCCATAATATTTACGTTCCATAATATTTACGTATACGGTATTATACATGTAAAATACATGTAAATGCCTGAAATATACATGTAAAATACATGTATATCAAGTAAAAATACAAGTATAATAGTTGACATGCAAGTATTATACCGTATACGTAAATATTTTGGAACGTAAATATTATGGAACGTAAATATTATGGAACGTAAATATTTTGGAACGCTGGTGGGTTGGCGTTCCAGATTTTTTTCGTTCCATAATATTTACAGGGCTTTCTGCGACTCGGGGACTTGGACCAGGTGATCGGACGGCATGCAGAGTCCCTGACGGGACCTACTCGTGCACTTTTCGCGCGATTCCTGACGCAAGCCGTCCTCACCACCGAGTCCCCAACTGGCCCTGTAAATATTTTGGAACGTAAATATTATGGAACGGACCGGCCAAAAATGGGCCCGTTCCATAATATTTACGTTCCATAATATTTACGTATACGGTACTTGTATTTTTACTTGATATACATGTATTTTACATGTATATTTCAGGCATATACATGTATTATACATGTATAATAGTTGACATGCAAGTATTATACATGTATAATACATGTATATACTTGTAGTTACACGGTGGACTCCAGCGGCCCTAGCGGGAGTCTGGGAGCGGGAGTCTGAGCGGGTGTCAAAGACTCCCGCTAGCGGGAGTCCAGACTCCCGCTAGGGGGAGTCTGACTCCCCCTAGCGGGAGTCTTTTCACCTATTTTCATCCATTTTTCCCATGATATAGTTACAGTCTACTGGCGTGGGGGGTAAAATCATGGTGGAAGAGGGATGGGGAGGGGCTTGTTTTGCTTCTGTCAGTTTCCCCGGACTCTGGACTACCTACCTATCCTCCTGGTAGCGGCTACACCTGCGGAGGTGAGCGGTTAGAATTTGAGGTGTCAAAGTGCGGCCATCGCCTGTCGTAGTTGTGTTACACCTTGGGCAAGACAAGCCATCCTGCAGGCCTCATCTTCTTCGTCAGAACTGTCATCCCCCTCCTGCTGTGCGCGTTGGTCAAGCGTGCTCAAAGTCGCCTCGGATGACACGAATGGTGTGAAAGTCGCCCCCAGCGGGATTGGCATTTTGCACAAGCAGAGCGATAATTTGCGGTGTCCTTCGGGGAACCGGAACAGGAAGTAGGGCGCGCTGATGGGTTCAACGAAGTCCTGTGTGTTGCAGTGCACAAACCCCTTCTGCAGCTGTGTCAACTGTGTGCAAAGAACATACACAGCCAATCTATGAGCGTGTCGGGTGTGCAGACACGGACACAGGATGACTTCTCTATACCCGAGGATCCCGTCCTGCGACAGGTGCGCAACCTTCCAAGGCATGCCCGATGCGCGCCGCTTCTCTTCTGCCATCGCAAGATCTCTCTCGTAAATTGCGGAGCTGGCGATTGTAACGGCATCTTTCTTGCGATGTCCGTTCTCTGCTTCTTCAAATTCGTCGTTGTTCTGCAGAGGCACTGCATCTTCTGGAGCCCACCAATGATGGAGACTGTGTACGTAGGCATTGCGCGTTGATCCCTTTTCGGCATGCTCCATCAACCAGTGAAATATATGCCCTGAGATCCGAGCACGCAAGAAGGGAATCCGGGCTGACTCATCCTTGCATCCCCAGAAGCGCCAGGGGATGTCTGCATACCGGAAATGCATGAGGTCTGCAAGGGAGACAAAGAGGTAGCGGAACAAGCCCTTGTAGGTGTGTCCTGTGACAGGCAAGCACGACCTTCCGGAACTGAGCACCTGTCCCATGCTGCGACACATTCAGTGCAAGGTTTGTACAGGTCTTGTCGAATATTTTTTTGTTGTCTCATCCAGCAGGGGTGGAGCTTGAAATATGGGGTTGCGGGCTGGATCGGGTCAGATCGGGTCAGCCAATTTTTTCTTATGGGTTCCCCCCCGGTTCGTCTCAGAGATCAGTGCTCGGGCCCAGCCTCCCGCGAGGTACCGGAACCGATATGCAGCCCCGGGCGCGCAAGGACTTGGTTACAAGACAAACACATGCCGTAGGGGGGGTCTGGGAGGCGGAGCTCCCAGCCGCCGGAGGCCACGGTAGTGAACATCTGTGACTTGCGGGCGTACGGATTCTGTGTGAGTTGGCTGCGTCCTCCTGAGGATACTGAGATTCCCTGATGTAAAGGGCTTGGGTACAAGACAGGCACATGCCACAGGGGGGTCTGGGGGGCGGAGCCCCCCAGCCACCGGAGGCCACGGTAGTAAACGTCTGTTGCACGGTACGGGTTGGGCAGCTTCATTTGTCCTCTATTGTGACTGTTTGAGGCCTGTGCTCATGTCGCTGGGGTCACTTTGCTCACGAAACGCCTCCTGGTCACCTTGAGGCCCCAAGGCGAGGAGCCAACTTTTCCGGTTTCCCGAAAATCTATATTATTTTTTTTTACTAGTTACGAGCGACGAAGCGTAGCGAAGTCGCGAAGTAACGAAGGAAATCGTACGACTGAAGCTTTGGATTAGCACCTCATGCCACTTCACAGGGCCTCAACACAGCCTTGAGACAGCAAGTGTGCGCTCAACAAAAAGTAGTCCGGAACTGTTCTCCCACAGTTGCTGGACAGGGTGTCTATAATAAAGCGAAAGGAGTACGATTTTCTTTTTACCCCTGACCTGATTTTTTGTGAGGGCCTGCAGAAAATCAGGTCAGCTGACCCGAAAAAACCCCCAAGCTCCACCCCTGTCATCCAGTACCCTGATCAGCCGCATGGCGAGCCCCTTGCAGTCATGGAGTGCTGGGGTGACGTAGCGGGCATTGGGAAGCACACCTGCCAAGAGGGAGGGGTAGCCAGCCTCTTTCATCTCAGAGAGAGTCAGGTGCGGGTATCGATGCACCTGTTGATACCAGCGTTCTTCTGGGATGTCGCACAGTGAGCATCGGTGCCCTCGCCCCCCGCATCGCCTCATTGTTGCCCACTGCTGATCTATACTCCCGCTAGCGGGAGTTGGACTCCCCCTAGTTGAGACTCCCGAAAAGGGTTAAACCCGGTAGTGGTACCCTACCCCCGCTGGAGTCCACCGTGCAAGGCCGGATCAGCCCACGGGTGGGTTTGAGGAAGAAATCTGGGGGGGCAAATTTTGCTGCGACTTCCGGTTTCACCCGGCCGAACTCCAGCATCTATCCAGACCCACGGTGCCAAGCCGTTCGCCCGTGTCGCGATCATTCGCGGCTTCAGGCTGCCCCCGACGACACGTTTGTATCCTGCACCTTGCCATACTTCGCCTCCACCTTGTATATGACGGAGAGCGCCCTCCTTCCGCATCGTTGCGACTTCCCTGACAGCGAACTTATCCATGTCAGGGAAGACATGGCGATGATTGCGTTGGCCACCTGGGTGCTGTGCTGGTGGAGCTCCTTGCTCAACACCGTTGCTAGGAGCCTTCTAATGGATCCCAGTGTCAGCACACTGCCCCCTTTTTTAACAGGGAAGGCCGTGCAAAAATCATGCACAATGTTCGTCGCCTCCGCAGCCTCGGGACTCTCTGCGCTCTTCTTCTTCTTAATCGACTTTGCCGCCGGCTTCGCTGCCGGCTTCGTTGTCGTCTTCCCCATTTTTGTGAATCAGGTCTGCGAGCTGGGATGGGTGGAAACGTCCGTTTCGTTTGGTGTGGCTGTACTTCAGTGACGAGTGCCACATTGCATAGGTATCATGGGAAAAATGAGTGAAAATAGGTGAAAAGACTCCCGCTAGGGGGAGTCAGACTCCCGCTAGCGGGAGTCTATACTCCCGCTAGCGGGAGTTGGACTCCCCCTAGTTGAGACTCCCGAAAAGGGTTACCCTACCCCCGCTGGAGTCCACCGTGTATACATGTAAAATTTACAAGATCCCACCGTGTTCGCCATGTCTAACTGCAACGGCCTGCCACACAACCTGTGACCAAGGCTCCACTTTTTGTGTACCCTTCAGGGAGAAAGGCATTCAGAGAAGAAGATGAGACTCGGTGTTAGCTGTTCTGAATGAATGCCGTATGATGTCAAAGAATCCCGGACCCCCCGAATGCACGCATATCCTTCAACCGGTTTTGAACAGCTGTGTCCCGACCACATCTTTAGCAGTGTCGAACGCATCAAGAACACATGGTCTTGATGCGATGGTCACTGACAGCCCACATTGTTCTTTCGTTCTGGGCATGGGCGTGGTGTCACTTTGCACGACACACAACACGATTGCTCCACACACCCCCTCCCAAACCACCAATGCTGACATCCCGGACAACGCTGAGCTGGTGGCACTGCCGACAGAGAGGCGGCATCCCATCGTCAGGGTCTGTCAACAACGTTTCCCGCCACCACACAGAACGGATTGAGCGGTTTCCCCTATTTTGGAACTCTTTTGACTCCGTTGGAGTCGTGTGGGGTCTTCCCGGACGCCCCTGCAGGGGTATTGAAAGATTACACTGCAGAGGCTAGTGGTTTGCAGCGTGCTGCCCGAAGAAGAACACTAGGGCGGGTTGTTCCGAGGAAACAGAGATCCGGGTTGAATTTTGTGCGCACGGGCGGCAGTGGCGCGGCCCCGACGAAGGGGGCGCTGCCGTGAATCGGTGGTTACTGTGGCATTGTGGCAAATCACACTGCCCCCCCTGACACTCACATCACACATTGGCCACACCTCCAAATGGGCTAGGAAATAATGCACTGAGGGGAATGCGAACCCACCCAAATCACCCCCTCCATCTGGAGGGAGCACCACGTTGCTGTGATGGTGGGGAGGGGGAGGGGGGGCAAAACTACACCTTTATTTTATCTAAGCCCTACGCAAACCACCCAGGATGCGCGTGGGGTCCCCATTTTGTGGGATGTTTCCGTTTCCTTGTGCTTTTTTTTGAAATATCCCCCCCCCCCCCCACCACCACAATGAGACACCTATATCCTGTATCCGGGAAGTTCTTTAGGAATGTAGCGCCACCCCCTCGATCCCTACCCACCCCCCCTCGTTTAAAACAGACTTTGTCACACAGGATCGCCGAGCAGGCGAGGTCCTGGGGGGTGGTGCGTGGGTCACCCAAATTCTCTTTTTGAGCTCTCTCCTTTCCCCTTCTCCCGCTCTCCCGTTGGGGTCGTGCAGCCACAGCCGAACGCCCCGTGAGGCATCATACGCACACAAGCCAAGCTCATAGAATTTCCGGGAGGAGAGACGTGGTGTAGGTCACACACTGAGCCCACAGCCCTCTGCTCTTCATGCGATCCCCCACCAACACATGAAAACATGTCTTTTGAAAGTGCCGGCAACCAACACCTTTCTTTCTTTTTTTTGGCAGAGTCAAGGTCCACCACCACCCACCAACACCCCCCTCCAGACAAGACACCTCACACCACCACCACTTTCCTCCCCGTTCTTCCGCTGCCCTACTCCCGCCACCCCCCAACCAGCTCTTCAGGCACCCACAAGCTGAGCGAACAAAGCGGGATGCAGACCACGCCCCATGATCCCAGCACGCATTCGAGGGGCTTTGATGTTGGGCACCAGGTGGGGCGGCACGCTGCCTGGGGTCGCCTCTGTCACCAGGAAGACGAAGTGCAGCGCGGGCTGCGAGGCGGAAGGCCCAGTCACACTCATGGCACCTGCGAAGTCAGGGGCCTCTTGGTATGGATCGGGACCTGCTTTGCCCGACCGCTGCAGCCCGAGGCCCTCCAGCAGGGCGGCATCGCAGTACGACAGCTGCAGGTGTGGCGCCACTGCACAGTGGAGGCATGTCGTGAGGCAGCACACCTCGCAGGCGTAGGCAGACCGGGTCTGCGCCCGGCAGCAGCTGCAGACCTGCTTCCCCACCGGGGCCAGGGGGTGCCCTGCAAGGCACCTGGGGGCCAGGGGCTCGCTGCTCTCTGCCAGGCGTACCGCAGCCACGGCGTGCCGGCTGTCCAACGGGCAGCAGCCGCAGGAGGCGCAGCTGACACCCCCAGCACACCCCTCCGTGCAGACGCGCGCCTCACCCGACAGCGGGCCCCAGCAGGACCAGCAGGCGGCGCTGTCGGGGCGGGCATGCAGGACGTGCCGCCCGTCGGGCCCGGTGGGGATCTGGGCAGCCTTGGCGACGCGCGAGCAGCGCAGGCAGACCGCGACCTGTGTATCGTCGCCTGCGGCGACCCACTCGCCGCAGTCGCAGCGGCGCATGCGGGGGTCCTCCAGATAGGCCTGCTGGACCTGCTCGCTGAGGGCGGGCAGCACCTCCGCAGGGGGGAGGGCCTGCTTGATCTCGTTGATGCGCAGCAGGGCCCTGCAGACGGGGCACCGCGTGCCGCTGCCGCTGCCGCGGAGCACGCATGCGGGGTGCACGGCATGCCCGCAGGAGAGTGCGATGCGCGCGTCCTCCCCCGGGCAGCACCGCGCGGGGGGCGCGTGGTCTGGCGCCTGCGTGTCGGGCCCGCTGCGGAACACAAGGTCTGCGTTGCCGAGGCACAGCTGGCGTGACATCTGCTCGATGGAGCCGGGGGGGCCCACCAGGGTCAGCTCGTCGAGGTTGACGGATGCGCTGGTGACGCCGGTCGACGCCTTCATCAGGCCCTGGAGGAAGCCGTGGTTGTCGAGGAGGGCATCGCGCAGCTGCGGCCCCAGCTGGTAGACCGCGACGTTCGTCGCCCCGAACCCTCGGAGCTCGCGCCGCAGCAGCGCATCCGCAGCGAGCACCTTGGCAGGGGTGCCCCCGAGGGTGCCGCCCTCGACGTCGAACTGCGCGCCGGAGATCGCCTCGACACGTTCCTTCATGGCCCAGAGGGTGCCCTGCTGCTGCTGCTGTTGGCTGCAGATGCCGCTCGTCTCCACGCGGAGGTCCTGCAGCTGCCGCTGCAGCTCTGACACGGCGCCCGTCAGCGAGGCATGCCACTCGCGCTGCAGCCCATCGAGGCGCTGCAGCAGTGCGTCGATGGCGGTGGCCGGGCTGGCGATCTCCTGCATGTTGTGCTCGATGCCCGAGCGGCACACCAGACGCACGATGCGGGGCAGCACCCCTGTGCGGAGGTCCACCTGCATGCGCCAGTCCTGCCCCGCACACACGGAGAGCTCCCCGCCAGCAGGGTCGTAGTGGATGGACCGCACCTCCGAGCGCTCCTTGCCGATCGGGGTGTAGAAGAGGCTTGTGCCCAGCAGGGCAAGCTGGTTGGTGTCCCCATCGGTGTCGGTGAACACCACCTCCGACTCCTTCGAGACAGGCTCCACGCTCTGCGACTCGCATTCCGACTTCAGCCCCGCGAGCTGTGCGGCGAGCTCGCTGCAGGATGCGGTGTTGCCCGCAGCGATGGTGGAGAGCACGTCGATCGCCCGCTGCGCGGTGGCCGCGCTGTGCACCACCTCGAACACCTCGTTGGAGAGGAAGGTGTCGCAGAGGCTGTGCCACTTCAGCTGCACCAACCGCCTCGCGAGGTCCAGCAGCCGGGTGTGTATCGACGCCTCAGAGGAAGGGGGCACATCCTGCGCCACCAGCTGCGACGTGTTGGGGCACACCAGCTGCTGGCTGTGCCGCCCCGAGGAGAACTCAGCCACAACACACGTCGGGCGGCCCGTGTTGGCAGCACCCTCGAAGACAGACGTGATCCACCGCACCACCGACTTACCAAACTGGATCATCGCACCCTCATCCTGCAGCGCGATCTGCACGCCCCCCACGCCGTACACACGCTGCTTCGGCAACGCCTCGATGTCACTGGAGAACACAGTCATCCCTTTATGCGACGGGAAATCCACCCTCACCATATTCTCCTCCGAACCAACAACAACACCCTTGTCGTCGGGCCCCACGCTGGACCAACGGTACCTCGCCTTGAGGGAGGCAGGCTTGATCCGGATGCTGTCCCCAGAGTGGATCCGCGTGCTCTCCTGCCTCAGTGTGACGGACGATGTGGGGCAGAGCCCCAGCATGAGGAATGCCGGGTCCCAGCCGGGCGCCGCAGCGACGGCGCTGCTGACGGAGTTCTGCACCGCAACCGAGAAGTCGTCGAGGCTCGCAAACATGATCATCCCCTCACGCATGTAATCCTCTTCGCGCCTCTTCAGGCGCGACAGCTTGTTGCGCAGATCCTTATCCTCCGACTTGCGCTTCGTGCCGGTGAAGCTCTGCATCTGCCGCACAGCCTCCCTCAGGCCACAGTGGAGGGGCACCTCCTGGCGTGTCTCCGTGAGCCGCCTCGCAGCAGCAGCCTTTGCATTGCCGAGCAGCTCCTTCTGCAGGTTGACGTGGTATTGCTGCAGCAGAGCCGACACCATCTTCTGCGCCGACCCCAGCTGCCCCGAGGTGCCCGTCAGGATGACGGAGCTCTCCAACACATCGACCCGGGCGACCTGGGTGCATTGCCGGATGTCACGCTGCGCGCCCTGCACCACGCGCCCCAGACCCTTCGGGAGGAAGAGGGTAGCTCTCTCATAGGCGCACTGTGCGACAACAGCATCCCTCGCCTTGGCGCTGTGTGAGGGGGATCCGAATATCGCAATCCTGACACCCGGCTGCGACTCCCGGAGTCGCCTGTCCAGCTCCCGCAGGTCGAGGCGGCGCAGCGCGCCCGCCTCCACGCTGTGCGACATCCCCTCGTCATCCCCGCCGGATTTCACACGCACCCCGCAGAGGCTGCCCGAAACGGACACTACCTCCCCCGCCTCCCCGAGGGAGAGCCCGTCCGATTCGGAGACAGTCTTCACCATGTCGCCGGGGCGGATGTCCTCCACCATCACCTCGGTGCGGCGGAGGGGGGATGTGATGGCGGTGTTGAGGCAGGTCGCGCGGGACTGCAGGAGATCCACCTTGAAGACGGACCCGGAGAACCTCGCGAGGGGTGTCACCACCGCGCGGTCCAACCCACGCCGGAGGTGGGCGTCTATCGCGTGGCAGTCGGAGGGGTGCAGCGCCTGCCAGGCACCCCCTTCGAAAACCTCCCATTGGTGCGCCGCCTGCGCTCTGGCGGGAATCCCCATGGAAGTGGCGATGCCACACGACGTGGCTTCCCCGATACCCACCACATTGACACAGGAGGGCACCCGGGGGACGCTGAGGAACACTGCAGACCGGCACCACGATACAGCATAGGCAGAACCCAACCCGCAGGCACAGAAAAGGCACACCCCTCCAACCACCTTGTGGAAGAGCGCCGTGTCGGGGTATCTCGCTCTGATGGCAGAGGCGAGGAGGGGGATGTCTGGCTCGGAGATGGTGTCCTCCGGGAGGGAGAAGAAGGCGAGTTTCGTGAGTGCGACGCAGGTTGCGGCGGAGGCGAGGAGCGGCTTGTCGGAGGAGAGGGTGAGGGGGACCGGCTGGCAGTGGCTGGCTGCGCCGCCGCAGCAGTCGGTGGAGACGGGCGGTGTTGCGAGGGAGGCGAGGGCCGGGGGGACCAGCGCGTTGCTCTCGCACCCGCGGAGCCTCAGGGAGTAGAGGCACCGCGCCCAGTTCCCTTCGTGCGGCGTGCGGTGCACCGCCCCAAAGGGGGAACCCCCCCTCCCCGACACCGGGAGAGACCCCGTGAGGTCGCGGAACTGCGAGACATCCCCTGCGGTGCCACAGCCCTCGAAGTGTTGTATGACGCTCCTGTCGATCACAATCCGGCTGTCCGACACATCAGATGAGGCGATGTGCCTGCATCCGGTGTAGGCGCATCGCCCACCCTTCTCGGAGCTTCTGCAGAGCACGCAGGGGGGAGTGGGTGGTTCGTCTTCGGAGGATGCGCAGCTGGTGTTGTCGCAGCCGCCGTCACCCCTGGCTCGTTTCCGAGGGGGTGAGTCGCCGCGGGTGTCGTCGTGTGTTGTGGCGGTGGCGGGTGGCGGCGGCGGCGGCGGGGCTGCGAAGGTGTAGCTCACCTTGGGGCACCCGAGGGAGGCGCACTGATCCCGCAGCCACTGCTCGACCTGGGGGGTGAAGTGGCGCACCGCGGGGGGCAGCTGCCAAGGCTGCCCCTGCTGGTGCGGAGGCGGGGCTGCGGACGACGCCTGCTCCGACTCCTCCCCCTCATCCTGGCTTGCAGCCGACTCGCTCCCCGACGAGGCGGCGGGGTGCCCGGCGTCGGAGGGGGCGTGGGTCGGTGTCGGGAATGGCGGCGGCGGGGCAGGGCCCGGGACAGGGCTCTCTGGAGAAAGAACCGAGAGGTCGTCCTCTGCAGCAGACCAGTACTTCCACATCAGGGGGTGGGGGATGGGGTCTTCCCAGAGTGCCCCTGCAGCAGGAGGTGTTAGTGGTGTGAACAGTGGGAAGAGGGGGAGGAGGAGGAGAGGGAGGTGACATAGAGAGAGAGTGACACATTTGCCTTTGGGTGTGATGCAGATGTAGAAGAGGGGGGGGGAAGGGGGGGGGAGCTTCGATAAGACCGGATGCAGCAGATGTCCACACCGGGCAGCGCGTTTTTTCCCTTGCCCCCACCCCTCCCCGCTCCCCATCCCTGTTTCCCCCCCCGCGTCCGTTTCTTTTCCTCGCCTTTGCAAAAAATATTCTCACCCGCCCCCCTCTTTGGGCATTTGGCAGACCCGCATTGCTGCCTGCTTTGCTGCCGCGTTGACAATTCCTCCAACTCCCTCTCTCACATCCAATGGTCATGGCTTCCCTGCACCAGCTCACTTTCCCTCTTTTCCTGGGTGAGGATATGATGAAAAGAAAGTGAAAAGAAGTCACACTATCCGTGCACAACACAGAGATATCTCTACATATATCTTTCTCTCTCCTCCACGCGCATCTTGAGAAAACGGGGCGAGGTCGCATTCATTGCACCCACCACCACTCCAGAAATTCTAGCCAGCTTGCCGGGGAGGGGAGGGGCAGGGAAGGAAGAGCCTGAGGGGCCACAACAACAGGAGGGGTGGTGACGCATTCGGGCAAACGTCGAACGTCGAACGCTGCCCGCCGCATCTGGCCCACCTTATCTCAGGCGGTAGTCTTGCTGGATGGTCGTCGTCGCCTTCTTGCCGACGTGTGTCGCCTTGAGGAAGATGTCGAGATCACGGTGGTTGCCAGCGTTCGGTGCAGCGCGGATGCTCCCGCTGATGCGGTCACCCTTGGCGCAGGTGAAGGGGTCCTTCAGGTAGAGCACAGTCTGCTTCCAGTGAGTCGTCTTCTGCTCGGGGGAGGTTGTCATCACGATGGGGTTGTGCCCGTCGAACAGGACGTCGAAGTAGACAACAAGCGCGTGGATCTTCTCCCGCTTCACCAGCTGGATGGAGAAGGTGCTGTTGAAGGAGAGGTCCTCAACCTTCGTCGTCTTCAGGTCGAGATCGAGGATGCGGTCGTGCGTCGTCACGACCTGCTTGGGCTCCACAACATCGACAAGCGGCTCGAGGAGTGCAGTCTGCTTCACGCTGTTGAAAGAGAAACCGTAGACGTTGTCCCAGAAGTCAATTTTTTCCTGGCGGTATGCCCGGTCCTCGATACCGCAGATGTACATCGAGCTGTGGCTCGGCAGGAGAATCCCATCAGGCTGCAGGAAGCGGTCGCGCGCCCACAGAACAGTGTTGAGCATCGATTCGTACAGCAGGAAGTACCCCATCCACTCGGAGACGATGATGTCCACCTTCTCGATCCCCTCCGGCAGGGTGAGCTCCTCCATCTTCCCGCGCATCAGCACGATGGTGTCCTCAAACCCGTTGTCCTTCACGATCTGCTGGGCCTGCTCGATGATGCTGGAGCAGTCCACACCGATCACCTTCCGCGCCCCCGCAGCCGCAGCAAACATACACAGGATACCCGTGCCGCACCCGACGTCCAGCACCACCTTGCCCTTGAAGAGGTGCTTGTTGCTGTAGATGGCGTTCCGATAGCTGTTGGTGCGGACCCGGTCCTTCAGCATCTCCTCATGGATCCCGTAGTGGCTGTAGGAGTCGAAGTAGTAGTCGGGCACGCCGTTCTCCAGGGGGAAGGGGTTGGCGCTGCCATCACCCGGAACAGGACCAGCCTCGGAGGGCCCTGTTGCTGCCTGCGGATCGCCCATGCTTGCCGCTTGGGTCACACCGGCCCGGTGCCCGTGGCCTTGCACGCCTCTTAGCGTGAGGGCACCTGCAGAGGAGGAGATGTGCTGAGGGAGTAAGACACGTGTAACCCCCACAGAGTGCAGAGCAGAGAGGGAGGGGTGCGGGTATCTCCGTTCCGGGGATATAAGACAAAACAAGTTCTCTTCGCAACGCTACGCTACTGCGTCCAAGAGGGCGTGGGGCTGTGGGGGCGGGGGGGCATTGCACTCTGCTGGTTTTCTTTTCTTCCGCTTCTGTTCTTCAGAAGAACAAGCCAACCCACAAATAAATACCCCCCCCCGGCTCACCCATCGCCCCTCCCCCACCCCGCTTCCCATTTATTCATCGAGTTTTCGTTCAGTGCGTGCACGCACTGAACGCACGTGTTGCGGGGGGGGAGGCGTGGGTGTTCAGTTGCCGTTCTTCTTTGGGAATGCCACGCCGTAACCTGCATCATGCCCCCCCCTTGCCGCTCCCCCGTTCTCTCCCACATCTGGAGGACCGTTTAGAAGAAAATCACACGGAACCAACCAATCAGACCTGCTGTCAAGCGGGGCAGAATTTCCACTCGCTTGCCAGCAGCGGGCGCCTTGCCCGCCCCACACATCCCCACCAGGCGGTCTCACAAAAACCCCCTTTTCAAGACCGGGCCATTTCTCTTCTAGATAAACTCCTGAGCATCTACGTTTGCTCCGAGAGCAGTACAGCGAATACACCCGAAGGAGGCGTGGTCGACGGCTGGGGGAAACGGCAGAGCAGGGCACCTTCATGACAACCTGCACCCCTCTCACTTCACAGCTCCCCCCCCCTCACGTAATGTAGTGTTTTGGGTTAGCGAGTGAGGTGAGGGGTGTCGTGCAGTGTGCAGCTCCCCCCCCTCCCCCCCCTCCCCCCCCGGATTTTGTCCCCAGAAAGAGAATACGGCAAAAGGATACATCACACGAGATCAGCGGGAAGGGGGGGGGGGGAGGGGGGGGGAGACTGCGTTGCATTTTTCTGGTTTACCAAAACCTGGACCCAACAAGACAAAAAAAGAACATGGAAGCGAAGCGAGGGTTAAGGGGAAAACCAGCGGGGGATGCGCCACGCCCCACTATTTGCCGAGCAGGTTAACCCGCAGGCGGCACGTTTGTTTTTAAGACACACTCGGGGGGGGGGGGGGGTGATGGTGAAGTGTCACTGACACACGGGGGACAGCAGGACCAGGGTCGCAATCCCACAACACGTTGCTAGGAAAGGGGAGTGGGGTGGGCGGGGACACGGCCGGCGATACACCCCGACCCTACAGCCACTGCCTCCCCACCTCACCTGCCTCTGCCACTGCCGGCCACCACTCAAGCAGAGTGAGCGCTGTGGAACTCATCTAAGAGGCCATCATCTTGTGTGCGGTTCTCCGGCTTCACCGCAAACCTCACGGGAAGCTGCTGGATGCGGTGAAGGCGTTCACTCCAATTGGAGGAGAACTGCTGACGCTCGTGCCTGTGGTGGGTGCGGGTGAGTTTGCCGAGAGGGTATGGAAGTGTGGGGCTGGCAGGCAAGCAGACTGCACCAAAGGCACGCAGGGCACACCTCCAGGACTTGGTCGCGATGGAAGCGTGCAGCGCCGCCTGGCCCACCAGGGCAGACAGGCGCGAGTCGTGCACCACCACACCGCTGCCCCTGCACAGGGCAGGGCCGAAGCTCGTTTCCTCCAGAAGCTCCTTCAGGGAGCGGGCCGTGTCCTCCTGGCAGTCGCGGAAGTGGACAGACACTCTGCTGTACGACACGCCCAGGGGCTGCACCAGGATGTTGATGTAGTTCAGCTCGTTCTTCAGCACAAAAGGGTTAATGCCTGGCGTGTCGTCCTCGCAATATGTGACGACAACCTGTGGAGGGCGGAAGAGGTAGGGGGCGGTGTGGTGGCAACAGGCAGGCAGGCAGGCAAGCTGTCAGGCATACGTGGTCATTCCCGATGTGGCGCTTCTTCTTGTCAGCCGCGTAGTGGCGTGCGCGTTCCTCGTCCATGTCGGATTTCTTCTCGCTGTTCATGATGGTGGCGACGTGGTACACCACCTGGTGCATAGGCGACTCCGACATCAGGCACATCAGCCCGTCCTCCTGGCGCGCCGTGTCCAGCGCCCCGAAGTAGTGGCAGGGATGCGGCCAGATCCCGCGCCGCACCGACTCGCGTGGGTCCTCCCGTGGCACCTTCAGGTCCTTGAACCTCCCAAGCCCGCACATAAAGGACTGGTACCGCACGCTCCCCCCGTCGTTGCTGAGGATGTTCAGCTCCCGGTCGCTCCACTTGGCAGAAGGGAGCCCCGAGTCGCCCAGGCTGTACTGGTCGTGCGCTATGTACACAAGCCCGATCCTGCAGGGTGGGGGTGGCAATGTAGGGTGGGTGGCTGCAAGGCAGAGGGCAGGCCAACACGGTGCGAGAGATCGAGTTGCATACTTGTGTGTCTCCTTGCAAGGAATACGATCCAACGCAGAGAGCGTGCGCAGCAGCTGGTCATCCCACCGCAGCCGCTGCGGCGGCGGTGTCATCTTGAACATCGACAGGATGAAGGCGCTGTGCACGCTGTTCGCCAGCACATCGCGCAGCGGCGCGATCTCCGTGCAGGTCGAAGGCACCGGCGTGATACGCTGCCGAGGCGTCGGGCTGGGCTGGGTCGCCCCGTCATTCGACGAGGGCTGCCCCTTGGAGGGCGGTGCCAGGTAGGGCAGGTCCTCCCACGTCGCCTGCAGGAGATCACCCGATGCGCGCTGCTGCAGCCCCTTGTCCCGCTTGTCCGACGCGATCGAGGCAAACTTCGGCGCCGGCGCCGTCTTGCTCGGGGAGTCATACGACGGGGCAGGCGAATCACGCAGATGCGACGGCAGCTGCAGCGCCTCATCCTCCGCCAGCGACGACACCGACACCCGCTGCCGCCGCACATCCATCACCTCCTTCATATGCGGCGACGTGGTGCTGGTGCTGCTCGCCTCTGCCTCCAGCTCGGGGCCATCCGGGCCGCACAGTACATCGAGGTCGCCTTCCTTGCCGCTGTCACCCACACGCAGGCTGCAGAAGCTGCCAGAGGTGATCAGCGTCAACCCGCGCAGCTCATCAGCATGCTCCATCAGCAGATCGCCTGAGCCACACGGCGGCACAGACTCCAGAGGCTCTTCCTGCAGCGCATCGCTGGGGTCCTGCGCCGGCGGGATATAAGGCCTGTCAACGTAGGGCACAGCAGGCTTGTTATGCAGGATGCACGTCCAGCACACCGAGGCTGTGAGGGAGCGGATCGCCACAAGCATATGCTGCGACCTCCCTGTGGTGGTCGAGATAAGGCACGGCGCGTGCGGGCCGTTCGTCATCCAGCACTGCGTCTCCCCGTCGCAGAAAAAGGCCTCCGTCAGGGGGTCCCACTGGGGGTACATCTCCGTGCTGCCGAGGTAGAACGACCGCCACGCGAGGTCTGCCGTGGCACGCTGCAGCTCGTTGCCCCCCTCGTCGACCTTCTCGTCGGGCTTCTTGGGGAACTTCTGCTTCGGCTTGACGCTGAAGATGAGCCGCTTGACAAAGTCGTGCCGGGAGGAGGGGTGCGGCATGTTGCGCCTGTTGTGGTGCAGCAGCTCCGCCACCACCATATGCGCCAGGAAGTATACGCGGTGCTCATGCTGCGACGTGTCGGTCAGATCCCCCAGCAGGGCGAACAGCGCATCGGAGAACTCATGCAGCGGTGCCTCTGGGGCGCGTGCGGCAGGCTGCTGGTCGTCTGTGATGCACGACGTGACAACAGACTGCAGGAGGGAGAGGAGCGACACGACGAACTGCTTCGAGCGCAGGTTGTTCGAAGCGGGAGGCGGCGTGGTGGTGGTGGTGACGGTCTCCGCCAGCACGTCTGACAGCGTCTGGCTGAAGCTTGCGTTGGGCAGCGGTGTGCCCATGTCCTGCGACGCAGCCACGCTGCCTTCCCCCGGCACAGGCGAGGCTGCACCTGATGCCGAGGCTGAGGCAGTGGCGGGCTGTGCGCTGTGCACCGTGATGGTGTCCTTCACGTCGGACATGGTGGTTGCGGGCGCGGTGTTGCTGCGTGGGATAGTCGCCGGTGCCGCGCCCTCCTTCAGGAGCTGTGCGACCTCGAGGGCCTTCCGCGCCACGGCGGCCAGCACCAGGAGCAGCTTGCCCACAGCCTCGTGGAGGGCTGGCCATCGCTCCAGCTCCTCTGCGGTGAGCATCTGGTGCAGCGCGACGTGGATGGCGCCGAAAAGCTCCGTCAGCCCTGCGAGGGTCCTGTCGTTGCTGGCGGAGAACAGCGACCAGGCCTCGAGGCTCTTCCGCAGCAGGGCCGTGATGCAGAACAGGATGCTGCAGCATGTCTCCTCCCTGGCGCTGTGCGGCACCATGTGGATGTAGGGGATCAGGCATGTCACGGTTGACGCAATCTCCTGCACAGCCGACACGCCGAACTGCGACAGCACCTGCCACCCTTCGTCACTCACCAGCGCGACCATGCCGGAGGCTAGCTTCTGCACACTGGGCGCATTGGCGGAGGCGTTCCCCACCATAAAGTAGTTGTTGCAGAGGAAGTGCCGCAGCGTCTTCAGGTTGTCTGAAAAGCACTCCGAGTCAATGTACATCCGGGATGTGATCGTATCCAACACCTGCGACACGGGGAACTCTGCCTCCAGCGAGCAGAGCGGCTCCCGCGCCACCGCGGCAATGCTCTGCAGATTCCCCTGCGCCACAGGGCCTAGCGTCACCTCGAAGTCCTCATTGCAGTGCAACGACCTGAAGTACGCCAACACCCTCTGCCTGATCTTGGTATCGGGGTGAAAGAGGATCAACAGCAACGACTTCCACAGCTCCGGGCAGTACGCAGCTGTTGTCAGCCCAAGCTTATGCGACGCCGCACTGATCAGCGCCTCGCACACATCACCCCGCCTCCCGGACCCCACCGCAGTCCCCTCCGCGTTGTGCATCGCGATGCTGCGGCACACCCGGACCAGCTCCTCCCACGTCGCGAGGGAGATATACGACCCCTCGAAGTTCGCCATGAGCAGCAGCTCCATCACCAGCTCCACAACCTCCTCCGCAAGCTCGGGCGTCCACCCGGCAGCCCGGGAGAAGGTCTCATCCTTGGGTGCCGTGATGAGGGAGAGGAGGCCTGCCTCCAGCATCCCCGTCTGGTTCTGATACTGCTTCGAGCGGAACGCCGCGAGGCAGTCCTTCTTCACATCGGGGACAGCCCACCTCCCTGCGGGGTGCAGGAGGTGCCGGTGCATCATCTCGCCGATATCTGACGCGGAGGCAAAGTCTGACATCTTGCAGGCCGCCACCCGTGAGGCGATGGCACGGATCTGCCCTGCGGGTGCCGCGCCTCCCCCAAAGCAGCCGAGGCAGCTGTCGGCAATGCGGATGGCACGCGCCCTGTCGGTGTCGAGGTCCATCCTCGGGAAGAGATCAACCAGGCGGGAGACCGACTCAAACAGAGCCTCTTGGAGGAGGTCCCGCTCTGAAGGCTCGCTGGAGAAGAATCCGGCGACATCCGCGACGATGTTCAGCACGACACACCACTGCGACTCGATGTGCCCCGCGACGTCGTCACCCAGAAGCCTGTTGACCAGCGCCAGCACCTCCAGCATCACCGCCCCGCTGTTCAGCAGCACGGCGCACCGCACGGAGTTGAGAACGATTAGGCTCTCCTTCGTTGACAGAACCATGCGGGACTTCTCCTGAGGGCTCGCAGGGAACATGAAACAGCGGAGGACTCTCAAGCACCCCTTTGCGAGGGCAACCCCCTTCTTCGCCTGCACCCCCGGCTGCGTCGGGGAGCGGGGCGGGTGCCGCGCAGCGGCGCCCCCCTCCGACTGCGCGGCGTGGGACTGCAGGAAATGCCTCAGGAAGTAGAGCGCCTGGAAGGTGTCCGACTGGAGGTGCTTCAGCAGCACCCCCCGACACAGCCGCGCCGCCGACCCGGCGGGGAACAGCTCGGAGAGGGGGTCCTCGGAGCCCTGCACCCCGCTCTCCGCTGGGGCCTCGGTTGGCAACGCCTCCCTCACAGAGGCGTGGGAGAGGGTCACGCCCAGAGTCAGCACCTGGTAATACCTCTGCTGGACAGCGCCATCCAGCACAGGCATGAAGCTCTGCAGGGAGAGGACAACACGCACCCCATCGGCGAAGGCGGTTGGGGGGAATTGGATTGGCGCATCCCACGCCAGCTCGAAGACATGCCAGACTAGGGAGATCTTCATCGAGGCGTATGCTGCGGCATCCGCTGTGGAGGAGGAGACGAGTTGGGAGGTGCAGTTTGACAGCAGGTTGAGAACCGCTGCGCTGAGAGGCACCCACTCCTCGTCAGGCCAGGGGCGGTGGGTGTCCTTTGCGCAGGGGGCGTAAGCTTTGTGAAGCATGCAGGTTGCGACGACCGTCTCGTCGGGGATGAGCGTGTTGTGCCCCCGGTCCGTGACACGCTCCACCACCTTGAGGAGGCTGATCACATCCCCCTTCCCGTGGGAGCAGACCCTCGAGTTGCACCACAGCTGGATCTTCTTCAGAATCGCCTTCCGCAGCGCCGTCACCTCCTCGTTGTTCCCATCCGACATCGGGACGGTGCGGAACGTCCGCTCCGCCGACAGGATCTCCTCCGCATCGTACAGCTCCTCGCTGCCGGACCACTCCCGGATGAGCTCCGACGGCGACAGCCATTCCCGCATCTCACCCATGGCGGCAGGGAGGCGGTGGTGGGAGGGGGTGTGCAGGGGCACGCTAGCCCCTGCAGGGCGTGTGTGTGGGGGAGCCCAGACCCGGGTGGGTGTCGGGGAGAGGGGGGCCCGGCTGTGTGCAGCCCCTTGGGTGGGTGGTGTGACAAGTGGTGGGCAGTGAGGGGGAGGGGGAGGGGGGCATTAGCTCACTGGGTTGCAAGAGCGGGGGGGGTGGGGTGTTATGGGCAGGGGGTCTCCCGTGCTGCGGTCTGCCAACAAGGCACTTGGGCACCCCGCATCCTCAACGTGGAAGGCAGTGCTCTGCAGGTAGGTAGGTCACCTCGCCCGTGCTGGTGTGGGCTAGACGACGGGCGGTGCGGTGGCGGAGGGGGGGGGTATGTATGTGTGTGGGCTCGTCACGTTCGTGAAAAACAATCCTTGTTGGCAAGTCAAAAGGCATGCCTCGCCTGTATAACATGACCACCCAGTCGCGGTTTCCCCGCCTGGAAGCGCGGGTCTGCTCAGTGCGGGCGATCAGATCTCCGCCCTGTTTCCAGATTGCAGCTTCACCGCCTGTCGTGGGGTTGGTGTCGTTTTGAGAAGAGCAGAACAATCGGCAACACAAAAAGACGGCGGGATATCAAAAGGGCGCATCGGGTCCCTCCCCTCCTGGGAGTGGTTCACCGAAGGCAAAGTTCCCAAAGGGCACATACCTGCAAGACCCCCTTGTCCAGCGGGAAAATCTTGTGGTTGCCATCCATCGGCAGCGGGAGCACCTGTTGTGGGATTGGGTATACCGGGGCCGGCTGAAGGCCGACAACAACCAACAACGCATGCCTGCAACTCAAAGGGGGGAGAGAGAAGAAGAAGGGCATTCGCGAAAAGCACCCCCTTGTTTGTAACAATGTCTAATGCATACCAGCATCTGCGGGTTGTGGCAGACGAAGACGTATTCGGAAGACGACTCCTGGTCCTTCGGAGGGATCTTCTTTTTATACTCTTCGAAGTGGAGGACGTCCGTCACTGTGACACACCCAAGGAGCACAGACGTGGGGTAGTGCGTCGGGAACACCGTGGCACCCCTCTCTTTGTAGAACGACTCGACAGTGTCGATGTCATCCTCAGTCGGCTGGTGCGACGCGGCGTGGATGAAAAGCCGCCCCCTGAAGTCTGTCCCCCACACGCGCCCCTCGTGCTTCTTGATGCCGCAGACCAGCAGGCTTGCCCACGGCTGGTGCATCGACATGCACATGGCAGAGCCGCTCTCCTTCAGCCCCAGCTTGCGGTCCAGCTTCGACGCGAGTGTGCTGTTGATCATGACCCACGGCTTCTTCTTCTTCGCGAGCATCTTCTGCACAGGCTCCGCGTGCTCCTCATCCAGCTCATCCCAATCGGTCTGGATACGCCCCGTCCCCCTCGGGTTTGCGTATTTCCGCGAGTCGTGCGCCACCTTCTCAGCAGAGGTCTGCACGGTGTCGCGGTTCTGCGACATCTGAACACGATGCGACTCCATTTCGTACTCCTTCGGGAAGTTGTTCTGGATGCCCTTCTCATCGAGGTGCACCTTCGCCCACATGCGGACCGCAGTCATGTTCGTCATGCGGGCAAGGGATGAAGCGTCCTTCTCCGCGTCATCCGGGTTGAAGCCGAAGTCGTTGACAAGCTTATCCACAACCCATGTCTGCAGCATCGCAGTGCTGTCGAAGTGCATCGGTTTGGAGTCGGGGCACCGCATCACACGCAGGGTGTGCACCGTGTTGCCCTCGTCGTCCTCCTCCTCCACCTCCTGCAGCTCTGCCGCGATGTTCTCGTCGTACACCACGTTGTGCGACACCATGATGTTGCTCGCGTTCTCCTCCGTCTCCTTCTGCTCCCGCTTCCGCTTCTCGAACATCGACTCGACGCGGCGCTCCTCCGCAGCCTCGTCCTGCTTCTTCTTCTCGATCTCCTCCATCTTGCGCTGGCGCTGCAGGTCCTTCTCCGTCAGCACCTCCACATTCTTGTTGAAGATGTCGATGTGCGCCATATAGGCCCCGCCACGCTTGTGCCGCGCCTGCCTGTCCTCCTTCTCCCGGTCTTCTCGCTGCCGGGCAATCTTCCTCTCATCCTTGTCGAGCCACGGGTTGCTGGAGCTGTAGTAGTCCTCCTGGTCGTCGACAATCGTAGTCCGCTTGCTCCGCTCCTCCTGGAAGCGCAGCAGCTTATCACGCTGCGACACAGCCTTCAGGAACTCACGCTCCCTCGAGAGGTAGGCCTCGTCTGCAGGGTGGGGGTGGTGTAGGTGATGTGCATAATATTATGCTGTGATCGAAGCAACCGCATTGGCGTGGGGCTGGCATCAAGAGGAGGGCAGGATGGGGCGGTGTTCCCTGCAATTTTATTTTGCAATTACGAAACGGCATGCGTGCGGTGTGATGCCGTGATAAAGTGTCGGCGTGTCCCCCCCCTGGACTTCAGTTCAGGGGGAGCGCGGGATGGGTGGGAGGGGGCAGACCTGTTTCTTCGTCCTTTTTCCCCAGCACGGGTTTGCTGTCGCGGCGCAGCTCTGCGCCGCAGAAGTAGCACCGCCCCCACCCCTCCTGCTCGCAGACGATCTTCCCGCAGCGCTGGCAGTTGGTGAGCAGCTTGTGCTTCCGAGCCTCGCAGTTGCACTCTTGCGAGATGGGGATCAGCGCGTCGAGCCCCTCCTTCGTCTTCGACAGGTCCACCTGCTTGTTGTACTTCTGCGACCGCTTTCCCTTGAAGGAGGATGCGGTGGTGCTGGCACTGGCGACAGAGCCCACCTCGCTGACGGTGTCCGCCTCAGTCACCTTCGGGGGGTCGTTGCTCAGCAGCCCCAGCTCCTCCTTCTTGTCCATGAACACGCTGTAGAAGCGGCGGTCCTCATCGATGCGCTTCTCCGTCTCCGACAGCAGGTTGGTGCACCACTCGCGCAGCTGCTTCGGCGACATGGAAAGGATGGAGGCGGTGGCCATCTGGGCCTCGTCAGGCGAGCACTGCAGCTTCGACTGGATTTCGCGCTGCGTCCACGTCGACAGAAGCTTCTCATTGTGCTGCGAGCTCGTCGCGCTCAGCATCCCACCCGCAGTGGGCTTCGCCTCCGGCTGCTTCGCAGCTCTTCGCTTCCCCATTGTTTAGATCTGTTTCCACGAGTGCTGTCAGCACAGCAGCAACCCGGGCCTGTGGAAAAGATGCATGAGTGATGTGCAGGCAGCAATCAGCGTGATAACACGAGGGCTGTGTGTTGAGAGTTGGGTGGGGACGGGGTTGTCTTATAGTTTTTTCAGCCTGTGCACTACGGCATCGATAGATACGGCATCCGTATGAACGTTTGTTTTGTTTCGTTTCCGGGTTTCAGGTTGCCCCCGCCCCCCCCTCCCACACCCCACCCACGGGATCAACTGCCGCCAGGCCAACACATTTCTCACTCGTACCCCGTGGGCTCCTGGAACTGGAAGCCAGACCCGCCCGCCTCCGCCAGCACCTTCGCAAAGGTGATACAGTCATAGTCGGAGTACTTTGCACCCACTACCTGCAGCCCTGTGGGCAGCCCGTTGGACTCCGCCCTGCCTGCGGGGAAGGTGACGGAGGGGAGGTAGAACCCGGAGCACAGGGCTGCCCAGAACACCTGCTTGTGGTAGGGCACTGTGTGCCCATTCGCCCCGGGGAGCACACGGGAGTTCACCTTCCAGAAGGGCATCGGGTCGTCGGTGCAGTCGTGGGGCCACGCCGTGGAGCAGGCACACGGCATCAGGATGAAGTCGTACGACTGGAAGAAGTGCTCCATCTTCTCGCAGATGGTGAGACGCCTCCCGTGCGCCTGCCACCAGGAGTGGAAGCGCTGCCCCATCCAGCGCGCCTGCTTCTCCTCATCAGACGACCCGACCGCCGCGTCGCTCGCCTGGCCCGCCTCCCGCGCCGCCTCCGCCGGCAGCGACACCGTCTCCGCCGCAGCCAGCAGCTGCAGATAGGTGTCGAACATCTCCTCGGAGCTGAAGTCGGGACGGGCAGCCTCATCGACCTGCGCGCCCCCCTCCCTCAGCACCTTCACGGTGCGGGCCAGGCTCGCCTTGATGTCGTCATCCACCGGCGCGATGCTGTCATCCCCCCACACAGCAACGCGGTACTGCGAGAGCGGCTTCGCCGGGGAGCGTGGAAGCTCCAGCTTCCAACCCCGCGCCTCCGCACCCTCTGGGCCCGCCAGGACATCCAGCATCAGAGACAGGTCGTCGGCAGAGCGCCCCATGGGCCCCTTCACGACAAGGTCGATATGGATGTAGCCGCTGGGGTCGCCGCACGACGCCTCCACATCCTGCGGGGCGTGGCCCCTGCGTGAGATGACCTCATAGGTCGGCTTCAGGCCCCACACGCCGCAGCAGTGTGCGGGCACACGGATCGAGCCACCGATGTCACCCCCGACCTCCAGCGCGGTGAGCCCCGCCGCAAGCGCCGCAGAGCTGCCGCCGCTGCTGCCTCCCGGGGTGCGGGACAGGTCGAATGGGTTGGAGGTGCAGCCGTACACAGGGTTGAAGGTCTGCGTGTCGTTAACGCCGACAGGCAGGTTGGTCTTACCGAACACCACGGCGCCGGCACGGATGAGGCGGGACACGGCAGAGGAGTGGGCAGCAGCCTTTGTCGACTTGAGGCTCTCGAACCCACATGTGGAGGGGAGCCCCTCCACGTCGTTGTTCTCCTTCACTGTCATGGGCACACCGTGCAGCGGGCCCCATGACTCGCCCTGCGCGAGAGCCGCGTCAGCCTGGTCTGCCCTTTGGCGGGCACGTTCGAAATCACGCACCACCACAGCGTTCACCTTCGTGTCATACTTCTCGATACGCGAGATAAACAGCTCCAGAAGCTCCCTGCTGGTCACCCGCTTGCTGCGGATATCCTCAGCAAGCTCTGCCCCGCTGCGAAATGCAATACTCCTCACGGCCATTGCTACCCTCGCCTCGCCTGCATAGGGGGGGGGGGGGGGAGGGGCTGGGTGTTTGCTGCTGCTGGGAAGGAAGCGCCTCCAACACCAGAGACATTAGTTGGGTTCGAACCGAACGAGGTCCGACCCCGGCCCGTCGGCCACAGGTCCGAGCTAGCCTGTCGAGCAGGCTATCCAGCGTCCGTCCGGCATGCGTGTGTGGGGGTGGGGAAGGGACAAGACACACGGGACACACACCGGTGTTAGATTTAAAAATGGAAGCTAGAAGGGCACACACCACAGGACGGCAGGGGGCTGATGGCAGCCCCCTACCCGCCCCCTCAGACGGAGTGAAGAAGTGTAGCTAAGCTACTAGCAAACGAATGCCCGAAGGCCTCTCAAGCAGTGTGACTAGCAATTGCCTCGTAACCTGCGAGCCGACGAGCGCCAGCTGTTGCGTGCACCACGGTAAAAGGGAAATCACAAACACCACAACATCAATAACGCTCAAAGCTGCGAAAAAGGGCCCCCCGCTGTATTGAAATAGGGCACGCAGCGGAAAAATGAACGGATCTTCGCCGGTCTCTACCCTCACCGTTACCGGGGTTCGCCACGTGGAGGCGCCCGTTCAAAAGGTTCACCCCCCTCCAACACCAGAGACAGATGAGAGACGAGAACCAACTCTGCCAATAAATCAACTCTCGGAGGGGAGGCAAGGCGGGGGGGGCTCTCAAAGAACTCACACTCACCGGTCCCACAGATGAGTCGCACTGCCCGTCGGTGCAGCCAGACGTCGGTTCCCCTTCGGAGGCGTTGGGGGTAAGGTGTTGTTTAGCTAGAGTTTGGAGGTGGGAGAGAGAGAGAGAGAGAGCTACTGGGCCTCGAGCAAGTCGTGGGGCCTGGACCTTACCCCGTCGTATACCGAGGTGCCCGACCGGGACACGCGAAGCGAACAGTGGGACCCTACTCCCGTAGCCCCCACCCGTGACCCCCTCGACACGGTCAGCCCGAGGTCGGCGCCGTGCGGCGCTGAGCGCTATGCCCCCCGTTCGGAGGTGCTGGCTCGCAACGTCTGCAGGGCCCACTCCAAGCCCAAGTGCCATGACTGCGACGCGGCGGGGCACAACCGAACCCTGCGAATGGAAGACTGCTGCCGGGCCCACCACCGCCAGGATGACGGACTGCCCGTGCAGTTCTGCAGCACGCACCGGCTGCTCCGCTGCGGCACCTGCAGCTCCTCCAACATGTGCTGCAAGCGTGGCCACCACGGCTGCCGCGACCATGACCTGCCCCCCTGCGGGGTCTGCGCCTCTCTGCCTGAGATGGATGACAGACGCCCCACCGCTTGCTGCAAGAAGGGCCACCACGCCCCTCCCGCCCCTGCGACGCCTGTGGAGGCAGACGCCCCCACCCCGCCGCCCCATGTGCCGCCAACCCCGCCCTTCCCAGAGGCGACTGCGCCTACCGTGGGGGATCTTCCCTCCACCACGCCACCCCGTGTGCCTGCGCCTCAGCCCTCCCCTGAAGCGACCCCGTGTCCCGCTACTCCCGAGCCCGCCACCCCTCCAGTTATCCTGAAGAGGCTGGCCCATACCGTGTGCTCCCCGGGCTCACCCCACCGCCACCTGATGCAGCCTCGTAGGAGGCTCTCACCCGACGGCGTCAGGCCATCCATCCCCGCCGTGGCGCAGCTGAAGCGCACCGCCTTAGAGGCGCATACCGGTTCCACCCCGGCACTGCCTGCCCAAAGGCCTAGGGTCGACCACGTGATTCCCACCGCTAACGCTGACGTTGACGTGGGCGCCGCTGATCCGGACCCACCTTCTCCTACTACCTCCCCTCCCGACGGCGTGTCCGTTGACGCAGCCCTTCCCCAAAGGCCCCGTTCTGGTGCCTCTTCCTCCTCCGCCCGTGCGCGGTCACCGCACGCGCCTACAGGCTTCCGGGCCTACCTTAATCCTCCTTCCTCACGTAGCGCGTCACCGGGCGCTACAGACCGTGTGGCGCCTGCGCCTCCTCCTCCTCCTGTGTCACTTCCCTCACCCCACCAGAGCAGCTCCTCTCTCAAACAAGGGGAGTCTACCGGGCCGCGGGCCCGCGTAGTTAAGTAGACGACACCCTTGGGGTGCGAGTATTTTCGTTTCGGGGATATTCACACTATAAGCATACGAGAGAGAGAGAGAGAGAGAGAGAGAGAGAGAGAGAGAGAGAGAGAGAGAGAGAGAGAGAGAGAGAGAGAGAGAGAGAGAGAGAGAGAGAGAGAGAGAGAGAGAGAGAGAGAGAGAGAGAGAGAGAGAGAGAGAGAGAGAGAGAGAGAGAGAGAGAGAGAGAGAGAGAGAGAGAGAGAGAGAGAGAGAGAGAGAGAGAGAGAGAGCGAGAGAGAGAGAGAAAGAGAGTTAGTGCACAGGGCAGTGCCAGCATTGGGAAAGCCACAGAGCACGACGAACACGAAGAACGCATGGGGAGGGGGGGGTGGGGTGGTGGGGGGTGTGTGGATGACCGCCGTGAGACGACGTGATAATATTTTTCCGTCGGATAGTTCCGCGATAGTTTATTTTGTTTCGGTTGAGCGCTGGGATTTTGTCCACAGCACCCGCGCCGCCTTTCCGGAGGAGGAACCCTCACTTCGTGCATCCGCCCCTACCACCACCCACCCCCTCCACCCTGCAGCCCTTTTTTATAACGTTGCCGCATGACGAGCGACACACCGTATGACATCCAGCATCCATGTTACTGGGAGGAGCCATAGACTCTAGGCCTTTCAGGCTGTCGGGTTATAACCCCGTTTTTTGGTTCTGCAGGTTCAGGGTGAGGTGAATGTTGTCTTCGCATTAACGATATGAACTCTTCTTTGTGTGAGCAGGGGGAGCTGAGGGTTCAAACCGGGGTTCAAAAAGCACCGCAAAGTGCGGTCTATACCCAACACATGTGAGACTCGTCCCCTCCCCCCCCATCCCGTCTGCACCTACAGCCCCGCCCCCCCCTCCCTCTGCCCTGGTAGGGCAGAGGGAAGGTATGAGGTATGATGGCTGCCCTGTTGTGTTCTACCAAAGCAACCTGACCACCCGATGTTCGATAGCAACCACAGGTTTTGGTCGTTCGTCCACATCAGCTGGTTTGCTTTGAAATAGAACAATCACCTAGAGGGGGGTGGGGGCGGTTCCGAACCCGGAGCGATTCGGCATTGCCAAAACCACTTCCCGCAACGCAGCGGGACGGCGTGATATGGTTTTAAAAGGGCAAGAACCAAAAAAAAGAGGCCGAAACTAACAAATGATACATTTTTTTCGATTTCTCGGAAGCAGTGGGGGAGGGGGAGGGGACTACAGGAGGCCCTTTTTTTAAAGCTTTGCCAAACGGAGGCATGAGAGAGTCGGCTGTCATAGCCTCGTTCCGCCCCTCCCCCACCTCCACCCCACCCCGCAACAGTTTAAGTTGGCCCGAGTAGGCGATATCACAAGCATTGGGCTGCAGAATGGCGCTGCTCTCGCCGAATGCAGGGGCTTGCTATCGCATAGTCCTTTTTGCCCAGCACAGCCCGGATGAACACACCCAAGAGCAAGGCGGGAATATGATTCAGTCACTGAGTGGCACTGCGGCAACGCAACATGAGCCATGCGGCTCGGCATCGTTAAACCCCCACCCCTGCCCCCTCCCCCCGACCCACCCCCAGCGACTGACTGATGGATAAAAAAAATTCGCACACCCTTCTGCCATGAGATACAATCACCCTGCCCAACAACTGTAAAACAGTTCCGAACTGCTTGTGGTTGAGCGCACACCTGTGTCGCAAAGCCGTGAAGGCCCTGTGAAGTGGCATTTTTAAGGTGTTGATCCGAAGGCGACAGGAGTGCAGTGTTCTTCTTCCTTCGCCCATTTCGCGACTTTCGCTTTCGCCCGGCTCGCAACTCGTAAAATGAGAATAAAATACAGGACAGCGGAGGCAACAAACAAGCAACGCATCGACCCTTGCATCCTCCCTCTGAGGGCGTGGGATATGCGAACTAGAAGCGGACAGAATAGACGGAAAGGCAACACGGCGGTGGAGGGAAGGACAGATGTGTGAGGTAAACTGCGACAAAGAAAACGCACCAGACTCGTTTGTTTGGTTGTGCGCAAAACAAAGAAAGGTAATACCATAGCCGAACCGGCATGCTTGCAAACCAGCCAATATGATGAAAGCGGCTGGGGTGCGGCGGGTAGAACTCACACAACTCCACACGCCAGGAGTCAGAACGAACCCCAATCCAAAGGAGGGCCCAGCCCAACCCAAATTGCGTCGCCTAGCCTGTCCAACTTTTTCACGGAAAACGCAACCCCTACTGCGAAGGAGCGACTCACACACTGCCCACCACCACCACCCCGCCCTACCTCTTCAACAGCTGGAGTAGGACGCGAGCCCCACCTGCAGCAGCAGGGTGCACAGCAGCGCCAGCACACCGAAGAGGATGACCCACCGCTCGGGAGACTGGCGGGCCGGCTGGGCGGAGGCGGTGTCGACACCACTGCCCGGCGGAGCTGCAGGGTTGTGCGGGGGTGTCTGCGTGCTGCTGGAGGAGCGGGGCGCTCTGGGCGACAGGAGCTGCTGCTCCGCCTGCTGCAGCTCCGCTGCAGGCGGAGCCCCGCGCTGCACGGCGGCAAGGATGTCGGCTGCAGGCTCCTGTGTCTCTAACACCGCCAGAGCCACCGCCTGTTTCACCTCGCGCAGCGTCTCGCGGCAGGCCGCGATAACCGCCTTGCAGTCGCGCAGCCCGTCTGCAGTGTTGCCGCGCCTCCGCTCCTGGGAGACGCTGTGGTGTGGGCTGAGGGGGAGGCGGGTGGGGCTGCGCGCCTGCCACTGGAGGTAGCTGTCGCAGCCGCCCTTGTCGTTGAGGCGCCTCCGCAGCTGCGCGTTCTCAGCCCGCAGCAGGTCGGCGTCGGGGCGGGCGGCGCCCGCCTCCTCCGCCTCGCAGAGGCTGCTGCGCAGGCGTGCCACCTCGCCGCGCAGTGCAGCCAGCTCCTCGAGGTGGGCGGCGCGGAGACGGCAGGCGTCGGCCTCAGCCTCCGCCTCGCAGCGTGCCTGCTGCAGCAGGCACTGCCCCAGGTGGGCGTGCTCGCGCAGGGCGACGAAGGAGAACATTGCGGGCTGAGAGGCGGCGGCAGACTGTGCCATCGTGTCGCGCAGTGTGGCGACGTCGTCGCGCACTGCCCCAAGGGAGTGCGAGAGCGAGGTGGCGCTGAGGGAGATGCGTGTGAGGGCAGCCTTGCGTCCGGCGGACTCGGCCTCGTGGAGGTGGCAGGTCCTGCAGGAGAGTGGCTTAGACGGTGACCCGAGGAACCGGTCAAGTGCTGCCTCGGAGGAGCCTATCGGAGAGGACGGGCATTCGTCCGCCATCTGCTCCTGCAGCCCCGTGAGCTGCTTCGTGAGGCGTTCGTTGATGGAGTCGATGGCGGCGTGGTCTGCAGTGACCCCGCGGAGCTGCTCCTGGAGGCGTGAGACTTCGTCGACGAGGCGCTCGTTGGTCTCCTCCAGGGCGACGCTGCGGCTCCGGAAGCCTGCCATCTTGGAGTGGAGCTGCGCCTTGGCGAGGTGCAGGTCATCAATCACCTTAATGCAGCCTTGTCGCGTGTGCTCCGTGCAGTCGGACTGTGCATCGGGGGGTGTGTGTGGACGAGATACAAGAAACAAGCACAGGTTACATGCACATGGCAACCACACAGCCCCCCCCTACCCCGCAGCCCCCCTCCACACACCTGCCTCTCCGACCCCTTCCACAGCACCAGGTCCGCGCTGAGAGCAGCGTTGTGCGACTCGAGAGCCCGATTCGCATCCTTGAGCTCCGCAATTGTCACCAGCAGCTCCTCCGTCGTGCCGCGGTTGTCCTCGAGGAGCGAGGAGCCATACTCTGCCGCCCGCAGGAGGTTCGCGTCACTCTCCCGAAGCATATGCGAGACGTCCTGCAGCAGGCGGTACACCTGCTCCATGAGCGGGTGGGGTGCCTCACGCACCTCGCGCAGCGACAAGTCGAGACGTGGCGTACGCGGCGGACTGGAGGACTGCTCGTTGAGGTTCATAGTCCGCGGTGTCTTTTTGTAGGGCGAGAAAGGGGTCTGCGGGAGACTGCATGTCTCATCGAGAGGCAGCGTCGACTGGTCCCGTGTCCAGAGGGGCGGGACCTCCGCAAGCCTGTCCGCTGCATCCGACGCAGCGACACGGCTCTCGCACACCTGACGCAGCACGTTGAGCAGCACGGCTAGCCCCTCACGCCCCCGCCGCACCCCATGCTCGCTCTCGACAAAGGGCGACGACTGGCTGAAGTTCGTGTGCCCACCCTCGCTCTGGCCGCACCCCTCGTTGAGGCCGCTGCAGTTGATGGACAGCACCTCCATCAAGCGTGCGGCAGGGGGGTGGCGGAGGGGTGGTCAGGCCACCCCACACACAGCACACCGCCCGAGGTGCCTGGGAGGGGCGTGTGTCTGGCTGAGCAGGCGAGGAACACATGCAGAGTGTAAAGCGTGTGCCGGAGGGGGCGGTGGGGGTGGGGGGGGGGGGGTGCGGGGTGGCGTCGTCTGTTGTCAGGCCCAGCCGTGTCCCGTCGTTCGTCGCGGTTTGACAGCCAAACCGAATCCGGCATGACACACACATAGCGGCTGGGGGCAGTGCTTTGTGGTAACACATCCCCCTGCTGAAGGGGGCCCCGAAGGAGAGGGACACGGTGGGATCTTGTAAATTTTACATGTATAAATACAAGTATATACATGTATTATACATGTATAATACTTGCATGTCAACTATTATACATGTATAATACATGTATATGCCTGAAATATACATGTAAACGGGGGTCACAGCTATTGTTTACCTAGCTTTATGTAAATAGTAAATGTGCATGTAAATAATAGCTGTAAATAATATTCCATGTAAACAATACATGTAAATATTTTTTTACACACATATTGTTTACGTATTTATGCGTTTTTTTTTGCACCTTTACCTACCACCCCCCCGTGTAAATGTCACCCCACAGGTGCAAAAATCGGGAGGGGGTGACATAAACACACCTTTTTTAGGTGACATAGCCACGGGGTGGTAGTTAGTGTAGGTCACACCCCTCCAGGGCCGCCTGGGGGTGACATAAACACACCCCTTTTGGGGGGTGACATATACCTGAGATTCCAGTTTTGTTGTGGGGAGAGGTTGCTAGGGAGGAGGTAGCATGGTGCGGGGGAGGGGGGTAAAGAGGTGCGGGGGAGGGGGGGGGGGGGGGGCGACCGGCACGCAAAAATGTGGAGGGGGGTTGTCGTACATAGTGCAAAAGCAAAGGTTTCGGGCCCAACCCAGTGGGCCCGAAGTGCAACCCAGGGAAAACCCATTGATCCCTTGCAGGAGATAGGGAGTCAAGGTACGCGTCACTGGCTGGTCGTCTCCCACGACAGGCAGTTGAGAAGAGGGATTCCAGTGCCTGCGCCTCATGCAGCGAAGGTCCCATTCCGCCGTGTTCAGTGACATGTGTCGATAGTGTTGGCAGTTCTACGGGCTCTGAGCAACAATGCTCTAAGGAAAACAAGCCACTTGGCCGAGGGGGGCCGGGAGGCAGTTGGCTGCCGACAAAAAAAAACTCTCCATTGCTGGTGCCCCTGATTTACCCCTTTTTCACTACGCACAAACTACGCAATCTGGGGGGGGGGTCTCGCTTTTTGGTCCCCCCCCAGTTTTTTTTGGTCCCCCTTTCTGTGTGGCTACTGAGACAGGACTGGAGGCACTGCGCTGACCGAGCAAAAAATTATTGCCAGAACTCACTATACACCGTACGAAAGAACGCACGACATGTGGGGCGGGACTCCAGAAACACCTGGGCAAGGTTGCCCCATGCCCAGAAACACCTGAGAAGGAAGTGAGTTCCAGGAGCCGCGTAGAACACCCTCGAGATTGTGAATGATGATACGATCACAGCCTTCAGGGCGCTGCGAGGTGCCACCCTGAAGGTGGCCCTTGACATCAAGGAGAGCGTCGGCCGAGGGGTCGACGAAAAGCTGAAGAAGGCGCTACTGGCACTGGATCCCGCGGGGTATACGGAGGTCACCGCCACACAGGCAACCTCCGCTGACAACGTCCAGGAGACGTTATCCGAGGGGATCACAACGGCACTAGAGATCTGTGTCACGGGATCCAGGCGCCCACTCTCCCTCGACGGTCTGGGGATTGTTGTTGGGTATGGTGTCGTTTCCTGCAGCTGCAAAAAAGCGTAGCAACTGTGCTTCCTTCTTCCTTAATGATGCGTTGACGCTTCCACCCGGAGGAGCTGAAGCAGGCACCGCTTAATGATGCGTTGATGCTTCCACCCGACGAGCTGAAGCAGGCACCGCGCCAAAGGGCACCCCCAAAGAGACCTGCAAAGACTGCGTCGAAACCCGCACCGAAGGCTGCCAGCGCTGCAGCACCTGAAGAACCTGCAGCACCTGCAGCACCTGAAGCGCCTGCACCCTCACTGACCCCGGAACAGCAAGAACTCCTTGAGTTTGGGGTCCCGGCATAGAGACAGAGAATGGCTGAGTACATCAAAAAATGAGACCCCCCCCCCCCTTTTCACTACGCACAAACTACGCAATATGGGGTCGTCAGGGGCACCAATTGCATTGTTTGGAATCCATGCGGATCGTGGTGGGGTCACTTTGGTGACCGAGGTACCAAGTCTGGCCCTTTAGAACACCTTCAAAAAATTTTCGAAAAACCAAAAAAAATAATTACATGTAAATAATAATCGTATGTAAACAATACATGTAAATAATTTTATGTAAACAATAGCTGTAGGTAAACAATAGGTGTGAGGGGGGTTTAAAATACATGTATATCAAGTAAAAATACAAGTATAATACTTGCATGTCAACTATTATACTTGTATTTTTACTTGATATACATGTATTTTACATGTATATTTCAGGCATTTACATGTATTTTACATGTATAATACTTGTCATGCAAGTATTATACATGTAAAATACTTGCATGACAAGTAAAATACTTGCATGCAAGTAAAATACATGTATTTTACTTGCATGCAAGTATTATACATGTATTTTACTTGTCATGCAAGTATTTTACATGTATAATACTTGCATGACAAGTATTATACCGTATACGTAAATATTTTGGAACGTAAATATTATGGAACGTAAATATTATGGAACGTAAATATTTTGGAACGCTGGTGGGTTGGCGTTCCAGATTTTTTTCGTTCCATAATATTTACAGGGCTTTCTGCGACTCGGGGACTTGAACCAGGTGATCGGACGGCGTACAGAGTCCCTGACGGGACCTACTCGTGCACTTTTCGCGCGATTCCTGACGCAAGCCGTCCTCACCACCGAGTCCCGAACTGGCCCTGTAAATATTTTGGAACGTAAATATTATGGAACGGACCGGCCAAAAATGGGCCCGTTCCATAATATTTACGTATACGGTACATGTAAAATACATGTAAATGCCTGAAATATACATGTAAAATACATGTATATCAAGTAAAAATACAAGTATAATAGTTGACATGCAAGTATTATACCGTATACGTAAATATTATGGAACGTAAATATTATGGAACGGGCCCATTTTTGCCCGGTCCGTTCCATAATATTTACGTTCCAAAATATTTACAGGGCCAGTTGGGGACTCGGTGGTGAGGATGGTTTGCCTCAGGAATCGCACGAAAAGTGCACGAGTAGGTCCCGTCAGGGACTCTGTATGCCGTCCGATCACCTGGTCCAAGTCCCCGAGTCGCAGAAAGCCCTGTAAATATTATGGAACGAAAAAAATCTGGAACGCCAACCCACCAGCGTTCCATAATATTTACGTTCCATAATAATTACGTTCCATAATATTTACGTTCCAAAATATTTACGTATACGGTACTTGTATTTTTACTTGATATACATGTATTTTACATGTATATTTCAGGCATATACATGTATTATGCATGTATAATAGTTGACATGCAAGTATTATACATGTATAATACATGTATATACTTGTAGTTATACATGTAAAATTTACAAGATCCCACCGTGGAGAGGGCAGGGGGGGGGGGGGGGTAGGGGGGGTCAAATGCCCCCCTTTTATGGGAACAAACACGATTTTTCAAAAAACCGGCGCAGAGGCTCCAAACCCCTCGTAAACCCTCCAAACACCCCCAGATCGGTCCGGAAACCCATCGAACCCCACTTTTCCACCATTCCGGGCACCTCAGGTGCCCGAATTGGGGTACCTAAATTTTGTGCCACCGTTTGGTACCGTACAGCGCCACTGTGTGGGAGGTTGGAAAAGAAAATGCCCCAACACCCCACATCTGAGGGTTACAATACATGTTGCTTGCCAACCACGTCATCCGGTGGGTGTCAGGCGCTATGTAGGTGGCATCAGCCAGGTCTTCGATGAGTTCTGGCTTGTATATGTACCTCCCCACCGTGAGGCTGCCTGTAGGTAGGGAACAAGTCCGGATGGTCGTGTGATTCCTGTGCAGCAGTGCTCCACAACCGGGATGTGTTGACAACGACTGTTGCAACGCGACCTGTACATCCCGGGAACACACGAAGTGCGCTGTCGTGGTACCCATTGTGCCAGAGTTGGTAGTTGCTGCTGTCTACTTTGCCTGCCCAAGATCACTGGTACTGAACGGTGTAATATGCGTGGCAGGGTGAATACAACGGAAGCGCGCAAAGTCGATACAGCTCTCGGATGGCGGGTGGTGGTGCCACTAGTGTGTGACGTTCACTCGAGGATACAACGCATCACAATGAATCAGCAACCGTGGACCGAGTACAATACGCTCTCTGTGGCTGGTGTGGGGGACAAAGGCAGTGCCTGTGCCGCAGGCAGGGAGGTACATATACAAGCCAGAACTCATCGAAGACCTGGCTGATGCCACCTACATAGCGCCTGACACCCACCGGATGACGTGGTTGGCAAGCAACATGCATTGCAACCCTCAGATGTGGGGTGTTGGGGCATTTTCTTTTCCAACCTCCCACACAGTGGCGCTGTACGGTACCAAACGGTGGCACAAAATTTAGGTACCCCAATTCGGGCACCTGAGGTGCCCGGAATGGTGGAAAAGTGGGGTTCGATGGGTTTCCGGACCGATCTGGGGGTGTTTGGAGGGTTTACGAGGGGTTTGGGGCCTCTGCGCCGATTTTTTGAAAAATCGTGTTTGTTCCCCCCATTTGACCCCCCCTAGGGCAGTGATGTTAGGATACGGTGGATACGTACCCGTATCCGTATCCGTATCCGTATTCAAATTTTCCAGAAATTGATAGGATACGGTCAGGATACGGTCCATATACTTGGTGGGGGAGTACAGACTTAGGGTACAGACAGGCACACCACACGAAGGCCGTCGCCAAGGCTGTCGCCAGGCGGTGCTGAAGACGGTGACGGGATCTGGAACCAATGCTGCACCAAGAATGCTCGTGGTGGACGTGGCGGTCAGGGGACGGTCAAGGGGACCAATGGGCGGAAGACGGTCATGTGTAGGTTCTGCAGCGGATTGAGTGCATGTTGGCCTCTGACATGAACCTGCTGCATCCCCCTCTGGAAGGATCTGGGGATGGATCATCCGTGGCTGTGCCTCCAAGGGGGATGAGGAGGAGGGTGCACACCACACCCTGAAGGGACATAGCAGAGCAACGTGTCCGCTCCACAACGGGCACGTTACCCAACGACAAGGGCAGCTGCCCACACCCCCCAGCACCAGCTTACCTGGGCTGGGCCCACTTTGGTAGGCAGAGCGTATCCCGTATCCGGATACGTATCCGTATCCGTGGGGGCCTTCGCTACCAAGTGTGACTGAGTGAGAAAAAGTGAGCCACAGCCCACTTCCCCTCACTGACTGACGAGCTGTGACGAGCAGTGACTGGTAGCGAAGGCCCCCCGTATCCCGATTTTGAAAAACCACCGTATCCGACCGTATTTCTACATCACTGCCCTAGGGGGGGGGGGGGGACTAGGGGGTCAGGGGCGAGCAGCGCACACCACCTCGAGAGATGGTGCGTCTGAGCCGCTTCATATCATGAGAAATGGATTGGGTGCTATGGTGTTGCTGGATCCCTTTTTTCCGTATGTTTGTTGCCGCGCGCGAGAGGCACGACGGCGGGGGTGGGGGGGGTGGGCGGGTCGGGGGTAGTGTGGGACAACGCAGGGAACCCCACCATTGCTTTGCAAGGCACGTGCAGCCCGACTTCGCTGCGATTCTATGTGTCCTCTGGCGCTGTGGAAGGCCAGAGAAACGCAGGGCGGCGGCTCGTGCCGGTTGCAGCAGCAAACGGTTTGCTGCGGTCCTGTAGTAAATCAGGGAAGGAGGAAGAAGGAAGAAGGGTGTGTCCAGAAGTAAAAATGCTCTGGCTGGCTCTGCCACATTCCGATTTGCCAGCAATCTGAATATTAATGGACCAGAGAGGGCCTGCATCTTGTCTTCCGACACACCGGGATGGATGCACGAGAAACGATATTATAAAGGTGCCATCAACGTGGAGGTCTGGGGTAAAAGGGGGGGGAGGCAAAGAGGGTTTGTGGAACGGCAAGCAAGGGCAAAGAAAAGAGAGGGGACGGAAAGGAAGGCCATGCAGAACACACACAACACAGGCCCTGCCGGGGGGTGAAGTGTTCGCAAGGATCCGAACTGTCAACAAAGGATATGGCGGTAGTCTAGAGAAGGGCTTCGGAAGCTGCACAACACGGGTACCCGGCACACACGGGGGGGAATCACCCCCACTCCCCGAGCATTCCAAGCTCCAAGCCCGCAACAGTGCCCGGGCTGTGTGAGCGTGGTGGCACTCACACACATGCTTCCGGGCTGTGTGATGTGAAATGATAGAAAATGGAGAACGGGAATAAAAAGGTCGGTCACTCCGCTGGCCTGTGATTCCTTGCATTGGTGTTCCCCACACCAGCGCGAGCTGGAAGATGCTGTTGTGTGTGAGGGACACAAGGGCATGCACATAGCGCGTGACTTCCGCCCACATTGAAGTGTGCTGAAAACAGATGATGGCATGCAGTCAGCGAGAGGGGGGTGGGGGCAGACCCGTGTGTCCACCCCACCCCCCCGCTGACCCGCCGCCACGCCTGGCAGTGGGGTTATCTGTTCTGGCAGCGAATGGATTGTGTCACATTCACTGGCACGACTTCCACCAATGGTTGCCAACGCACATCAGCCCCCGGGCGCAGCAGCCCTCGTTCCCGGCGCACGAGCCCCACATGCCGATGCGGTGCCAGCACTGCGAGGGGCGTGGGGCAGGGCGTGGTGCCGGTGCACCACCCCCGACCAGACGGCAGGACCTGCTGTTGCATGAGGCAAGGCACTGCGCGGGCTGCCCCGACATCTGGTAGCACCGCGTCCCAGCCTGGCAGCAGTTGGGCGACGACGCGCACATGGACCACATCGGCAGCATCCACATGCACGACCGCGGGACCGGGCGGGGCTGCGGACGCGGCTGGGGGCGGGGTGCCGGGCCTGGCCCCGGGGCCGGACCACCCCCGCTGTTGGACACGCGCACACGCACCGTGCATGTCGCAGCCGAATTGCCAGACCCGGTGAAGGTGGCGCTCAGCGTGAAGGTCTTCCCCAGCATGTCGCTCGTCGGGGTGAACTGCACCTCTGCAACCCCTGCGTCGCGCAGCATCGACCCGTCGGGCATCGTGTAGCGCACACCCGACTTGGCGGTTGTCCCATCGTACGACACGCGCATCGACTGCGCCGGGTCGTACACCGCGTTGAAATCGACGGTGAAGGTGCGCGACGGCTGCACCATGTGCATCTCCGTCGCCGACACCGAAGCCAGGCACCGCGGGCGCGAGAAGGTCGTGGAGCAGCCGTTGTACATGAAGTCGATGGCGGCCACGTCCCCTGCACTCAGTCCCTCGCGCTGCCCAATCGGCGCCGGGGCCGTGATCACAGGCTGACGCCCTACGGCGAACCCGAACGGCCCGTAGTGCATGATGGAACCGTAGTCGTACTTACCCATGTCACGCCCGGTCCGCTTGTTCTTGGCGAAGTTGAACTCCATCCCGCGCTGCACCTGCGACAGGTCGACGCGCACGAACCTGTCACGGTCCTTGCGCGACTGTTCATGGCTGAGACCAAGGCTGTGGTTGCGGTCCAACCGAGCTGCCCCTGCAGCTGCATTTCCAGCTCCCCCGCGCGCGCTCCTCGCGCCCCCGACACCGTGTACATCCTGCCTCGAATCATCGCCCCGAGAGCATGCCTCGCCTGCGCACCCTTTCCCGCCGCCACCCTGACCCCCTTCCTCTGCGCCTCGGGGTGCCAGGCGACGCCCATCCACCATGCGGCCTGTCTGTGTTGTGCCAGGTCCTTCTCCGCCTCCGGTGCCGACAACCAGAGCACTTCCACCCCGTTGTCCCTGGTTGGGTGTCGACGCACGTACACCCCTCCCTCCCCGCTGGCCCTCAGGACCTCGTCCACCCTCGCCGCCGCCACCAATCCTGTGGCCCGCCAGGCGTCACCCCCTCTGGATGTCGCCACCCGCTGAAGTCCCCTCTGGGCGGCCCACGCCTTCAGGGCCTCTTCCGAGCCCGTCGTCGCGCACGTCGTCAGCACCAGCTCCTCCGTGGGGCACGTCCCGCTGCCCGTCTCCTTTGGCCGCGCCGCTCCCGTCACCCACATCTCGCGCAGCGTGACTGAGACCAAGGCTGTGGCCTTATTCAACTTTACGTGGCGAGCGGCAAAGGTGACGACCAGTGGGCCCAGCGCCACGCATGCCCAGACACTGAACCCAAACAGTGGCTACACACGATTCCCACACACGGTTGTCTGCGGTGAGGAAAAGAGACACCCTTAGGTCTCTGCAAAAACCTGCCGCTGGTTAGCAACCTGGGGCGCCACCCCCTAAAGTGTGAGGAGACCCGGTGGCTCAAGAAGGGTTTCCGGATCCCACGCGGAGTGAGGGTAACTAGCTAGTCTTTACCCATGGGAAGACATTGTGTGTAATGCACTCCTACGTTTTTCCAACCTTTTCGGACTTTCATCCCGTCCCCCCACGTAGTGCGAGTCCTATACGCGTCCCGAACGTACTAGGGCCACTCCCACCTGTACGTTACACTGTGTGAAACAGAGACGCAACTGCGGTGGTCTGACCTCCGTCTATGACAGAAGGGAGGCGGGCTACTCCGGCCCGGAAGCCCGCGCAGGGGGTCGCCGTGGAGGACACAGGACGAGGGGCGCCCGGCCCCCATTGGAGGTCTTGGGATCTCGGTTCTTTGGGCTCAGGGTTCCCCCTTCATAGACCAGGTCACCACCCCGGCTATTCCGGCTCCATGCACAAGGCATTTCAGCACCGAGGTAACCACCCCACCGCTGACTCTGTTCACCCCCCGCGCAGTGCAATGCGAGGGGATTAGCTGAGACCAAGGCTGTGGCCTATTTCATGGACAGTCACCCCGGCATCGCACCCCCGCCCAATCGACACTGAGTTTACGCCACTCCCTGTCCGCCCGAGCGGGGAGCTGCACCCCCGTCCCTGCACGAAGCGGATGTACGGGCGCGGGCATGACCACTCCGACCTGCACTTGTTGAACCGGATGCACGTCTTCGACTCCCAGTCACGCACCGCCGCAGAAACCCGGTTGTCATTGTTGTTATTGAACGTGACGAAGTAGTTCACAGGCCGTCCCACGGGGAACAGCTGCGCCGTCCTCGTCAGCGCCGTCGCCCCGAGGCTCTTCCCGTCACGACCGTGCACAACGTCGTAGGTGTAGCCCGGATTGGGCTGCGCATCATCGCCCTTCTTCTCTCGCAGCGCACCACCTGCTGCTGCTGCCTCGACGTGCTGCACCTCTGCCCCACGCACGCACAGAGCCGCCACAGCCACAAGGCAGCCCAGGGAGGCACCCCGCCGATACATTCCCACCCGTGCGTGTGATGGGATAATACCTGGGCATGCGGGTGGTGTCGTGTCAGAGCAGTCTCAAGCAGCCCCCTCCCACAATCTTGAAGCTGCCCACAGAGCTCCTTTTGGGGCGGGTGAGGAAACACGCCGTACCCCTCATGGCCCCCAGGCCCACCGCCACCACCACCTCCTGTTCGCCCATGACTCTCCATGCCGTGCCACCGATACACCCCCCCCCCCCCACACCCCGCTACCTCACATGAACGATCTTCGCCTGCAGCGGGGCAAGCTTTGTGGACCTCGCCTGCCGAACGGGGCTGGAAAGCTCCGCGTTGGCAGGGAGGTACGGGGCCGCGGCACCATCATCCTCACAGAGCCCTTCCCAGGTGCTCAGCAGCGCCCTGTCCTCCTCGTCGATCGGCGCATCGGCATCCGCGACAAACCCGAAAGAGTCGCCGCAGGGGACACCGTGTAGCAGCCTATAACTCGTCGCCTCCTGCACCCTCTGCACCCCACACCGCAGCACCCCATGCCGCGTCGCCGCCCGCTTCTCCGACACCGGAAGGCACGACCCGAGGTGGCTCGCCGCCGTCTGCGCCACCGGAAGCCTGCTATACCCAACCCCCTTCCTCTGCGTCGAAAACGTCCCACCCCCTGCCGGCAGATGCCGCAACAGCCGCTCCGCCTGCTCCACGGCATAATCCCCCGGACCCGGCAGCGTCTCCAGAGGCTTACACACGGGAGACCCCCGCCGCTTCTGCACGGCATGTCCCCTCCCCCACGACAGCTGAATGTTGTAGACTGGCCCGGGGGACCCGCTCGACAGGCAGGGCCACTTGACCGCCCCCCTGTCACTCCTTGCGAAGAGACAAGCGTTGCGTGGGGGGAGGCGCACCTCCTCCACATAACCTTTGTCGTAGATTGGCTCCTCCGCTTTGGTCGTCCGAAACCCTGCGTTGAGCGACGCGATGCACCCAGCCAGGCCGTGTGTGCAGGGCACCTTCGTTTTGCGGGGTGGCCAGGAGGCTGAAGGGCCTGGAGGAGGAGGTGTTGAGAGCGCAGCATGCGCCGCCCGCCGCCTGTCGCGCCGCCTCTCAGTGCGGAGGAGGCGGGCACCCTCGGAGTGGAGCCGGATAGGGCGGCTCTGCTCCAGAGGGGACTCGCGCATGATGCGCCGGAGCGTGACATCAACCTGCCTCCGCGTCAGCTTCCTCGGGTGCTCCTGCGGGACGAGGGTGTGCACCCTCTGATAGGGCGACTCCGCTCCCCGGAGAGGCGGCGCGGCGGAGCCGCGCGATGTCGGCGATACCACCGCCACCGCCACCACAGCCTTGGAGGCGGGGGAGGTGGTGGTGCTGCTTCCGCTGCTGCTGCTGCTGCTGCTCCTCCGCCGGCTCCCCCCGCCGCCCCAATCCAAAGACCCTTCTGCTGTGGGGTGGCCTGGCGGAGCACTGCCATTCGGACCGGCATTATCAACACCATCGACACCGCCACCGCAAGCCTGTCGCGGTGAGGATGTGGAACCCCGGCTGGCGACACCAACCTCCGGCGGCGGTGAGGCGGAGGGGCGGCGGGGGAACGGCGTGGTGGAGCGGCGGGTGGCGGCGGTGGGGGTGGCTGCCTCAGAGGCGGGTGGGCTGCTGCATGCCGAGCGGCTGGGGGTGCGGCTGGAGTAGGACGGCGACCTGCTGCTGTCTCTGCCTCCGTCAGAAGAGGGGGCGTTGCCGTGCCGCGGTGTGGCGGTGGTGGCGGCGGCGGGCGGGGTGGCTGCAGGGGGTGTGGCAGCACTGCCTGCAGACGAGGGTCTGGAGGAGGCGGTGTGCTGGGATGCCGAGCAGGGGGGGGATGGCGGTGAGGGGGGAGGGGGTGCGGCGGCGGCGTCTACCTCCCCCGGTTCGTCGGAGCTGTAGTCGTAGTCGTAGCTGTTGCTGTCGCTGTCGCTCATCTTGCGGCAGTGCGCAACATGTGAGGGGGAGGGATGGACACGGAACAGACTTCGTCGGCCTCCCCACCCCAGACCCGGAGACACGGGGGAGAGGTTGGCACGAAAGGCCAAGGGGGGAGGGGGTGACCTAAGGAGGCGATGGGATGTAAGGATAGTGTGTGTGGTGACCACGTTTTGTGTGGGGAGATCCTGCGCGGATCATAGCCATAGCGCGGTAGTGTGTTTGGCAGTGCACAGTACTCTGGAAAAACCTGCTGGATCGCGAGGAGAAGCTGCTGCTGCTACAGGAGGAGCAGGATCAGCGTCTGGACAGCGGCACCAGCAGAAAGTGTGCGGCACGTATCGCGAGAGAATCGACATCCTGGTGAAGCAGTCGGGTTGTCGGCTATTGGACGAGAAGCTGGAACAAGCTGCCTGGTATGTGGCACACCTGTTTGGTGACACAACTTCGACCCTGGCGCCTGCCTGAAGCGCTGTGAATACTCTGGGGTCGATCTCGGCCGCGTCCGAGCCCATGTGGCTACCTGTGCACCATGTTCACGGTGCTGCCCGCACCGTGAAGAATCTGTATGTGATCGTGTCGTGCACAATGGCACGCAGGCCCAGTGCCCTCAAAGTGGTGAAGCACAATGAACTCAAGGTGTCCTGGGGGCTAGCTGGAACGGCAAGGCTCAGCAAGGAAGGGTTCGTCCCAGCCATTTAATGATGGTCGCCCCCGCTGTGTGTGTCAAGGTGTGGGCTCTGACGAAGTTCCAGAAGGTGAGGCTGGCGCGGATCGACAAGAGCCTGCAGTCAGGCCTCCCCAGCCTGTACTTCCTCCCCGGCTTGCTGTCGCTGCTGCCGGTTGCTGACCTCGCCTTGCCAGCAATGGCCTCGAGGCTCTCGTCTTCAGTGTAGTCTTCAGTGAGCTGGCCAGGCTCACTGAAGACGAGCGCAGGGGGTTCCATAACAAACACATTACAAAACAAGTTCTCTCTTTCTCCCTCACCTGTGACACCCAGTTTCCCATCCCAAACCCCTCCAGCCCACCCACACGCGCACTTTGAGAACAAACATGGGAGGGACGGGGTGGGGGAGCAACGCACACAGCTGACCCAACCATACCACTTCCATTCTCACCCATGTCCCTCTCTCCCCTCCAGAGCAAGGGCCCTAGGGGTGCTGCTGAATCAGGCAGGGTGAAGTGGGGGCAGCGGGCATGCGGCAATGCCGAGGGTAGTAAGGTAAGGCCATTGAGCCGACCATCACTGCTGAAGCAATGCAGGGGGCCGAGGGGGTGGTAGTGGAGGGGGGGGGGGCAGGGAAGGGATCAGCAGGGGCGTGTCCAAGGCCCGAAGAGTGCCCTAGAATTTGGCAAAAAATAAGCAATCCTTGTTGCTCTGGTGGGAATGGGGGGGGGGGGGGGTGAAACGCGATGGCACAGAGAAGCCTTTGAGTGGCATTGTCCTATCCTGGCTGAGCAGTGCACCATAATTGGCAAACAGGCGCAGCCCCTGAAGGGGTCCTGCAAGCAAACAAAGCCAGGCCGGAGACATCACCCGCTCCACACTGATTTCTATCCGTCTGGCCTCAACGGTGTATGCAGCGTGATACCTCCCCCGCCCCACCTGTCCCTCCCACACACCCCACCCCCCGACCACCCCCGCACTCACTCTTGGGCAGAGGATTGCGCGTGAATCGCGGTGGGGATTAACTCCCACCCCACCCTCCCACACCCCCCACCCGAGAAACGCGGAAAAAGGGTATCAGCATCCCGCAGCACAGTGCGGATCACACCCAACAAGGGAACACCCCCCACACCTGCTGGAGATCGTGAAGTGGCAGCAAAAAAAGAAAAGAACACCGCCGCTTTCAGAAAGACTCCTGAAGCTTCCACCTGATTTTGACCCGAGTTTGGTGGAGTTTGGTGGAGTTTGGCGGAGTTTGGTGGAGTTTGGAGGAGTTTGGTGGAGTTTAGTGGAGTTTGGTGGCGTTCGGTGGTGTTGTGCGGTGTTGTGTGGTGGTTCCCTGCAAAAAATCGAATGTCCTATGGGGCGGAGGGCGCTGGGGACTGGGCAGTGGCCGTTCCACATGCCCTTCCCCTCGTGACTTACACCCTGTCGCCACCCCACTTCACGGAAAACATGACTACGCAGCAACAGGGTCATGCTTGCGGCGGTATGCAATCACCAGGACAGCCTGTTTCGGGTTCGCAAAGCCTGGTACGCTGTCTTGCCGTAGGGACCCAGATACTGAGGACACCGCTGTGAGAACACTGAGGGAAGATGTTGGGCTAGCCTTAGCAAGCAGGCTTCGGGGTGACCGAGGCAGAGCGCCCTGCCCAGAACATGAACAAGACTGTTCGACTGACGGGGAAGAACCTGGTGGGCAGGTGTGGCCTTCGGCGCAATGCTTGGAGATATCAGGAGCCTTCTCTTCAAGGCTACCACTTATGTTGGACTTGGCCTTCGCTCCTGTGAGCAGTGAAAAAAGTGAGGGACGCCGTTCTTCCCCTCTGACTGACGACCAGTGATGACGTAGCGAAGACCTTGAATGGGGTTTGAACCCGAGAGAGTCAATACTCAACCAAAGGTATTCTCCAGGACCTGGCACGGAACGGACGATACGAACGCTCCCACCGTGCGCACGGACCTGTCTGCGACTCTACAAGGAACCACGGGGTGGCGCGCGCACATCACCTCGGAGGCCTCAAGGAGCCTGCCTGACCTGCACGACTCCGCTGCGCCAGCTACAAGGCGGAGCTCGGGCGCCATCCCACCGACCTACAGCAAGGCAAGGGGTGATGATCATCTGGAGACCTGAGCCCATGCAGGATCGGAGAGACGCGAAGGCCTTATCCACAGAGGATCCACCTGAGGGAGACCACCATCCACCTCCTTCGGACAGACCACACAGCCTTGTCGATGACCACAGCAGCCGGACACAGACCAGTACGTGTACCCTGCCTGCAGCACCGGGCCACGCCCCATCGAGGGTCCTGAAGCATCTCTTTCGCCACGGCCCAAGCCGGAACCCCCTCACCGACACCAACGAACTGTTGCTGCACCGCGACAAGGAGGCAGCCCGCTACCTGGCTGCAGCAGGGGAACTGGGCACAGCGAGGTACTTCAGCCATTCAGCTTCATGCGACTTTGGGAAGGGATGGCCTCACCCAAAATGGCTGGAAATCCTGTCCGGCCGCTGAAATTTGAGCCGGACTACGGGCGGCCATCTCGCGACTCCCACTAGGTAGGGTGGACGACTCGCCCAACTTTTCAGCTAAGCTACTGTGACAAAAAAGATTGGCTTCAAAAAAAGAAATTCCTGGGTTTCTCGGCCACTTTTGAGGTAATTGCGCGACAGTCCTGAAGTTGGGAACCCCAAATGTGGAAAAGCAACACCGAAAACTCGATTTTCGGGCCCCACACTGTAGACACAATGTGAATTTTCGGGGGTACCTGGGACCCCCCGTGTTTAAGTCCCCCCCCTGGAGGCGACTTTCGGCCAGGGGGGGGCTTAAACACGGGGGTGGCACGGTGGAGACCAAGAAGACCTCTTCCGCTTCCGTCGTATGGGGGTGATTCCGGTCCGGATGGACTTTTGGCACCCCACTTTTCGACTCTGACAGCACCTGGAGGGCACCAGGTGGCCTAGCGGCCACCTGATGACCCTCCAGACCAGCCCACTCCCGTGTTTAGGTCCACCTGTGCTTAAGTCCCCCCTGGGGGGACTTTTACACGGGTGGTCCCAGGTACGAGCAGTGATCTCGTGCCAGGGCTGGCATGGCCCGACCTCAACATTTTCCCATCACATGTTGTGGAGAGGCCAGACTATCTTCAGTAGACTTTGGGTTTTTGAGTTCGGCCGGGTGAAAATGCGGCGCAGCGTGCGAAAACCCAACGCCACCATGAGAGGCAGGTGGATGAAGCTTGATGACTCAGTCGCGCCGAATCGTACCCAAGTGAAGGACTATCCCCTGGAATGCGACACAGCACCAACCGGTGTGAGACGTGCCTTCAAAATCCTGAAGGATGTTCACCGACCAATAAAGCGACCAGATGGCGGTCCCAAATTTGGGACCGACCCATAAAGCGACCAGATGGTGGTCTCAAATTTGGGACCGACCGATAAAGCGACCAGATGGTGGTCCCAAATTTGGGACCGACCGAAAAATTGACCAGAGGGCGGTCCCAAATTTGGGACCGACCCATAAAGCGACCAGATGGCGGTCCCAAATTTGGGACCGACCCATAAAGCGACCAGATGGCGGTCCCAAAATTGGGACCGACCGAGAAAGCGACCAGATGGCGGTCCCAAATTTGGGACCACCATCTGGTCGCTTTATGGGTCGGTCCCAAATTTGGGACCGCCATCTGGTCGCTTTGTTGGTCGGTCCCAAATTTGGGACCACCATCTGGTCGCTTTATTGGTCGGTCCCAAATTTGGGACCGCCATCTGGCCAATTTTTCGGTCGGTCCCAAATTTGGGACCACCATCTGATCGCTTTATCGGTCGGTCCCAAAGTTGGGACCGCCATCTGGTCAATTTTTCGGTCGGTCCCAAATTTGGGACCGCCATCTGGTCGCTTTCTCGGTCGGTCCCAAATTTGGGACCACCATCTGGTCGCTTTCTCGGTCGGTCCCAAATTTGGGACCGCCATCTGGTCAATTTTTCGGTCGGTCCCAAATTTGGGACCACCATCTGGTCGCTTTGTTGGTCGGTCCCAAATTTGGGACCGCCATCTGGTCGCTTTGTTGGTCGGTCCCAAATTTGGGACCACCATCTGGTCGCTTTCTCGGTCGGTCCCAAATTTGGGACCGCCATCTGGTCGCTTTGTTGGTCGGTCCCAAATTTGGGACCACCATCTGGTCGCTTTGTTGGTCGGTCCCAAATTTGGGACCGCCATCTGGTCGCTTTATGGGTCGGTCCCAAAATTGGGACCACCATCTGGTCGCTTTACGGGTCGGTCCCAAATTTGGGACCGCCATCTGGCCAATTTTTCGGTCGGTCCCAAATTTGGGACCACCATCTGGTCGCTTTCTCGGTCGGTCCCAAATTTGGGACCGCCATCTGGTCCCTTTATGGGTCGGTCCCAAATTTGGGACCGCCATCTGGTCAATTTTTCGGTCGGTCCCAAATTTGGGACCACCATCTGGTCGCTTTATCGGTCGGTCCCAAATTTGGGACCGCCATCTGGTCAATTTTTCGGTCGGTCCCAAATTTGGGACCACCATCTGGTCGCTTTCTCGGTCGGTCCCAAATTTGGGACCGCCATCTGGTCAATTTTTCGGTCGGTCCCAAATTTGGGACCACCATCTGGTCGCTTTGTTGGTCGGTCCCAAATTTGGGACCGCCATCTGGTCGCTTTGTTGGTCGGTCCCAAATTTGGGACCACCATCTGGTCGCTTTCTCGGTCGGTCCCAAATTTGGGACCGCCATCTGGTCGCTTTGTTGGTCGGTCCCAAATTTGGGACCACCATCTGGTCGCTTTGTTGGTCGGTCCCAAATTTGGGACCGCCATCTGGTCGCTTTATGGGTCGGTCCCAAAATTGGGACCACCATCTGGTCGCTTTACGGGTCGGTCCCAAATTTGGGACCGCCATCTGGCCAATTTTTCGGTCGGTCCCAAATTTGGGACCACCATCTGGTCGCTTTCTCGGTCGGTCCCAAATTTGGGACCGCCATCTGGTCCCTTTATGGGTCGGTCCCAAATTTGGGACCGCCATCTGGTCAATTTTTCGGTCGGTCCCAAATTTGGGACCACCATCTGGTCGCTTTATCGGTCGGTCCCAAATTTGGGACCGCCATCTGGTCGCTTTGTTGGTCGGTCCCTAATTTGGGACCACCATCTGGTCCATTTTTCGGTGGGTCCCAAGTTTGGGATGAGGAACTCCGTGGGCACCATTGGTCGCCCTTCGGTCGCCACCTGTTCAGACCCCTTTTCAGGGGATTTGAGCCCCAGAGAGACCTCCTGGACCGGTTTTCTGGTGTTTTATGCTCTTCCCGACCCTGTCCTGGCCCACAATGTGGTCTGGAGCGAGGTTCTGCTGATTTCCGCCTGATGCGGACCCTCCTTTGGGGTCCTCCATTTATTTTGCGTCTGACCGTCGCCTTCCCCACCTAGTTCACGAGGGCAAGGTGAAAAACCGTTTTTTAACCCCAAAAATGGCATTTCCCGGGTGGCGACCTCTGGCGACCTCTGAAAAATGTGCCCAAAAAGTGATTTTTGGGACCTTGCGGACCTAGAAAACACAAAGGGAAAAAAATATATTTTTTGTCACACCCCCTCTTGGGGCGGTACGCCAGTCTACACTAGGCACACAGGCAATGCGAGTCGCATTCTCGGGGGTACCCACCACCCGTAAACCCCAGCACACCACCTGCCCGCCTCAGGCACAACTTGACGGTGTACTCATCTGGCGATACGCGTGCTCGTCTTTCTTCTCCGCGGTGGCGATGCTGAAGATGCAGTCCACGTTCGTCATACTCAGCCAGGTCTGCAGACACTCCACCACGTACGGCCAAAGGCGGGGAGGAGGGCTGCCTTGGCTTTCTTCGAGAAGGCCAAGGGGGTGTCGGCAACAAGGTGTGCCGCACTCAGGACCAGGTAGGCCTTGAACTCCTCCCGACAACATCCTCGTGGAAAACAGTAAAAATTGCACCCCTGGCCCCCCGTCGAGGGGAGAAACCCTCAAAATACCCTGTGAGAACCACCTCCGTGTCAATATGTGGACAGACTTGAACACGTCGCGTGACGGCTACACCACCCAAACTGCCTCCAGCTGCCTTCAGGCAGACTACTTGGAGAATTGAATGTGTGATGCTGGGTGCGAGTCGAATATAGTGAAGAGGTGACGGTTTCATTGACCAACTACCTGTCTACCGCATTCTCGCATGCGAGAATGCGATTCGCATTGCCTGTGTAACTAGGACACGCATTCGCGTCTCAGACTCCCGTACCCAGACTAAAGTTGGCCTGTAGTACGGTTCGAACCCCGGTCTGTCCAGGAACAGGAAGTGTACCGTACGACTTCTCCTTCACCCAACGGCGTCGTGCGGTCAAGCAAATCGGATATTCTTCCCAACGGGACCCTTCCCAAGACGAAAACCAGTACCGCATCAACCCCACAGGCCCATCTTCCCCTTACTGGGCCCGGTAGAAACGGTAGTGACCTCCATTTTGTAGCTGATTTTGGCCCGAGTTTGGTGGAGTTTGGCGGAGTTTGGTGGAGTTTGGTGGTGGTAAACTGGAGATTTTCGGAGATTGGTTTCGGGCAAAATCAGGTGGAGCTTCTAAAAAAAATTGATTTTCTCACAGATCTCAGAAGATAAACGAAACGGAGAGGGGCCACGCAAGCAGGGGTGTGTGGTGATGAGCGCGTCTCAACAAACACACCCATGATATCCGAGCGCCCCCGGGTGTATCGTCACACGCAGGTGTGTGGAGGGGAGAGGGCCGAGAAAAAGGGTAATATTTTTTTTCGTTATCTTTCCTGAGATGTGGCACGGCCCGCAAGCGCACGCACACAAATCAGGGTGGGGACACACACCGGGGTGGGTGGGATGATTCCCCCACCACCACGGCGCTGAAGTAACCACTGTTACAAGTGGTTTTACAAGTGGTTTACATGTAAAAAATTTTACATGTAAATTTACAAGTGGCACTTGTAAAATTACATGTGCCACTTGTAAATTTTACAAGTGGTACATGTAAAATTACATGTGCCACTTGTAAAATTACATGTAAATGACATGTGCCACTTGTTATTTACGAGCTTTCCTGAACACTGGCGAGCCGTGTTGTTCCATTTGTTTATCCCCCGCGACCCCAGCCCTGCTGCACACACACACCCTCACTTACAAAAGGACCTTTGCACCTCCAACATGAGCAAGAGAACGGCAACCACAACACCGACGCGCAACAGCAAGCGGACGAAGAGCGGGGATCTGGGGAAGGATGATGAGCGGCATGAAAGCCAGCTGCAGCAGCTTGTGGAGGACTTTGTGGCCGTGTACACCACCAGGAAAGGGGGGGAGGTGTTTAAACACTCGGTGCTGAAGGAGATGCTGCAGAAGGTGCTGGTGACCACCATCCCCCCCAAGAGTGGAGTGATAACAAAGGTGCTGAAACGCAAATACGATGCACTGGCCTCATACAAGTCGCTGAAGGATGCATCCGGCGACCTGTACACGGTTCGGATCGACGGAAACCATGATATGGCCATCCACGGCATCGCGCTGAAGCCCTTCCCCACGCCAACGCAGAAGAAGTCGGAGGGTTTTGCGCGCCTCAAGCTGGTGGTGGAGGACCTGGACCATATGGATATGGTCAAGATGTACAAGGCATCGGCACAAGCCTCCACATCCGAGACGCGTCCGAAGAATAAGGCAGTGGCGGCGGTGGCGGCGATGCAGCACGTCGTTGTGGGCGTGCACGACCAGGAGACCGGGCGCTACTATAGCGTCATCGTCGAGAATGGCTTCACCAAGCTGGTGACGGCGACGCTGGAAGGGGTGCAGGTCGCCTACACCTTCTACAGGGACCGTCCTTCGGACCAGTGTGAGCCAGGTGAATACAGCGGCTCGCTCGTTGTGCCGCCTCCGCATTTTGTGGATTCAAGCAGAAATCTGCAGGTCACGGTGCTGAGTGGGCTGACACGGATTGACGTGCCGATCACACCCCCTCCGACAAAGCAGGCCGCAACGACGGTCATCCAGACCAGCTAGTCCGCAATCATGCCCCAGAACCTCGAAGCCACCCCGAAGCCTGAGCCGGCCTCTGAGGACTCTGAGGACTCTGAGGACACCCCCAACGAAGACGCCCCTGTGTCTTTCCTGTCGGATCTCTCGGGATAGCGGCGTCTCGGCCACAACAGCAACACGTCTGCGCAAACATCAAAAAGACGTAACACATTGGGCAGACACACACCCCCCCCCCCTCCCCCAACCCCCGAAACCCCTGACCCTGCGACACGCTTTTGTACCCACTATCAAGTTGCTTGCTGAGTTGCCATTCATATGATCCACACGCACTTCGACTTGCAACAGGAACACACACAACCCTTCCCATGACGAGCCCACGACAGCTTCACGCTGGGACAGTGAGGCATATCGGTGAAATCATTCGACAACACAGGGCAGAGTTGGGCATGTCTCTGCGCGACTGTGAACGGCTGGGCTCACTCGTTCGCAGAGAGACAGGGATCTCGATGGGGCTTTCATACCCCCTCCTCGTAAAGCATGAAGCTCCCCTCCGGCTGATGACGCCCTCTCTGCTAGGGAACATGCGGGGGTGCCTCGAGTTTCTGCTGAGGGCTTTCCCCATCCGCTCGGGTCGCCCCCCACCAACAGTCATGGTCACGGGTGATGGCTACACACCCGGTAGCCTTCAAGGAAAGAGCAGGCAGCGACTGGCAATCGCATTGACGGACGGGATCACCGCGTCCCGCTTTCTGACAGTGTGTGACCGCCACAAGCCCCTGTTCTACGAATGGTGGATGCTCCATGCCTTGGGGCAGATTGTGGCAGTTCAGAAGGGGATCTTTACGAAGGGGCCTTGCTCCTTTTCCATCACCCAGTTCCGGCTTGGGGGTGACCACTTAGAGTTGTGGTCACTCTTCAAAGGTGTAGGTGGGACAGGGCATCGTTCTGCCTTCTGCCTTACAGGAATCGACGAGCGTTTGGAGTACCTGCATGACTGCCACCGCTGTAGTATCCAAGAGATGGATGCCGCAGGATTCACTTGTAGCATCGCTTCAAAATTCTCGAATCCTGTCTACACCGTGACGCCCCCCCTTCACGACACGAAAGGTGTTATGCGCCTCATTCTACGTACGCTGCCGGGATCAAAAGTGGTGGAGGAAACCATCCTTGGAAAAGTGGGCAAAAATTTCACTGGGAAGCACGCAAGAGAGATACTCGCTGCTTTGAAGGCCATCACCGTGGGGAATCAGCGGACATTGTGCTGCGCAATGCAATCACTGATCTTCTTCCGCTACCAAGACATACCAGTGCGATACTTCTCAACAGGTTCCTGCCGCAAAGAGTTTCTATTCGCTGTGATCAGCTATCATGTGCTGATTTTCTTGTTGGAGTGGGCAAATCCCGGGATCACTCGCTCGGCATATGCTCATTCTCTCGAACACTGGTTTGATGAGCAGGATGCGCACAGGGTCACCGTCTCCGACGAGCTCTTCGAACAGGGCAACGGTGAGCGCAAGAGGTGGACACGTGGGGGATCCCCGCAGACGATGGAGTGTGATCTGCAGATCTATGAACTGAAACAGAAACACTTGACGGATGAAAATACCGTGCGCAAAGTGCCTCCACTGACTCCTACCATCGGCGAGCGGCCCCAAATATTATCTTACGATTCCATGCGCCTGTGCAGGTGTGTGATCACTCACAATGATACGTGGCTCAAGGCTGCTCGTCAATTGGTGGTCCGCTTGGACAAACTTGGCCTCGGGTCACATGTGCGCCGCAGAGATGGTCACGGACAAACATTTCAGGCAGAACCCGGCAACAACGGCGATGTTTTCCTGGTTTGCATCTGTGACGAAGAACCCTGGGAGGTGACGGAGGTGACGCCCCCTGCACAAGGAACCACCGACGGGGAGGAGGCTGGTGATGACGGAAACCTTGCGAGTGACGGCAATAGCGGCGAGGCTGGTGATGATGATGATGATGATGATGATGGCGACGAGACATCCGCCACAGAAGAGTACAGCTGCGTTGTTTGCCCTGAAAAGAGCTTCGCGCGGGTTTACGGGCTCTACGCCCACTACGACGGACAGCACCGGCCGAGGGCGCAGTGTGAATGTCGAGTGTCTTGCCCCTTGTGTGAGAAAACGGTGTTCAGAAGTGGACTTAGCCAACACGCCCTCTACGTCCACCAGGATGAGCTGGACATCACGACCTGCCCTGTGTGTCTGCAGGAGTTTGCTTCACAAGAACTGAGGGATAGGCACATGTCGGACGAACACCCTGCAGTCTGAAAAAACGAGACTCGTCGTCGGCACAAAATACAATCAGTCCACTCGATCCGATCTCGACAGCTGTTGCATTGCACTCCCACCGTTTGCTGGTCATTTCTCCCCCCTCCTTGCCACTCCGCTTGCCAAAAAACCCCCCATCACAGTGTAGAGTATGAAGGAAACCGCGGAGATGACAAGTGGCACATGTCATTTACATGTAAAATTACAAGTACCACTTGTAAAAGTTACAAGTGGCACTTGTAATTTTACAAGTGGTACTTGTAATTTTACAAGTGGCACTTGTAACCACTTTTCACTTGTAATTTTACATGTAAAACCACTTGTCATGTCATTTACTTCAGCGCCGTGACCCCCGCCCCGACCCCCCCCCCCACTCCCCGACCCCACACACGTAAAGCTTATTTTCACGCTTCTTGACAACGTGATGTGGCAGGAGCAGCCCGAACACCCCATAGGCTATATGTTGGAAAGTGTCGGTGGTGCATTTTAGGCGGAGGCATGCCAGTAAAACCCCACCCCCCCCCTCTCCGCTCTGCCTCTGCCCTTCAGACCTGTAGGAATCACGCCACTCTGCACAGGACACGGTGGTTATCTTCTTTCTGGGGCAGAACCGTCACCGAGCAGCACCCCTCCTCTCTTCACCCCCTTGCTCTCCATCACAGGCCTCCACTGCAACACACCCGTCGCAAGATATCCCGAGGCAATGTTGGGGTCACGAGCTGGCATCGAAAAGGACACTTAGTCTCGAGATCCAAAACACGCGATAACATAAGCTAGAGGCGGAGGGTCGCTGGAGAGAGCAGCAGGCAGACAACAGGGCTGGCTTGATCACTGCATGACGCAGCAGCCTGACGCATAGTCGTCTGTTGGGGCAGGCACCTCCTCATGCCCGAGGGTGACGCTGGGGTGGCCTGCAGGGACGAGCGTGATCTGGTCGCCCGGCCCCTCTATCGCGGCGAAGAGGCCCGTGTCCCCGATGGGCAGCGAAGGGAAGCCGAAGGTCTTGGTCTCCCCCTCGGCGCGCAGCACAGCCCACTCCGCGGTCAGCGTGTCCACTGCGCTGCGGTGGGTGCCGGGGTCCTTCACGTCTTTGAGAAACTTGTTCCCCATCAGCTCCAGGGAGGTGTCGCTGTCGAGCTGTGTGCAGCGCGGGGTGCATGATGAATTGGACAACCCCAACAGTAACACAACACATTTTTTTGCGCAGCCGTCAGGTGGATCACCGGGTGGGGAGAGGCCCGGTGTGGGGCACATTTACACCGAACATAGAGAAACCCAGACCATACCTCATAGGAGCCCTTCGGGTGCGTCACACTCACGCCCGGTGCGATGTAAAACTCAAGCCGCACACGCTTCTTGCCTACGAGCGGGCTGCTTGACATTGCACCAACATCAGCTTCCGGAGAAGCTGCAGGAATGGAGGAATGCGGTTGTAGGGGGGCGGGGGGTTGTTCTATGAGACCTTGGCTTCCTCTCCCCCGAACCCTTGCTGTCACAACAAGGCAGGAGCTTCGGGGGGGGGGGGGTAGAGGGATCAGGCAACTCTAGTGGGGGAGCAGGTCAGGGAAAGAAGGCGCTTTATTTGTCTCCGCTGTTGGGCCAGGGCAACAAAGAGCGAAAAGGGGGGGTGGGAAGGACGGGGGGTGATTCAGAGTTTGTGTAGAGTGAGATCCGCGCCCCTTGTGGATGAGGGTGTGGTGTGTGGTGTGCGGTGCATGGTTGAATTCTATGGAAACAGCGGGTTTGCGGGGGAAGGGGGGAGCGGGGCGGGGTCCTCGGTCGCCCGACTCTCATGCCATCGCAGACTGCGCCCCTAATTACTCTAGATACAGCAGGGGGGAGGGGAGGAGGAGGAGGCCGAGGCTGTCGTCGCCCAACCGCGGATGGAAGTGAATAGAGAAGGAGCGAGAGAAGGGAGAAGGGCGCACCCCTCACCCAACCCAAGGCCAATCCCAGGCCAAAGCCTCCCTCCGAGTGGTGTCGGTGTATGTAACAAAAATCGGCCTCGTTCGGTTACGAGGCATAAATCGCCCCTGTTCAAAGCAACCGTGAACCTGTATGTCCCCTGCTGGATTGAAATGTGACAGCATAACATCGTAACACCGGCAAGACGGCCTGTCTAATATTGTTTCGTTGGATCGGCTTTCGCTTTTGAGGTGTTCGGAGTTTGGTCCAGTCTTGGAATGAACACTTCGGCAAGTTTCGGTTTGTACAATTTCACCGTGGCTTCATTCGCGACCTCACTCACCCCGCTCTGTCTCGGAAACAGGACTGACTAGAAAAACAACAGAGACAGCGGGGTGTGGGTTCAGAAAGGTGGGGTGGGTGGGGGGGTGGGGTGCAATACCTTACAGTGCAAAAAACAATGCCGAAATAAAATGCGGGGGGGGGGGGGGGGGTTTGGGCACCCCCCCCCAACAAATAACTGACGATACACAACTGACAAACATGCAAACTGTGCAACAACAGCGTCAGGCCCGCAGGAGGGCCATCAGAGTCGCGTCGCGGGCCCCGCCGGTTAGCGCCGCCCACCCGCATCAGCCGACTTCGATCTATGCGAATCTAGGTGTTCTTGCCGCATCCGTTGTTGTGTCTCGGTGAATGACAGCTCACGGTCCTTCAGCTCATCCCTGAACTGTGAGTCGGTCAGCTGCCTGTAGCGCACACGGCTCGGCTTCATGAGTTTAAAAGGCTGAGGCTTCGTCACGTCAGGACGCTGTGGGGGGTATGGTTTGATTGTGGCACAAACAGAGCCCAACCACCTTGCCACGGCTGCGACCAAAAACGAATAGTATACACACAGCACAACAGGACACAATCACCCCCCGCCCCGCCCTCCCATCCTACCCAGGCATACCACACGCGAGGTGGACCGCACCTCTGCGCCCTTCCTGCTGCGCACCATATCAAGCTCCCGCTTGACCGTCCCCTGCACGGCACCGACACGCGTGATGAGATCCGCCCTCTCCCCATTCTGCCTCATCTTCGCCGCAACCCCACCGAGCCGCTTCACGAGCGCCTCCGAATCCGCCTCCGCCCAGCCCCCACCACCCTCCCGCAGGCCGCCGCTGCGGAGCCACCGCAGGAACTCATCGTGCACTGCAGGGCCGAGGATAATACGATCTTTCCGCTGCCGCGCCTCCTCGAGGTCCGCACTTGGCCGAACCTGCGACTTCTTCGGGGTCGCCGGACTCGCCACACCACCACCACCGCCACCACCACCACCCTCCGCAAGACTCTCCCTCGCCGAAGCCATTTGTCGCAGGAAGGCTTCGCGCTCCCTGCGGTGCTTCTCCTTCGTGATGCGCTCGATGTCCTGCTGCCTCTCCATGGTGCGCTGATACTCCTGCCTCAGCGCGCTCAGCTTGTAGTCGTTGCGGTGCTGCCGCGCCAGGATCCTCCGGTGCACCTCCTCCTGCTTCACGCTCTGCCGGTGCACCGTCTCCACCATGCGCGAGTCGAGCTGCTCCAGCATCGCCTCCACCTCCTGCCGCTCCCGCTCCTTCTCCTGCCGCTTCCGCTCCTCCTCCTGCAGCATCAGGTGCCGCCTGCGCTGCGCCTCGGGGTCATCCTCCTGGCTCCGCCGCGAGATGTAAGACCGCAGCGACGGCGTGCCGTCCTCACTCCGCTTCCCCAGCATCGCCTGCTGCGAGGCAGGCAGGGCACCCTGCGCACCCCCCTCCCCTGCATCCTCCATCAGCGACAGCGAGGCACGCAGCTGCAGGTTGGTAAGATCGTGGTCAAACAGCTGCGCACGGAGCATGTCTTTTCGCCTCTCGAATGCATAGTCCACCGGAGGCTGCGCCGGCGGCTGGTGCCGAAGGCTGACGGGCGGGGCATAGCCGTGGTGGTGGTGATGCGCCTCTAGGGGCAGCGACCGATGATCCCCAGCAGTGCCCTGCCAGTCGAGCTCGCCAAACCCACCCTCCGCCGGCGCCGGCGATGCCACAGCCCCTCCAGGGAGGCCGTAGCCGTCCTGGGGTGCCCTGATGTGCTCCGGCAGGCTCGTGTCCTCCGTCGCGGTGTGCGCATCCAGGAGGTAGCGCACCGCCTTCTCCCCGCTGCGGCTGACAAGCGTGTTCAGCTCCTCCCGCCGCGCCTCCTCCGTGCGTGTGTAGGGGGGGCTGTGCGACCGGGGTGCAGGAGAGAGGGCTTCGACATAGGGTATGTCGTGGTACCGCCCGTCGACCTTCTTCTTCTTGAGGATGGGCAGGTCCGGCAGGAGGTGGCAGAGTGTGAGGAGGCAGTCGCGTTTCTTCGTGTCGTCGTCGAAATCGAGGGTGAAGAGGGACTGCTCCCCTGTGGTGGCCTTCATGCCGTTGAACTGCACGCAGGGCGCGTCGTTCTCCATCACGAGGATCTGCGTGAAGTTGGCGAGCGGGACCCTCGAGTTGAAGAACAGCCCCGTCTCGGAGGCGGTCTGCGGGATCTTGTAAACCGCCGCATCCGTCACAATCACAATCCGGTTGACGGCAATCCCCCCGGGCACCACCTCGCGGAGCTTCGCCGAGTAATACACGGTGGAGTCGCCGTGCCCCTCGATGAACTCCCCCAGCAGCGGCACACTCCGCACGTCAACATGGTCGAGCTGCGTGGTCTGTAATGACGACATCGCGCCTCCTGACACCCCCCCCCCCTCCCCACCTCGCCTCCCACGGCCTGTAAAAAGGGAGGTGCCATTTCAAATGCTGGTGAGCTGTGGGGTCGGGGGGCAGGGGGAGAAGGAGGAAGGGGGTCGGGGTGGTAGATGCACCTCCAGTATAGTGGGGTGAGGGTGCAGATGAGGGGTGGAGTGGGGTGAGGAGACGGGGGGGGGGGGGGTAGGGGGGGTCAAATGCCACCCTTTTACGTGGACAAACACGATTTTTCAAAAAACCGGCGCAGAGGCCCCAAAGCCCCCGTAAACCCTCCAAACCCCCCCAGATCGGTCCGGAAACCCATCGAACCCCACTTTTCCACCATTCCGGGCACCTCAGGTGCCCGAATTGGGGTACCTAAATTCTGTGCCACCGTTTGGTACCGTACAGTGCCACTGTGTGGGAGGTTGGAAAAGAAAATGCCCCAACACACCACATCTGAGGGTTGCAATGCATGTTGCTTGCCAACCACGTCATCCGGTGGGTGTCAGGCGCTATGTAGGTGGCATTAGCCAGGTCTTCGATGTGTTCTGGCTTGTATATATACCTCCCTGCCACCATGCACCGGGAGGCTGCCTGTAGGTACGGAACAGTCCAGATGGTCGTGTGATTCCTGTGCAGCAGTGCTCCACAACCGGGATGTGTTGACAACGACTGTTGCAACACGAGCTGTACATTCCGGGAACACATGAAGTGCGCTGTCGTGGTACCCATTGTGCCAGAATTGGTAGTTGCTGCGGTCTACTTTGCCTGGCCCAAGAGCACTGGTACTGAACGGTGCAATATGCGTGGCGAGGTGAATACAACGGAAGCGCGCAAAGTCAATACAGCTCTCGGATGGCGGGTGGTGGTGCCACTAGTGTGTGACGTTCACTCGAGGATACAACGCATCACAATGAATCAGCAACCGTGGACCGAGTACAATACGCTCTCTGTGGCTGGTGTGGGGGACAAAGGCAGTGCCTGTGCCGCAGGCAGGGAGGTATATATACAAGCCAGAACACATCGAAGACCTGGCTAATGCCACCTACATAGCGCCTGACACCCACCGGATGACGTGGTTGGCAAGCAACATGCATTGCAACCCTCAGATGTGGTGTGTTGGGGCATTTTCTTTTCCAACCTCCCACACAGTGGCACTGTACGGTACCAAACGGTGGCACAGAATTTAGGTACCCCAATTCGGGCACCTGAGGTGCCCGGAATGGTGGAAAAGTGGGGTTCGATGGGTTTCCGGACCGATCTGGGGGTGTTTGGAGGGTTTACGGGGGCTTTGGGGCCTCTGCGCCGGTTTTTTGAAAAATCGTGTTTGTCACCCCCATTTGACCCCCCCTAGGGGGGGAGGGGGGCAGGCCTGCACGACGCGGTCTTCACCTCCCGGCGGGTACCCGGGTTCCCGCCTCCGGGTACCCGGCCGGGTGGTCCGCCGGGTACCCGGGGGTACCCCCCGGATACCACCGGATACCGGGATCCGGGTACCCGGATCCCGGTATCCGGCCGGGTACCCGGGCGGGTACCCGGCCCGGGAACCCGTGAATTATTGTCCATAACCCAGAGTGTATAGGGGGACCCTTTTCAAAATTTTTTTTCGGGTGGGTCCTATTTTGGACGTTTGAGCCCGATTTCGAAGGAATTTTTGAGTTTTGAGCCTATTTTGGGCCCTAAAACGCGTTAAAACGGGTCCCGGAATTTCCGGAAAATGGCTGTTTTTTGGCCTTGGCGAAATTTCGCCCAAACTATTGACCCAAACTTGTCTGGGCCCATAATCGGGTCCTGGTGGTCTGGAACTGTCCATTTTCGAAGGCAGTCGTGAGAAAATCGCGACGTTTCGCCCCGAATTCTCACTCATGTGACCCCAAAAATCAAGCAAATGAGGTTTGCTCCGGCTTACAAAACTCCAAATCCGAGTTGTGGAAGCCGGACCTTGTTGTGGGAGAGAATCGGCCAAGTGAGGAGGTTTCTTGTGCGAAATTCGAGCAATAAAGCTCAAGTAATCAAATGCCATGACCCCAACCACAACCCCACCCCCTGCCCTCTGCCCCCCACCCCTGTGCAGGTCATGTGCCCCATCCCATCCCGTGTTGCCTTGTTGCAGATTTTCAAATTGGGAAATTTCAGGTGACCCGATGATAGGGATGTACCCCGAGGGTCTACCTGCAGGGATCCACTTTTTGCTATGCCTGCATTGCTGCTGTTTGCGCTTCTCGCCTCCACACACCACCCTGGGGGGAGGGACAGAGGGCGGAGGGGGCTACACACTTACACAACCGATCCGGTCAAACAATGCCACGTCATCCCCATTGGGGTCCTGGACCGCGGCGTCTCTCCCAGCGAATTGGTGTCGTCATCAGGCAGGCTAAGTAGTTGTCTACACAGGACATTGGTTTTAAGGGGGTCTGAGTTCTGCGGAACTGGCTTCAAGGGACGCCCCCTCGTAATGACTGGGTGGATGGAGCCAAGTAATACCAGGTGGTCGGACACCGGAACTCTCGGCATTTATTAGTCGCGGGAACTGTGTCCGTGTGGTAGGTGACCCCTTCCGATTCCACTGATTCCTCTCTTTGAACATGTAGTGTTGAAAGATACTTGGTGTTCTGATGCTTTACAGGGTACTTGACAAAGGAAAGAGGGTGGTCAGTCTTGTGATCCACCCTGAATCCTTCCTGTGAGCAGCAGATCCACAACACCTCGACTTCTTTCAGCGGCTGTATTGATATTGCCTGACACAGCAAACATGATTCAATTGGAGGAACAAGCCTCGTACACCAGCGGCCCAAAAGGTGGATTTCATGGTTTTAGGATTTCCCTTACTACTGATGGTGTAGAGACTACAAAGCCTGACCTGATGACGCCGCCATGAACCTGGGAGACACGCCGCGTGAGAAGGGACCTCGGTGCGGGGTGGCGTGAAGATCCTGCCTGAGTGCCCTCGTCGGGACCCGCGGTAAACCGTGGCGTTCCCCCCGAGGCAAGTCCAGGACGAAGGTTGCAGATAACCGCTGCACCTCTTCGTCCGAAAGGAGCTCACAGGATAGGGAAACTGCCCACACCCCACTCACGACAGTGTATCCGAAAGGTGCACTGCGCGTGTGGTGGCGGTGTCGGGTCCAGACCCACCTCGTTCCCCCATGCCCGTCAGTTGTTGCCCCTCCAGGGGTGGCTGCTGTCTGGCATGGGGGGCGCCCTCCCTGCCTTGCAAGGAAAAATGTAGAACGGCATGCTGCCCGTTTCTTCATTTTTTCACCTTGCCTGGCAGGGGGGGGCCCACCCTCACGGGGGGAAAAAGAGGAACGGCATGCTGCCCGTTCACTCTTTTTTCCTCCCGTCGTGGGTGAGCGGCTACCCGGGTACCCGGCTGGGTATCCGGCCCGGGTACCCGGGTATCCGCCGGGTACCCCCCGGGTACCCGGGCCGGTAACCGGGACCTCCCGGGTACCCGGCCGGGTACCCGGAAAGGTGGAGACCGCGTCGTGTGTCGCTAACTTTTCGATTTTGGAGATTTGGTGGGTTGACGCTCCTGGTTTTTTTTTCCCGGTTTTTTGTCAGGTGGATCACCGGGTGGGGAGAGATCCGGTGTGAGGCACTTGAGTGCGACCAGGTGGGCAGGGAACCTGGGGGCGGGGGGCCTCAAATCCCTCTCACTCTCGCTTCTCTCTGCTGCTCTCTAGGACAAACAAACCGCGCACTGGCCGGGGTTGAGCTGCAGGTGACTCAGTGCTGGCGGGACAAAAACAGGGCCGGACCGGGGAGATCTAGCATTCACAGGGCCCTGAGGTCGGGGAGTAAACAACAAATGCCCAGGCCCCGGCAAGCCGGGGCGTCGGTACTTCACACGTCACGTACCCTGGGCAGGCGCTCAACACTGGAGGGGAGAGGGGGAAACTGGGGAACACGTGGGGGAGTGCGGTTGCTCCGCTCTACGCCGCGCTGCGCATTCTCGAATGAGAATAGGTCTTCGTCTCCGGCGCGCGGGTCCATCGACATCTCGGTGGGGGTGGTTGGGGTGGTGGACGCGTGTGCCATGTGGCAGTCGGAAGGGGCTGGGCCGTTGTTGTTGAAGCCGCCATTCGCAACTGCCTGCGCCTGCTGTCCACCCGTGGTCGGTGTCTGCTGAGGCTCCTCGTCCACAGACATCCGGGCGCACATCCGGCTGCGGGCCTCGGCGCGTAACTTCTTCGCCTGCTTCAGAGACTGCTCCCGACGAGCCGCGGCAGCGGATGCGAGGAAGGGTGGTTTGGTGTCCCGGGGGTCCTGCGGCGGCCCTTGGGTTGGCTGACGGGGTAAGGGCCCATCCTGTTTTGGGGGGGGAATCAGGGGGGAAAACACTAAGGGGCAATTCCCCGGATCCCCCTCCAGGGGGCGTAGATTGTGGCTAATCCTTGAGAGTGGAGCCCTGATGTCTCCAAGTTACCTCAAAAAAATTGGTCTGAAACACACACACACACACACAGGGTGGGCTGTGATCCGCGCAGGATCTCCCCACACAAAGCGTGGTCACCACACACAAACACACAACACCCGACCCTCAAGCGCTCCCACCCAATTTCTTCACAGTGCACAAGCAAGCTTGTTGGGCGAAACACCGGACGGCAAAAAAAACGCAGCAACCGTGGGGTGTATCTGATTGTTCAATCCATCCCACCACCACCCGGGGGGGGGGGGTCTTCGCGACGGGGTGATCGTCAGTGCACTTTGGTGCATTTCCTGTTGAATTGGCTGAAAACTGACGGATATTGACGAAGGATAACGACCAGCGAAGACCCCCCCGGGAGAATAATCGCAATACCAGGCTCTCCCCGTATCGAAGACACCCGCACCCCAAGGGGGTCGTCTACATAACTACGCGGGGACGTGGCCCGGTAGGCTCCCCTTGTTTGAGAGAGGAGCTGCTCTGGTGGGGTGCCACAGGAGGAGGGGAGGGCGCAGGCGGCAACGGCGACGCGCTACGGGAGGAGGAGGGGTTGAGGGAGGCCCGCAAGCCTGAGGGCGCCATGCACGGGCAGAGGAAGAGGCGCCTGAACGGGGCCTTGGGTGGTGGACTGCGTCAACGGACACGCCGATGGGAGGGGAGGTAGTAGCAGAGGGTGCGGCCGGGTCGCCCAGGTCAGCGTCAGCGATGGACCCTCGGCCTCTGGGCAGGCAGTACCGGGGTAGAACTGGTATGCGCCTCGAAGGCGGCGCGCTTCAGCTGCAACACGGCGGGGATGGACGGCCGGGTGCTGTCGGGTGAGAGCCTCCCACGAGGCTGCATCAGGTGGCGGTGGGGTGAGCCCGGGGAGCACACGGTGTAGGCCAGCCCCTTCAGCACAGCTGGAGGGGTGGCGGGCTCGGGGAAGCGGTACACGGGGTTGCCTCAGGGGAGGGCTGAGGCACAGGCACATGGGGTGGCGGGGCGGAGGGGAGAGCCTCCACATGCGTCACATGCGGCGGTGGGGTGCAGGGGATGGCTTCCACAGGGCTGCAGAGGCAGGCGCGGTCGCCTCTGGGGAGGACGGGGTCGTAGTCGCAGGGGGCGTCGCGATAGAGGTAAACACACCACGTGGATCTTTACAAATTAGTGTAGACACACTCGAGTGAGTCCCCATTTTGTTGAACTGCAGCAAGAACAATCTCACGATCACCCTTCAGGCTGTCGTCTGCGTACTCGAGTGAATCCCCATCTTGTTGAACTGCAGCAAGAACGATCTCACGATCACCCTTCAGGCTGTCGTCTGCGTGCTCGAGTGAGCACCCATTTTGTTGAACTGCAGCAAGAACGACCTCACGATCTCCCTTCAGGCTGTCGTCTGCGTACTCGAGTGAATCCCCATCTTGTTGAACTGCAGCAAGAACGATCTCACGATCACCCTTCAGGCTGTCGTCTGCGTAACGGAGTGACAACCCATTTCGTTGAACTGCAGCAAGAACGAACTCACGATCACCCTTCAGGCTGTCGTCTGCGTAACGGAGTGAGAGCCCATTTTGTTGAACTGCAGCAAGAACAATCTCACGATCACCCTTCAGGCTGTCGTCTGAGTCACGGAGTGAGTACCCATTTTGTTGAACTGCAGCAAGAACGATCTCACGATCACCCTTCAGGCTGTCGTCTGAGTCACGGAGTGAGTACCCATTTCGTTGAACTGCAGCAAGAACGAACTCACGATCACCCTTCAGGCTGTCGTCTGCGTACTGGAGTGAGTACCCATCGTGTTGAACTGCAGCAAGAACGATCTCACGATCACCCTTCAGGCTGTCGTCTGCGTGCTCGAGTGAGCGCCCATTTTGTTGAACTGCAGCAAGAACGATCTCACGATCACCCTTCAGGCTGTCGTCTGCGTGCTCGAGTGAGCACCCATTTTTTTGAACTGCAGCAAGAACGATCTCACGATCACCCTTCAGGCTGTCGTCTGCGTACTGGAGTGATTGCCCATGTTGTTGAACTGCAGCAAGAACGTATTGATTTTGTTTAAAGACTGACTCATCCAGAGGATCCAGGGAGCCCAGCGCAATTGCCAGACCCCCCAGACGGCCAGAAGACGCCGGTCTTCGCCGGGGCGGACCCAGCTAAAAGCTAACAGCAAGAACAGCAATTAAAAGGGAGAGCGTGCTCCTATCTCTGTGGGCTGGCGGGAAAAGGCTAAAAGGTAGAAAGGAAGGAAGCAATGTGCAACAAAATACGATTAATGCACTCGTTTGTTAACACCGCGCCGGTCGCATAATGCTGCGGTCGGATGAACGATTGACTGATCAACTCCAACCCAGTGGGCGTAAAAAGGAGAAGACGGGAACAACGGCTGGTCTAAACAGGACGAACGGACACTCACCACCACAGGGTATTCCAGAGGCGTTCCTGGTCGCGGCTCGACTGGTCGAACAACAGGTGACGGGCAAAAGATCGTGGTGAAAAAGAACTAAAAGTAGGAAGGCGAAGGAAGGCAAAGCCGGGGGATCCACGTGTGCGTTAAACTTGTCCCACGTGCGCGTGTGCGGTAAACTTGTCCCACGCGCCCCGGTGAAAAACACGTAACACGGTTGCCGCCCACAGTTTCTTCTGGCCACGCGGCGCGCTTCATGAGCGCCGCGTGCAGCCTGACTGGTCTTAGCGGCCTAAGCGAAACACCGGGTCTCCAGAGGGATACATCCAGTCTACACGCAATGCGCTACCTTAAGCCAAAGCGTGCAGCGTAGCTTACCTCAACGGTCTGTTCGCAAAGGCCCCCAGGGTTCACCACGTGGAGGTGCCAGCCGTAGTCGCCAGGTCCGCTCCCCTGACGACCCATCACCCCTGAACTGCAGCAAGAACGATCTCACGATCACCCTTCAAGCTGTCGTCTGCGTACTCGAGTGAATACGCACGGCATTGAACTACTGCATGAACAAGTTCACGATCACCCTTCACGGTGGTGTGCGCATGTGCGAACCAGTCTGGCTCTCCTTCCCACTCCTCCTCGTCCGTCAACTCGCGAACGGCTTGAAGGACCTCATCGCGTGTCGTCACCCACAGCGGGACCTGCCACAGTTGCTTCTCCCCCTTGTGCACCGCATCGAGGTGACGGTCGGGACAGATGGTGACGTGAACCACGCATCCGGCTTCAACACCTGCATGTCTCAGAGGCTCGTCTTCACACACCGCTTTGACCCCCACCGACAGATGCACGTCCTCTTCCTCCACACCATCAGGGTAGCGGAACGCCTCGCGTGCTTCGAGCTTCAGCCTGTCGGGCTTCTCGTCCATCCCGATGTCGACAGTGTGCGTCACGCCTGTCGCCGCATCCGTCAGGAACACCTCCATAACCACGCCTGTGAAACGTTAGCAGCGCCCTGCAGGGTGGTGTGGCTCTGTGTGTGTGTTGCAACCAATCAGGAGGCATGCGCCCGCTCAGCGTGGTGCATGGTCATAAAGATGATTCTCATCAGGCACAGAATTGACAGGATGTGGGAAATGCCGGTGTTGGGGAACCGGGCAACGGGGCAGGGGGAGGGTGCCAGGCCTGTCGCTAACTTTTCGATTTTGGAGATTTGGTGGGTTGACGCTCCTGTTTTGGGGGGGGAATCAGGGGGGAAAACACTAGGGGGCAATTTTTCTCGCGCGCGCTCGTGTTGTTGCCTAATTTTCCCGTCGGTGGACCACTAGGTGGGCACGGTGTGAGGCGCTGGGTTCCTTCCGTGGTTCCTCTCCCGCTCGCGCCATCCTCGGGTGGAGGAAACCCAAATAATGGCTTTCGGGACCATGATTTCGACGCTACCCCCTGATGTGCCACGGCCGTTGAAGCGCAAGGACTTGGTTACTAGACGGGCGCGCGAGATGGGGGGTCTGGGGGCAGAGCCCCCCAGCCGACGGAGGCCACGGTAGTGAACATCTGTTCATTGTGGGCGTACAGGTTCTGTGTGAGTTGGCTGCGTCCCCCTGAGGCTACTGGAGTGGTTGAATTCCCTGACCTGGTGGTAATCGAATGACTTGAGTACGAGACATGCACCACAGGGGGGTCTGGGGGGCGGAGCCCCCCAGCCGCCGGAGGCCACGGTAGTGAGCATCTGTTCCTGCATAACCATACTCTCTTCGACGTCGACCCAGTGAAAGTGGGTTGACGCTGGGTCGACGCTTGGTAAGCATCGACCCAGCGTAATAAATGGGTTGACGCTTGGTCCAGGCTTGAATGGCAACTCAGTTCCACTGGGTCGACGCTCCAAGCCTCGACCAAGCGTCAACCCAGTTCCACTGGGTCGACGCTGGGTCGACGCTTTTTTATGGGGGGGGGAACCAAAAATCACTGGGTCGACGGTCGACGCTTAGCGACATGCCTGGGGGGGGGGGGGGGGGTAAGCTGGGGGGGTTTTTTTTCACAAAAAACTCCGTTACTTTTGTTCTTGGATTTGGAAGAGGATGGGGGTAAGCCCGAGGCCCCGATCCTCTCCAACAACCCCACACCCTCCCGCCTCGCCTTGCAAGGGCATGGGGGGAGGGGGGGCAAAAAAGAAGCCAGTTGGTTTATTTGTGAAAAGAAAAAGAAGAAGGCCACTATGCGAAAGAGAGAGAGAGTTTGAGTCGCGGTGCGTTTGGTATATCTCGTGGTAAATCCCGCAGCGAAAAGAACGGGTTATCACGGTGACCCGTCCATCACAGCAGCCCCATCGCATGCTTGCTGCGTGCCACATGAAGAGGGTCCCTTTCAGACGAAGTGCATGAGGGGGGGGGGTCCAGGCTCAGCAGCAATTGCAGAGGTTGCCGATGAGCTGTCCCCCCCCCCCCCATTGCACGGCGGTGGAGAGCGGCAGTGAAGAATTATATCAAGCTACAACGTTGACACCCCCCCCTTCGCCCGCGGGGTGAATAAGGGGTGGGGGGAAAGGTTGAATAAAAAGGTAAAAAGGGGAAGGACGCAAGAAACACGTTGCAAATTTATGATCACACAGCACATGGCCGCGCATGGCACGCACACCACACTCTCTCTCTGGGGGCAACGCCCCCCAGGGATCGCGGCAACTCCAGACACGCGCTTACAGCCCCTGCACTCCTGGAAAGTGAGGTATGCTGCTCGCAATGCCCAAGCCGCCGCAGTGGCTGCCAATATAACCACCCCCGCGACTCCTATGCCTTCTGTAAGGTTCACCACCACAGCTTTCGACCCCCCCCCCCTATCCGGCGCCCCCTATCGGGTTATATATTTTACTCGATGCGATAGACCTCTCTCGGCCCACACCCATCGCCACCAACCCTACCCCTCCATCCCACCCCCACCGCCGCGACCCCCTCAGAGCTTGCTCTGAGACATGACCATCTTCTCCAGGTCGCGGTAGCGGGGCAGCATGTTGGTGTAGGTGTAGGTGTGCTGGGAGCGGGGGGAGGCACACAGTTCGAAGGTCTGCTGGGAGGCAACCATGTCGCTGTAGAGCTGGGTGCTGTCGGCGTGGACGAGGCCTCGTGCGAGCATGGTGTGGCCGTGCACGGCACGGAGGGCTGCGCCGAAGGCTGCGCTGTTTGCAGCACCCTTCACATCCTTGTAGACAGGGCAGCCGAAGACATCTGCAAGCACCTGCAGGATGGAGGCGTTGCGCGAGCCGCCACCCGTCACGAAGATGCGGCTGTTGGGGTTGACGACAAGCCCCAGCTCGGCGCAGTGGAGGCGCATCGAGAGGAACTGCCCTTCCACCACAGCGCGCACGTGTTCCTTGCTTCCCAGCACCACCTTGCGCCCCTCCTTGTCGAAGGTGTGCACGCCGTGCCCCCCCTGCGGGATGATCTCGCGTGTGAGGAAGTAGTACCCGATCTTGCCGTCGTTGCCGATGGGGGTGTCGCGCAGGGCGCGTTCGAACACAGCCCAGTCGGGGCCGACGTGTTCGTCGCGGATCTTCTCGCGGGTGAGGGAGCCGTTGGAGTAGCACAGCATCGCCATGTAGCTGCCCTCGATGATGGGGTGTGCGAAGACGTGGCCCACGCCGCTGGGGGTGGCGCTGTGGAGGGTGGCGAAGATGGTGTCGCTGGTGCCCATGCTGACGGCGATGTCGGACCCCGTCAGCTTGAGCCCGATGAGGGCGTTGTTGTTGTCGCCCGAGAAGGCGATGACGCTGCAGGAGGCGGGGATGCCGAAGCGGCGGGTGAAGTACCCCGAGACCTGCCCGACGCAGGTGAAGCTCTCCACCACCTCGCCCAGGCGTGCCGAGAGGTTGTACTCGCCGGATGTGTAACGGGAGGCGGTGTGTGCGAGAAGCTCAGGCGACCAGGTGCGGCTCTTGATGTCCAGAAGGTTCATCCCAGACCCGTCCGACACATCGATGGGGGCGTAACCCCCCGTCAGGACGGAGGCGAGGAAGGAGCTGATGAGGGAGATGCGTTCGCACTCCTGCATCTTGCGCGGCTCGTCGTGCAGCAGCTTGGCGATCTGGTTTCCGGTGAAGCGCTCGAAGGCGCGCGATCCGGAGATGCTGGCGACCTTCTGGGCACCGCCGGCATCGCTCTCGAGGTGCAGGCACTCGCGGGTGGTGGAGGAGTCCATCCACACAGGGGAGTCGGGCACCACGAAGCTGTCTGCGAGCTGCGACGTGAGGGTGTGCCGCCCGTCCAGGGCCTGCAGCTTTGCAAGGGCGCCGTTGCGCCAGTAGACACTCCCGTGCTGCTGCGCTGAACCGCTGATGGCAACGACACGGTCCAGTGGGGCACCCTGCACCACGAGCTGCGACAGACACCTCTCGAGCGCTTCAACCCACATCAGCGTGGGCCCAGTCACCTTGCTCCTGTGTGGGCGTGTGTTGGTTCCAAAGGCGCTGATGGGCGAAGCACAGCCACGGCAGCCTGCATGCTGTGAGGGCTGCTGGTGTCATACCCGTTGATGTGGAACCCTCCCGTCGTGCGATACTGCGGCAGCTCCTTGTCGAAGGACACTGTGCTCTCAGCAACAGGCTCCAGGGCGCCATCGACGATGAACAGTTTCTGCAGGGGTGTTGGATTGTTGATGAAGCGACTTGGGTCGCAAACAGGGAACCGTGCAAACGGGCACTCTGGGACTGGACTGTCCCCAAACAGACAGGTCCACCCTCGCTCAGCACAGGAACACGGGACCTACGGGGAACCGTGCAAACGGGTACTCTGGGACTGGGCTGTCCCCAATCATACAGGCCTCGCTCAGCACAAGAACACGGGATATACGGTCGCTCACTTCAAGCACTGTTTTCAAGATGCTCGAGGGGAAGCAAAAGTCGGATCGTAGGCGAAGGCAACGCATAGGAGTAACACTTAAAGCTGTAGTAACGCTCAATACGTGTCGGGGAATCCCCTCAGACACCTGCAGACCGATCAGGTATTTGGGCGTTATAAGGCGTGACACTTCACCAACGACACGTCACAACGTGGCCGCAGACCGATCAGGTATTGGTGTGCCGCTGAGGCACGGTATCGGTCACTTCGGAGATCAGAGACTCTAGTCTTTTGTGCTTTGAACATCATGTGGCCTGAAGGCGGTTTGCATCGCCGGATCTCCCTCCTGAAGGGCAGCGTGGAAGGACGCACGTGTGCATGTGACTCAGTCTCGACCTATTCTTTAAAGTATGCTCACCTTCCCTTGAGGGAATACACAGAGATTCCTAATGTGTAATGTCATCACAGCCACCACACAGCGTGACACTTCATCAACTACACGTCACAACCTGGCTGCAGACCGATCAGGTATTGGTGTGCCGCTGAGGCACGGTATCGGTCACTTCGGAGATCAGAGACTCTAGTCTTTTGTGCTTTGAGCATCATGTGGTCTGAAGGCAAGTTGCATTGACGTGTGATGCACAGTAAACAAAAGGGGCATATGCCAGACACGTGAATACACGCGCGCATGTGACTCAGTCTCGACCTATTCTTTAAAGTATGCTCACCTTCCCTTGAGGGAATACACAGAGATTCCTTATGTATAATGTCATCACAGGACAGGTGCACGAATCAATCAACTGTGACGCGCTATGTATCGGATACCAAGCTTTGTAGGCAACAGCGAAATTTGCAACGAGGTGGATCTCGGGGACCATCCACCTGCCAGGGGGCACAATCCTCGACGAAGCGTTTGCCGCCCTCCAATTGCGGATCCTCTACGGCTAGGGTGGGCGGGAATACCCCAGCGGAAGTTGCAGACCGATCAGGTATGGTGTGCCGCTGAGGCACGATATCGGTCACTTCGGAGATCAGAGACTCTAGTCTTTTGTGCTTTGAACATCATGTGGCCTGAAGGGCAGAACAGTTTGCACCGACGCACAGTAAGAGAAGGGCAGGTGACGCGATGGGAGAAGGGCATGTGACTCAGTCTCGACCTATTCTTTAAAGTATGCTCACCTTCCCTTGAGGGAATACACAGAGATTCCTTATGTGTAATGTCATCACAGCCACCACACAGTGACACTTCACCGACACGTCACAACGTGGCTGCAGACCGATCAGGTATTGGTGTGCCGCTGAGGCACGGTATCGGTCACTTCGGAGATCAGAGACTCTAGTCTTTTGTGCTTTGAACATCATGTGGCCTGAAGGGCAGAACAGTTTGCACCGACGCACAGTAAGAGAAGGGCAGGTGACGCGATGGGAGAAGGGCATGTGACTCAGTCTCGACCTATTCTTTAAAGTATGCTCACCTTCCCTTGAGGGAATACACAGAGATTCCTTATGTGTAATGTCATCACAGCCACCACACAGTGACACTTCACCGACACGTCACAACGTGGCTGCAGACCGATCAGGTATTGGTGTGCCGCTGAGGCACGGTATCGGTCACTTCGGAGATCAGAGACTCTAGTCTTTTGTGCTTTGAGCATCATGTGGTCTGAAGGCAAGTTGCATTGACGTGTGATGCACAGTAAACAAAAGGGGCATATGCCAGACACGTGAATACACGCGCGCATGTGACTCAGTCTCGACCTATTCTTTAAAGTATGCTCACCTTCCCTTGAGGGAATACACAGAGATTCCTTATGTATAATGTCATCACAGGACAGGTGCACGAATCAATCAACTCTGACGCGCTATGTATCGGATACCAAGCTTTGTAGGCAACAGCGAAATTTGCAACGAGGTGGATCTCGGGGACCATCCACCTGCCAGGGGGCACAATCCTCGACGAAGCGTTTGCCGCCCTCCAATTGCGGATCCTCTACGGCTAGGGTGGGCGGGAATACCCCAGCGGAAGTTGCAGACCGATCAGGTATGGTGTGCCGCTGAGGCACGATATCGGTCACTTCGGAGATCAGAGACTCTAGTCTTTTGTGCTTTGAACATCATGTGGCCTGAAGGGCAGAACAGTTTGCACCGACGCACAGTAAGAGAAGGGCAGGTGACGCGATGGGAGAAGGGCATGTGACTCAGTCTCGACCTATTCTTTAAAGTATGCTCACCTTCCCTTGAGGGAATACACAGAGATTCCTTATGTGTAATGTCATCACAGCCACCACACAGTGACACTTCACCGACACGTCACAACGTGGCTGCAGACCGATCAGGTATTGGTGTGCCGCTGAGGCACGGTATCGGTCACTTCGGAGATCAGAGACTCTAGTCTTTTGTGCTTTGAACATCATGTGGCCTGAAGGGCAGAACAGTTTGCACCGACGCACAGTAAGAGAAGGGCAGGTGACGCGATGGGAGAAGGGCATGTGACTCAGTCTCGACCTATTCTTTAAAGTATGCTCACCTTCCCTTGAGGGAATACACAGAGATTCCTTATGTGTAATGTCATCACAGCCACCACACAGTGACACTTCACCGACACGTCACAACGTGGCTGCAGACCGATCAGGTATTGGTGTGCCGCTGAGGCACGGTATCGGTCACTTCGGAGATCAGAGACTCTAGTCTTTTGTGCTTTGAACATCATGTGGCCTGAAGGGCAGAACAGTTTGCACCGACGCACAGTAAGAGAAGGGCAGGTGACGCGATGGGAGAAGGGCATGTGACTCAGTCTCGACCTATTCTTTAAAGTATGCTCACCTTCCCTTGAGGGAATACACAGAGATTCCTTATGTGTAATGTCATCACAGCCACCACACAGTGACACTTCACCGACACGTCACAACGTGGCTGCAGACCGATCAGGTATTGGTGTGCCGCTGAGGCACGGTATCGGTCACTTCGGAGATCAGAGACTCTAGTCTTTTGTGCTTTGAACATCATGTGGTCTGAAGGGGTTTGCATTGCCGGATCTCCCTCCTGAAGGGCAGCGTGGAAGGATACACGTGTGCATGTGACTCAGTCTCGACTTATTCTTTAAAGTATGCTCACCTTCCCTTGAGGGAATACACAGAGATTCCTAATGTATAATGTCATCACAGCCACCACACAGTGACACTTCACGACAACTCTGACCAGGAACAACCGCAGCCCAAACCAACGGATTTCCCACTCCGTCGTCTGCACAGCCAGAGTGGCGCAACTCAAGGATTGTAAACCCTTCGGATGGTGATCCTGGCCACCTGTCCATCCGCAAGCATACCAAAGACTGCGACCCGAGATCGACCCCAAGGTACAGAGGTCCCGACATCTTGATTGCTGTGCTCCTCTGCTCCAAGCAAGCACGTGTGTAAGACAAACCAGCCTCCACTGCGGGTTTGCTCTGCAGGGGGGGGGGGGGGGGTTGACGGAGTGAGGTGCGGTTTTGCTGTGCGGCTCAAACAACCCTCAATACACATGCGCACCACAACACCAAGAAAAAACCAGCCACACAACAACATGACGATCCGAACCAGGGGGGCGGGGAGGGGTCAACACCGCAGCTCATCCCATCACACCTCTCACCCCCCCCCTCTACGGGACCGCGAGCAGCACATGCGGCAGCACAGTGCCCCTCCGACACCCCCACCCCACCCCCCCCCCCCCCCTCTCCATCTCAAAAGTTGCGCAACCCCCCTCGGGTCCGATAGGCCAGGTGGGCGGGGAGGGGCATCTTGCGCCTCTCATGGGCTGTGAGGGATACGTTATCAGAGGGCCTGCCCCCGAGGGGGGCGGTGTCCTCCACGGGGCCGCGCAGCTTGGCATTCAGGAAGCGCCACTCGCCCACCGTGGGGATGCCCAGCACGGACCCACGGGGGGATAGCCTCTTCCGCTTCGCAGATGAGATCCGGTCCAAACGCCGCACGTCGCCCTGCCTCCTGGCTATCTCGGGATGCACCGCCGCAGCCATCACACCCAGACACGACGGGGCAGCCGCGCTGTCGATATCCTCCTGGGGCACCCAGGTCTCCAGAGGCAGCGGCAGCCTCCCCTGCTCCCCCAGCCGCTGCACCCTGTTGTGGTGCTCCACACACAGCGCGTGCCGCAGCCTCTCCCGCCGGGTCCGCGCCCCCTCTGGGATGTCACGAATCCCGCAGGACGCGCTGGCGGCACCACCATCACCCCCACCGCCCCCACCTTCGCCTCCAACCTCCTGCTGCTGCTGCCGGGCTGCACCGCCCCCCAGCCCCCGCAGGTTCAGCAGATCCGGCGTCACGGGTGTGACCCGCGGGGGTGATGGCGGCGGCACCACGCCCTCCGTGGGGAGCGCAGTGGGCTCCGCAGAGGCTGGCCTCCCCTGCCCCCCCTCTTGCCCTTCCTCCCCCTCCTGCTGCGGTGGGGCAGAGGCTGGCGGGGCAGAGGCGCACCGCTGTGGCCCGGCGGTGTCCCCGCCCATGCCCCCTGCGCTAGCGCCCCTCTTCGGCAGCATGCGTGTGACGCATTTGCTGGGCTTGATGAGGGTCCCCGACCCCCGGCACCCCGGGTGGCGTGTCGGGGGCGCCAGGGCATCGACGATGTGCCTGAAGCTGCACTGCGACATCCCAACGCAGGGGGGCTGGGTAGGGGGGTGGTGGGGATGCTGCTGCTGCTGCTGCGGATCCCCAATCCCCCGGTGGTGCTGCGCAGAGGGGGCCTTCTGTAGTGCGTCAGGTGCGGTGTGCGCTGCGGCGGAGGCGTAGTCCTCCAGCATGGTGACGACATGGTCCAGATCGATGTCCCGCACCTCCTCCACAGAGTGGCGGGACCACGCGTTGCTCTCCTTGTCCCGTGCGACGAGGAGGCGCTGCTTCCGCGACTCCCCCTTTGTCAGCGGGTTGCAGTGCAGCGAAAGCTTCATGGCAGGGGGGATGATCTGCCCCGGAGGCAGCCTGTGCATCAGGTCCTTCATGCGGATGCAGGGCCCCTCAGAGGCGGCCGGGTCTGGCTTGGCGGCGGAGGCTGTGGCGGCGCGCTTCGCAGGCTTCCGGCGCTGCGCCCTCCGCTGCCGGCGGGCAGGGGAGGCGGGCTGTTCGCCGCAGGCGAGCTCCTGTGCCTCCTGCTGCTCGCGGATGCACCTTTCGAGGGCCTCTTCATAGGCAACCTTCGCCATGTCCCTCATGTTCTGCGCGGTGCCGGGGTTGAGGATCCGCATGGTGGGGCAATGGGGGTGGTGGGGGTGGGGGTGCTGCGGGTATGTCGGTTCTTTAGGCTGTCACGTATGGGAGGCACTCCTTTGTTTGGAAAAAATAAGGAATGCGGGAGTGGAGGAGGAGGAGCGGGGGGGCTAGAGTGCAGCCCCTGGGTCACACATCGTTAAGGTCATCAGGAGGAGGAGGAGGAGGGGTGTTGTGTAGTGTTGGTGCTGTGTTGGGGGTGTAGGGGGGGTGGTGCATGGGGGTTGTGGTGATGGGGGGGGGGGGGGGGGGTTTGCAGACCCCTTGTGACGTGTGGTGTTGAATAGGGAGACCGATCAGGTATTGGTGTGCCGCTGAGGCACGGTATCGGTCACTTCGGAGATCAGAGACTCTAGTCTTTTGTGCTTTGAACATCATGTGGCCTGAAGGGCAGTTTGCATTCCGCGTAGTGTGGAAGGATGCACGTGTGCAGGTGACTCAGTCTCGACCTATTCTTTAAAATATGCTCACCTTCCCTTGAGGGAATACACAGAGATTCCTAATGTATAATGTCATCACAGTTACCACACAGCGTGATGATTCGCAACTTCTTTCGCCACCTGTAGGGATGTGTACTCTCGTTCGTCTTCGTATCCGATTCCCTTGGTGTCCCCATTAGCCTTCCACTCCTGGGCACGACACAGGCGAGCATCCTCCGTGAGGGACATACGAGAGATGGCCGGGTGGCCCCAACCGCCACTGTGGGACAACTCGTCACAACGTGGCTGCAGACCGATCAGGTATTGGTGTGCCGCTGAGGCACGATATCGGTCACTTCGGAGATCAGAGACTCTAGTCTTTTGTGCTTTGAGCATCATGTGGCCTGAAGGGCAGAACAGTTTGCACCGACACACAGTAAGAGAAGGGCAGGTGACGCGATGGGAGAAGGGCATGTGACTCAGTCTCGACCTATTCTTTAAAGTATGCTCACCTTCCCATGAGGGAATACACAGAGATTCCTTATGTATAATGTCATCACAGCCACCACACAGTGTGACACTTCACCAACGACACGTCACAACGTGGCTGCAGACCGATCAGGTATTGGTGTGCCGCTGAGGCACGGTATCAGTCACTTCGGAGATCAGAGACTCTAGTCTTTTGTGCTTTGAACATCATGTGGTCTGAAGGGGGTTTGCATCGCCTGAAGGGCGAGCCATTTTCTCAACTTTTGTTTGTGCGCACCTGTGTGTGTATGGGTGTCCATACGTGCGCTGCCAACAGTCTTTTTTACCGTGACCTGAGCAGGTTTTAGCAAAAAAGGACGCACGTGTGCATGTGACTCAGTCTCGACCTATTCTTTAAAGTATGCTCACCTTCCCTTGCGGGAATACACAGAGATTCCTTATGTATAATGTCATCACAGCCACCACACAGCGTGACACTTCACCAACTACGCGTCACAACGTGGCTGCAGACCGATCAGGTATTGGTGTGCCGCTGAGGCACGGTATCGGTCACTTCGGAGATCAGAGACTCTAGTCTTTTGTGCTTTGAACATCATGTGGTCTGAAGGGCAGGTTGCATTGACGTGTGATGCACGGTAGGCGAAAGGGGCATATGCCGGACACGTGAATACGCGCGTGCACGTGACTCAGTCTCGACCTATTCTTTAAAGTATGCTCACCTTCCCTTGAGGGAATACACAGAGATTCCTAATGTGTAATGTCATCACAGGACAGGTGCACGAATCAATCTATCTAGATTGTGATGTGTGGTGTTGAATAGGGAGACCGATCAGGTATTGGTGTGCCGCTGAGGCACGGTATCGGTCACTTCGGAGATCAGAGACTCTAGTCTTTTGTGCTTTGAACATCATGTGGTCTGAAGGGGGTTTGCATTGCCGGATCTCCCTCCTGAAGGGCAGCGTGGAAAGACGCACGTGTGCATGTGACTCAGTCTCGACCTATTCTTTAAAGTATGCTCACCTTCCCTTGAGGGAATACACAGAGATTCCTAATGTATAATGTCATCACAGACACCACACAACGTGACACTTCACCAACTGCACATCACAACGTGGCTGCAGACCGATCAGGTATTGGTGTGCCGCTGAGGCACGGTATCGGTCACTTCGGAGATCAGAGACTCTAGTCTTTTGTGCTTTGAACATCATGTGGTGTAGAAGGCAGTTCGTATCGCCGGATCTCCCCGCTGCGCAACACCTCGCTCAGCAAGCATGAAGAAAATCACATGCGAACCAATGAGTAAATACGTGTTGGGAGGGGTGGGACGGGTGGCGACGCTCACATTCGTTCACTGAGACCCGGATTACTCGTTGACACCTGCACCATTACGTGCACAGTGCGCATGGCAACTGGCTGCCTCCATAACTTGCTGCGCGGGAAACCTTTGTTCGATATGTCTACATGACGCGGGAAACAAACCTGGGAAGCGGTTAGCAGATCTCCCAAGTGACTTAGACCCACAGCACAACACAACACAGCACAACACACCCACACACACTCTCGTCATGGCATATGGAAACATCGTCACACGGGACGCAGCTCACAAAACACCACCCCACCCACCGCTGGCCACTACGGCACATCTGGAACCTGCCCCTCCGGCGTGACTTGCGAACGCACAGACCTTCTAGTTGGTCTTCTTCGCCTCCGCCTCGGCACGCTTCATCTGCATTTCCTCCACGATGGCAACACCCACGTAGCCGAATGCGACGACCTGCACCATGCCACCTGCTGCGACTGCTGCGTATGTTGAGGCGGTGTTGTCGTCAATCCCGATGGAGCTGCAGTAATCCATCGTCATGAAGAAGGCTGTGATGGGGAGCACAAACATGCACGCCGAGGCGAAGACAAACTTGCGCAGCACCTCACGTGCATCCGGCGCGAAGAGGGCCTTGGTGAAGCGCGAGAAGTAGGGCATGCGATCCGCAAGGTTGAAGATCTGGATGTCGTGCCCCTTTATCGCACGCACAAGATCCTCCTCTGCCTCGTCAGCCTCGTCTGCCGCCTCCACCCCGGTGCCATCGGCGTCCGGCTTTTCCTCCGTACCCTCCGGCACTGCGGCTGCCTCCTCTGCAGGCGGAGGCACAGCCTCGGCACCCTCGTCCTTCGGCGTCTCGGTTGTCACGGGCTTGTCTTCCTTCGCCATCTCGCCAAACCCACAACCCACCCGCAGAAGGCTGTCTGTGGTGGGAGAGAGGTCTATTCTGTTGGCAGCAAATGCCAATGTTCCATCTCTCTGGAGGGAAATGCACTGCCCCTGCTGGGCCGTTTGATTCACTCGCTGGCCTCAATGGGGAAATCATAAGGCAGTTATTGTGTTGATCGCTCCCCTCCACACACCACGGGGACCACGTTGCAGATTTTCGATGCAGGACGGGGCATGCAGACGCGAGGTGGAGGTGGAGGAGGTGGGGTTTGGGGGGGGGGGGGGGGACACAGCATGGGGTCTTCTTCCTTGATCCGACGTTCACCCCCTCCCCCGTCCCCATCATCATCTCCTCTACCCTCCCCCCCCCCCCCCCTCCACCCCCCAGTTTGGGTGACTGCCTGTTCACGCCAGCCAAAACCCGGCACAGCAGCAGACACAACATCACACAAACTCCTCACTCCAAAAAAACCCCCCCAAGAGCCTGATGATTCCTAACCATATGTAACCTCATGTGATGATGGGTCCCACTGCCGCCCCCTCCCACACACACACACACACCGAATGTCACAACTCCTCCACTCGATGGGAGGGGGGGTGGGGGGTGCGGGGGGCGGGGTAAAGCTGCACGGTCTGTAATAAAGGGTAACGGAATAGAAAAAAGTCAAAAAAAACATCCCAAAAAACATGCAGCACACGTGAAGCGGGCTATGGCACGGGATTAAGGATAGGAGTAGGCGGTGGTGTGTTGTTGGGGAGTGGGGAAATGCGGTTTCCTTTTATTGCTGGTCTCACTCAACTCAAAAAAAATACCTACCTGGAACAGACAGCCGTTCTTCTCAAGAGAATTTTGTATCAGTGCAGACCTCAAACGGTTGCTCACCCCCCTGCTCTTCGTGCAATGCCCGCCTGTCGGACAAAAGAGGCCAAAATGTCTTCTGATATTTTTTTCCGGTTTGAACACAACAAAACGGGGGGTAAAACAGATGCAGGACAATGCCATCAAAAAAAACCAAAGGAGATATCGCGCGGGGAGACATCAACGGAGATCGGGGTCGGGTGCGGGACAGGAGGGACAGATCCGCGGGAGTGGTGCACTGGAGCGTTGGATTCTGGGTGGCGAAAATAATTCAAAACCTCCCAAAACAAAATCAACAGCACACACACACACCCTCCTCCTCCTCCGCCCCCCCCCTCCCCCAATCGCCTCGTTCTCTCCACGCTTCAAGAAGAAAGGGGACAGGGGTATAACTGTGTCGTGGTGACGGGGGATGTTTGTTTCCCAGTGTAGACCTAACGTAGTGCCGCAGAGGGAAGGGTGGTAGGGGATGTGGGCGAAAGGAGTTGGGTAGGGGGGGGGGGGGGGGGGGGTGCCGCAAGCGCGCCCTGGGAGTGAAGTGGCGCGGAAAATTTGCGAGCGGATGTGACGGAGATGATGTTGCTTGAAGAAAGAAGGGGGGGGGGGGATTGGGGAGAGGGCCTCGTGATGTCGAACACGGCCCTGTCGATGTTTTTTTTGCCAAAAGGGAGCGGCGCCTTCCCGTACATCAGATGCAATCGTGAAGGGTTCAATACCGCATCCTTGAAACAGAGAAAATGATAGAGATCAGTCATGATGGGTCTGCTGTCTTAGATAACACGATCCACAAGAAGCTGCAGATCTTTTCGATGGAGATTTGTCTGATTCGTTTTTGGTGCCGCTGTCTAGCCTGACGTGCGAGACTGCCAGACATGTGACGCGCACAAAATGATACCCGAAGGCGTTGTTTGTTTGCCCGCAGAGTGTAGACGCAGTTCGTCCTCCACCTCCGCGAGCAATCGATGTAATATTTTTTTCTTGCTGAGAAAAAGTGTCGCTTCAGCCTCGACGGCCAGCTTTTTGCTAAGCCGATCGGAACAAAAAAAACGAGAATGTCTGATGGGGCAGGGGGTGCGGGGGCATCTTCGAGAAATATGTATTCATTATTTGCACTTCTCCTCTCAACTTCTCTGATGCAACCATCTGAAACCTTATGTTGGCCTAGAACATGTGGGGGGGGGTGGGGAGGTAGGGGGCGTGCGTGTGTGTGCATGTTGTGTTGGACAACAATAAAACAGAATCGCAACAACGGCTCGGGATTTTTTTTGCTATCGTTTGTTTTGACAATGCACACAGGGCTGGGACCAAAAATACCCGCGTACTTCGCGCACACTCCCCCTCAAATTGAGAAGGGAAGGGAAAGGGGGGGAATATCGCAAACTCTCCAGCTACGCTAGGTACAAAAGTTACAGGAAAAATGTGACGGCGTAGTGCGTAGCGAGAGGGTGCGAAAAGAAATGAAGTGTTGTGAGGGGTGTCAGCAGGTGATGGGACATAACCGCGTGGTTTAGCTGAATATGTTGGGGTAAGCTAGTAGATGCATGCTCGACGGCGGGGCGATAAACGCCCCACCAGGACACGCTATGCAAAAAAAAAATCAGGAAATAGACAGCATCAAAATAGAACCCCCTGATGGAAGTACTGATGTCGAACTAACTATAAAGCAAAAAAAGCAAAAAAGCCAAAAATAATACCGTCACAAGGTTGAGAGAGGTCTCTTCCAGTTCGACTGCACCTTTCACTGCTTAGCCCGATATGAATTTCCTTTTGAGTGAGCAGGCTGTCTTCCCGCCGGGAATGACACACCCCTTTCCACCGCCGCCATCCTATACCCGCCATGCCATATGCACTGCATATGTGGGGAAGAAAAACCTACTAAACAGGGGGGGATAAATTCGCCTTTTGATAACTGCAAGAATAGAGGGGGTGCACAGGGGGGGTCCAAAGGGGGGATGGAACGGCACCCGGAGTGCGCTAAAAAGCACCTCGTCTCACAACAACACCCGAGAAAAAAATGTGGCAGGTGGAGGGGGGGGAGTGGCAAGAAAAATCCCAAAAAATGGTGGAAAAACAACTCACCCTGCCCCCCCCCCCCCCCCTTCACCCACCCAAAATGGTATCGCCCCCAACACACAATATAAGTGTGCTGCAGAGTGTTGGCCACACAGAGCGAAAAGGAGGCAACATCAAACAACAACAGTAAAACAAAGCAAAGAAAAAGGAACAACTCTCATATTGAGTTCGGAACGGGATCGGGTGATCGGAACAGACGAGGGGTCGGGGGTGGGGGGGAGACGGGAGGGAGGGAAGGAGGGCACGGGGGGTTATCGAGCCCCTGGAAGGCAGCAGAACGGGGGGGAGGAGACCCCCCACCCCTCTGCCACCCAACCGCAGGGGCAGAGATAGTTTTTTGAGGTATTTTTTCTCGACAACACACACTTCTTTGCGATGTGCTTCTTGGGTCTTTAAAAAAAACCTGGCCTCCCCGTGTTCTCCACTTCCCACCCCCCCCTCCCCCTGGCCTGATCGCTCCTCCCAACCAAGAAACCACCCTCGGGGGCCTTCGCTACCAGGTGTGACTGAGTGAGAAGAAGTGAGCCACGGCCCACTTCCCCTCACTGGCTGACGAGCTGTGACCAGCTGTGACTGGTAGCGAGGGCCCCCCTCCTCTCGAATAACATTACGGAAAAAAAACACGTGCAGCGCGGGGAATAGCGATTGGCAAAAACAAAAGGCAGCCAGCCTTGGGGAGGGTGCTGAGGGCGGGGGCGGGTGTGCGTGTGTGGGGGGCTGGGGGACGCACCGTGGTCATTATGAAGAGCCATCGGAATGCGGTCCACAACACACACCCTCCTCTTGCCGCACTGCTGAACCTGAAAGGGCTTGTACTGCACACACCACCTCGCCTCGGGTAAAATCTCTTTCTCTTCGTGTGTGGGGGGGTTCGCTTTGATTTAAGGTTCTTTTCGGAAGAAGCAGGAGGAACGGGGGAAGGAAGGAGGAGGACGAGGCATGAAATGCCTCCTCTAGACTAGGGCAGCTCACCAGCTCATCGTGTTGGGCAGGTTCATCGGCAGCTGCAGGGGGCGGTGCTGGGGGGTGGTGCCCGGCTGGACCTGGAGGGCCTGGCCGCGGTAGCCGGGCTTGACGTACTCCGCCCACGACCGCACTGTCATGCGCGTGACGTCCACACGCTCCAGGGCCTGCACAAGGGCAACGGCAAGCTGGATGTTGGTAATGAGCGACACGCTGAAGTCAACAGCGCTACGACGCATGTGGTACCCAGCAGTGAGGGACTGCGACGAGAAGGACCCGGGGACGTTGATGACCAGGTCGATCTTGTTGGTCTTGATCATCTCCAGCGCGCTGGGGGTGTCGTCGCCGCCCTTCTCACCCGGCTTCGTGACAGACACGCAGTCCACACCCTCGGCCTGGTAGAACTCGAAGGTCTTGTCCGTGCAGTGCAGCTTGTAGCCCATCTTCACAAGCGACTTCATGTAGCTGATGAACGCAACCTTCGCCTTCATCGGCCCCAGAGACACCAGGATGTTCTTGGTGCGGGTGGGGAGCTTGAAGTTGGTCGCCAGCATCGACTTCAGCAGGGCCTCGTGCTGGTCCAGGCCGAAGCACGCAACCTCACCAGTGCTCGCCATCTCGACACGCGTGATGGGGTCGGCGCCCTGCGAGTGGTGTGGTGTCGGGTAGGGCGGCAGGCACAGGACACGGATCTGAACTGAGATGTGCAAGGCGAAGATAACCATACCTGCAGACGCGTGAAGGAGAACATCGGGCTCTTGACGCACACCCACTCCGTGTCGTACAGGTGGATCTGGTACGGCGGGCACGGCGCGCCAACCTGCGTGGTGTCAGAGAGTGTTGCAGCTAGCAGGCGATGCGTCATACCATGGCACGGGTCGCCAGCTCGATGAAGTTGACGTCGAAGGTCTTCGACACGAAGGGGAACGAGCGGCTCGCACGCATGTTGCACTCGATGATCTGGTGGAGGATTTGTGTGTTGCGCTGCACTGTGCCTGCCATACCTTGATGTCGTTGTTCTTCGAGAGGAACTGCGCGTTGACAGGCCCCGTGATGTTGAGGCGCTGGACCAGAGCGCTCATGATGCGCTTGATACGACGCACCGTCTCGACGTACAGCTTCTGGGCAGGCAGCACCAGGGTGGCGTCACCAGAGTGCACACCAGCGTTCTCAACGTGCTCCGACACCGCGTAGTTGATGATGCGCCCGTCCTTCGCCACGGCGTCCATCTCAACCTCCTTCGCGTTCTTCACGAACTTCGACAGCACAACAGGGTGGTCGCGGTTCACGTTGGTCGCCTGGGCAAGGTAGTTCACCAGGTCCGCCTCGTTGTCCGCAACGTTCATCGCCGCACCCGACAGCACGTAGCTGGGACGCACCAGCACGGGGTACTCCACGCGCTTCGCGAACTCCTTCGCCTCCTCCACGGAGCAGGCGTCGATCCACTGCGGCTGGTCGATGTGCAGGTCGTCGCACAGCTTGCTGAACTTGTTACGGTCCTCGCACATGTCGATGCTCTCGGGGCTCGTCCCAAGGATCGTCACGCCAGCCTCGTGCAGCGGCACAACCAGGTTGTTGGGGATCTGCCCGCCGACGGACACGACGACCTGTGTGGGAGGTGAAGGTAGTGGTTGCGGTGGTGGTATGGTGGGAATTATGGCAATGACATGTGCAACAGGCATACACCACGCGCGCCCTCACGGTGGTAGATGTCGATGACCGACTCCAGCGACAGCTCCTCGAAGTAGAGGCGGTCGGACTCGTCGTAGTCCGTGGACACCGTCTCGGGGTTGTAGTTGATGACAATCGAGCGCAGGCCCAGCTTGTTCAGGGTGCGCACGCAGCTCACGGCACACCAGTCGAACTCGCAGCTGCTCCCGATACGGTAGGCACCGCAGCCCAGCACGATCACACCGCCACCCTGGAAGGGAAGGTCTGTAGGTGGTGTTGTATGTGGCATTGCAGGGGGGCGGTTCCAGGCCAACACACGGCACCGCTGAGGTCAAGGATGCATACCGTTCTCCGTGCCGTTGTAGGTGGTGTACAGGTAGTTCGTCTTGGCGGGGAACTCCGCTGCAAGCGTGTCGATCTGCTTCACCACAGGCAGCACCTGGTTCTTGATCCTCATGTTGCGGATCTGCGATGGTGGTGCGGTGGCACGGCACTGTGCCCCTCAGTGTCATACCTCCAGCTCGGATGCCTTCACAACACGGGCAATCGCCTTGTCGCTGAAACCCAGCTGCTTGGCCATCACCAGCAGGTCGGTGCGCATGGGCTTCGTGACGGTCACAAGCTTGTTCTCCAGGTCGACGATGTTCTGCAGCTTGCGCAGGAACCAGCGGTCAATCTTGGTCAGGTTGTACACGCGCTCCACCCCGTACCCACGGTACAGCGCGACGGCAATCGCGAAGACACGACGGTCGCTGTGTTGGCGAGGAGGTGATGTGGTATGTCTTGGCACGTGCTATACCTGGGGTTGGACAGCAGGGAGTCGAGCTCCTCCTCTGTCGACGAGTTCTCGGCGGCGTCGGCAAGGTCACTGCGATGGGTTGTGGTGTGCGGTGTGGTGGTGGGGGTCTTCTCGGTCGGACAGTAGACAACACAAGAGAACCATGAATATCAAAGAAGCGGGAGACAGGAGTAGCAGCTCTGCCACCGTTGCATTCGGCACCGTCCAGTGCAAAATATGAGGCGAAGGCAGGGAACACTGCTCGTGCCTGATGAAGGGTGTCAAATTCCAAGAAGGCATACCCGAACCCGTCGATGCCACCGTCAACCATGCGGAGACCCTTCTGGAAGGCCTCCTCGAACTTCCGCCCGATGGACATCACCTCGCCGACACTCTTCATCGCGCTGCCGATGGAGGACGACACACGGCTGAACTTGCGCATGTCCCAGCGGGGGAACTTGATGACGCAGTAGTCGAGGGACGGCTCGAAGCAGGCGCAGGTGCTCTGCGTCACAGCGTTCTTGATCTCCGGGAGCTTCGTCCCGAGGGCAAGCTTTGCCGCGACGTAGGCCAGGGGGTACCCGGTGGCCTTCGACGCCAGAGCGCTCGAGCGCGACAGACGCGCGTTCATCTCGATGATGCAGTAGTCGTTGGTGTGGGGGTCCACGGCGTACTGCACGTTGCACTCACCCACGATCCCAATGTGGCGGGCAATCTTGATGGCGACCTTCCGCAGGTGGTAGTACTCCTCGTTCGTCAGCGTCTGGCTGGGCGCCACCACGATGGAGTCACCGGTGTGGATGCCCAGGGGGTCGAAGTTCTCCATGTTGCACACGGTGATGCAGTTGTCGTCCGCGTCACGCACCACCTCGTACTCCAGCTCCTTCCACCCCTTCAGCGACTTGTCGATGATAATCTGGTCGGACCCGCTGAAGGCCTTCGTGCAGAGCTCCTTCATCTCCTCATCGTTGGCGGCAAAGCCAGAGCCCAGCCCGCCGAGGGCGAAGGCGGAACGCACCAGGACAGGGTACCCGATCTCGTGGGCCACGTCCAGGGCAGCTTCCACGGTGAGGGCGGTCTTGCTGAGCGCAACCTTCTCCCCGATCTCGGCAAGCTTCGCGGCGAAGATCTCACGGTCCTCCGTGTTCACGATGGCGTCGACGGGGGTCCCGAGCACCTCGACGTTGTGGTACTTCAGCACACCGGAGTCACGCAGCTGCACACCGCAGTTGAGGGCGGTCTGCCCACCGAACTGAAGCATGATACCGTCGGGCTGCTCCTTCTCGATGACCTTGCGCACCATCTCGGGGGTGACCGGCTCGAAGTACACCTCGTCGGCCATGCCTGCCGAGGTCTGGCACGTCGCGATGTTGGGGTTGACCAGGATCACCTTCAGGTTCGCCTCCTTCAGCGCCTTGATAGCCTGGCTGCCAGAGTAGTCGAACTCGCCGGCCTGCCCGATGGACAGACCACCGCTGCCCAGCAGCAGCACCTTCTTCATGTCGGGCTTGCGGTACATCGGCACCGTCGTGACGCGCGCGCTGCGCTCAGAGATGCGGCCCAGGAACATGTCGAACAGGAAGTCCGTGTCGGTCGGCCCCCCCATCGCCTCCGGGTGGAACTGCACGGAGAAGAACGGCTTGGAGATGTGCGTGATGCCCTCGTTGGTGTAGTCGTTGGCGTTGTAGAAGAGCGGCGTCCAGTCCTCGGGCAGCGTCTTCTCGTCCACAGCATAACCGTGGTTCTGCGGGGTGATGTAGCACCGCGTGGTGCGCATGTCGATCACCGGCTGGTTCATCCCACGGTTGCCGAACTTCATCTTGAAGGTCTTCGCGCCGGTGGCACGGGCGAGCAGCTGGTGCCCCATGCAGATACCGAAGATCGGGATCGGGGGCTCGCGCACGAGGCACTTCTTGATGGTGTCGACGGTGATGTCCATCATCTCCGGGTCACCAGGCCCGTTCGACAGGAAGATCCCGTCGCACTCCTCGGTGGAGAAGTCGTAGTCCCACGGCACGACCTTCAGCGTCGTGTCGGTGTGGTTGAGGAAGTAGCGCAGGATGTTGTTCTTGATACCGCAGTCGACAGCGACAATGCGGAACTTGCCAGACCCGAAGGTCTCCGGCTCCTTGCGCGACACCATGGCGCACAGGTTGACCTTGTTGGGGTCCTCGAACGAGATGGCCTCGGTGTCCTCGAACTGCACCTTCCCGAGGAGGGACCCGTTGTCACGGATCTTCTTCACCAGAGCACGCGTGTCAATGTTGTACAGCGCGGGCACGTTGTGCTCCTTCAGCCAGGCCCCAAGGGAGCGAGTGCTGGAGTAGTGGCTGGGCGCCCAGCTGTAGTCGCTGACGATCACACCCGTGACCTGCACCTTCGACGACTCGAAGTGCTTCGGCAGCCCGTACTTGTCCTTCTCGTCCGTGTCCGGCACACCGTAGTTCCCGATGAGCGGGTAGGTCAGGACCAGGATCTGCCCCTTGTAGGACGGGTCCGTCAGGGACTCGGGGTACCCAACCATCCCGGTGTTGAACACCACCTCACCCGCCACAGACACATCGGCACCGAACGACTTGCCGACCAGCACAGTGCCGTCGGCGAGCAGCAGGCGGCCCTGCTTCGCGGAGAGCTCCGTCTCGACCTGATCGGCCTTAAAGGCGGCCGTATCGACAGACATATTGCAGCGTAGAAGGACCCCCTCCTGCAGGGGTGTGGTGTGTGGTGGCACGGCATGGCATGGCGTGTGGAGACAACCCAGAACACTCCCGGGGGGGACGGGGAGGGGGGCAGCTTGTTCTCTCTAAGACTACTAACCACCTCCGAGCGCCTCCCTCTCCCGCACCGGGGGTGGGCAAGGCTACTGGTGGACAAAGTTGTAACAAGAATCTACAGCGGCGGGGCGGGCGGGGTACGGGCTAGTCTGGGGATATCAAAAAGGCAAGGTGTGAGTCCTGGCCCTCCCTTGGGAGGGGCACGGGGTGCACGGCCGGTGCAGGGGCTGCGTGACCGTGGCACCTGCGCATCTCGTCGATCGTCGCCTCCATGCGCGCCTCGCGCAGGCGGGCTGCCTGGATCCACGCCAGCTGCGTGTCGACGTTGTTGCGCAACTCATCCGCATCGATCTTTGCCTGGTGCAGCTCTGCCTGCAGCTTCACCTTGTCGGCATGCTCCGCTTCGAGCCGCTGCGCCAGGGCCTCCAGCAGACGGTGCATCTCCGTGCCGTGTGCGGGCAGCTCGTCGTTGTGATTGAGGCAACACTGGGCAGCCCCGCGCCCCCCGGCGACCAACACCTCCACATCCGCCCCATCCGGCACCTCGGCACCCCGCACCCGCGCAGCCTCCAGCCACTGCGGGGCACGCAGCCCTTCGGCTGGTGGGGGCTCCTCTGGCAGCAAGGCCAGCAGCAGGCGTATCCTGTGCATCGCTACCTTCAGCCGCTCCAGCAGCTGCTGCAGGTGGTCGTCGGAGGCTCCGCGTTGCACCTCCAGGATGGCGTGGTAGAGCGACATCACCGCGTCGTTGGACTCCGTGAAGTGCTTCGGCAGCAGCTTGTCGCCCGGCTGCACCACAACCTCCAGCCCTTCGTACACCACAGACCCCGACTTCAGGTGGAACAGCGCCAGCAAAATCGCGCTCTCCATCTTCCCCGCGCAGTGCGTCAGCTCCCGCTTACCCCGCGCATACCCCAGGTGGGTCCACTGGTCGTTCACCACCTGGATCCGACTGACAACCTCCCACAGCCATTTGATGGCCTGCTCCAGGATGTACCCGATGTCCGTCGCACACTCAAACTGGGGGCGGCGCGGGACAAAGAGATAGGATATGGGGTGGTACCGCATGTCAAGCTTGGCGGGGTCCACCCCCTTCTCGCGCGATGCGATGAAGGCGTAGAGGTGGTCCGCATCGTCGAGCGGAATCACCAGCTGGTCGCTGCTGGGGAAGGCACGGAAGGGCTGCCCATCCACACTATAGAACATCGCGGGGCCATCGCTGCCGGGGTGCAGCGGGCACACCGTAATAGCCGGAGGCGACGGCGTATACCGCACATCAATCCGTGGGGCTGAGCTGGACACCGCATGCGGGCTCGGCACATCCGTCCCTGCGGATCGCAGCTGCGCCGCCTTCGGGCTGGTCGTCGCATGCTCCGTAAGGGGTGCGGGCGGCCCAGCCGGTCGCGGCGCCCCCGCCGCCGGCACCACCACCGATGTAGCAACCGCATTCGACGGGGCCCTGCTCGGCATCACCGCCACCGCCGTCATCTCATACACAGCACCCTCCTCCGAGAAGAGCCGGAAGGGGCCTGTGTAGAGATAGCCCCCCTCCAGCGGATCCACCTCGGGCCGCAGGCTGAAGTAGCACGTCGCAGCGGGGTGGTGCTCGATGCTGACGGAGGGGCCTGCCACGACCCACACGGGGTCTGGCGTGATGAGGCCTGGCGGACGTTGGAAGCGGTACACCTCTGTTGCGACGGGGGAGAACCGAGTGAGGGCTGCGGCGCTGACGGCGCGGATTGCGACCTGCGGCTCCGGTGGCGGGTGGATCATGAAGGGGCCCTCGTAGACGGGGGAGTGTATGCTGGGCTCAGACCCATCCGTCGTGAAGAAGATGGCACATCCCGGGTTGTTGGGGCTGTTCTCTATCACAACAGTCTCCCCCTCCGGAACAGAACACCCCGCCGGCAGGATGCGGGGCGGGTGCAGCACGCTGTCCTGCGCAGCCACCGCCATCACCTGCTTCGGGACTACCACAGAAGCACCCCCTCCGGGGCGCATCGCCAGCACGGAGCGCGCCCCTTTGTTATAAGGGTGAGGCTTTTCATACTTTTTCATCGCCCCGCTGGGGGGGGTGGGGGGTGGGGGGGCAGGCAGGGGGCTGATCGAAGCAAACTGTCGAACAGCAGGGGGTCTGTCTAACCAAAGCACTGCCCCTCGGATGGGGGGAGGGGGGTGTTAAATGTTAGGCAAGCTCTGTGGCACACATTTGTTTTCCCTGTGGGATGAGGGGGTGTGTGTGTGTGTGGTGAGTTGTGGAGCCAGGAGTGTCGGCGAGATTCACAGCAGGGAGGGTGTGGGAGGAGTCTTGCTGAGAGAGGATGCAAAGGAGATAGGGGGAGGGGGAGGTCAGGTCATCCAGGTCTGCTTGTAGTATCAGTTGGCGTGTGGAGGGGCTGGAGTGGGGAACCCCGCAGGGGGGTACACACGCACACCTGGCACAGCAACAGGAACGGCAAATCCGCAGACAGCGGAGACAGCAAAGGCACGCCAGAAGGGTGTTATCTGGGCATGGGGTGTGAATCAGCAGAAAGAGCGCAGGCAGGTGGAGGGCGGGAACGGAAGCCACACGGCTGTTTGTTTGCTTGCACCGTGAGTGCAGCAGCAAAGCACCGTGTGTTTCGTCCCGTCTCCAGAGCAGAGATAATGCAAAGGGGCCAGCACCAGCACACAGACATCACGCTTTATGCATCTGCGCATAAGCGCGAGGCATGTGGCTGGCGTGCTGGCCTTGTCTTGTTGCCAGGAAACAAATGTCAAGGGTCAGAGCAGGAAAGATGGCGTGCGAACCGACAGGTGACGGACGGTGCCTTACGGAACAGCGCCGAACGGGCCGTCACTCAGCGGGCGAATGTCGAGCCCCAGCCACGGGCACTCCGCGCACGACGGAGCGGGCCCCTGCCCCCTCTTGCAGTCCGTTGCGCGGCACTCGGAGTTCACCGCGTCCCACACGCACTTCCCCGTCGAGGTCGGGCACGCCCCAGGAGTCGTGTGCTGCGCGCAGTCCACCCCAGCCGCGTCAATCCCGAACGCGACAAACTCCGCCTTCTCCGCCCCCGGGACGGTGATGATGGTCGACTCCCCACGTGCCAGCTGCCTGCGGAACGCACCCATCGGGTGCACGAAGCTGGCCCCAGGCGCACCCGTCACGAACCGCGGCGCGCACTGGTTCCGCTTCCACCCAGGGGTGACGGAGAGCAGCCCCGGGATCCCGCCCTGGTACTTCGTCGCGCAGGTGTGGGAGCACGAGTAGAAGAAGACCCACGCGTCGCACACCTCCACGGCCGATGTGTCGGGGCACGTGAACTTCACATCCACCCCCACGGGCAGCTGCCACTGCGGGATCGTGAGCGGCAGAAGCTCCAGGAACGCCGGCGGGTTGCGGAGCTCCGAACCCATCAGGTCCGGCCACGCCTCCACCCCGTGCGCCATCAGCGCCAGGTTGATACTCCCCACCGGCCCCACCACCACGGATTGCGCATTGATTCCTGACGACGGGGGGTGCACGGGTGACACTACGATTTCCCTGCTGGCGGGCACAGTAAGTGACGCCACAGCCGCAAGGAACGCAATTGCCATCTTTCCTGTCTGTTGTCTGCTGTCTGGTGTAAAAGTGGAGCAGCGAATGCCTGTTGGTTGGGTGTTGCTGTGTGTCTTGTGAAGTAGGCCGTGACCTGCGCACACCCCTTGTCGTATCTCCGGGGAACAAAGAGACACAAACCCTGCTGTGAGTTGTGCGGTGTTCCCCCTCAGCCCCCCCCCTTTCCAACGCAAGTGGTGGGTAAAAATAAAAACACAACAGGTCAGATCGCCCATCCTTCCTCGACCTCACGACTCCCCTGCGGTGCTCAAACACGTGGGGTGGGGTGGAGTGGAGGGAGAGGTCTTCTGCTGCGCCCATCACACAAGACACAGAGAGAGAGAGAGAGGCACACGCATGCTCCTCCAACCGACCCCCCCTGTTGCTGTGCTGCTGCATCATTTCCGGGGTGTATGTTTCTGCCCTTCATCCCACCACCCCCTCTGGGCGTTGTCTGTTGCGGTGTGCTCCAAATCAGCAGCATCGTCGTCCAACCACCGAGAGAGATGCTCCAACTCCTACAAAACACCACGCATGTCCCACCCACCCACCCACCCCACCCCTCCAAAACGAGACGCGTCGAATCAGCATCCGGTTCTACGTGTTCCCGTTGTCCCCCCCCCATCTCCCCCCCCTCCCACGTCCCCTAACAGCAACACAGCAAACACCTCTTGATGGGGGGGGGGGGGTCGTGATAAGATGCTCTTTCACCCACCCGATGCACTACCCCCCCTCCCCTTCGATACGACGTGTATCAGGTTTTGCAAACGTATACATCCGCCGTGTTGATGTCAGCGCACATTTTTACCTTGGCTACCAGGGGTGGGTGGGGTAGGGGGGGGTTGAGGGGCAGGGGGGGGGTAGGGGGTAAAAACCCAGCGGCTCAGAACAGCTCGCGGGGCGTGGGGGGGGGGGGGGGGTAGGGGGGGTCAAATGCCACCCTTTTACGTGGACAAACACGATTTTTCAAAAAACCGGCGCAGAGGCCCCAAAGCCCCCGTAAACCCTCCAAACCCCCCCAGATCGGTCCGGAAACCCATCGAACCCCACTTTTCCACCATTCCGGGCACCTCAGGTGCCCGAATTGGGGTACCTAAATTTTGTGCCACCGTTTGGTACCGTACAGTGCCACTGTGTGGGAGGTTGGAAAAGAAAATGCCCCAACACACCACATCTGAGGGTTGCAATGCATGTTGCTTGCCAACCACGTCATCCGGTGGGTGTCAGGCGCTATGTAGGTGGCATTAGCCAGGTCTTCGATGTGTTCTGGCTTGTATATATACCTCCCTGCCACCATGCACCGGGAGGCTGCCTGTAGGTACGGAACAGTCCAGATGGTCGTGTGATTCCTGTGCAGCAGTGCTCCACAACCGGGATGTGTTGACAACGACTGTTGCAACACGAGCTGTACATTCCGGGAACACATGAAGTGCGCTGTCGTGGTACCCATTGTGCCAGAATTGGTAGTTGCTGCGGTCTACTTTGCCTGGCCCAAGAGCACTGGTACTGAACGGTGCAATATGCGTGGCGAGGTGAATACAACGGAAGCGCGCAAAGTCAATACAGCTCTCGGATGGCGGGTGGTGGTGCCACTAGTGTGTGACGTTCACTCGAGGATACAACGCATCACAATGAATCAGCAACCGTGGACCGAGTACAATACACTCTCTGTGGCTGGTGTGGGGGACAAAGGCAGTGCCTGTGCCGCAGGCAGGGAGGTATATATACAAGCCAGAACACATCGAAGACCTGGCTAATGCCACCTACATAGCGCCTGACACCCACCGGATGACGTGGTTGGCAAGCAACATGCATTGCAACCCTCAGATGTGGTGTGTTGGGGCATTTTCTTTTCCAACCTCCCACACAGTGGCACTGTACGGTACCAAACGGTGGCACAAAATTTAGGTACCCCAATTCGGGCACCTGAGGTGCCCGGAATGGTGGAAAAGTGGGGTTCGATGGGTTTCCGGACCGATCTGGGGGGTTTTGGAGGGTTTACGGGGGCTTTGGGGCCTCTGCGCCGGTTTTTTGAAAAATCGTGTTTGTCACCCCCATTTGACCCCCCCTAGGGGGGGGGGGTGTGGATGTCTAGCGGGCACACGGAAGGCGATATGATGAGCTGGAGGGGGGGGGGGATGTGTGTGAAAATAACTAACGATTCGGTTTGTCAAAAGAGGGGGGGCGGGGGGGACGAGGCGCAACTCACATACACACAACCCATCCACACCCCCATCCACCCATATCCCTTTTTCACACAGTCTGCGGGGGCACAGAACACGCAGCACAGAACAGGGCAACTCACAAAGTAAATAAGTCTGCTTCCCTTTTACTGCAGGCTCGCTACCCCCCTGTTGCCAACTCTCCCTTGCCTCTCCCCTTCTCTTTGCGTCTTCGGGTTTCTATCGCCTTCCGCCATCTTCTGAAGTCTGCTGCCTACACACACACGAGAGAGGGGCTTTTCGCATTTTGGCAGGTTTGAATTTTTTTGGGCATTTTTTTTTCCGGCGGTTTTCCTCAAAAGGTGAAATGCGCCCCAAAAGAAAAAAGGTATGCCCGTCGGCGCCGCGTTGCGAAAAAAAATGCCACCCCTATATATACACACACAGCCACGCGGTAATATTTCTTGATCCAGGGTGTGGGAGAAAGAAAACATCCCAGCGCCAACACACGCACAGCGGAGGCTGTGTGTTGTGCCCCCTTCCTGAAATCAAAGAAAAACATTCTCCGCCGATTCAATAAAAAGGCTGTACAGAGAGCATGCAGATGGCGGGGAGATATAATGGCGACTGGAGAATGCCCCTTCGGAAGGGGCAGGGGAGGGGCACGGGCGGGGTGGGGTGGGGAGCGCGGTGCCTGTGGTTTCAGTACAAAGGGAGGTACAAAAAATGAAGGGTGGGGAGGGGGGTCTGAACTAAAAAACACACCTGGCGCACGTCGCTTCAAAATCGTTGGGCGCAGATTGGAGACTGAGAAAAAGGGGCCTTTTTTTTCTTCTGTTGGTGGGGGGCAGACAACACACACGAATAAGGAAGCACACACATGATGTCGTAAAATCAGAAAGAATAACGGCGGAACTACCACACGTGTGCCCCCCCTCCCCCCCCCCCTCTTCCTCTCCCGCCGTTTCTTTTTGACCGCCTCGAAAGTTTTTTTGGGGTGGGGGGGGTGGGGGGGGCGGGGTGGTTGTGGTGGTGGGCCGGGTACTTGTTTTTGTTGTTCCATTTTCGTTCCATCAGACGTAGCGAGAGATTCTGTTCTTGTGTGTTTGTTTTCGACCACAACGACACCCCTGGGGGACCAAACCCGACCCCTACGCGCTGCGGGCGTCAGGGTACTTGTCAGGGTGGCGCGCCAGGTGGTCCTTCAGCTCCTGCAGCTGGTCCTTCAGGTTGTCGCTCGGCTCAGCGTACACATCGGTGATCATGTGCTGTGTCGGGATGTTGGTGTGATGGAGGACTCCGCGCATGCGTTGCCACAGGTCTACAGTGTATGACACCAAATGTTCTTCCAGCGAAGGTGGTAGGGGTGGGATAACCTCGCTTGCATACCTCAATCCCCCACATGCCCAGGTTGCCCTGGTGCGTCAGGCTCTTCATGACCTCCTTACGGGTCTCCTCACGCACCTTCTTCGAGTCCTCCTCGGACCACCAGCCCTTGGCCTCCAGGAAGCGCGTGAAGCGCTTGATGGGGTTGGGCCCCGCCATCCACTGGTCCACCTCAGACTTCGCGCGATACCGCGTGGAGTCGTCGGAGGTGCTGTGGTGCCCTGTGTGTGGTGGTGTGGTGTGTAGTGTGCGGCACTCCATGCTCAGGCATACCGCCACGGTACGTCATGGCCTCGATCAGCACGGGAGCATCGTGCTCGATAGACATCTCACGCGCCTTCTTCGTGGCAGCGTACACCGCCAGGGGGTCGTTACCATCCACACGCACAGACCGGATCCCGTACCCAACACCACGTGCGAAGATACCGTCACCTGCGTACTGGTCCTCCGCCGGTGTGGAGATGGCGTACCCGTTGTTGCGGCAGAAGAAGATGGTGCGGCACTTCAGAGTCGCGGCGAAGTTCAGCGCAGCGTGGAAGTCGCCCTCCGACGCAGCACCGTCGCCGAAGTAGCAGATGCACACGCGGTCCTCGTTGTCGATACGCATCGCGTACCCCGCACCCGCCGCCTGCGGGAGCTGCGTGCCGAGGGGGGACGAGATGGTCTGGTAGTTCAGCTCGGGGGACCCGTAGTGGATGGGCATCTGGCGCCCCTTCGCATCGTCCTCCACAGTCCCCATGCACTGCGCGATCATCTTGTTGATCTCGTAGCCGCGGTACAGCAGCACACCTGCCTCACGGTACTGCGCGTAGATCATGTCCTGCGGCTTCAGCGCCGCTGCGGACCCCACCTGGACACCCTCCTCACCGTAGTTCGTCATGTAGAACGAGAGACGGCCCTGACGCTGCGCCTCATACAGGATACCATCCATCACGCTCTGACGCAGCATTGTCGTGTTCATGTGGCGGCAGGTCTCCTCGTCAAGGTCCGGCACGCTCTCAGTGGTCACCACGTTGCCCTTGGTGTCCAGCACGCGGTACAGCGGCTCGGGGTGTGCCGCGCTCTTCTTGAACTCCATCTCATCCGTCAGGCTGTTGTGCCCTGTGAAGTCGATGTTCCACACCTGGCCGTCCGGGGCCTCACCCAGGTCCGTCGCGCATCTTCTCTGCGGACGCCCTGCGGACGCAAGACGCACTGCGAGGCGGTGGCCCTTCATTGTCGATCCCGCTCCCGTCTGTCTGGAAGCACGGTGTGTGAGTGACAACAACGATAACAACACCAACCAAAAATCCCTGAGGGAACAGGCAACAGGGCCACCAGAGAGCAGAAGCAGCCGAGGGGCACGGGCGGGGGAGGTGGAGGTGGGGAGGGGAGGGAGATATCATCACATCACTCTTGAATGCGATAGGGTGCAGCAGCACACACCGCACACACACACGCGTGAAGCTTTGAGGGGTGGAGAGATTGGTGGGGAAGGGGGGGAGGGTGGGTGGGCGGCAAGGTCGCGCCCCACCCCCCAGGAAGCGAGTGGGCGTGTTGTGCGGTGGCTGTGTGTCACGGGGGGGAGTGATAGGGGGGGGTAGGTGATGTGTTGCGTTGGTTCCTTCTCTTTTGCGTTCACCCGGGGATTCTGGTGGCTCGAAGCAAAGAAGGCTGTTGGCAGCGCATGTGCTCACCCATGGGATACCCCGCACAGGCAACGAACCAGCGCACAAACAGGGGAGGGGGGAAGCGCTTCGCCACCACACGCTTTCGCTGCGTGGGTGGTTCAGCAAAAAAGGGATCAATATATGTGTTGTTGCCGTGGCCTGGGGCACCAAGTTTCCTGTGGCTGCGCACAGCCACGCCGCAGGACTCAAAACCAATGCACCTCTCCCCCAAGACCCTTAGATTGCTGCAAAAAAGTGCTGCAGGTGCGGAAGCACGCCACATCCTCTGATCATTGCTGCTCTGCAGGCAAGGGGCTGGCATTCTATTATTTTGGGAGTCGACAACCCTGACGGACAAGCCCGCCAGGGCAGTGACATGCATGGAGTCGCCGATACTTTACTTTGGAAAGTCTACCCGGTGCCGACCCAGTGCGCGCCCTGTCGGTATGGAGCAAGCTGCTTGGTGGGGGGGCGAGTCTGCAGCAGGGTTCCGACTTCCTACAGTTTGCCAACCACACCGCAGGACCCTGCAAAGTCCAGGACATGCTTCACAATCTCCTGTGTTGGAAAAACAGGGTGGTGGGGATGCGGCACGCCCCTTTTGGGGTGCAGGAAAGCAAGCGAAACAGCAACACCACCTTTGTCATAGTGTCATAACGGCCGTCATGGAGGGAGTGGATTTTCTGAGAATTCACTACCTCAGTTCCCGCTACCGAAATATAAAAACGGCCGTTTTCATGTTTTGTTGGCGAAAAAACGGCCGTTTTTTTCCCCCTCCTATTTTCCTTTGGAGATTCGCCTCCTGCTTACCGTACCGAGCTGAGGAAACACACTTGACAACTCCCTGTTGCCTGCACATGACATTGGGCACTGCGATTCTCTGTCGACTGTACAAAGAAAAATGGCTTCCGCCCTGCCTGTCGCTCGACAAGCAGCAGACACCCGAGAGCAGAGAGGAGTGTAGCAGCCCGGTTCGCCCCCGGGTTGTCCCAGAAATCCAGCACACCCTCGGAACGGTGGCCTCGTCGTAGATCACCCAGGCCCTGCTCGTGACCTCCCCGAAACAGAGGGGAGGTGGCACCGGAGTTCTGACACCCCTACGACTCATGCGGCCGTACGCGCTCGGGCACAGACGGCGGACCGCAAACCAGAAGGACTTCCCTGATTCCGTGCCGTCCCACCTCCTGCGCATGCGGTCGCCAGCCCAGGCCAGCTCCCCTGCCAGGGGCACTGGGGGGTCGTACTTCCCCACCTCAGACACTTTCTCGATGACATTCTCAATGTCGGTGTACACTGCGTCGACAGGGGCACGCCGTTGGCACACCCAGCTGCGCATCGCAGTACTTCTGGAGCAGCGATGCGAGGGGTGCCGTCAGGCGGACGGCGGCCTGCAGGTGGGACTCGAGCCCAGCGATTTCGTGGGCATCTCTGCCAACCGCAGAAGCGACGCACACGTAGCAGGGCCGCTGTCCTGCAGCGGGCCCGGAAGATTGTATAAATGCCCGGGGACGTGGTGCAAGGTGCAGATCCACTCAAGCGGTGCAGGTGTGTGTCGGAGAGAAGCGGGATCGCACGGCCGGTGGTGCCGTCTTGCTCGCCTGCTTCTCCCTCTCAGCTGCGTCAGAGATGTGGCACAGCACATCCTTCAGCGCCAGTGCGGTCGTGAACCCATCCAGCTGGTGCTGCATATTGCCCGGGATGATCGCCCGTGCCTTCGGGAATAAATCAGCGAAGACGGTGTCCTTCTCATCCGGGGTGCTGTCGCCGAGATCAAGGGAAAGCTCTGTCGGAAGAGCCCTGATGCCAGTGAGCGACACCTGCCCACCTCTGCCTGCACGGTCATCCACGACACACGTGCCTAGATTGGCCGCAACCATGTTCAGCCCCTCCTCGGGACACACTTCTTGACAGCATCATGCACCATGCCAGCCGGTGATCTGGTGAACAACGCACCCCGGGCGATCCGAAGTTGCAAGCCTGCCACTGAGGGTATCGCACTCCGACAGCGCCAGCTGTTTCCCTGGCTCTGCACTTTCAACGCTGCGTTCTTCTTCTTCTTGATATGGCGCGGTCCGTCAAAGTGGTCCACGAAGTCTGAACTCTTCGCATCATACTTGAAGGCGCGCTCACAATGCTTGCTGCAGGGTATCCCTTGCAGTGGGGAGGCACTCCTGGTGGTGGGATCTCGCCTGCTGACCCACGCCCCATACAAAATTCCCAGGTAAAAAAACGGCCGTTTTTTAAAATGCTGAAAATCAGCGGCCGTTTTTGCAAGTCCACAAAATACAAGGGATTTTTTAAAACGGCCGCTATGCAACCATGCTTTGTACAAGACAATTATCTGGCTTCCACAAGCCAGATATTGCGACACTGCTAACCAGACTGGCGGTGAACATTATTTTGTCACACGTGACGTTGAAACAACCGTAGGGCATACCCGGATCCGTGCGCCACTCGCGAAGAAATGGTCAGCATCCTCCATCAGCTGCAGCTTAGCGGTGCTGCCCATCTGCGAGACATGGCCCTCTGCTGTGGCGGCAGACGAGAAGTTGTCACGCGTCCCATGGATGAACAGCTTCGGCGCAGGGCTCTCTACCAGCGGCCGCTGCATCTCTGCCGTGCGCAGACACGTGAGGAACCACACGACGGAGAAGGGGTACGCCACTGCGACGTAGCCTGCCAGGTCACCCTGCAGCTCCGACAGCAGGGACCCCGACACAACCGACCCGAAGCTGTACCCGATGAGGAGCACCTTCGGGCGGGTCTTGAAGACAGCCGACTTCATGTAGTGCCGCACGACGCTCCGCACGTCATCCTGCTCCCCTGTGGCGCGCCATGTGCCGGAGCCGGTGCTGGACCCCACCCCGCGGAAGTTCATCCGCACAGCCACCATCCCAGCCTGCGAGCAACCCCGCGCGACGTTTAGGCACACCGGGTTGTTCATGTCGCCCCCAAGCGGCCCATAGGGGTGTGTGATGACTGCGACCACGCCCGGCTCCCCGCTCGGGTACATCACCTTTGTCTGCAGCTGCCCGTCAGGCGTGTTGACAACCTCGTCGCGTTGCTCAGCCTCGGCCTGCATCCTCAGGCTGGTGGTGCCCCGACCAGGGCTAGCCTTTCCTGAAGCAGGGGGGAGGGCGGTGGGCACAATGAAAGAAATATGATGAGGGCGCCTGAACATCACACCACAAAAGGTGCCAGAGAAGTGCCTCCGGCACAGGAAAAGGCGGGGGGCGGGTGAGAGGGCAGGGGAGGGTCGGGGCGGGGGCTGTGCCCTGCCTGTTTGCTTTGAATCGGGGCGAACCGACGATATCCTATACTGCCAGAATTTCAGAACAAAATACACAAAAAGGGGGGGGGGGGGGTGGGTTGGCACAGCTGTGGTTATTTTTTCAAAAGGATGTCCAAATGCCTGCAGACACACGATTGCACCTTCCCGCGATTGAACCTTCTTCCTGAGGAGAAGGAGGGGTGTCACTCTGACTGCAGGAAGAAATCCGCCCTCTCTTGTGCCAATTTGGCTGTGCCACACACAGCCTGCGGCACACAGAATTGATAACGGACACAGCAGGACGAGAGGCCACCCTCTTCCCCCCCCCCCCCCGCCCCCCATTTCCCCATCACCAACCCAACACCCCCACCGCTTTTTTGTGGCAATTTTTAACCAATTGTTTTTGCAATGCCACGAACGGCGAGGCTCTATTATTGGACAAGGAAAAAAAAGCAACTCGGTCGGGCAGGGGGGGGGGGGGGAGTACAACCACACCCAGATGCAACACAGAGGAGCCTGCCAGGCCCGCTCTCTGGTGTGCACCTGTGTTTCCCCTCCGCAGTGCCCGACATAACCCATACCAAGGGCTATGGTGGAAAAGGGGTGAAACCAGGAGAGACGTCGCTTTGCTCCGTGATGCAAATCAACAACACGACGGGGGCGTGGGGGGTTTCGCTCAGAAGTGCAGAAGAAGAAGCGAGCTGCCTCACAAAAGGTGCCGAACTGACACTGTTTGGCACAGAGCGAATGCGCCCCAATGCACCCTGTCGTGGGGGCGGGGGAGGGGTGTGTGGGGGGGTGGGGTGAAGCTTGTCAAAACACAGTCTGGTCCTGAGGGGGGACAACAGGCTGTGACCCCGACATGGATGTGACACCTTTTGGAGAGGGGGGGGGAGGGGAAGGGGGGGTATTTTTCCTCCCGTTCCTGAATCTTCTAAAGGGGGGTGGGGGGGTGGGGATAATACATCAAGAGCACCCTCCGCAGATGACCTGGGAGAGCACAGTACAGGAGACACCTAACTTACTGGCCAACCCACCCTAACCCCGCCCCACCCTCCCCTCCCGTCACCACGATTCTGATTTTTCGTTCAAAATGAGTACACGAGAAAAGATCGGGGTGTTTCTGTTTCGTTTGTACAAAAAAAAGACCGAAGGTGCCGAACAGCACACAGCAACACAACACTGCTGATTGCCCTGATATGCGGCGGGGGTACATCCCTATCTGAGCCCCCCACACGGCACCTCAAGGGGGATTTTGACCGCATCAGCGCCACCTTGTCGCTTTGATTTTTATCACCACCTGACGAACGCCTCTCCTTTGGGCCACACTGCGAGGCCCAGGGTCTTCCGAGACTGGGCCACACAGGCATTTTCCATTTCGCATTCACCCTGGGTAGAACTGCACTGATCGAGACTAGTCACGATACTGCCCGCTGTAATCCGCACTCCGAGACCGCGAGAACCCTCCTCCACGCGGGACACGCGAGTGCCGGTTGGGCGACCGCCACGCCTCCTCCACAAGCGAGTTCCACGCGTCCTGCCCCTCTGCGATGTGCCGCGTCACCGTCTGCCTTTCCCTCTCGCGCATGGCCCGCTCCAGCCCTGTCTCGTGTGTCCCTGTCATCGACCTGAGGGTCGAGGCCCACACGTCCCCATCCATCATCTCATCCTGTGCACGCTGCGCCGCGCGGTTGACACGCTCCCTGTGCCTCGTCTCGAGGCTCTTCCGCGAGAACCCCGACCGGGGCACATCCCGCGCCTCGTGGTCCCGCGTGGGGTACTCCGGGGGGTCGAAGGAGGCGGGCAGCCACTTCTTCTGGTAGTTCAGCACCTTATCCCGCACGGCGGGTGACACCACCTCTGGAGGGGCCCGCCACTCAGGCGAGGGCGTCCTGCTGGGCGAGGGGGTGCGCCTGTTGGGGGACACGGATGCCATCCGCACGTTGTGCGTGATGAAGTCTTTGCGGTGGCGTGTCGGGGGCATGATGGGACCCGACTTGGTGATCTGCTTCTTGCGCTGCACCTCGCGGCGCTTCTGCAGCATCTCGTAGTAACGCATGGAGTGGTCGTTGGTCTGCAGCTGCTCGTAGACAGACATCCTCTCGTCGAGCAGGGCGCGGTGGCGGCGCTCCTCCTCCTGGATCATCCTGGCCACCACCATGCGGCACTTCGAATGGTATCGCTTGCGAAGCGATTTGTTGTGCGTCTTGGCGAGTGAATCAGCCAGGACGAGTTTAGGCGCCAGCAGGCGGTGCTTCCTCTCCGTCATCACAAGCTCCTCCAGGGCAGCGCTGCGGTCGTCCTCCACATCCCACCTCGCATCGCGCTCCGCCTCGTGCAGGAGGCGCAGCGCAGGCGCCAGAGACGCCCACTCCCTGCCGGCCCGGTCCCTGTCCTGCTGCCGCAGCTGCTCCGAGTCGCTCTCCTCGTCTTCAGGCTCCGGACCGTAAGCAGCGACAAGCTTCTCAATGAGTTCTTCCTCCCGCCCCGAGAACTTCTTGAGGTAGCTCGGCACTGTGGCGACCTGTCGGGTGGGGTGGGGAGGTTGTGATTGTCCCGGTGTGGCTAGTCGACACATCCCGGCTGCAGTGTGTGGAGATCAGAAAAGAGTACCAAGCGTTGCATTCGTGGCATACCTTCTCTGGGTTGTTCTTTTTAAGCATGCGTGTCAGACGCTGCTCGTATGTCAGCGGCTCCTTGGCAGGCGCCGCGGCGGGCTCTGGGCCAAACTTCTGAACCAAAGACTGTGGGAAAGCGGGAGGCATTGCGTTGGCATCATAGGAGAACACACGGCAGAGACTGTCCAACCCAACCCCACCCCCGCCTTGACATACCTGGATAAACTCCTCTTCCCTCCCTTCGAATTTCTCGAGGAAGTCTGCAGCCTGCCCGACCTTTGCAGGGCTGTACTTCTGCAAAATCGCCTGCACGCGCTGCAGGTAGGTGCGGGAACCCCCCGCACCGCCCTCCTGCGCGTCGGCGCCTCCCCCGCCCCGGCAGGGCTCAGCCCCGTAGTTTCCCACCAACGCCTCGATGAGGGCTGTCTCGCGCCCGGAGTACTGCTCCAGCAGGGCATCGACGGTGTGCAACTTCTCCCCCGCATACAGTGCATAGAGGTTCACGACACGCGTGCGGTAGTCGGTGTCGCCAGGAGGGTCGGCAGGTGCAGGGTCCTTCTCGTACTTCTTCACCATGGAGACGTACATCTCCTCCTCGTGCCCAGCATACTTCCCACCAGCGCCCACAAGCTTCAGAGCGCCCTCCACCTTCTCAGGGCTGAGGTAGAAGTAGAAGCGGAGGACCTTTGCCTTGGCGGTCATGGGGATCGGCCCCGCAGAGCCTGATGGGCTACCGCTGGGTGCGGCGTCAGTCGGTTCCGGTCCAAGCTTCTTGATGAGGCTCTGCAGGAGCTGCTCCTCCTGTCCGGCATGCTGCTTGAGAAGCCCCTCAGCCTTCTCCGCCAGCTCGGGCTTGTGTGCCTTGAAGAGCCGGCCAAGACGTTCCAGCCAGTAGGGCTCAGGTCCGTATTTGTTGACGAGGCTTTTCCAGACGTCAGCTTCTCGCCCCGCGTATTTTTGCAGGACGGATCCCGCACTTGATTCACGCTGTGAATCGTAATGCCGGAAGAGGGCTTGAACGCGGGGTTCCCAGTCAGCTGGGGGCTTCGGGGGAAGCGAACCACCACCGCCACCGCCACCACCGCCGCCGCCGCCTGCACCGGTCGGAGATGCAGTGTCCGCTGGCTCGGGGCCAAGCTTCTTGATGAGACTCTGCAGGAGCTGCTCCTCCTGTCCGGCATGCTGCTTGAGGAGCCCCTCAGCCTTCTCAGCCATCTCGGGCTTGTGTGCCTTGAAGAGGCGGCCAAGACGTTCCAGCCAGTAGGGCTCCGGTCCGTACTTGTTGACGAGGCTTTTCCAGACATCAGCTTCTCGCCCCGCGTATTTTTGCAGGACGGATCCCGCACTTGCTTCACGCTGTGAATCGTAATGCCGGAAGAGAGCTTGAACGCGGGGTTCCCAGTCAGCTGGGGGCTTCGGGGGAAGTGACGAACCACCACCGCCACCGCCACCGCCACCACCACCTCCTCCTCCGGATGGAGATGCAGTGTCAGCCGGTTCCGGGCCAAGCTTCTTGATGAGGCTCTGCAGGAGCTGCTCCTCCTGTCCGGCATGCTGCTTGAGGAGCCCCTCAGCCTTCTCAGCCATCTCGGGCTTGTGTGCCTTGAAGAGGCGGCCGAGACGTTCCAGCCAGTAGGGCTCCGGTCCGTACTTGTTGACGAGGCTTTTCCAGACATCAGCTTCTCGCCCCGCGTATTTTTGCAGGACGGATCCCGCACTTGCTTCACGCTGTGAATCGTAATGCCGGAAGAGAGCTTGAACGCGCGGTTCCCAGTCAGCTGGGGGCTTCGGGGGAAGTGACGAACCACCACCGCCACCGCCACCACTACCACCACCACCTCCTCCTCCGCCCCCGCCTGTGGGACTGCCTGCACCGCCCGGCTCAGGGCCGTACTTCGTAACGAGCTTTGCGATAAACTCCTCCTCCTGCCCTGCGAACTTTGCAAGATACGCATCCACATTTGCAGCCTTCGGTGGGTCATACTCCTCAAACATCCTCCGCACACGCGTTGCGTAATCCGCAGTGCCTCCACCACCACCCCCGCCCCCACCGGCTGCAGCACCGCCACCGCCGCCACCACCACCGCTTGGCACCTCCACATCGCCATACTTCTTGACCAACGCCTGCACGAGCTGGTCGCACTCCGCCCCCTCCGATAGCTTTTTGATGAACAGGGCGTCGACATTCCCCACCGAACCTGGCGCATGCTTCTGGAAGATAGCCACCGCCTTCGCCCTTGACGGGAAGAAGTTCTTCTGCAGCTTCGCGTCGAGCGACCGGCAGAACTCTGCCTCCTTCCCGCTGTACTGCTGCAGGAAGGCATCGACCTGCCCCACCTTGTTCGGCGCGTAGACAGTGAAAAACGTCGTCAGTGCCGCTTTATAGTCCACAGCCGCACCTGAGTGCGAGGCAGGTGCACTGCCCCCCCCTCCTCCTCCTCCACCCCCTGAGGCGCCATACTGCTGCTTCAGCTTCTCCAGCACTTGGGACTCCTTCGACGCATACTTCTGGAAGAGTGCAGGGGCGCCGTCTGCCTTGGCAGGGTCATGCTTTTCGTACAGCGCAATGGCCTGGTTGAGGCAAGCGAAGAACTCACATCCGTACTTCTGATCGAGCTTCTGCATCAGCTGCTCCTCCTGCCCTGCATGCTTCGACAGGAGCGTATCGGCGGCATCCTTCTTCGCCGGGTCGTACGCAGCGAAGAAGGCATCTAGCCTAGGCTTGAAGCCCACCGGCATGGCGACGCGCGCATCCACAGAACAGCACCGAGCAGTGCTGCTGTGTGGGACGTGGGGAAGTGCTTCCCGCCTGGAGGAGGGGTGGTAAGTGGGGCAGGGCAGAGGGGGGGTGTCATGTGCCAAGTGTGCAGGAGGGTGTGCCAGGACGTCGAGGTGGAAAGGTGGGGTGGGGGGTGGGGAAGGGGAGAGGGAGGGGAGGTCTTGGCGTTTTGCCGGCTTTATACAACAACAAAAAGCGTAGCAACCGGTGACGCTTCCACCAACCCCGAGCCTGCTGCTTTGATGTGAGGGGAGCACGTGGGAACAAGATAGCTAGACACACAGAAAAGAAGCCGGGGCTCATGAGGGGCTGTCGGAAGCACTCCTACACTTTGTACGCATCATAACTGTGCTCAAAAAAGCTGCACGTGTTGCCACAAGTTGTGCGGGATGTGTGGGACAAACATAATGCCAGAAAAACGATATTTCGCGACACCACGGGGGGAGGCGTGAATCCCGTATATATCCCTTTTACAGCAGTGTGGAGAACCACACCTCTCGGGAAGGAGCAATCTTCTCTTTCCAGTGCCATACATCCCACACATGCCTCACAGGCACCCTCTCCACACCCCACACGTAAACCTTTTTACAGTCGTGTAAACACCACCGAGAGCACTTGCTCTTCCTGTGATTGTCTCCACTGTCTCTACGAGGGGGCACACACACACACAGCATGCCCTCTTGGAGTTGTTTCACTTGCCGCTGCGGGAATAAAAATAAACGCACCCCCACCCCCCTCCCCAACCAAGCTCCTATCAACAGTGCCTGCTCAGAGCGACCATGGCAATGGTAGACCCTGGCATGCTGCCTGCAGAGGGGTAGGAGGCGGTGGGGGGCAGGGGGGTGCGGGAGGCATTGTTTCGTTTTCGACGGGGATGGTGGGGTTGGCTTTGGTGGCGGTTGGCTGTGGAAGCACAGAAACTTAACAGATAAGGAGGTAACCAGCGCTCGTTTGTGTGTGTGCGCTGCGCAGCTGCAGCCAGGGCAGGGAGCGCGCCTGCCTGACTGGGGTTGACACGATGTGAAAAAAAAATGGGGTGTGGGCACAAAGCTGGGGAGAAACCCTCGTGGATGCAGAGGCAGTCCTCCGGATCCCAAATAGAGGTTAACTCTCAGGCCAGCCACACCCCCTACAGTCTCCCATGCACCGAAGGGGGCTGGGGGTGGCTCGTTGGAGGCCCACCCATCCAGCCCCCCCCCCCAACAGCGGGAAGTGTGATCTCTCACGAGGCGATAGCCGGGTGTTCCGGTTTTGCCTCGATTCGCTTCTGGTTTCTTCGGGGGTTGTCGAAGGCCGGGGGACAGACGTTGTAATTCGTCGAAGGCGGGCCTTGGCCTGTGTGCAAAGAGAGGTGGGCGTGGGTGATTCCCGATCCCCGGAATGTGTCATAGTTCCATACCTTTCTGCGGCAGGCGCAGCGGCGTGCGTCCCTTAAAAGTGACGGTGCCAGGGCACTTCCCCATCTCCTGCGGCGCCGAGTACGTTGGGGGTGCCCAGCGGTGATACACACATATCTCCTAACACAACACCTGCTTGCAAACCTACCCCACCCCACCATACCTGGAAGTTATAAGATCCGGGCCCCGGAGACACTGTGTAGTTCGGCAGCTCCCTCCTTGTGCTGAAGCTGGGCCCCTTTGCGGGAGAGAAGATGTTGACAGGCGCATACGCCCCAGGCCCCGGGCTGGGGTCCTCCGTGCTGCGCATGTTCGACCTCCCCGACAGGGAGCAGGCGGTGCCGGCCAGCCTGCCGTGCACCTTCCCCATGCACCCAGGGATGTCGTAGCTCGCTGGGCCTGGCGAAGCGTCCCGCCCGCCATACCTCGACTCCATTGGCACGGCAATGCTAACAGACGCACCCTTCCCCAGATCTGCCGGTGTGGTGAAGGTGTGTGACCCCGGCGTATCGCTCTTCGGGAAGAACTGCGGGACGGTCTTCTCCTTGATGGGTTTGGAAAACCGAGGTGCACCCCCCCGGTGCGAAGCCATCGACCGGGAGTCCTGGGAGATGTAAGACCCTGGCCCTGGCGTGACCAGCGACGACTTCTCCTCTTTTCGAAACGACAGCGCAGCGGCAGGGCTCCTCGGCTTCGTCGAAAGGAAGTTGTAGGTGATAGGCGGCTTCCCAGATCGCGCCAGCCTCTTCTGCGACAGCTTCTCGATCTCCCTCTGGAGGGTCCGCCGCACGCTGCGCTTCGAGGGCCCCTCGGCAGGCGGTCGCGGGGGGGGCTTGCTCACGGCAGCCGGCGCAGACGAAGGGACGGCATGGATGGGGGTCAGGCTTGCTATGTCTGCCTTGGTGAAGTGCTCCCCATCCCCCTGTCGTCCCATTGCAGGGGGGGTGGGGGTGCTGCCTGCAGAAGCGGGTTGGGTGGCGTGTCTGCAGTGCGTTGTCAGTCTAACGTATGCGAGTGAGTGAGAAGAGAGGGAGGGGGGAGGGGAGGGGTGGGTGGTGTGATGAGGGTTGCGGATGTCCTGAGAGGCATACTGGAGACCGTCGATGGGGGGGAGGGGAGGGGGGTTAATGGTAGCAGCTGGTTAGCTTCGGCTGCCAACCATTGGTGGTTCCATAAAGACACACAAGAAAAGGGGGGGACGAAAGGGTGACGATCGCCGCTATTGACTGGATCAAGCAGCTCGAGCGCTTCGCGCCAGGTTGCAGAGGCTCGGTGATCGATATCGGAACCAGTCAATGAGATGACGAGTCTTTGACGAGTGGGAAACGAATCGGAAATCACAACGACGATGGTGACCCTACTGTGATCCGCATAGACCCCAAACATTCAAAAGAACCCAAGTTTGACAAAACCGAGGGGGGGTGAGGTAGGGTGGTTTGTGCTGGGGCCTCTCGGCCTCCCAGTCACCTCTCCTGCACTGCACTTCAACCAGACCCGTACTTCACAGGCGAGACTTAGCACCCACGCCTACGAAATGGCCCAACCACTACCCGCACGGATCCAAATCTACAATAGAAGGGGCTTTGCAGAACCCGGAGCTGTGGGAACCAAAGGCACTGCAAGGTGTCGGGAAGAATACCGTTTGCATGCGTTCCCTCCTCTGTTTGCCACGTTGCACCAACTCACATCACACCTGCCGCCCACCCACGACGCCAGGCAACCAACAGCTCATGCGGACATGACCTGGTGCTGAAGAATCTCGCCTTCACCATACTTCGGGGTGAATGCGGCGAAATAATCGTGATCCAGGGCCATCCCGACACGGCTGCTGTTCAGTCGGAAAATAATTCCGAGATTCCAGAGATTCCAAAGCCTGTTGATCGGGAGGTGGATCGACTCGCTGTACCCAGCAAAGCACAGCGGGCGGTGGAAGGTCGACCAATTCGACACCATCGTGAGTGGTTCACGAAGAACCCTGCCCAGCGGCATCGGCTGCTGTGGCTTGTCGTTGCCCCCTTCGAGAATCCTGCGGATCTCCTGCGGGGCGTAGTCCTCCTCCGAAGCGGCATCGATCACCATGTTTGTCATGTAGTTCCCGGCAAGGCTGCTCTCCACCCCATCAACCCTTCCCCGCAGGTTGATCACCATACTTCTGAAGCCGCTTTGGAACTGGGAGAACATCCACCCCGTCAGGACATCGTTTGTCGAGACAAACCCGACACTCCCTTTTGCTGCTGCCACGGCGCGTGCCTTCTCCCTCTCAACCGCCTCTGGGTTCACAGAGAAGACCCCCGAGCTGCGCCCTGCCGGCTTGCGGAACAGCCTTGTGACCTTCTCCACCTGAGTCTGCAGGACGGACATCGCCATCCGGACCAGGATCCCACTGGGATCTTCCTTCACAGCACCCCGGACGAACCACTTCGTCATGACTGGGCTGTTCTCAAGGAGGACCCTTCGAGGGTTGAGGGGGCGCAGCTCTGCATCCTCCGACAGCATGTTGCGGATGTGGTAGTATGTCGCACCGTCGGCAACCCCGTGGTCCATCGAGACGACGAGAACAAAGGGACCTCCCACCCGAGCCCCTCCTGCCTGTGCGAGCCACACGCTGAACAGAGGCTTGCATCCGTTGGCCTTTGGGGTGACGGTGTAGCGGATGTCTGTCGCTTCGCAAGCCTTGCTGTAGCTCGGAGCTGCAACACCCTCAGCACCATCAGAGGCGGAAGCAGCCTTCACGAGAACCGGCCCCAGCTCAGTGTCCTCCGGGCAGGCGTGGAACATCTCCTCGGCATCTGCAGTGCTGACCTCGGTGCGCCACGTGAGGTAGTGTGCCCCATGCAGCTTCCGCACCTCTCCAGCAAGCCACGGGTTCTCCTTGATGACACGCACCACCCTCTCCCGCACCTTACGCTGGAGGGCAGCAGAACAGGCAGAGCCTGCCGCCTCAGGGGACAGCAGGGTCGCGGTGGTGATCTGCATGCCGAGAAGGAGCGGCGCAAGCTCCTGCTCTTTGAAGTTGAGACGCTCGCTCCTGTCGAAGTCGGGGAGGGCGGGGCGGCGTGCGGCGGTGTAACCCCATGCAAGGAGGCCGACCCCTGCAGCCATGCCTGCCCCAGTCAGGACTGAGGGGACTGAGGGCATCGTGTCCATTGAAAGAAGGGGTAGGGCTGAGGGAAGACAACGCTGTCTCAGGTGACCTGTGTCAGATGATGTACTTCCAGGCTGTGAAAGGGTTGACGTGGAGTGGGGGTGGTCAAAAGAGGGGGATTGCATGTGCCATTTTCTCAACTCTTGTTTGCGCACCTGTTCGTGTATGCGTGTCCATACGTGCGCTGCCAACAGTTTTACCGTGACCTGGGGCAGGTCATTGCAAAACCCGTATCATCGCAGGAACAATAAATCCTAGCATCTAGAGTCTGCAAGAAGTAGAGCCCTGCAGGTGGTTCCACACACCTTTCAACTGAGAAGAAGCGCGCGCAAAAAAGGCTGGACCCCACAGGACTGGGTCCTCAACGGGTTCCCGCCGGGGGTCTACAACTCTGCATTCTGTTTGTAATGCCGAGTATCTCCGCGGCGCGAGAGCCACGACAAAGGCTGGGGGTGCCCAGGGCCGGAGGGGGGAGGGGGGACAGGATATGCGAGAGGGGGTCCAGAAAACTTTCAAAAGCATCAACTCACACACCAGACCTCCTGATGAAGGGCGGTGGTGGTCGTGCCCTCGACATATGGATTGCGATACACGTTGGGAAAATACAGGAAACGTATGATGGTGTTACTGAAAAAGGGGCCAGCGTGCACCCAGCGTGCACGAAATATGCGGGTGCCTATTTTTTCCCTCTCTTTTCTCCTTTTTTTCGTTGTGGGGGTTTTCACGCATTACCTACCACCCCCCGTGTATATGTCACCCCCCAAAAGAGGTGTGTTTATGTCACCCCCAGGCGGCCCTGGCGGGGGGTGACATACACTAATCTACCACCCCCTGTGTTTATGTCACCCCCGAAAAGGTGTGTTCATGTCACCCCCCTCCCGATTTTTGCACCTGGGGGGGGGGGTGACATATACACGGGGGGTGGTAGGTACCTATGATTTTTCATGAACCACCTGAATTTCGCGTGACTTTTGGGCATGGATAGGCCCGGACAGGCACGTAGTGTCCCGTTCTAGCCTGTTTAGGTCGGCTGGAGGACGTTAGGGGAGTGGCGTCTCCAGAGCAACAGCGCCGTGTGGGGCACGTGGCAGTGTAGTGGAAGGAGGGAAGCCCCCACAAGAGTACTGCCTCCTGGTGGTCCACCCGGGCAAGGTCAAGCGAATCTGGAGAGTAGTTGTCCATATCCAGCCCGGCATTGAGTGTTCTGGGGTGTGTTCTGTGCCACTGTGGGCAACGAGCACCCGGAACGGAAACTGTGTATGAGTGCAAATCTGGAAGAGAAACAAAGAGAAGAGCCGAAGGGTATTCGTCGATCGCGAGAACACCCCACGCGCCTGTGATGAAGCGTAGTGATGTTCTGCAAGGATCTGCACTGGCACAGTTTCCTGCGTTTTTCCTGCGTTGTTACACAACTGTCAAAAAAAACAGGCCCAAACGGCTTTTTGACCACGAACGGGGCACGAAATATCAGCCCTCAGTTACACCATTCCGATGGGGATTCAATGAAAGGACACCGGAACCCCACACTCAGCAGTATGCTAAAAGTCACTGCACAAAAGTCATTCAGAGGGTGGTCGCAACGACAAAACAAGACGAGACCCCTCTGCTTGCCGCCTTGCACACCAGCTGGCAGCACATGTCGCCCCACACCAAGCCTCTCATGCGGACATGACCTGGTGCTGAAGAATCTCGCCATCACCATGCTTTGGGGTGAAGGTAGCGAAATATTCGTGATCCAGGGCCATCCCGAGACGGCTGCTGTTCAGCCGGAAAACAATACCTGCGTTGCACAGATTCCAAAGCCTGATGATCGGGAGTTGGATCGACTCGCTGTACCCAGCAACGCACAGCGGGCGGTGGAAGGTCGACCAATTCGATACTACCGTGAAAGGCTCACACAGGACCCTGCCCAAGGACACGGGCTGCTGGGGCTTGTCGTTGCCCCCTTCCAGGATTCTCCGGATCTCCTGCGGGGCGTAGTCCTCCTCTGAGGTGGGATCGATCACCATGGTCGTCGTGTAGTTCCCGGCAAGGCTGCTCGGCACCCCAACAACCCTTCCCCGCAGGTTGATCGGCATACCCCTGAAGCCGCTTTGGAACTGGGAGAACATCCACCCCGTCAGGACATCGTTTGTCGAGACAAACCCGACACTCCCTTTTGCTGCTGCCACGGCGCGTGCCTTCTCCCTCTCGACCGCCTCTGGGTTCACAGAGAAGACCCCCGAGCTGCGCCCTGCCGGCTTGCGGAACAGCCTTGTGACCTTCTCCACCTGGGTCTGCAGTACGGACATCACCGCCCGCAGCATCACCCCGCGCTGGTCTTCCTTCACAGCACCCCGGACGAACCACTTCGTCATGACAGGGCTGTTCTCAAGGAGGACCCTTCGAGGGTTGAGGGGGCGCAGCTCTGCATCCTCCGACAGCATGTTGCGGATGTGGTAGTATGTCGCACCGTCGGCAACCCCGTGGTCCAGCGAGACGACGAGAACCCAGGGGCCTCCCACCCCAGCCCCTCCTGCCTGTGCGAGCCACACGCTGAACAGAGGCTCGCATCCGTTGGCCTTTGGGGTGACGGCATAACGCACCGTCGCTGCGCAGGCTTCGCTGTAGCTCGGAGCTGCAACACCCTCAGCACCCTCAGAGGCGGAAGCAGCCGTCACAAGAACCGGCCCCAGCTCAGTGTCCTCCGGGCAGGCGTGGAACAGCTCCTCGGCATCTGCAGTGCTGACCTCGGTGCGCCACGTGAGGTGATGTTGCCCATTCAGCATCCGCACCTCTCCAGCAAGCCACGGGTTCTCCTTGATGACACGCACCACCCTCTCCCGCACCATGCACTGGAGGGCATCAGGACAGGGGGCAGAGCCTGCCGCCTCAGGGGACAGCAGGGTCGCGGTGGTGATCTGCATGCCGAGAAACAGCGGCGCAAGCTCCTGCTCTTTGAAGTTGAGACGCTCACTCCTGTCGAAGTCGGGGAGGGCGCGGCGGCGTGTGGCGGTGCAACCCCACGCAAGGAGACCGACCCCTGCAGCCATGCCTGCCCCAGTCAGGACTGAGGGGACTGAGGGCATCGTGTCCATTGAAAGAAGAGGCAGGGCTGAGGGGGAGAACGGACCTGTGTCAGATGATGAAATTTCAGGCTGAGTGGGTGGCTTGACGTGGAGTGGTGTAGGGGTGGCCAAAAGGGAGTCACAGGAGCCCATTGCTCATCACCCCACAGTGCCATCGCAGACATCGAGAATCTTGACTCGAGAACCGGGTGCATCAGGCATCACAGAAAGTGCCTAAAGATGTCAAGTTCTGCCACACCTCTGCAACCACATGTCCGCGCGGCGCGACAAGCACGACAAAGGGGGGGAGGGGGGGCGGACAGCCAGCCTCGTCAGGATCGGCGAGGGACGCGAGCCTCACACACACCCGATACCTTCTGATGAAGGGTGGTCGCGTCCCCGTCCGTACGGATTGCAATACACGTTGCTGAAAATGCACGAAAAATATAAGGCGTTGTTTGTGCGCCAAACCCGGGTGAACAAACCTCACGTGTTTTGCCTGATGAAGGTTGGTGTGAATGTGCGCACAGTCATAGCAACAAGGCAAGGTAGATTGTGTTTGTCACCCAAAGCGCTGCCAACGATCTTCTTCACTATGACAAGCTTTCTTCTTGTTGTGTGTGAAAAACATGCAGCAACAGCGATGTAAAGGCAAGCAGAAAGAACACACATCCATGCAACACACGCTGCTGAAAATGCACGGAAAACATGCAGCAACAGTGACAAAAGGGCAAACAGAAGGTACAGCATAACTCTCCCGTGCCGCTCCTTCCTAAGACAAATCACACTTTGTGTGGCGAAGCCACTCCACAAAAGTCGGTCACGGGGAGGACACAGGGGTAGAAAGAATAACATCACAGGCGGGCCATCCCTCTGGAGGGCGCAGTCTATTGTGCACACCAACTCACAGGGGGCCTGTCGCCCCAGGCACACCAAGCAGCTCATGCGGACATGACCTGGTGCTGAAGAATCTCGCCTTCACCATACTTCGGGGTGAATGCGGCGAAATAATCGTGATCCAGGGCCATCCCGACACGGCTGCTGTTCAGCCGGAATATAATTCCGATATTCCAGAGATTCCAAAGCCTGATGATCGGGAGGTGGATCGACTCGCTGTACCCAGCAAAGCACAGCGGGCGGTGGAAGGTGGACCAATTCGACACCATCGTGAGCGGTTCACGAAGAACCCTGCCCAACGACACGGGCTGCTGTGGCTTGTCGTTGCCCCCTTCGAGAATCCTGCGGATCTCCTGTGGGGCGTAGTCCTCCTCTGAGGTGGGATCGATCAAC